>LR738711.1:156301875-156410350 GCA_902687465.1 Secale cereale | reverse complement strand
GCCCCCCCCCCCCCCCGGCTGTCCTTCGGGCGCACGGTAGTTTCTGGAACGCTGATTTTTTATATAATTTTTCTGGATTTTTCCTGACAGTTCTCGTAATGTGAAAACCTGAAATACAAAAACAGCCGAAAACATAAACTGGCACTGGGGTGCACTGAGTTAATAGGTTAGTCCAAATATGATCAAATGTGTATGGAAGTGTATAAATATCATAGCAATATCACCCAAAAGAGGCATGGAGCAAGCAGAAATTATAGATACGTTTTGGACGTATCAACATCCCCAAGCTTAATTCCTGCTCGTCCTCGAGTAGGTAAATGATAACAAGAATAATTTCTGTGGTGACATGCTATTAACCATATAGGACTTTTTCATAGTCATATGACAAAAGCTTACTAAGACGATGAATCTATAGTAATTAAGTTGCCTCATGAGAAAATCACAAAGGACTGAAAGTTTTACAATATGATACTGAAACATCAAATAGATTTGCAATGAACATGATGTGCAAATATGATAAAGTGATATCTAGCTTGCCCCCTTTAGTGAAGCAAAATGTAAATGCAGGGGCACCTCCAAGGTTTAAGTGATGACTAGATACAATGATTTCAGAATAAACGATATCACAATCATGCAAAAGACAATGCTACTTTGGGACAATGCACATTACACTCAGAATGACAATCATGCTCTCAGTAGTTGGTGCTTTTAAAAGAAGGTGGAGACTCTCAAACCGTGGCTTTTGTTGGCAAGGTTGAAAACCCGTAGTCGGAAACAAAGACAAAACATGTACCAGAGCTCTTGGCTTTAAAACAGAGGTAATAATTTATTTTAGATCATGCATGTTTCGTCAACGAATGCTAGCAGACAACTCAATCACTTTTCGAGATGGACAAGTTTCGAGGAACGGCTCCCGAATGAGGACGATCACATCCTCTTAATCTCCTTTGTTTATCACTGCCAAAGTTTTCTGATTTCTCATGAACAAAGCGTGAAGGAGGGTTTGTTTGTTATATTATCTTTTTGAGCCGGGCGCACTCAATGCCAGTTCCTTCTCGTATTATGGGTTTGCACATTATACATGCAATCCCAGGGTGAAGCTTGTCCAACTTAAAAAGGTCATGAATTAACCACTACTTCCTCATGAACTTACAACAGAGGCACAAAATAAGAATGATTTTTCTTTGAATAATTTCGAGATGGCACATGCAAGTCTCCGTTAGGTATGGCAGGTAAATACCATGTATGAAGGTATGGTGGACTCATATGGCATAACTGGATTAAAGGATGTGGATGCACAAGCAGTCAGTCCGCTTAGTACAGGCGAAGGTTAGCAAAAGACTGGGAGCGACCAACTAAGAGAGCAATGACGGTCATAATCATGCAGAGCGACAAAGCAACATTGAATCAGGCATGGAAGTTATATCGCTACTCAGAAACAAAAGATCATCAAGGCTTGACAGACTTTCTTTACAGTCTTAAATATGCATGAGCATACGCCAAGTCAATCAAAATAAATTCTTTGAAGGAAGATATTACTAAACCATACCACATCATAGGCAAACAAATCATGTCGGTACTCCAATAACACATTGGGAACCCCCCAGCTATTTGAGACTAACCATAAGAAAACATGAACTACTAAGCGCCATTATGCACGTAGCATCTTTATCATAGACATATCAACCAATGCAACGGAAGCAAACTCTCTTAATAAGATAAACATGATAACTAAAGAGAGTTCAAGCAACCAACTAAACAAAAGCTCTTTAAAAAGATAAGCATGAAAGTTAAGAGCTAAGCATGATAGTAGCTATTAAAAGACAAAGAACACACACAGCAAAGATAGACATGCAAATTCTATGTTATGTTCTAGGTAGAAGTGGAGCGTGTTTCTCTCCCACATAAAGAAAGCTGAGTTCCGACTCGTTATGAAAAGCTAAAGAAAACTAAAAGGAAAACTAAAACAAGACGCTCCAAGCATAGCACATAACACATGAAGTGATTAAAATATAGTGGAACGAAGGACGAACTGATAATGTTGATGGAGAAGGGGATGCACGGGGGCATCCCCAAGCTTAGACGCTTGAGTCTCCTTGAATATTTCTTGGGGGTGCATGGGGGCATCCCCAAGCTTGAGCGTTTGACACTCCTGAATCTTTTTATCATCTTCCCTCGCACACTTGAAAACTCCCTTCATACATAACTTATCATAATCGGATTAGCGAGGTTAGTACCCTTAATAAAATAATTTTTCCTTGCTGGAAATAAGGATATTCTTGAAGGTCTACTGTTTCTCAAGATTTCCAAAAGGTTTTTGCAAAGAAAAAGCAAGCTCTAGGTTTGCAAAATGAAGGAAAGGCAAAACAGGACAGAATCTGTGAAAAACAGAACAGAAGGTAGTAAATGATTTGTTCGGGGCACTTATGCAACTCTAATCAAAAAACTCAAAACAGACGCACGAAAGACAATTATATAGAGCACGCTGTCGAAAAAATTCAGACCAAAAAGATGATCTGGTGATTTTATACGAATTTTTCTATCCAAGGACAGAATCTGTATCCTGGACAGCACGTCACAACTTTTGAACTTTCTTGCAATCAGAGGCTATACTTGGCACAAAATTGAAAAGCAAAGATACAATGATGATGCTACTGTAGTAACAACATCAAGACACAACAAAAGCAAAATAAAATTTTATTCATTGTGGGCTGTCTCCCAAAAGCGCTTTCTTTTATGCCTTTAAGCTAGGCATAAGACTTTAATAATGCTCTCGTAGGAATAAGAGTTGAAGAACAAAAGAGAGCATCAAGAAGAAAATACCAAACACATTTAAGCCTAGCATGCTTCCTATGCATAGGAATATTGCAATAGAATAATTCATTGAAGCACAAAGCAACTAGCATAGGAAGGCAAAACAAGCATAACTTCAAAATATTCACCATAAAGAGAGGAAACTTCTTATTATTAAGATATTTAGAACCAAGTCTCCCTCTCTCATTATAAATTTAAGTGGCATCATGGATGAACTCAACAATATAAGCATCACATAAAGCATTGTTACCATGATCCACATGCAAAAAGGTACTCTCACTCTCCACATAAGCATAATCTTTCTCATTGGTAATAGCGGGAGTAGGACTATCATAAACAACTTGAACACTATAGATTAATTGTATATTAGGAGGGTGGTGTTCAACAAGGGAGTAATTCCCTCCATGATTATGACAAGTTTCATAAGGATAATTTCTCCTTATGTCATAGGTACCTTTATAATCACTATAGGTTGGAGTTATGACATCATCATAGTAGAGAAGAGCATTATCATTGCTAGCAACTATATTTGTAATCATGTTGTCTTTATTCTTACTAGCAAAATAATTATCAATTATCACATCACTAGTGGGTAAAGGATTTGCAATCCTATCATCCCCAAGCTTAGACCTTCCCATATCATCACTTTCAGAGTTGGTACCAAAAAGATTTTCAAGATCATAAGTAGCATTATCATCATTTTCCCAATCACAATAAGTAACATGCATATCATAATCAAAATCATCTTCAATAGTACCTATGGACGTATCATCAAGATGATAATTAAGGAAATAAACTTCACCTTCTTATTTAAACTTACAATCGTTAGGATAAAAGTTGATGGGAGGAATATGCTCAGGCCAGGTTGATACCCATTCTTCTTCTTTCTTGCTCCTCTTCCTCCTCATCTTCTTTTTCTTCTTCTTAACCTTAGGAGGGAGTGGTTGGAGATGAAGCTTCTCCACATATCCTGGTTTATCATTAGAAACAATAGGGGAAACTTGGGAGAAACTCTCCTTTTTATTAGCAGAAATATAAGAGACATTTTTATACTTTGGTAAAGTTCCCTCCTTTATAATCTTACCTATGTAATAATTTTCATGGCAATTAACAACACAATAGAGATGGCAATTTTGCAAAGTGTTTTTTATTCCTATGGCATTAACATCTAGCCATGAAGTCTTTTCTGATAACTCTTCACACATCAAAAATAACATAAGCTCATCATAAAGATCAGAGGTGATCATGTTATCAGACAACCGGTTAACAGTTATGTTTTGAAAGTTCATGCATTGAAAATTAAAGTGACCCTCTATACGGCAAAGTTCACAAGTAAAAGGATAAAGGTCACACAATTCTCTAGCAATTTCATTTAAATCTCTGACCCAAGTGATTGTTCTTTCATGCTTATGTTGCTTACAATACTTATCTTCTTCAATCATAGGCCTTTCACAAGGTCTATCCACTCCACAAAAATTAACATGCTTATATAAAGCTTCATTTTTAGGAATTGGATCATGCATGTTGCAATCATCATGAACAATTTCATTTTCTTTGCAAGTCTCTTTAAAAGGTTTATGATACTTGATCCAATCCTCCTTAGGCATATTAAGATGTGAAGCAAAAGATTTGAGGAAATCAACAAGGAGTTGAGAATCAAGCCCAAACTTAGCACTAAACTTATTAAAATTTGTAGTTTCAACAAAGGACTTAATGCAATCATACTCATAAATTATACCTGACTCTTTACCTTTGTCGATCTCCCAATCTTCAGTGTTGCGTTGAATTCTTTCAAGGAGTTCCCATTTAGCATCAATCTTTTTGTTTGTGAAAGAACCCGTAGAGGAAGCGTCGAGCAAATCTTTATCCTGTCGAGAAAGCCTCGCATAGAAATTAGTAATAATCATATCTTTGGGGAGCCCATGGTTAGGACATTTTAGCATTAACGTTTTCAGTCTCCCCCAAGCTTGAGCTATGCTCTCTCCGTCATGAGGAAAAAAATTATAAACATAATTCCTATTCTCATGGACTTCATGAAGAGGATAAAACTTGGAGTAAAAGAGAGACTGGATCTCTTCCCACTCCAGCAGGTGAGAGTCATTCAGTAGCCTATACCATTCCAATGCTTTTCCTTTCATTGACAAGGCAAATAATTTCCTCATGACAAACTCCCTTGATACACCTGCAAGCTTAAATAATGAACATAGTTGTGACAGATATAGCAAGTGTTCACCGGGATGTCTGTCTCCTGCATAACGATCAGCCAAAACATAATCGATAATACCAGCTGGTATTTTATAGGGCACAATTTCAGTAGGGGGAGGAGCGACCACCATAGGTGTGGGGCGTCTTCCCACAAGCAACGATCCATTAGCAAGGTTGTCCATAAGCATAACTAGTGAAATAAAAACAAGAAACAAAAAGATTTAATTGCAAGATCTAAAGATATACCTTCAAGCGCTCACCTCCCCGGCAACGGCGCCAGAAATAGCTTGATGTCTACACACGCTTCTACTCTTGTAGACTATGTTGGGCCTCCAAGCGCAGAGGTTTGTAGGACAGCAGCAATTTCCCTCAAGTGGATGACCTAAGGTTTATCGAACTCAGGGAAGTAGAGGTTGAAGATGGTCTCTCTCAAGCAACCCTGCAACTAAGATACAAGAAGTCTCTTGTGTCCCCAACACACCTGATACAACTAGGAGTTGTATAGATGCACGAGTTCGGCGAAGAGATGTTAAATGGCAAGTGATATGGATGGCAAAACAAAGTAATATAAATCTGTAATAAAAAGTGCAGCAAGCAAACAAGTGGTAAACGTGAGCACAAATGGTATTGCAATGGTGGAAACAAGGCCTAGGCTTCATACTTTCACTAGTGGCAACTCCCAACAACATTAACATAATCGAATCACATGATATTTCCCATAAAACATGCAAAGGGGATGCACTTGGAGGTCATTCCTTCGTGGTCAAGAGAGGACGAGAATTATGTAGGGCTACAAAAGCACACCTCAAAGTTCGTAGTTCTCAATCTAAGGATTTCCCAATGTCACCGCGGCCATCCAAAGAGAGTCCCACAATCACCACAACATATCTAAAGGATAGTCAAAGACAAGCACCAAGAGACTCTCAATCTTCAATCAACACACAAGAGAGGAAATCACTCATGAAAATATTGTTCTAATCCATGTCCAATAGACCGTTGTCACCTTGGTCTTGGGGATTATACTAGATAAAGACAAGTGAGTACATCAATCCAATACATAGAGGAAGGGGAAATATCATGGGATCACCCTAGATTAACATAGCCTATGATCACAACGAAGATCACATCATGGGAGAGAGAATTGACCACATAGCTACTGGTAAGAACCTCAGCCCCGAGGAGGAACTACTCCCGCATCATGGAGGGAGGAAGCAACGTCGATGGAGATGAATCCGGGGGCACTTCCCCGTCCCGGCAGGGTGCCGGCGCAGGAATTCTGGTCCCCCGAAGCTTGATGGCGATGGCGGCGGAGATCGGAATCGCGTCTGGAGAAAAGGGGTCTGGAATCAGGGTTTCCTCGACACGCTTTAAATATATGCCAAAGGGGGGCATCGGAGGAGCCTCGGGGGGGCCAGGCGCCCCCCCGGCGCGGCCCAGGGGGGACGCCGCCAGGGCGCCTGGAGCCCTGGTGCCCCCCCCCCCCGGCTGTCCTTCGGGCGCACGGTAGTTTCTGGAACGCTGATTTTTTATATAATTTTTCTGGATTTTTCCTAGCAGTTCTCGTAATGTGAAAACCTGAAATACAAAAACAGCCGAAAACAGAAACTGGCACTGGGGTGCACTGAGTTAATAGGTTAGTCCAAATATGATCAAAAGTGTAGGGAAGTGTATAAATATCATAGCAATATCACCCAAAAGAGGCATGGAGCAAGCAGAAATTATAGATACATTTTGGACGTATCAGGTGCCTGCACCGACCAGAGAGGAAGTTAATGATAATGATCATGAAGCTTCAGATCAAGTTACTGCTGAACTTCGTAGGTCCACAAGGACACATTCCGCACCAGAGTGGTATGGCAACCCTGTCATGGAAATCATGTTGTTAGACAATGGTGAACCTTCGAACTATGAAGAAGCGATGGTGGGCCTGGATTCCAACAAATGGCTTGAAGCCATGAAATCCGAGATAGGATCCATGTATGATAACAAAGTATGGACTTTGGTTGACTTTCCCGATGATCGGCAAGCCATAGAAAATAAATGGATCTTTAAGAAGAAGACTGACGCGGATGGTAATGTGACCATCTATAAGGCTCGGCTTGTCGCTAAAGGTTATCGACAAGTTCAAGGAATTGACTACGACGAGACTTTCTCTCCCATAGCGATGCTGAAGTCCGTCTGAATCATGTTAGCAATTGTTGCATTCTATGATTATGAGATATGGCAAATGGACATCAAAACAGCATTCCTTAATGGCTTCCTCAAGGAAGAACTATATATGATGCAGACGGAAGGTTTTGTCGATCCTAAGAATGCTGACAAGGTATGCAAGCTCCAGCGCTCCATCTATGGGCTGGTGCAAGCATCTCGGAGTTGGAACATTCGCTTTGATGAGGAGATCAAAGCGTTTGGGTTTATACAGACTTGGGGAGAAGCCTGTATTTACAAGAAAGTGAGTGGGAGCTCTGTAGCATTTCTCATATTATATGTGGATGACATATTGCTGATGGGAAATGATGTAGAACTCTTGGAGATCATAAAGGCCTACCTGAATAAGTGTTTTTCAATGAAGGACCTTGGAGAAGCTGCTTACATATTAGGCATCAAGATCTATAGAGATAGATCGAGACGCCTCATTGGTCTTTCACAAAGCACATACCTTGACAAGATATTGAAGAAGTTCAATATGGATCAGTCCAAGAACGGGTTCTTGCCTGTATTGCCAGGTATGAGATTGAGCATAGCTCAATGCCTGACCTCGGCAGAAGATAGAGAAAAGATGAGTGTCATCCCCTATGCCTCGGCCATAGGTTCTATTATGTATGACATGTTGTGTACCTGACCTGATTTGAACCTTGCCATAATTTTGGTGGGGAGGTACCAAAGTGATCCCGGTATGGAACACTGGACAGCGGTCAAGAACATCCTGAAGTACCTGAAAAGGACTAAGGATATGTTTCTCGTTTATGGAGGTGACGAAGAGCTCGTCGTAAAGGGTTACGTCGATGCTAGATTTGACACAGATCTGGATGACTCCAAGTCACAAACCGGATACATGTATATTTTGAATGGAGGGGCACTCAGCTGGTGCAGTTGCAAGCAAAGCGTCGTGGCATCATCTACATGTGAAGCGGAGTACATAGCTGCTTCCGAATCAGCGCAGGAAGGAGTCTGGATGAAGGAGTTCATCACCAACCTAGGAGTTATTCCAAGCGCGTCGGGCCCGATGACTCTCTTCTGCGACAACACTAGAGCTATTGCCATTGCCAAGGAGCCCAGGTTTCACAAGAAGACCAAGCACATCAAGCGCCGTTTCAACTCCATCTGGAATTATATTCAAGATGGGGACATAGATATTTGTAAAGTGCATCCGGATCTGAATGTCGCAGATCCGTTGACTAAACCTCTTCCACGAGCAAAACATGATCAACACCAAAACTCTATGGGTGTTCGATTCATCGCAATGTAACTAGATTGTTGACTCTAGTGCAAGTGGGAGACTATTGCAAATATGCCCTAGAGGCAATAATAAAATGGTTATTATTATATTTCCTTGTTCGTGATAATTGTCTAGTGTTCATGCTTTAATTGTATTATCCGGAAATAGTAATGCATGTGTGAATTCATAGACCACAATGTGTCCCTAGTAAGCCTCTAGTTGACTAGCTCGTTGATCAACAGATGGTCACGATTTCCTGACCATGGACATTGGATGTCATTGATAACGGGATCACATCATTAGGAGAATGATGTGATGGACAAGACCCAATCCTAAGCCTAGCACAAGATCGTGTAGTTCATATGCTAAAGCTTTTCCAATGTCAAGTATCTTTTCCTTAGACCATGAGGTTGTGCAACTCCCGGATAGCGTAGGAATACTTTGGGTGTGCCAAACGTCACAACGTAATTGGGTGGCTATAAAGGTACACTACGGGTATCTCTGAAAGCATCTGTTGGGTTGGCACGAACCGAGACTGGGATTTGTCACTCCGTATGACGGAGAGGTATCTCTGGGCCCACTCGGTAATACATCATCGTAATGAGCTCAATGTGACTAAGGGGTTAGTCACGGGATGATGTGTTACGGGACGAGTAAAGAGACTTGCCATGACGAGATTGAACAAGGTATCGGTATACAGACGATCGAATCTCGAGCAAGTGCCATACTGATAGACAAAGGGAATCGAATACGGGATTGATTGAATCCTTGACATCATGGTTCATATGATGAGATCATCGTGGAACATGTGGGAACCAATGATGCGGAGCATCCCTTGACCATCCCCATGGACGTCACACCGCCACCGCAAGCATGGAGAGGACCTTTGACGAGAGCTCACGCACGCGCCGTCGAAACCGAGGTGAACTCTTTCCTCTTCGAGTTCCGTTTGGTTTCACATGAGAATGGGATTCTACATCAAAGAGATACACTATGCATTCTTAGGTACACCGAAGGTGATCATGGAAAGGAGAAGACGGAGGTTCGAGCACCCATGGAGCAAGACGACGAAGAAGGAGCCAAGGAGAAGGAAGGAGTGGAGTCCTTGGACACCCCGGGTGCCCGGACGAAAGGACCCCGGGTGCCCGGGCTCGAATACATGGGGAGGGCCGGCCCCCTGGACACCCCGGGTGCCCGGCCACTTGCCTGGGCGGCGCCCCAGCCGGCCCCAAGGCCCCGGGTGCCCGGGCCTCTTCGCCCGGCCTCCAGCCACCACCCCGGGTGCCCAGGCTCTGGACCCCGGGTGCCCGGTCCGTCCCGCCCGGCTCCCCCTGACCGGTCCGGGTGCCCGGCCGGGTTCACCCCGGGTGCCTGGACTCGTTCCCGTGGACACCTTTTCCTTAAGTACTTTTTAGTATTTTGTACCCCTTTCCCTCTAGTTTCGTCCCTAGCCCTTATATATTCTTTCCCTAGCTCATTTGTGGGGTTAGCAAAGATATTGAGAGACCTTGAGAGCTTTGCTCCTTGTATCCCCTCCTCTAGGAGATCAAGACGTCCCAAGGGAGAAGAATCCTTGTGGATTGCAAGACCTCCCAAGGGAGAAGATCATCAAGACCTCACCTCCTCTAGGAGTGGGATGAACTAGTTACCTTGTATCTTTCCTTTGTTGTTCTTGAATCATTGTGAACCCTTGTTTGTTCATGGATCTAGCATATGTGTTATTGGATCTAGTAAATTTGAGTGTTTTCCCTCTCTTGTGGTCTTTGTGTTCTTGGGGATTCCCCTCCAATTCGTGAAAGATCTCCACCTAGGGTTCCACCCTACAACATCATGGTATCTAGAGCTATGGTTTCTCACGAAATTGGAGCCCCCCTTTTTGTTTTCTAGCCTAATTTTGTTATGTTCTTGCCCAATTTCGAAAATCCCCACCAAAAATAGCCCCAATTTTTTTGTGATTTGTTGGTTTGATGAGGTTTTGTTGGATTAGATCCATGGATTTGCTTGGTTTCAAGTGGATCTAGCCTTCCCCCCATCCATCTCCACCTTTCCCTCCATGAAATCCACCAATTTCTACCATTTTCCCATGATTTTCCGCCCAAATCGGACACCCCCGGGCACCCGGACCTCAAACTCCGGGCACCCGAACCCCCCGTGCAACCCCGCTGACCACCCCGGGTGCCCGCAACCCTTACCCCCGGGCACCCGGACCCCCGGGCCATCTCCTCCGCCCAACTCCACTGACCACCCCGGGTGCCCGCACCTTCCACCCCCGGGCACCCGCACCCCCCAGAATCATCCGCGTGCATTTTACGTTTTCACTCATAACTTTCACTCCCGAACTCCGATTTGAGTGTTCTTTGGCTCGTTGAAAAGCTAGCGACGTGCCCGAGCTGATCATTTTGGTTTTACCACCATTTGACTCCATCAAATTTTGTCAAATTTTGCATGTTTGCCTAGGCCATCCATCATAGCTTTCCGCAACCTAACCCCATTTCGACCCATATAGCATTTATGGTTGTTTGAGTGGTGACTTGAGTCTCCTAAGGTGTTTCGGCTACTTAGGGACGAGTGATTCTTCATCAAACCCCACCACCACTTCCGCATTGCTAACTCCGGAACCACCAACGCTTTCTGCTACCACCTTTTGACATTTGCCTTTGGATATTTTGAGTTCGCGGTTTTTCCGTTTCCTAGGGTGTTTCGGCTAACTAGGGACGGGTCGCCATCGACAACACCGCATCTCATCATCATCATCGGACGGTAACCTCGACGACACCATTGCACATATCCCTTGCAATTGCATTGTTAACCCCTAGCCCATTTTGCGTCACTTGCCCATCGAGACAAGCCATGTGAGTATTGCCGGCAACGTTACTTGTGCACATTAGTGGTCATCGATATACACCATCCATTGCATATATACCATATCATATTGGTATCATCTTGCTATCATAGTAGCATCCCTCGTGTGCCACAAGATTGTTCCCGCATATACACAATTGCTATCTTGGTTTGTGCATTTCCAATAGTGGCCATATCAAAAAAAATAAGAGAATAAGGTTTTAAGCAAAAAGAGAGCAAAGAGCTTGTAAGCAATAGCCATAGCATCGCCACATTGCATATCATACTACCGTATTGATCATCTTGGATCATCGTGTGCGAACACCGGAACATCATACACATAACATACTTGGGATAACAAGTTCATACATTTTGCATATTTAGGTTGTGCACAAGTGTCGTATCCGCCTATTGAGCAATCGTGCTAGCGTCTCTCTTGAGTTGTGCAACACGAGCATTTTCGGTGGATTCCACATTTTGTGCTCATTCCTTGGTTGCATGACCCCATTTATCTATACGTGTGTGTGTTTCCGTGTGCCGCATATTGCTATTGGTCTACTTGTTTCACTTGCAAATTTGTGAATCTTTTCCAACATTATTGACTCTTGCTAACATTTTGCATCAAATTTTTTGTGCCACTATCCTCACCGAGCTCCACCATAAGCCTTACTTGTGTAGGTGTGAGAATTGACAAGATCCGGTACTAATTGTACTATTCCCTTGATACATTATTGAGTGATCATTGATCCATCTTCAACATTGGAAAGGTACATTTGGTCTAGTTCTTTCCTTTCTCCGACTCACATTTTCTCGAGTCTTGTGATGGATAGGCAAGGCATTTCATCTGCGGCAAGATCACATCGCCATCGACACCATCAATGACAAGAATGTGAAGGTCACGAGCTCAACATCAACAACCGCTCAACGACTTCACCCTCTACCTTGGCATCTTCGCCAAGTGACTTCAAGGCATCTTCGCCTTCGGACTTGCGGCATCTTCGCCGACCCGCACCTCAAGAGAAGCTCCCTAAGCTCAAGTCTGCGACTTCCACGGGCTACTATGACCTCGACAACGACTACGAGTTTCCTTTCTATGGGACTCAAGACCCCGAGGAGCATCTCGAGTGGGAGAGCAAGATGGACGACTACCTCAAGCTACATCAAGTTCCCTACGAAGATCACGTGAAGTGCGCCACAAGACACCTCCACGACAACGCGTCAACATGGTGGCTTCACACACTTTCGACAAGCTTCAACGTGAAATGGCCCAAGACGAAGAAAGCTATGCGGCGAGAGTTCGTGCCTCCCACCTACACAGAACAACTTCTATGCCAATTGGAGAACACCATACAAGGATCCAAGTCCATCGACGCGTACTTCAAGGAGATGAAGAATGCCTTGCGACGAGCCGGCGTGGACAACCCCATTTGGATGAAGTTTTACTTCATGATGGGATTGGACAACGACATCTCCAAGACTATCTTCCTCGAGAACTACAAGTCCCTCGACGACAACTACATTGGTGCTCTCAAGGCGGAACAAGAACTCATGAAGGCCAAGGCTTCTCCACTGCAAGCACACTTCTCGAAGAGCAAGCTCCAAGATGGCGAGCATGAGGCTAGTACCACAACGATGTCCAAGCCCAACGATCTCCAAGATTATGCTCCCAAGTTCGACTCCACCGCCATCCCTCTTTGTGGCATTGTTGATGCTGAGTCTACTTCGACTCTTTTTCAAGACGGTGCGGCGACGACTACGACTACGGAGCCTTTCGAGGACCAAGCTTTGGAGGCGAACGACACGGTGACGAGAGAGGATGATGCTTCCATCTTTGGAGGCGAGAGTGATGATGTGCCATCTTCGGCCTTCATCCATGGAGACGATGATGAGATGGTTGAGCATGGGATTTTCCCTTCGACCACGGCGACGTACGATGACTTGAGTGACTTTTGCCACCATATGGAGAGTGAGAGTGACTTCACCACTATCCCCATATATGATGAGTTGCCATAATTCCCATGTGAGGAGAGCCACAACCCCCACCACTTGAGTGAGATGAGTGCCTCCACCATATGTGACATTGCATGCACCTACCTTGAGGGAGTGAGTGAGCCACCACCACATAGAGAGAGTGAGGAAGTTGATAGGGCACGTGAGGCCATTCGCATTTCTAACAACTTGACCTCTACCTCTATTGTGTCTTCTCATTTGGTGCTAGGTCCCATATATGATGTGTTGGAAATATGCCCTAGAGGCAATAATAAAAAGTATTATTATTATATTTCCTTGTTCATGATAATTGTCTGTTATTCATGCTTGAATTGTATTGTACGGAAACAGCGATACATGTGTGAATATATAGACCACAATGAGTCCCTGGTAAGCCTCTAGTTGCTAGCTCGTTGATCAACAGATGGTCACGGTTTCCTGACCATGGACATAGGATGTCGGTGATAACGGGATCACATCATTAGGAGAATGATGTGATGGACAAGACCCAATCCTGAGCATAGCACGAGATCGTATAGTTCGTAATGCATAAGCTTTTCGGTGTCAAGTATTTATTCCTTAGACCATGAGGTTGTACAACTCCCGGATGCCGTAGGAATACTTTGGGTGTGCCAAACGTCACAACGTAACTGGGTGGCTATAAAGGTACGCATCGGGTATCTCCGAAAGTGTTTGTTGAGTTGGTACGAACCGAGACTGGGATATTGTCACTCCGTGTGACGGAGAGGTACCTCTGGGCCCACTCGGTAAGACATCATCATAATGAGCTGAAAGAGACTAAGGAGTTAGTCACGGGATGATGGATTACGGAACGAGTAAAGAGACTTGCCATGACGAGATTGAACAAGGTATCGGGCATACCGACGATCGAATCTCGGGCAAGTACCGTACTGATGGACAAAGGGAATAACATACGAGATTGAGTGAATCCTTGACACAGTGGCTCATCCGATGAAGATCATCGAGGAACACGTGGGAACCAACATGGGTATCCAGATCCCGCTGTTGGTTATTGACCGGAGAGTCGTCTCGGTCATGTCTACATGTCTCCCGAACCCGTAGGGTCTACACACTTAAGGTTCGGTGACGCTAGGGTCGTAGATATACATGCACGTGGAAACCTGAAAGTTGTTCGGAGTCCCGGATGAGATCCCGGACGTGACGAGGAGTTACGGAATGGTCTGGAGGTAAATAATGATATATAGGAAGTCCAGTTTCGGCCATCGGGTGAACTCCGGGGGTCACCGGGAGTGTCCCGGGACCACTGGAGGGGTCCCAGGGGTCCACCGGGTGGGGCCCCTAGGCCGCAAGGGGAAGGGGGCCAGCCCCTGGTGGGCTGGCGCACCCATATGGGCCCCCCTCCAAGCGCCTAGGGTTGAAACCCTAGGGGGAGGGGGCGCCCCCTATGCCTTGGGGGGCAAGTCTGCCCCCCTGGCCGCCGCCCCACCCTGGAGATGGGATCTCCCAGGGCCGGCGCCCCCCTGGCCCCTATATATAGTGGGGGGAGAGGGCAGCCGCACCCCAAGCCTCTGGTGCCTCTCCCCCTCCCGTCACACCTCCAACTCCTCCGCAGGGCGCCGGCGAAGCCCTGCAGGATTTCCTGCTGCATCCACCACCACGCCGTCGTGCTGCTGGATCTCCGACGACCTCTCCTCCCCCCTTGCTGGATCAAGAAGGAGGAGACGTTGCTGTACCAGACGTGTGTTGAACGCGGAGGTGCCGTCCGTTCGGCGCTAGGATCATCGGTGACGAAGAACGCGAAGAGTACGACTACTTCATCCACGTTGCTTCGAACGCTTCCGTTCGCGATCTACAAAAGGGTATGTAGATGCACTCCAGTATGCTCGTTGCTAGATGACTCCTTAGATTGATCTTGGTGAAAGCGTAGAAATTTTTTGAATTCTGCTACGTTCCCCAACATGATGACGCGTCGATTCGCGACGACTTCGTCCTCCCTTTTGACAAGACGATGGCCATGGTGGAATATGATGCACCCCCCACATGGTTCCATCAAGATGACGATAATGACCACCATTTGGTCTTTCCCACCTCACCTACACCACATGAGTAGAATGAGAACGGTAACAAAGGTGAAGGTGATGCTCTCGTCCCACTAGTGGACTATGTCGACATTGATTGCTTGCATGATGTTGATCCACCTATTGTCATGCTTCATGCTAGTTCGACTCCCCCATGCGATGATTTACCCATTTATGATGAGTTTGATGATTGCCATGTGGAGTCTATTAGTCGTGATGCCATGCTACATAGGATTTCTTGTGATAATTCCCTCGGACACATCATGTTTGACAATCCACTTGACTTGTCATATGCTATGAATGAGATCAAAAATATGTCATATTTGCAATCTCATCGTAGTGACTATGCATATGCCATTAAAATTAACCCAATTTGCACATATGGCATAGATGACAAGCCCATGGCTATTGGCATTTGTTTTTCTTGTGATGATATTGATATGCTCCCTTTGCATCATTTATCTAATATGACATGCCATGACCACATAGTTTCGGATATGCATTGTTTTGGATGTTGTCAATTTTCTCCATATGATGTTTCAAATATTGCTCATGAGGAGACCCCCAAAGTTTCCTCGTCATTTTAGGAGATTTTGAGACATCCCATCCATAGCATGATTCTCATAATCATTTGCACAATATGCTCCCCATGAATGAAAATGCTATTGATGTGCCATATACTTGCATTCTCAATTTGTGGCATCGTCGTGTCATACACAATAACTATTCTTTCATGATGGATGACATGTTCTTATACCATGCATCAAATTTCTTTGAGCGATGCTTATCTTGTGCTAACTCACACACACACATACACATCATGATGGATGATGTGTACATTTACCACGCACACACTTTCTTTGGTTTGTGTCTCTTTTGTGTAGGTACCCATGAATACTTGTCAACCTCACAATCTCATGAGTTGACAAAACGAGCTCTAGAGAGCAACGATGACTTGGGATCACATGGATTGCCTTTACCACCGCTCTCTTCGCGCAAGGACTTCGCGCATTTCTTCTATATGGCTATTGGTTATCATTCATTACATATTATATGCCCCTCTTGCCATGTTCACTTTGCATGGTATGTTCATTCCTATGCCTTTGCCATGCATTTGTGACCCATGCTTTGCATTACAGATGATGATTGATTCTACTACTTGTATTGTATTTGCAAGCCTGGTGGTGATATTGCTTGTTATTGCCATGTTTGCTATGTGCCCCATGCCTACGATGATACTATGATCTTTCTTTGTGTTCATGCTCGCGATATGTCATGTGCATTGCCTATATCTCTTATTTGCTCACATGACATGATTGCCATGATTTCCTCTAGTGTGTTGCATCTTCGCTCCACTAGTTTGCACGACTTGATTTCTATGCTTTCTCGTGTTGCATCCAATTCTTCGATTACTTGCTCCTATCATATGTTTGGTTGCAACAATGTCATCATTTCACACATGCCATGTCCTTTTGCTTGTCACTCGCTTCACTTGATTGCCTCACACATGATGAACAATTTCTCTTTCCATTGTGTTGAGCACCACACTATTTTCACTATACCATATGCACATTATGCTTGGATTGTCTTGCACTTGCCCCATGTGTTTAGACATTTCACTTCTTTTGGTGTTGTGAATGACTCTTATGCATACCATAGACCATTTGACGAGCGCTTTATGCATGTTTGCTATGATCTTGAGGTCGATGCTTACTATCTTGTCAAACATATTTGCATCGCTACCTCACATTTGCATGCTTGTATCCATGATGTCCTTGATTGTGCTCAATTTAGATGCTTAAATTCCATGCCACACTTCTTTGTCACACCATATGCTATGCTCAATGACAACACTTGTTGGGTGAATCACCTCTTGAATGCTTGGTTTTGCTTTAATGTCAATCACATTTGTTTTTCCAAGTGCTTGTTACCCTTGCTCCTTTTGAAGGAACTTCAAGATGGTGCGACATTGGAGAGTGCCCATTTTGAGCTTCTACATGACAAGTGCTTGGTGGTTGTCCACTTCTACATGGCGACACCATCTCGTTCCCATGGTGATGAAGATCACGATCCGTGGACAGATCTCTCCCAAGGGGGGGGGAGATGATGCGGAGCATCCCTTGACCATCCCCATGGACGTCACACCGCCACCGCAAGCACGGAGAGGACCTACGACGAGAGCTCACGCATGCGCCGTCAAAACCGAGGTGAACTCTTTCCTCTTCGAGTTTCGTTCGGTTTCACATGAGAACGGGATTCTACCTCAAAGAGATACACTATGCATTCTTAGGTACACCAAAGGTGATCATGGAAAGGAGAAGACGGAGGTTCGAGCACCCATGGAGCAAGACGACAAAGAAGGAGCCAAGGAGAAGGAAGGATTGGAGTCCCTGGACACCCCGGGTGCCCGGATGAAAAGACCCCGGGTGCCCGGGCTCGAAGACATGGGGAGGGCCGCCCCCCTGGACACCCCGAGTGCTCGACCACTTGCCTGGGCGGTGCCCCAGCCGGCCCCAAGGCCCCGGGTGCCCGGGCATCTTCGCCCGGCCTCCAGCCACCACCCCGGGTGCCCGATCCGTCCCGCCCGGCTCCCCCTGACCGGTCCGGGTGCCCGGCCGGGTACACCCCGGGTGCCCGGACTCTTTCCCGTGGACACCTTTTCCTTAAGGACTTTTTAGTCTTTTGTACCCCTTTCCTCTAGTTTCGTCCCTAGCCCTTATATACTCTTTCCCTAGCTCATTTGTGGGGTTAGTAAAGATATTGAGAGACCTTGAGAGCTTTGCTCCTTGTATCCCCTCCTCTAGGAGATCAAGACCTCCCAAGGGAGAAGAATCCTTGTGGATTGCAAGACCTCCCAAGGGAGAAGAGTATCAAGACCTAAACTCCTCTAGGAGTGGGATGAACTAGTTACCTTGTATCTTTCCTTTGTTGTTCTTGAATCATTGTGAACCTTGTTTGTTCTTGGATCTAGCATATGTGTGATTGGATCTAGTCAATTTGAGTGTTTTCCCTCTCTTGTGTTCTTCGTGTTCTTGGGGATTCCCCTCCAATTCGTGAAAGATTTCCACCTAGGGTTCCACCCTACAACAACCAACATGGGTATCCAGATCCCACTGTTGGTTATTGGCCGGAGAGATGTCTTGGTCATGTCTGCATGGTTCCCGAACCCGTAGGGTCTACACACTTAAGGTTCGATGACGCTAGGGTTATATGGAATGTAGTACGTGGTTACCGAATGTTGTTCGGAGTCCCGGATGAGATCCCGGACGTCACGAGGAGTTCCGGAATGGTCCGGAGGTAAATATTTATATATGGGAAGTCCCGTTTTGGTCACCGGAATGATTTCGGGGGTCACCGGTATTGTACCGGGGCCACCGGAAGGTGTCCGAGGGTCCACTGGGTGGGGCCACCTGCTCGGTGGGCCAAGTGGACCAAGTGAAGGGGGGAACCAGCCCCTGGTGGGCTAGTGTGCCCCCCCAAGGGCCCAAGGCGCCTAGGGTTTGGGGGGAACCCTAAGGGGGAGTGCCCCCTTGCCTTGGGGGGCAAGGCACCCCCCTCTGGCCGCCGCCCCCTCCTCAGATCTCATCTAAGGGGACCGGCCCCCCTCTCCCTGGCCCCTATATATATGTGGGGGGAGGGCAGCCGCACCCAAGCCCTGGCGCAACCCTCTCCCTCTCCCTACTACTACTCCTCTCCCGCGGTGCTTGGCGAAGCCCTGCAAGATTTCCACGCTCCTCCATCACCACCACGCCGTCGTGATGTTGCTGGACGGAGTCTTCCCTAACCTCTCCCTCTCTCCTTGCTGGATCAAGGCGCGTGAGATGTCACTAGGCTGCGCGTGTGTTGAACGCGGAGGCAATGTTGTTCGGTGCTTAGATCGGATTCGGCCGCGATCTACATCGCTTCGTGTACGACTCCACCGACCGCGTTTTTGTAACGCTTCCGCATCGCGATCTTCAAAGGTATGAAGATGCACTCCCCTCTCATTGCTAGTAGACTCCATAGATAGATCTTAGTGATGCGTAGGAATTTTTTTGATTTTCTGCAACGTTCCCCAACATGGATAAACCCAACAAAGGCACGCTTCACGGTGGGCTGAACCCGGGCGGGTTGCACGCTGAGCCGTCTCGATGATGTCGGTGCAGATGTCCGGTTCAGGGCCTGGTTCGCCGATCTTGCCTATGAAGACGTGGATTCCACCAAAGGTGACCCGGTACCCGTACTCGATTGAGCCGGCCTTGGGGCCCCAGCTTGCATCGTCGATGTAGAGCTTGCTGCGACGACTCTTGGTCATCTGACGGTGGGCGCCAACTGTCGTGGAATTGTCACGGCAGATGTCCTAGTGGAAGGACTTAGTTGTGGAGCCATTGCGACGTAGTTAGCTTAAAGGGGTTAAAGCGAGACAAAGGACACGAGGAGTTTATACTGGTTCGGCCCCTTACGGTGAAGGTAAAAGCCTAATCCAGTTTGAGATGGTATTGCTAGGGTTTCGATTACCAGGGAGCGAATATGCTTAGCCCGGCTTTCGATCTGTTGTTACTTGCCCTAAGCCGCTGCTGGGTCGTCCCCTTATATACACGGGTTGACGCGCCGCGGCTTACAGAGTCCAGGCCGGCTCATACAAACGTGTTCGGCCCAGTGACTTATCTTACATGCATCACGGTACAAGTCACATATACATGGCAGTTTACACTTACGGGCTTTAAGCCGCTTTTGGGTTTTGGGCCCTTTAACAAGCCTACTACATGAACCGCCATCTTCAACATATTTGTGGGCTTGGTTTATGAACCGCCATTGGGATAAGCCAACCCCTCCTGGGCAGGTCATATCCCCAACAGTGATGGAGCAGCTATTTGGGCTGATCTCCTACTGTTCTAGCAAAGTTTGTCTTAGTATTTTGTTTTTTGTCTACGAAAGATCAAGTAATCTGATATCGAGCTCCTTCTTTTACAGTAATCGAATTTTGAGTTTGCAATGATTGTTCATGCCTAATTGGCAATATATATTGACAACAAATTATTTTTGTTGTCAGACGAAGGGCATGACGGATGGCACCAGCGGAAAGGTCAACGCGGTGGAGATAAGCGAGAAAAGGAGTAGCGCGAGGCAGTAGGCAGCCTTGAAGAGGATGAGAGGGAACACTGCTGGGGGATGGTCCTAGGGATTTTTGAATCAACGAGAGCAGTTTCGGCCCAGGTATCTTCTTCCATCTCTGGATCCTAAACTATATATATCTCTCTAATCTGCATTGACACGCAATATTGCCGGGTACAAGTGTGTGACTGCTCCAGTGCCACCGCATGCCCCAGTACCGCCCAAACGTGGATGCAGGTAGACGTGGGCACCATGGCCGCCACCAAGGATGTAGGGGTCCCGCCACAACCAGCGAGGACGCGGTAGGCGTGCCGAAACTGTCAAAGACACGGGAGTCGTACTGCGGCCTTGGTGTTTTTCCTAATTTCTTTAGGTATGTGAGGTCGATTTAATATTCACATATATGCTGAAATTCGGACACCGAAGAACCAGCAGTGGAGTTATATGTAATTTCTTGCGAGAGCTACATCATTCTTTTTACTACTGACTAATTCTCATGAGTACCAATGGTGAAATTTTCAGGCCTAAATACTGGATGAGATTCTCATTGCCGGCATTCTTCATGAACCTATCAAGGAGAACATTTCAATACTAAGTGCTGCACATGTTTTCTCACCACCGGCTAGCAAGAAGAGAGTATGATTTTCTAATGCTCAGTGTTGTAAGCTTGATTCATGAGGAGCTTCGCAATGTTGTACATGTTGTTTGTGAGTAACAGAAATAAATCATATTTCTTCATTCTTCTCATGTACATCTGATTCATCTTCCACTAATCAGTAGAGTTCAGTTATGTGCTTCTATATTAGGAAGTCAGCATCTTCTAAAACAAATTTTGTTAGCTACTCAAACTTATTTTGTTCCTGTGTTTCTGATAAATTTTGTATACAAACACGTGTACAATAGAACCTGCATTGGACCATGCTCATTTGCTATGTCCATTTCTTCCAAAGAGTCATGATTCCTACGCATTCATAAATACGATTTAGTGTGCTATTACATTTCCTGGAATCAGACGCTATATTTTCTGTGGGAATTCGTTGACACGGTTCCTTACAAAAGTTGTATCTTCGAAATGGGCAAACCGCTCTATGTAATTCTATCATCCATTCTGATTTTGAGACAAGTATATCAGTTATCTTTTTCCTTCTAGCAAGGTACCATATACGTGTTTTGAAATTCTCCTTTGCCTTCCAGATCAACCAAATAGGCATCTTTTTAACAAATGGAGGGAATTCATTTGTCAATAAAAAGAGATTTCTCACGGGGGATATTATCTTATTTCTTCAGTATAAGCAAATGAACAGTGCGATGAAGTTAACAACTCTCTATCCTTATTCCTCTTATTCATTGTGTATTTTCCTGTTTTATACATGTAACAATGATGAATGATGATGAACTTAGACTTGGTGTAAGGAGAGTCATTATGTTTTCTTGAACAAAACAGCCCTCTATCCTTATTTATCCTAAAAGCTTTCAGACAATACTCACACCATATGATTCCTTGAAGCATAGAAGTATTTTTTCGCATCTGTTACAATCCAATATTTGTTAGTTAATCATATTCTTTATATTCACAAGTAGTATAAAGTTGCCCCAAAATTGGTAATATGATTTTGGATTATACATTATATGCCGACAAGAAGGTTAATGGTGCTCAATAAACTAGCAGTATGAAATAACCCTGCATATAGTTGTCAATTTTTAATTTGAGCCTTTCAATTCAACTACAATATTTATTTGTACATTATTTACTGACTTTTACCTCTTATTTTGCAGGCTATCTGGAATGATTGCATGTATTAATGAAGTAGTCCACGTTAGGTGGATTGGCTCAAATTTGAGCCTTGTTGTTCACATTCTCTGTGCAAATTTTAGCCTTGTTGTTCACAATTGCTGCTGCCTGTGATTCACCCTTATATTTGAGCATAAAGTCTGAGTGTATACCAAATTAGGCTTTCCCTTCGGTCGGTTTATGTCAGAGTTCACACTACAACACACATTTTCTTTTGAGTCTTATGTGAGTTATTTTTGAACCGATACACCAAATCAGGCGTTACACCGCTCAAACAAACTAGAAGAAAATCATCAATGGATTTATCACAATATTATAAAAATACAAATAAATGTATACACAATTTTTTAACAATAAATGTTATCAAAGATTGATGTATTTACCTCTCCCAAGATAGGTAACATGTTCTAGCAAAATTAACAGATTTGACCTCAACGCGAAAACATCTGACAAACTAAACCGTTTTTGAAAATATTTCACACTGCTGACCCTTTTGTGCAACGCCCAACGGCAAGGCGCTGCACTCTACTGTGCAGCTCCTTACAGCTAGGCGCTGCACAGTGTAGTGCAGCTCCTAACTGTTAGGCGCTGCACAGTGTGGCGCCTAAGTGTCAGGCGTTGCACAGTAGAGTCCAGCGCCTTGCTATCAGGCGCTGCACATTAGGGTCATCGGAGTGAAATATTTTCAGACAAAGTTTAGTCTGTGAAATAGTTTCGCTTCAAGGTCAAATTTGTGCATTTTGCCGTGTTTTGTTACAGTAGTACCTAAATGGTGAACTGCATGTTCTAGAATATAGGCTTTTGCATATTGCAATCAAGTTCTTTTTTTATGAAATTGAGTTTCTGGTTGTAACTTATTCGAACATTTGTTTAAAGGGAACAAAACACTCCATTTGTTTGTCTTCAATTAATGGATAATAACAATACACTTGCTTTCTGAGATGGTATCTTAAGCATAAATAATAAAGGCATTCGAGTGTTATTATCGTTTGTAATGCAGAGTACAATAAAGAGTTCGATGTTTTTGTAGCCCCTTCTTTATTTTGTGAATCAGATATGATAGTTCTTTCCATTATACGGTCTATTTTTATCAAAATACATTGCAAGTGAAGGGGATTTTAAATCATTTTTTGTGTTATTGGCTATCTTTTCTGTCCATATTAAATTCGATATGCAACCAGTACAATTTTTACAAAGCCCGTGGCAATGCACGGGCAGTCTACCGGTTTCACTAGTGATCTAATTGATTTTGGGAGATGGACATGGAAAGTGGAGTTAGTTCCTAACTTGTTCATCCCTCCCGACGCCAAAGGCAATCATTAATATTTCATTGTGTCACGAAGGCAGAGAAGATTTATTTGCTTGAGCTCATTAAAAATCTGACACATACACTGCTAAGTCGGCATACTGTTCTATTATGAATTAAAAAGAGCGTTTGTCTCAAGATGAAGGGGCGAGTAAAGTCGGCGTACCATTCTCTTATGAATCAAAAAGAGCGTTTGCCCCAAGATGAAGGGACGAGCACCGGTACCTCCATTGATGAACATCAGTTGTGATGTGTTTTATGGAAATTGAATTTTACACCCAGAGTAAGGGTCTTCTGGTGGTGCGCTCTAAAGTGTATTTTATCTAATGAGTGCACCTCGAGGAATTGGCATATTCAAGTACTTGTTCGATGCAGAGTTTGCATGGCAATGGATGTGGACATACACCATGCACTGATTAAATGCTCGCATGCAAAGAGATTCTGGGTTGAAGCTCAGTCACTATTGGACTTCAGGTTGCCTCGGTTCCATACCAGTACATGGTCAAAGGATATTCTCTGCGAGGAGCAGTTCACATCGAGAGAGCGGGCATTTGCCATCACTATCTTGTGGTATGTCTATTTGGCAATCGAGGAATCACCTCACTCATGAACAGGAACCAATCAGCCCAACACATTTTGTGCGTCATACAAAAGAAGCTCTTGCGCTTCTTGATGTTCCTCGTCATTGAAAATCCTGCCGGGATATGGGTGGTGTCCCCCTGATGATGATATGGTAAATATTAACACCGATGCGTCTATTCATTTGGATGGAGGCGAGGGGTGGGGGGTGTAGTAGCCCGATCAGCGGCCACATTTTTGGGAGCATGGAGTAAACCCCTTCTATGAGTTACATGTCCTTTAATTGTTGAAACATTGGTGCTATGTGAAGGCGTGTGTTTCGTGAATCCCAGAGGCTTTCAAAAAGTGATAATTGGACATACTTTCTAGAGGTTTGAGAATTCTAGGAAATCGGCACAACTCTCGGTTGGTTGTGGCACCATTTTTTCTAGAAATTGGAGAACAAACTTATAATTTTACTTATTCTGTTACTTAGCATGTACTCTGGTCAGCTAACTATCCAACTCAGTTGTGTGCCAAACATGATTGCCCGTCGAATGTAATGGAAAGCTGGCTCCCAGCTTCCCGGTAAGCAGTCTATTGTCTGACTATCCAGCGAATGCCCTTATAGTTGAAAAAAGTTCACGAAGTTCCCTGCCATAAAAGGAAAAAAAAACTTAAAAAAACTGAACGAAAACAACATGTTTTTTTGATGGGGACGAAAAAGCAGCATGTAGAATGAGAGAGCGAGCGACCACGCTGACGGGCTGGCCCATATGCGTGAACCCAGAACCCTTCACGCGAGACGGAAACCCCCGTCTGCGATGTTCGTCACCCCGTTGCCCGTCAGGAAACCCTGCATATATTTGTTGATTTTTAATTCGAGCCTTTCAATTCAAGAAAAAAATATTTGTACAATATTTACTGACTTTTACCTCTTGTTTTGCAGGCTATCTGGAATGATTGCATGTATTAATGAAGTGGTCCACGTTAGGTGGATTGGCTCCAGATGGAGAAGCATGATTGTATTAAGCATTTAAGCTCTAAGCAATTTAGAATGTCAATGTCTTGGGGCTCCCTTGCAATATTTCAGAGAACTATATTTTTTCGGACATTTTATATTGCCTCACGATGTTTGGGGGATCTGATTAGGTATTGTTTCTCTATATATCTATCTATCTCTCTATTTTAGTTGCTAATAGAATAATGAACAATTGATAGGACTAATATTATAGACTTGTGTTCTCCTCAATCCGACTGTGTATTTTCTAAGTTTTGTGCTAAAACGAAAAAAAAACATATGCTTTAAACTTGGGACAACATATTCTCTATGCAAATTTTAGCCTTGTTGTTCACAATTGATGCTGCCTGTGATTCACCCTTATATTTGAGCTTAAAGTCTGAGTGTATACCGAATTAGGCTTTCTCTTCGGTCGGTTTATGTCAGAGTTCACAGTACAACACACATTTCCTTTTGAATCTTATGTGAGTTACTTTTGAACCGATACACCAAATCAGGCGTTACACCGGTCAAACAAACTAGAAGAAATTCATCAATGGATTTATCACAATATTATAAAAATACAAATAAATATATACACAATTTTTTAACAATAAATGTTATCAAAGATTGATGTATTTACCTCTCCCAAGATAGGTAACATGTTCTAGAAGATGCGTTTTGTTGCAGTAGTACCTAAATGGTGAATTGCATGTTCTAGAATATAGGCTTTTGCATATTGCAATCAAGTTCTTTTTTTATGAAATTGAGTTTCTGGTTGAAACTTGTCCGAACATTTGTTTAAAGGGAACAAAATAGTCCATGTGTTTGTCTTCAGTTAATGGATAATAACAATACACTTGCTTTGTGAGATGGTATCTTAGGGATAAATAATAAAGCCATTCAAGTGTTATTATCATTTGTAATGCAGAGCACAATAAAGAGTTCAATGTTTTTGTAGCCCCTTTATTTTGTGAATCAGATATGATAGGTCTTTCTATTATACGGTCGATTTTTTATCGAAATACATTGCAAGTGAAGGGAATTTTAAATCATTTTTTGTGTTATTGGCTATCTTTTCTGTTCATATTAAATTCGATATGCAACCAGTACAAATTTTACAAAGCCCGTGGCCACGCACGGGCAGTCTACTAGTTTCACTAGTGAACTATTTGATTTTGGGAAATAGACATGGAAAGTGGAGTTTGTTCCTAACTTGTTCATCCCTCCCGACGCCAAAGGCAATCATTAATATTCCATTGTGTCACGAAGGCAGTGAAGATTTATTTGCTTGAGCTCATTAAAAATCTGACACATACACTGCTAAGTCGGTATACTGTTCTATTATGAATTGAAAAGAGCGTTTGTCTCAAGATGAAGAGGCGAGTAAAGTTGGCATACCATTCTCTTATGAATCAAAAAGAGCGTTTGCCCCAAGATGAAGGGACGAGCACCGGTACCTCCAATGATGAACATCAGTTGTGGTGTGTTTTATGGAAATTGAATTTTAGACCCAGAGTAAGGGTCTTCTGGTGGTGTGCTCTAAAGTGAATTTTATCTGATGAGTGCACCTCGAGGAATCGGCATATTCAAGTACTTGTCCGATGCAGAGTTTGCATCGCAATGGATGTGGACCTACACCATGCATTGATTAAATGCTCGCATGCAAAGAGATTCTGGGTTGAAGCTCAGTCACTATTGGACTTCAGGTTGCCTTCGTTCCATACCAGTACATGGTCGAAGGATATTCTCTGCGAGGAGCAGTTCACAGCGAGAGAGCGGGCATTTGCCATCACTATCTTGTGGTATGTCTATTTGGCAATCGAGGAATCACCTCACTCATGAACAGGAACCAATCAACCCAGCACATTATGTGTGTCATACAAAAGAAGCTCTTGCGCTTCTTGATGTTCCTCGCCCCTTGATGATGATATGGTAAATATTAACACCGATGCGTCTATTCATTTGGATGGATGCGAGGGGTGGGGGGGGGGGTGTAGTAGCCCGATCAGCGGCCACATTTTTGGGAGCATGGAGTAAACCCCTTCTATGAGTTACAGGTTCTTTAATTGTTGAAGCATTGGTGGTATGTGAAGGCGTGTGTTTCGTGAATCTCAAAGGCTTTCAAAAAGTGATAATTGGACATACTTTCTAGAGGTTTCAGAATTATAGGAAATCGGCGCAACTCTGTGGGTTGTGGCACCATTGTTTTTAGAAAATGGAGAACAAACTTATAATTTTACTTATTCTGTTATTCAGCATTTACTCCGGCCAGCTAACTATCCAACTCAGTTGTGTGCCAAACATGCTTGCACGCCGCATGTAATGGAAAGCTGGCTCCCAGCTTCCTGGTAAGCAGTCTCTTGTCTGATTGTCCAGCGAATGCCCTTATAATTGAATAAAGTTTTCTCAAAGTTCCCTGCCATAATAAAAGGAAAAAAGAAAACTTAAAAAAAAAAAACTGGACGAAAGCAGCATGTTTTTTTAGGGGGACGAAAGCAGCATGTAGAATGAGAGAGGGAGCGACCACGCTAACGGACTATGCGCGAACCCAGAACCCTTCACGCGAGACGGAAACCCCCGTCTGCGCTGTTCGTCACCCCGTTGCCCGTCAGGAAACCCCCGTCTTCCACATTTCGGCCGGCGTGGTGGCCGGTGAGAGTACGGACGGGAAGCCAGAATCGAATCCAATCGGTCCCAATCCCCACCCGCCCCTCTCCCCTAGCGGCTACCCCGAGCAGGATGGCGACGCCTAGGTTCTCGCTGGGGCAGCTCCTCCGCCGCGGGTCCGCGCCGTCGCGACCCGGAGCGTCTGCCATCTCCCGCGTCGTCCTGTTGTCACGGTGCCGCCGCGCTGAACGGCATCTTCTCCTTCCAAGGATCTTCCCCCCTTCCGATGCTCCTTCCGGTGTCGTTCGGATCCCCAACAAGCAGGTATGTACCGATGGTCCGATGCTCTCGTTACCGCGGTGGGGTGCCGTGCCGGGATTTGCGTGGCATCATCCCGTATTTGTGTCCCGCATGTTTGCTGCCCCAACCTGATTTTCCATTAACAGCGGCAATCTCCCTTGCTGCATGTTCGGTTAGACGATTACGAAACCGTTGTTCAGTCCCCACCTGCAAAATCTGTGGTACGAAAGCATTTTGTTGTAGAGTATAAGGCAGGGAAGGCTGTAGCCAGTGGTTCATGTAGTAGCCATTTATCTAAGCAGCAGAAAGTGGGGTTGCAATTGCCCAGAGTATATTGTGATGTTTGTCTGAAGCTATCAAGATGTGAGTGGATAATTTTGGAGAGGTGGGATGTGTTTGAACCATCCCCTGCTGGCACAGGTGAGTGGTTTAGTATCCACTCCTTCCAAGCATTCTAGGGAGAATAAAGCAAGCTATGAAGTAATGTGGGAAGGCTATCCTAGAACAGCCGATAGTAGGACTAGAAGGTCTCCTTTATTGAGTAGGGCACACCAGCGGGCACCTTGATATTAGGGATTGGAACACGTTTGTGGTTAGTTTGTATGCGGGCAGAGGGAGGCCTAGTTAAGTTTGTGGGAATAGATTGGGTTTTATAATCCTGTGTTCTATTTGAATTACCACTTGATCATCAAATTGCTGTTTCAGTGGTATGAGGATGCATACAAGGGCAAGTCCTCGGATGGTTCGACATATGAGCAATTAAGAACTGTCATGAAACAAAACTTCTGGTGAGCATGTTACAACTGCAGCAACATTACTTAACATTGCTTATTTTTTGTTCACAGCAATGCAATATACCTTTATTGTAAGTGTCGTGTGAACATATCTGTGTGCATCGCGCAAGTATACTCAAAGCTTATACTGTGATATTGAGAAACTTTAAGTGCATAATTGCTGTATTTCCTAATCTATTTGGCCATTCATGATTTATTATCACCCTATGTCGTTCACTTTTAATGAATCATAAACTTTTATGTACGTAACCTATGTCCGAAGTAGCTTGCTTACCTGAATTTCACAAGCATATGTCAGCATTGATGAACTACTTTGTACTCCCTCCGTCCCGAAATGTAAAACGTTTTTTGATACTATGATAGTGTCAAAAAATACGTCTTACATTTTGGAACGGAGAGAGTATTTCATTTCCTTCCCATTTTGAGTTGGTATGACATGCAGCCTATCAGCTGGAGTCTCATAATATGTGTTTAACTGTTTATCACACCATTATAAGATAGCCTCTTTTACCATGAATTCGTTAGGCCGCGTTCAACAATGGCGGACCATTTCTTGATCCAATTCCTCTCTGTTTCTTACTTGACATGTCATTCTGTCCAAGTGTCCATTGATTATTGGTAGACATGTGCTTTTATTTGGGTAGAAACTAATGACCTTTTTATCTGTTTGTAGCTGGCTTATGACCTATCATACAATCCCAAAGGGCAGAGGTAAAGAGGCATTGGGCGCTCTCGTCTTTGGCCTTGCCGGCATGTACTGGATGGTCTGTACACATTTGCGCCTCAGGAAACTCACGCGGGGAGAGATCAATGTTAATGGAAAGTGGTACAAGGTAGAGGATGGGTCTATAGCATGCGACTAGAGCAATGGCTTTACCAATGAAGATGTTTTTATCCTTCCGACACATGCTTGCTTGAAATACCGTGATGCTAAATCAGCTCTATACCTTGTTTGTACTCTGTAATTAGTCAATTGAGTACCACTGTGCACCTCTTATCCAAAAGTGAGAGGTGTAGCTGGGGATTTTACGGTGAAGTTGCTCCTCAACAACTTCGGACTTAGGAGAGAACGCGGGCCGCTAGTCAAAACCGTAGTTGTACGGCTATTTTTGCTTGCTTAACTGTTGCCATTATGGTTGATTTAGTTTTACTTGTAGTTAAATCTGAAATTACAGCAGGAGACTTGAATATAATTGAGTATACTTAGATGGTTTGTGCCATTTATCGATGTTGTGTCCTTGTACTCTTCAGTTCTTCTGTTAAATGAGAATTTTCAGCTCTGTTGGTTTCAGCCCAATTCCATGTCAGATTCATTCGGGCTCTTGCAATATTGTCATTTTGGGGAATGTAATCCCCTGATTTAACCAGATTAGTGATCTGATAGCTTGTATAGTATTCACTGGGACTGGGAGTCCCCAACACATGGAGTTTGTAGGGTTTTTTTTTTTGGTAATAAAGGTTTGGGATCGGGGGGAATGGAAGAAAAGATGGTTGCAACTTGCAAGCAAAGCATTTGTACATCACAATTCACAAAATCTGCACCCTTTCAGTTACACCCCACCGGAAGTTCATCTACCACTTGAAATCGGCCACGAACTCGTGAAAATATGAGGGAAATATGACTTGCAATAGTCAAGCATGCGCTGGTTCCTATTCCATAAAATGTTTCCACGTGTGTATAAGGAGGTGAACTATGTGGTAAACATTTTTTATCTTATATCTTATTTTTATAGCAATATAATAGTCAGCACAATAAAAAAGACAACTGAAACCGATCAATACAAATAAAATTACTAGCTTTCTTCCTCTACGATTGTATGCAAATTTGGGGACAAAAACTCTCACGGGCCCTTCGTCAACTCCGGATCGAACGTTGTCGAGGTACGGAGAGACTGAAAATACCTTATTCCAAGATGTCGTCGCCATCACCACATCATCGATGTCGCTAGGGAAACAAACCTAAAGAGAAAATAAACAAAACAGACGGGCGGGGCCCAGTCCTCTTGTCGCCGATGAGGCCGTCAGACAGGGATAGAGGAGGCGAACTATGTGAAAAACATTCGGGTTAATAGTTTTTCTTTTTGGAATTGGTTGAATTGCTTACCATAGATTACAAAAGGTAAAGATTGAAAATATATGTGAAAAACTTTTAGGGAGTGTTACAAAAAGTTTTTTTCTCCACCTAATAATGTTGGACCGTTCGCCCTAAATCCGACGGCCCACATCAGGCCACTCGCCTATTGCGTCCCTCGGCCGCTCCATTGTCCTTGGCTTCCTCAACCAGCACAAACCCATTTCGAAAACACGACCAATCCACCGGAAGTCTAGAACCCTAGCGCCCGCCGCCGTCCCAACCCCAGCCCCGCCCCCGCCACCGCCCCACCACCGCAGCGTGCTCTCGATTCCGACGATCAGGGGAGCGCGCAATGGCCGAGAAGGGCCATCCACGCGTCGGCTCCTCGGGCTGTCGCGGGCCCGCTGGCCAAGGCGCCGGTGCTGGGTGGCGGCTCCCGCGCCCCCTCGACTACCCCAGTCCCGACCAAGTTTTCTGGATGGCGGCATGCGTCTCCGGCCAGCCTGGGCGCGGCACGAAAGGGGGTGCCACTTCTGGGCGGCGGCACTAGCGCGTCATCGCCGGCTCCTTCCCCGTCCCCGTCACGTCCTCTATCTCCGGTGATGTCTTCGATGAACTGGGGTGGCGCGGGCCGGCTGGCCCAAGTAGCACGGCTGGGCGGGGCCGGCATCAGCAGGCTGAACGGAGTGGAAGCCATCAGGCGCAAGGTACGGACACACGCTTCTCTTCCTTCATCCGCCCCCTCTCCACTTTGATGTGTGTTGCTCAGCGGCAGCAGGCTCCCTGGTTAGCCTATTGGTGGTGATTAGTTCGAAATGTCGGTTAGGTTGTTGTGGTGAGATGGCTTCCAGTGTAATTGGAATATGATTTTGAGCTATTTGGGATGTTGCAATTAGTTATGTGGGTTTGATTGCGCTGTATGAACTTGGTTATGTGGGTTTGATTGCGCTCTATGAACTACTCCCTCCGTCCCATAATGTAAGACGCTTTTTGACACTAGTGTAGTGTTAAAAAACATCTTACATTATGGGACGGAGGGAGTAGTTATGTGGGTTTGATTGCGCTGTATGGACTTAGTTATGTGGGTTTGATTGCGCTGTATGAACTTAGTTATGTGGGTTTGATTGCGCTGTATGAACTTCAAAATATGGCGCCCCTCTAGGCCAAGTTATCGGCCTCACCATAGAAGTGGCTCTGTTGTTAGGACTGGTGTCGATTTAGCGTTTTCATGGCCTTTCCCAACGCCATATGTAGGGGCTGAGCAAGGGCCAGGAGAGGTTCTGTGTTATTTTGCTAGCTTACATGCTTTGTCACTTATCCGTCTTTGTGCATTGGTTCAATCTTGCTCCCATTGCTGATAACTTAGTTCAGATGTGCTTGGTTGATTGTTAACATACACAAGATCGATGAAGTATGCATGCATATATATTTCAGATTTGCGGTTGATTTTCCTGCCATACTAGGTTCGCATTTGTTTCCATGTACATGAATTCGACTTCCACTATCAACTTAGTTATCGAATTGAGGTTTGCTTTGGTACATCCCCCTAGGAAAATTTTCAATTTTTGATGCGCTCAATGGCTGAGATTATAATGTGCCTCTTTGCCTAAAAGGGTAACATGGTCCTTTTACGTGATGGATTTTGAACCGACGGTTGTTTTCTGTTTTCATGCACCACCTGAGAGAAATGAAGGAAAATAAATACTAGTTGCTTTCTTCTTCCTTGCATACCCTCTCTCTCTTGCAAACACAAGCAACCATCATATTCAAATCTATGGCAAACTAAGTGGATCTTGTTGCATGTCACAACAAGTAGGATCCATGTACTAGCCTTTGCTCATAAATCTCATTTTTCCCTTCAATTAAGTTTTATTATGCACTAATTTTTTCACATGCATCTGCCCCTTTTACCAACAATGGATTAGAGAGAGTGAGCTTTGGAGAGAAAGAGAGCACCTGCAAGGATCAGTTTGTTTGTGATCCTATGCATGGCCTGAGAATCGTTGCCACGTCGGGGTAGCAGGTGTTCGTAATTGCTAATGCAATCTGGTTTAGTTTTAGATAATGAGTGTTGGACAAAATTTGTTTGTGATCCTATGCATAGCAGGTGGTTTGTCATTGCTAATGCGATCCGGTTTAGTTTTAGATAATGAATGTTGGACAAATTTTTTTTGTGATCCTATGCATGGCCTGAGAATTATGGCCACGTCCGGGTAGCAGGTGCTTTGTAATTGCTAATGCAATCCGGTTTAGTTTTAGATAATAAATGTTGGACAAAATTACCTCTGAATGGTTACTGGTTAGGACTGCCGGCTAGTTCGTGTTAGTGATTGAACTGCTGCAGGATGCACCATAAGTAAGTTCAGGGCTCTTATCTTGTTCAATCAAACCAATTATATTTTTAATAGTTTTATTTTGCTGCAGTCTTGTGCATGGTGAATAACTATTTTATATCTGCAATAGAGTCTACTCTTTTGGCTGTCTCACACTGCGTCTAATTATGACTCCTCTAAATCCAAAGGAAGACATTTTACTTTTTACGTTCTGCTTTGCTTGTTTGACATAATTAAAACTGCTTCAATGTAGGTGTCTGGCTTGCTGCCACAGTCCTCATGTCGCACGTACTCTGCAGGAACCGGGGGGAACTATGTAAGTATCTGCAATAAACATACAGAAAAGTTGCTATTTAGGTTCATTATTTGACTTCACTTTTGTTACAGCAACGATATGCCACTGCCGCTGATGTGGCAAAACTCAGGCAGGAGCTTCGCTGGTTCCGTAAGACATGCATATATTACCTGATGTTCGGGGTTACGGCTTCAATAGCTGTTCCAACCAGTCTTTACATGTTGGAGACGCTGGCGGTGCGAGCTGACGACAAGGCCGACCTGGCAAGCAAAAAGTTCGATGAGCTGAAGGGAGAGGCCGACCTGGCAAGCAAGAAGTTGGATGAGCTGAAGGGAGAGGCCGACCTGGCAAGCAAGAAGTTGGATGAGCTGAAGGGAGAGGCCGACCTGGCAAGCAAGAAGTTGAATGAGCTGAAGGGAGAGGTGGAAGCAGAAAAAGCAAAGCTTGTCGACTTGGAAAAGAGGGTCGAGGAGTGTGAGAATAGGCTAAGGTGAGAAGGAATATTCAGTGGAAAGAAACCGACCTGTGAACGGCCAAACTGCAGTGCGTGATGTCTTTGAGTTCTGACTATGTTGCATGCTGTTTTGACATTCGAAACTAGGCAGGGTTATGTTATGTTAGTATGCATGCACGATGCAATTTTGTATGGATCAACCTATTGTTGTTTGATGGATGGCATACTGGTCACTGTTTATATCCCAGTGGAAAGGTGATGCTCAATGCAGGTGTTATAATGAAGGATTTTAGTATTGACCGTGCCTTTTGTGTGGTCCGTCCGTTTTCACAAGATCCCCCCGATGCTGCTTTTTTTTAATCTCATTTGCACTCACTCCGTCCGTTTCAGTGTTGCAATGTGAGAAACAGAGCGACATTATCACATTCGCTCATTTTATAAAAATAGCACAACTCATGTGCTTCGCTATGAAGATAATACCAGTTGTCATAGATTAGGCGAACTTATGGTTAAGTAACATGTACTCCCTCCGGTCCTTTTTACTCTGCATATTAGGTTTGTCTGAAGTCAATCTCATTCAACTTTGACCAAGTTTATATAAAAAATTATTCACATAACAACACCAATATCATTAGATTCGTCTCGGAATATATTTTCATATTATATTTATTAAATATTATAGATGCTAATAATTTCTAATATAAATTTGGTCAAACTTAGCAAAGTTTGATTTTCGGCAAATCCAATGTGCAGAGTAAAAAGGACCGGAGGGAGTATAAGGTCAATGTAGCCTTTGAGTGTAGCAATTACGATCTTGATGCGCCGCGATCTAGCAGTGTTCGTGCAACAGGACTACAATGACTGAAATTGCTATCTTTCCTCTAAAAGAAACAGAAATAAGGCAACTTGCAAAAAGTAAGGCTCGACAATGTTTTTATCTATGCTGATGACCAACACTGTTTGTCCTTCCTACTCCCTCCGTCCGGAAATACTTGTCAGAGAAATGAATAAAAATAGATGTATCTAGAACTTAAATACGTCTAGATATATCCATCTCTGCGACGAGTATTTGCGGACGGAGGGAGTAGGTCGCAACACCAGGACAGCCCGATACAAACTATGGAATGCTGCTAGTAATGGAATGCTGCTAGTAATTACGAATATTTTTTAACAGAGATGCTGTCGATTGTCACTGACCACACGTAGCTGAGTGCCTGAGTCAAGCATAAAAGAACATCTCGAACGAGTTCAGATTAAAGTGTCCGTTCATACCCATGTAGCCACATCACACAACAACAAAAGTTCATCCAAATAGCGCTCAACAAGAAAGACACATATAATGACAAATATTGAAACATGAAACCGAAGTACATGACTACAGAATATATATATATATCAAAGAAAAGGAAATACAACCCTGATGGGGAAACCAGTTCATACTGTTGGATTCCACACAAACAAAGATACGGTAAAAGCTGAATGGAACATAAGTTCTGACACATCCAAGTTCAAGTACACTGTGGTAACCTACTTATCCTCTACGACATTCATGGTTGACTTATAGTAGGCGACTGACACATGACCAAGTGTTAAGATATACACAGACATCATTGCCAAACAAATAAATTTTGAAGCCACAAAGTAAGAAGGTGGTTCGTCTTCGGAGACTGATAATAAGCTACACGAGCGCGACTTCAATAACCGCTCGCTTGATAACCTGGGGAAAAAACAAGAAGTTATTGCATAATTATGTGAGCACATTCCTAGTTATGAGGTAGAAGAATTGCAAAAAATCTCAACAATATTGTAGGTCTTGCTGAGTTAATAAATCAAATTACAAACTTGGAAATAGCAAAATTACTTGCAAACCATGCTAAATTAAAATAATAAATATACAAAAGTTCAACGGGTATCCAATATGAACAATTGTATAAAAACTATTGAGTCGGTTCATACTTCTTACAAAAAAAATCTAATGAACGAAATTATGTATTTCGAATATAGGGTGCAATCACGTCCAACATTTCAAGCAATGGATGATATGATAAAAGAATGCTATGATTTTGATCTATATTTAAAAGTACTTTGGTATTGCTGCTACTTTGCGAATCTAAATAGTATTCAACAACAAATTTACAATCAAAGCTCAATTTTGAAAAGTTGTTCACCTTAAGTAAGTGATAAATCAACAAAGGGGCTAAATAAATTCATCGCATGATATATGTATGCTATATTCATATAACTCACCATCTCATAACCAGATGATTGGAAGAAGCTTTGTGTTTCATAAGCCCATTCATTCCTCTTTGGGAAAAATATCTACAAACCTGCGAAGTGCACTTTAATCAATATAAAATTAATCGATTATAGTAAGCAGTTATGATTAGTAGAGTTAAAATAGACAGTTAAATCTACAACCTAAAAATTACGGTGATAAAAAAAATCCTATAAATTACGGGATTTTCAATTGCTTCTTCCATTGATCCATTCAGAATTTGGAAAATTTTGGAGTCACGTTAAATTGATATTTTCACTGACAATTAGAGTAGCCAATATTGCGCTGATATACATAACATTCCTTACATTCAGTACTTTTTACAGGAGTAGCAATTAGCAGAGTACTGTACAACGGAAGAAAAAAAAGAATCGTGAACACCGAAAATAGTTAGCCAGTTAACATACTACTAATATCGTTTTGCCAGTTAATATGATATTTGGATCTCAGCAAGGAAAAGGGGAAGAACAACCCTAGATCTGACTTTGTTAATTTCGCGCGGGCTGGAAAGAGTGTGCGTACCTTGTTCTTATTATTAAGAACGCTCGGTGATTCGGAGGAGGTAAACCGGCGAAGTGAGCTTCGGCCATGGCTAATCCCTGGCAGCAGCCGCCGCTGCTCCTCCTTGGTGACCGCTGAAGCAGCCGTCCTGAGAAGCGCCTGCGGTCGCTCAAAGGCGTGGCCGCAGATCTTCCTCGCCGCAGAACGAAGCGCTGCCGCCATCGGAGCGGATTGTTCCGCTCGCAGGTCTTATTCTCGCCGACGGCTCCTCGATCCTCTTGTTTCTTCTATTTTTTTATTGAGAGAGAGTTTCGATTCTCTGTTTCTCTTCGTTTTTTTTAGAAGCTCTATTTCTCTTCGTGTGTGGTTTACCCTCTCCGAGGCTATTTTTAATACTGGAACTCGGCCCGCTAGTACGGACCCGTGTCTTTTTGTATCTGCCTCCTCCAAAACAGAGTCCGGCTCGATTTCTTTCCAGTACCACTAACGGGCTGGCCCATTTAGCAGGGTAGTCGCTGTCGCTCGTAATAGTCGCTGTAAGTTCGCTTTTTTTTTTTGGAGACATTCAGATTTCTTTCTTTTTTTCGTCCTCGTTTTCCTTTTTTGTTGGTTTTATTTTTCTTTTCAAGGTTTTTTTGGGTTTGTTTTTCATTTTACTTTGGTAGTCTCTATTTTCTCATTGGTTTTTCTCGGTTTTCCTTTCATTCTTCGTTATATTTGGCTTTTTTTGCTTGTTTCTAGGTTTTCTTTAGTTGGTCTGCTCTTTGTTGTGCGCTTTATTGTTTTTTTTTAACTCATATCAACATTTCCCCTCCATATACACTGTACATTTTCAGAGCACACAAGAAACATTTTTTATATATGTTGGACATCTTTCAAATACATGATGTATATTTTTCAAATACATGCTTTTAAACACTTTTTTGAATACAGGGTAACATTTCTAAAATACAAGTTGAATTTTTTAAACCTTGTATAAATATTTCTGAAAATTTCATGGACATTTTATTGGAAACATGAGATTATTTATTTAAAATGTCATGTACATTTTTAATAAAAATAATTTATTTTTAACATACGAGAGCATTTGTTTTACATTGTATATCACATTCTTTAAATGTCATGACAGTTAGTGCAGGAATATTTCCATAAAATTCCACGTGCATTTTTTAAGGTATGAAAAACAAATTATGCTACACAGACTTTCTTTTATTACATTGTATACAAAATTTTAGAAAATTTCGCATTGTTTTTAAACGTGGAAACCTTTTTATTAAAGTTATCAATATTTGTTTTAAAATTTCGCTTTTAATTTCTTAAGTAAATTTAAGTTTTTGTAATCTATGCATTTAAAATATAATTAAAAGTAAAAACAAAAAATGGGTGATGTCAGCATGACATGGGCTGGCCCACAAGTGGCGCCCTATAGATCCCCAGACCGGCCACTGGCCGCCTTTCTCCTCCTCTCCCACGACTGCTCTGCCGCCTTTCTCCTCCTCTCCCACGATTGCTCTTTGGGCACATTTGATAGCCCGCATGAGGGTCAATCAGACACATGTGATGGAAAAACCTGACGTTTGGTTGCTTGGCCTGCATGTATTTCCTAGGCCGCACGAACCTTGAAGCACTCCCGGCTCAGGCTAAGGGGGGCGGTCGAATTGGTCGTTTTTCCTGTTAGGAATAAATTAATTAGATTAATTAAAGGGTTAATCCCTGCTATGTCGGTTGCTACTTGTAGCAACTGCCTCTTTTGTAACCGCCTTTGTACCAGGGTATATATACCCCCATATCATCAAAGAAAGCAACTGTTCCATCATTTGCTCCTCTCTCTCTCGTTTCTCTCTAAACACGTTATCAGCACTTTGCCCTAAAAAGAGGGATTAGGCCACGAAGAATGAAGAGCGACAGCGCCGATGGGCCACCGTCTTCGTGCACATATCACCGAGGACTCCATCTTCTCCGGCCACAACACCGCCCTCGTTGATGGATCGCCAGGCCCTCGGCCCCGGCGTGCGTCTTCCCGATGCAAAATTCGAGGCGGCGCCCGCGACGCAGCCTCTTGACGCCGCTCCACGACGTGTGGAGTGGTTTCCCGGCAAGGCCGTCCCAGGCGCGTGGCATGGAGAGGCCACCCAGCGCAACGCACAACTGACCTCTCCCGCTGGCGCGGCTCACAGATCCGGCGGCACAGGCGTCCAACGGACGAGACGCGCGGCCGCACCCGAAGAAACGGCTCTCGGCCGGTCCTCTGCACCGACTCCCTCCGGCGAGCGCGTTTGGCGGCGGCTCCCCATCTCCGGCGCGACGCGAACAGCGATACAACGGGCCCGGTTGTCTCTGGCCGACTGCACGGTGTGGTGCATCCAACAACCGGCCAGAATGCGGCGCTTTCCGGCGCGCTCCCGTCAAGGCCTAGCCTGAGACGAGAAGGCTGCAGCGCAGCCCAATCCTCCGGCGGATTTTCATATTGGTGGCAGGGCCAAATCCGGCAATCAGCGATGGTTACGGGAACAATTCTCGATCTAGAACCGCAAAGAGAAAGTTGGGGAAATCTTATCTCTTTGGCATTATTTCAGTTTAGCCCTTGTACTGTATATCAAATATGCATCCCTGCAGTTTCAGCGTACAGGGACATGGGCTACTAGGATTCACTAAACTTATGGTTTAGTCCTTCAACATTTTGAAACTATGTTCTGTACATACCACTTGCAAAATATTCCATCAGGCTTGCTTTTACTTCTGCAATTTCTTATGTATTGTAAATGATAATTCTATCTAAAAGAAAATCAACATGTCCATTGTGTCTGCCTCAAGCATTCTATGCAGCATATAATTTTGGTGCAACAACTATTATACAATTAGATTTAATTTGGAATCACAAGGTATCGGTGACATCTACTGCATAATTTGCTCACCACGACTGTGAGGTCTACGTCTTGTTATTTTGACAAGATGACTACCTTCGACGTGCTCTTCCAAATATTAATACTTAATATGATCAGCCCAAAATTTATTTGTGAATCACAAGGTATCGGTGGCATCTACTGCACCATTTGCAGATTATCCATCACTATTGTGAGGTCTACATCTTATCATTTTAATAAGATGACTACCTTCGAAGTGCTCTTCCAAATATTAATATTATATGTGACTACCTCAAGATATCATAAGGTAATAGTGGCATCTACTGTAAAAAAAAATTACAGACTATCCACTATTACTGCAAGGTCTACATCATGTCACTTTGACAGATGATTACCTTCAAAGTGATTTTCTTAAATATAACATAACATAAGGTAATAGAGATATGAACATCTACTGACAAAAGTCAGACTATGTTTTCTATTACTGCGAGATCTACACCGCATCCGGTGATTATCTTCAAAGTGTTATCCTATATAAATTGAGGTCTACACATATGAGTATAGCATCAACTATCATAAAATTTGCTCATCTGAAGCAATTCTTGTTGTTCATTAAAATTATTTACTCTCATAGTAAATATTATTCATGCACAATACCTATGTGCCAAAATGGTATTTTTTTGTGCTAATATCAACTATTCAAGCCTCATTTTGCTTGAATAAATCATGGAACATTATGTAAATATCTGCATAATATGATATTTACCTTCTATTACATTGGCAAATCACAAGGCACTGAAGTCTATGTCACTATTTGTGATTATATTGTCGTCCACCCATCAAGGTGGATATCATAATTTATAGTGACGATCAAGTGTTCTCAAACACTGTTGCAATGTCCACATCACATTGTGGTTATACTTTCATTGTGACTAACCAATGTCAAACATGCAAAGTCTATACGTTTTGGCGGTGACTCTAAAGTCACACATTTCCTCAAGAATGAAGTCCAAAACATTAGCAACAATTTCATCACATGTATTGTATTGAAGGATACACCCAGGTTCACCAAGGATCACCTTGACCATGAATGTGCTCAAGCAAATCATTTCATCCATACACATCTTGTACTCCAAGAAGGATATTAAATAATCCATGAGCATTTCATGTAACACATGGCTGAGATTTTCAAATGCACATTACCTCACTTAGTTCTCAAACTAGGTACATTAAGCATGAGTATTTATTCACTTCGAATATTTTCCTTAAGAGAAACATGCTGCCATGAGCACATCGCGAATGATCACCCATTCGTTTTTCAAGACCTCAAGTCCATTGCATCTCACAATTCTAGCACTTAGTAAAATTCAAGTTGATATCCCGTGATCAGATATTTTCATATGTGGATCTAGTTGAAAGGCTCTCAATACATTTTACATCCTCTTATGATGGTACTACCATTTCCCCTGATGAGGAACATGGAATTTCTTAAAATGATCAGATTCACCCAACGGGTGCTATACCATTATTTGAGATATTTGCTAGTACCGAGAATACTATGCAAGTGAGTGGTCACAAAAATGAACCACGAGGAATTCAAAGTAAAGTGTAGGCTAAAAGACAAAATTACTTATTCATAGGGAATATATCATTTTCAAATGATTACAACGACAACTCTCAAGTTTGTCTAATGTGTGGTGATAGAAATATCGTATCTACTATTACCAAACCCTCAACATATGGTCAAATCACACCACAAAATTGGGATAAATTTGAGAATTTGCAAACTTACTACTAGAAAATATTTTGGTAAATGATTGTTCTCAATTCTTCATCAGAAGGAGAGAACCAAAAATCAAGTGCAATAAAAGATGGTGAATTACTTTGCACAAATGATATGTTTGCATAATACATTTTCATTAATGTTGGAGACCTCATGGAATATCCTAATTATCCCAAAATATCTTTACTTTATACTCGTACTACTACAAGTAGTAAAATGTCCAATATCATATCCCTTGGATATAATATTTGATAAATTTGAATGTATGTTTCAATTCGTACTCAATATTGTTGCGTACACAATAATTTTCTAAGTATTAATAAATTAAATTAGGCTTGATAGCCTTAGCCATCCTGTTTTGGAGATGATTAGAAAATTATTGACAATTCTATTGGTCACAACTTACCAAGTTGCATTTTTTCCCAAATCATCAGATTTTATGTGCACCGCATGTGCCATAGGGAAATCAGTTTTTAGGCACTCTCACCTTAAAATTCTAAGCAGGCCACTTATTCTTCCTTGAACACATTCAAAATATATATGTGGGTTGCTTAACCATTATCTGGGGTAATTTAGATACTTCATGGTACTCATATACACATTCATAAAATGTTTTTAAGTGTGTCTCTTATCACACACAACCATGCATGATCTTACTAAAAACAATTGCTCAACTTATCAAAGTAAGAGCAAATTCTTCTGAAAACATGATATATAAACCCATTCAAATGAACAATGTTGTTGAACTCATTCAATGGGCATTTTTTTGCATTAAGTACTTTATGTACATAGCCAGAATGGTTTAGCTAAATTTCTTATCAAAGAGAGTTAAATGAATTACATGACCACTTTTAAAGAATTGTAAATTTACCAGCCTCTTGCTGGACACATACGGCCTTACACACCGTAAGTATGATCTAAATCATACCAACTGCATATCATACTACTTTCCCCTTGTAGTTACTACGTGGAAATCAACAAAGTATTTCTTATCTGCGATAATTCAGTTACATGCCGATATCACCACTCCAGCGTACATCAATGGACACTCACGAAAATTTGGGATCTATGTGAGGAATAACAATTTATCCGTCAATCAAAATTATTCATAGCCCGTATGCTGATTGCATCAGCAATAAGGATAATTTCCGGCATTAGGGGGAGACAAGTACCACAAAGAATGCCGAGAAATAAATTACAAATGTTATTGACATTCTATCCTTATATCCATGTACTCAAAGAATCTGAACTAAAAGTTTGGAGAATCATATATTTGCAACACATTGCAAATCTGCCACATACATTTATTGATAACAAGGTGTCACTAAATTCTATATTCCTGTAGTAAAGTATCAGAAAGAGTGGAGCTACCTGATAAACCACTCTTCTCCCCAAATGAGAGCAAGAGGGGGAGAAAATCTGACAAGACGAGATATAAGTTCTCATATACTTCCGCGGAAACAGAGGAAATCAAATCCTCAACCAGTAAATGTAATCCAACATCAAGTTGAAAGACACCTCACTGGATGCTCATCATCCAAAGCCCGGCATAAATGTGCACAAATGTTTTGGTGCCGGGACATCGAAACACCTTGACTTCCTTGTTGTAGGAAATCACAAGGAGTTAAAAGGAATAGATACATTTCCACAAATTTCACTGATTCCACCAGAATCATATAACATAAAAGACTACATTTGTCGACATATATTTCTTCTCAAATTGCTTAAACTTTTGGGCCCTGAATCAAAATCCATGGTAGAGTGCCTCTTGCACTCATATTGGTTCACATGAAAGGAAGCAAGTAATGAAGAATAGCACTTGCTCTACAAACGAGTGGTATTTACCACAGTAATACCTACTCCTCATAAGTATCTTTCATATGGAATACTAAAAACTTCTCATTCATAGACAAAGTCAATGAGGTGGTGAGAAAGCGAGGCTTGTAGCAAATGGGTTCACGCAGAGACCCGACATCGATTACGATGTAACATACCCTCTTGGTATGAGTGGAATTATGTTTCGATACTAAATATCATTGGCGATAAAAATAATAATATTATCCATGCAGTTAATGGATGTAGTGACTACATAATCATATGGATCACTCATTTCGGATATATATATTAAAGTCCCTGAAGGGCTTACAATTCCGAATCCAAAGACAAATCGCAACATGTTTTTGTGTAAAACTTCACAGTCACTCTATGACTTGAAATAGTCGAAATTCATATGGTACTGCTGACTAAATGAGTTCCTTCTTCAAAAGGATTACTCGAATAATGATGATTATTTACATGTTTAATTAAGGAATCAATTTGATTTCCTTTCATCACCTAAGTGTATATTAATGACCTCATCATCAATGTCTATACAAGACCTAAACATACACAAAATCATCTTAAGACGGAAAGTTTGGATTCAACCAAATTTAGCTTAAGGTTACAACTTGAGCATTCTCTCAAGAATACATATCAGTCTACATATATCCAAAACATATATGAGAAGTTCAATGTGGATATATCATACCAACAAAAGCTATATGGTCGATATGAGCAATATTAGTTTATATCTCAAGTTTACAATAAATCTTGGATAATTCCATCAGGAAAATCAAGATATGACCATGGTATGATATAATGGTATTGGCTCCTTATTTGATCCCAACAAGGTCATACCAATGACTGAATTGATGGAATAGCTTTCTTATGGAAGTCATCAAAATGGACTTTTAAGGCTACTCCCACTTATCATTATGACATAATTGCTTTATCTTAAAATATTGCAAAATACACATGGCTCAGTAAAATGATTAACCACACTCAAAATCATGTGGTCGAGATTCATCAGAATCACATAACTTGATTTATCAAGATGCTTCCACTTGTGTTACTCCATACCTACAGGTTATATGAAGAGCAATATCATAAAGCGCATTGCTAAAAAATTACTTATCCTTGCGAATTATAGAAAAGTGAGGAAAGAACTTGCAAATAAAATAGTGTGAAAATCCTACAGATTATTCACAATGTCATGATCATATCAATGAAATTGGTATGAGACATCCTTCGGATTTCTAAAGTTCAGGGGGAGTAATCTCCAAAAGTATAACCTGTTTACAATCATCAGATTGCATATATTGTACTCTTTTTCCCTTCATGAGTTTTTCCCTAATGGTTTCTCATTAAAGGTTTTTAATGAGACAGTATGAACACAAGTGCCTGTATATGTCATATCATTTTCTCCTTATTTTCCCACGGGGTTTAAAGGAGTTTTAACAACATATCTATACTATTCTCCTCATATTTTTCCCATAGGGTTTTTAGGGGAGACTCTCAAGATTATACAAAGGCTTTCACAAGATGAAGATGATGAACATTCTCAAAGGCACATACAAAGAGGAGTCTTTATCAAGATGATATATATTCAAGACAAGCATTGATTAGGGGGAGTGTTAGGAATAAATTAATTAGATTAATTAAAGGGTTAATCCCTGCTATGTCGGTTGCTACTTGTAGCAACTGCCTCTTTTGTAACCGCCTTTGTACCAGGGTATATATACCCCCATATCATCAAAGAAAGCAACTGTTCCATCATTTGCTCCTCTCTCTCGTTTCTCTCTAAACATTTCCTAAGCTAGGCTTGCAAAAGCCACGCGTGCCTCTCGCCTGCACGCATTGGGAAGCGCAGGAGACGACAAGACGTCTCATTAACTCCCTTCCCTCTCCCGTCACCATCCATTGCAGTGTTGATCCATTGCTTATTCACACCACTCTCTCCCTCTCATCGCCTCGACAGTTTCTCTGATGGCCGGCCCTCAGTCACATGGCCCCATATCATCCTCGCAGCAACCCAATTCAGGACCGGTGGATGGCCGCCCTGACCTAACAAGGAATTGACCTGATGTCGGCTATCCAGGCGCCGTCTCCCATCCGCACCACGCCACAGTTAGCAGCCATTGACCCACCATCGGTGTTCATGTCGATCGGTACGGCTGCAAATAGCACCTCGGCTGCGGCAGCGATGGCAACTCCGGCCGCCAAAGGACGGCCAACATGACTCATATGCTGCTTAGCAACCTCAACCGCAGAGGGGTCAGGGACAGATCATGTCGTGCACCATATAACTGTCTACATATGCACTTCATCGAAAAGGTTGGATGCAAAGACAGACACACGATGGTATGGCGAAAATATGCTCTTATTTGTGGGACATGCACAAGAACCAGATGCAACAATCCATCCCTACAACCGTGTAATGTATACCTGAGAGATCATGAAAGATAACAAGACTTGCACAGGAGACCGAATAACTAGAATTGCAAAATACTCATCCAAAAGAAAAGGAACTGCATATGGCCATCACGATCCAAGGGCCATTACGATTCGCCACACGTTTCAGTGTTTCGCCAGACAAGAAACTCCACTTTTAGTAAGAACTGACACATGTTGCAGCCTGCCTCACTGCTCACCTTCAGCAGGAGGATTCTTCATGAGTTCCCTAGCCTTCCTGCACGAATTCAAAAGCATAAGGAATGAACTACATGATTCCTTCGATATGCAACTCAATGACCACATGATCCCTCTTTCTGGGGCTGACATCATAGGTCCAGCCCTAGTGCCCTACGGTGTGACCGATACAGAAGCGGCACATGTAACGAACAAAAGAAGTTATTCAGACGCTTGTAAGGAATTGCACTGATGGCTTTGGCCGTGATAGTCTAGTGTGCAACTGCTTCTCAACACTATAAAAGCACGTTGCCAACCTAAAATCATACTAGCAGTATCGGGATTACACTGAAAAGAGAAGCGTAAGAGAGTAGATTACCGAAGTTCACACTCAACTTCAGCATTCCCAGGATCCAACTTTTGTGCATCCAAGAAAGCATCACATGCTTGTTTATACTCCTGGGCGCAGAGCAAATCAATGAACGTGACCGGACTGTAAGATCAATCGTATGAAATAAGTCATAATAAGTGAACACACTGGCAAGCTAGACTAACCTTGAGTAGCATGTGAGCTGCAGCTTGACGGTAGCAAGCTTTTGCCCAATCAGGCCGCAGCATTCTGCACCTGAGAGCATCTGACAAAGCACCTTCACCATCACCCATGAGCAGTTTACAAACACTCCTGTTTGCATACAGTGTTGCACTCTCTCCATGATCTATTGCCTACGGTCAAAAGTAAGAGGTCATGCAGATATTATTCTCAACTTAAAATGAGCCTGGACACCGAGTTGGATTTCCGGGCATACAAAAGCTTTATTCTAACGCTTATTCATGGGCGTGTAGAAAACTGTCTAAATACTTTACTGCTCCGTAATACTGCATAATGGAGTTATGTAACACATTCTCTTACTAGACTGATTGGCTTGTTCAACTTACATGTACGGCCAATTTGAATATGTACTCAACAATCCTAAGTAGACAGCACATCAGACACATTAACAGACACAGTAGACAATCATATAAAATTTTCATATTAGCCAAAAAAATAAAATAATAACTTCTCATGGATTCTGGAGATGTAAGACATCAACGGAGTTTGAAATGTGCAATAATGTCAAATTGGTTTCTCAACTAAAGTCAAATTTGCTTACTATGCATGATGTACATCAGTTAAGGTCAAGTTCAAATCAGTGACGAATCACTTGAAAATCATGCTAAGTACATACGTGGCAAATTAAAAAATGACACATCTCTAGAGATGTATGAACGCTACATGGCATCTACATCTGACCCATTTGTTGTTCCATATAGATAATCATATGCATCGAGAACCAGAAAAATGTTGCTTTTATTCATTTCTTGTTGCCCACCTAAATCGGCTCCATGAGAGAATCTTCTTTCATCCTACCCCAAATAGTAAGATGCATGAATTTGGGCACATTTTTAGTGTACAGTAGCTTCAAATTATATTCATTTTAGATGGGCCTGATCAGACTAGTTGTAATTTTGTCCCAGAAAAAACAAATCTAAGTTGTAATTTAGTTAGTCTCTGGTCATGGATCTAGTTATATTCACTTTGTCTGAAATACATGGAACTCATGGAATGATTGCGTCCCAGTCCCACTGTTCATTTATCCATTACCCTGTGTCTTTTCTGTTTTGGGGCCATAATGCTCATATTTTACTTTAAACAAAGTTAGATATCCTAAGTGTTTTTAACCCATATCTAAGTGGTTAATAATTTAAATAGAGTATATAGTAAGACAACCTAGTTAGTAAAAAAATGCTCTTAGATTGGTTCCCCTTTGAAAGAAAAGCCTGCTATCTAAACCATCACAGGTTAAGAGATAGAGGTTTACCAAATCATAAAACTGTGATGCCACCTTATACTCCTTCTGCTTGAATGCCGTATCAGCCTGTAACTTCAAGAAACCTTTTCTTCTTTCACGGTGTTTTTGCTCCTAGACAATGCATAATGAAACATGAATGGAATGTTTGAATTTCGAAAATAATCATTATTTACTATGATAATTTGTATCATAGAGAAATTCAATAGCGTTTTGTTCAACATTCTTCATAGTTTGGTGTCTAGGTGACTAACTCTTTGACATGCTTCTGCTGCAATGCACATGTCACATGCTGCTTCGAATGAAGAAATCCTTTACTGGTCCTGAAGATCAAAGTTCCCAGTCCAAATTTAAGCTTCTAAACAGGCATAAGGGCCAAATGTTTCATTGGTTCAGAGATCATCCATGCCAGGTTTTATTTGTATCAAACCCAAAAGTCAAGGTCTTAAAGGGACTCCTGTGCAGTTATAGGTATATAAAGTACCCTAAACATGAGGAACAGTAGGGCTCTTTTCTCTACTTCAAAGATGTATGCTGCTGTACAACCATCCTTTTCTTTATCACTTAATGTTGTCGGCAAAGTTAGAACAATGTTATAATGGTGTACAAAACACCAGGTGAGGCCTGAGTACATGGCAGGCAATAGGAAACATGAGAACATGAGCACAGAACAAGGTGTTGCCTCTTTCACGGAAACAACCAAGGAGAACACATCGCATATGTGCTGGCCAGTTAGGTACATAATGGAATAAAAGGGCTCAGAAATATACATGACAGATAGCATTTGCCCAGGCGTCAAGAATTTAGTCACGAGAAAAGAGTGCAACATAATTTGGAACTACTATGTCATCATTGAACTAAAATATATTGGTCATGTAACATTATTACTAGATACTAACGATTAGCACACCCTTTACATGATGCTGGTGTATTTCCCAACCATGGTATAGTATCAATAAGGCCATAACTATGAACCATACTCAAGCATTCCCGTACAAGAGAGCATCTCACAGTTCTCTACACAACATAAGCTTATGACAGTTAATAGAATGAGCTCTTTTAAGATGCTCCACCTTACCTCGCCAGAAGTAAGATAAGGTTTAAATCCGAGTCATTGACTGCTAGAGGTTAGTTTTGTTTTGGCCAAACAGAAATAATGCTAATAAGCATTAGGTGGCATATTTGGAAATGATCTAATAGATACGAATCCTTCCATAACAAATGATAACAAATTTTCTCTGGATAAATATGGTAACAGTTTGACAAATTATATACAGTCAAAATATCATAGTGGGATCTTTATCATGTAAAGGGTGTGCTAAAGATTAGTTTTGGAAGCAGCAGGACTCTCTTAATGATCTTTAGCAATTATTCAGCCCGAAAACCAAGTTTGCTTAGCATTTTCTATTCATTAGAATCCAGGGTTTATTTATATTATGTTCTACTACCGAATTCATAGTGCATTCCACACATGGATTCATGATGGGCAGCCCAGTTATTAGACCAGAGTCAGATGTTATCTCAGCATGATCACAGTTAGTAGTTTGCTCTCAGTACCCCCGCAAAAAAAAGTAGTTTGCTCTCAGCTAGTCAGCAGTTAAAACTATTTTTATGATCTTCCCAAGTTGGAACACCAAAGATGAGCTCCATAAATAAGTCGTCATTCTCTCAGTGTAAATATGATGCCATACTGTCATGCATATATTGACCACAACATATAATAACACTTAATGAAAAAAATTAGGACTGAAGAACAAATCAAAGGTTTACCTTTCAAACAATATTCAGTACGGAAACAGCATAAGAACAGAAAATAACATACCATCGGCTTTTTATCTTCAATTTTTGCATAAGAAATTACTCCCTCAATACTCCAGTTTCGGACATTTGGAATTGGCGAAGTCAAAGGAAACAACATGTCAACCTCTTCTTTGCAATCACGTAACGCAGCAATCTCTATTGGCAACCTACCCAACTGGGGAACATAAGAAAAGTAGCTATCATTTATTTTAAAACTTAACGACGTCATTCAAGAAGGGAAACATTTGGAATATAGAAAGAACATAAACATTACGTAATGTACAATCAATGTTAGATTTGTAATATTATCAGAAAGAACAAGGATCTAAGTAATACTTTTTAATCAAATGTATCAACAGGGAATTACTCAGCAAGCACGTTCTAAAAATATTTTGTGGTATCCTACTTGAGTCTCTATGAAATAAATAAATAGATAAAACGTCAGGAGAAGTAGCTTTACGCATGGTATTTTAGCTAGTCCTTCGACAGATAGTAGCATCAATATAAACAGGTTCTTCAAGTAAAAGAAAGAAAACAGAATACCAACTAGGATGAAGAATACAGAGTAAACTAAACAAAAAGTAAATTTATTTATTGTCTATTTCATGAGTACATTCGAGAAATGCTGCTACCCAGAATGGTGAGATCTCAGCATCTGATCAACTGTTAGGTATGCATCGATATAACCTTCCAAAAGGGAAAAATACTGATATATGTTGAGAACTTGTTGGATAGAAGCTAGTAGCAACATTTTTAGAAGAATGTATGTATAGATGCTGGAACAGAGTAGGCACAGTCCTTCAATAGGAACTCAATAACTGATAATCAACAGAAAATGACAAGTATAAAAATATAGACCATTGCAAATTGGGCTGTTTCCTGGTGATGGATGTGCCCTGAGGCGAATTAATATCTCATTATGGGAGGAGCCCTCATAGGTCTATTTATTAAATGATATGGACTGTTTGGATGAAAATTGAGACAACTTAGGCACAAGTGCGATTTTCCATTATCGTAGTCAATGACACAAAGCAACCTATACTCATACCCAAATAGCTTCCCAACATAAGAAGAAGAGCTGTATAATAGTATCAGCAGAAGATTTAATAGAATATGGTGATATGCTGCATAGTTGTCAGCAAAAATATATTAAAAAAAAATACAAAACATACATCATCAGGAATATTAGGATCTGCTCCAGCCTTCAATAGGAACTGAATGTAGTTGGTATAACCTCCATGCGCCGTAGCAAACAACAAAGGAGTCATAGCACAACCCTTGCAATTAACATCGGCACCAGCCTGTGGAAAGAATTGTGCAATAGAATATTCATGGTCATATATCCATGTACATCAACATATAAGCATCACAGAGACAGTACAGGGGCGAAATTATAACATAGCACTGAAATGATCCAAAGAGTTCCCACCTTAATGAGTAGCTTCATGCACTTCAATGAACGGTAAACAAGAGCCATACACAGAGGATTTACCATACCGCTGACAATGACATTAGGCTGAAAGAAGGTATCGTGTATTAAGAAACACATGTGGCATGATAATCGAGATTTTATTTTGAGATGAAAAGGATATCCTAATTTAAAAGCTTGCCATCATATACTCCCTCCGTCCCATAATGTAAGACGTTTTTTGACACCGATGTGTTTGGTGTTTCAGGGGATCAGGTAGTAAGTGGACCATCCAAATTCTAATCCTGAACTTAAACTATTTGTGCAAATTAACGCTGAATCAGGAGAAATAAGAAAACGTGGAGGCCATGTACATTTGCATGGTGGTCCAACAAAATCTTCAATGTCTTATCCTGCTCATTTACAGCAGCCAGAAAGGCTGGAGTTCCACGGCCGAAGTCTATGTCCACCGGCACTCCTTTTGAAAGGAGGAACTCTGTTACCTTGCAGCATCCTGTGGTAAACGAAAATAATTCCATCAGTTATGTTTAACCACAACATTTATTAACTAGTAGTAGAACGACCAGCTTGGAGAGATCATGTGTGTATGTGTGAGTGAGGCGGGAGAACCTGCAGCCACAGCATGGTGGAGAACTGTTTGTCCTTTGTCGTCAGCTTTCATTACATCACCGCCACGATCAAGAAAATACTTGACGGCAGCAACATCACCAGACTGAGCAGACCCCATAAATGGAGACGCACCTGTAACAAAAACCACATCGTTAGCACAAGAGCGCATCTCATACTTGCAAACGTTGACATGGCAGATACCAATTTAAAAAGATGGAGAAAGAGGGTAGAGAAAGACCTAAAGCTGCAGCTCCATATCCAGGAGCATTTACATCTCCCTTGAGCTCCTCCACCAAATACTTGCAAATCTCCAAATGGCCACAGCTTGCCGCGATATGCAACACAGAGAGTCCATTGTTGTTGAAAGAAAAAACCGCAGACCGGTCACCATTTCCTTTGGTAAGACGCTTTACAATACCTTCCCCAAAAGTAGAGATGATCACATTAGAGAAGCCAATAAACAAATTAACAAGATAGAAAACCAAAAGAAGAAATTGGCAAGAAGCCAAGAACGTCATGCAGTTCAAGGGACTAATCTGAAATATCAATTGCTGGACAGTCACCAGTGAAAATAATACTTGACAACACAACATCTTAAAGTAATTGACTAGACTGTAATTTGGATGTAATGATCAATCAGATGGTTTCATCCAAACTTTTCACATTTATACCGTCAGTTCTTTAACTGAATCTACATACTTCCTCCGTCCGAAAATACTTGTCATCAAAATGAACAAAAAGTGATGTATCTAGAATTAAAATACATCTAGATACATCCCTTTTATTCATTTTGATGACAAGTATTTCCGGACTGAGGGAGTATGCGTCTGTTGAGATCAGTAGATGGATATATGACGAAGTACAGAGCTATAAAAGGATACGAGTAAAACATCCAACGGCAGTACAGAACTATAACAGCTTATATGAAGAAAACTGAGCGGCGCACCAAAACGGAGCAATGCAGCATGCCTGGACAACAATCTCGGACCCCAGGAACACAGCGTACGCTCACAAACTAAGCAGAGGTGAGGAAAAGGCAGAGGAGAAGAGGAAGGGGCTACCTTTGAGCCGGCCGAGGTTGCCGTCGGCGGCCGCCTTGATGAGGGCCTCGTCGCCTGCACACACACCGTCGCCGTCGAACGTGGGAACCAGCAATCGTCAGGCGCTAAGGGGCGCGCCGAAAGCCGTACGTACTGGCGTCGTCGGCGTCGCCGGCTAGGGGGCAGTAGATGAACGGAGGTGGAGAGTCCATGGCCGGCGATCTCGCCCGCGGATCGGTCGGAAGCTTCCCGGCGGCGATGACGGAGAACCCTGCGCTGCGGCGTGGGGGGTTGGGGCCCGTCTTCTCTCGCTGTGTCAGCGCGCTGTCTCTTCCTAGCTTTGCTTTGGTCTGGACTCTGGAGCTCGCCCCGTTATTGGCGAGGGCGCGGCGAAGTGGATGGGCTAGGTGTTGCTGCCGCACAGGAACCACTGTACTGCTCGCATGGTCCCTCTTACCCCCTCTTTTCACATGAGAGGTAAGAGTATGTAGTAGATCTGAGCCGTTGATCACATTAATTAGTGGTCGGATTAACTCTTACCTTCTTACCTCTCATGTGAAAAGAGGGGGTAAGAGGGACCATGCTAAAATTTGCCAAAATACAATTAAGATGATCTCAAATGAAAAAGTACTCAAGGTGAGAAAGCTCTGTATTGTCAAAAGGACAAACTTTGATATTCGGTCCATAGCCATCCGATCTCATCTCTAAGGCCGAAGTTGTGTTCGAAGTAGTGAGATTTTGTATTCAGAACACTATTCGGCTGCTTACGCCCCCAAGACGGTCTCCTATGGGAAAATGATCTGCACGAGTTGTCTTCGTCTCGTTGAAATGATCGATTTTGATATAAAAATTATACCAATCCGAGTTCGTACGCAAAAGTTAGAGCTATCGGAATGTAGCCCTGCCAGAAGGCGAAATATGGCGCGTCCCACCACGCACATGTTTGATGGGTAGCGCGAGCAAACAGATGTTTTGCGTGACTGTTGGCCCAGAAAAAGCTTCGAATCAAAAAATGTTCAACGTGAAAGTTGTTCGTCTCCTCGAAACAAGTAAATATGCTTTTGGGCACGTTTTCATCCGAGGTCGTTTAGTGCCACAAAAAAGAACCTCAAGGTGCAGCCAGTTTAAATCGAACAGTTTTGAAAAGTTTGGACAAAACCAATCCGAATTTGACTAAGGTTTTGGACGTGAATCCAAGCCTTTTTCTTGCACGGGAAGTCCAGCTGCCTCTTATATACCCATAAGGGGTGACTGCCGATTGAACAACAACACACAATCGAACAAATCATCTACCACTTTTTACTTTTATTTTTATCTTCTCCCTTTGTTCTTCTTCTTCCTCGTTCTTCGTTTGTTCTTCTTGTTGCAGGGCGGCGAACCTCGAGGCTCTAGGGGCGATCAGGTCGACCTAGGGCAGCCCATAGCTGCTGTGCGCCCTGACGGGGTCCCTCCCGGGCGTGTGGGGTTTCGGGTCCACAAAAGTGCCCGCCGGATTGCTTGCGTACCGCGCTTCCAGATAGGTCTCCTTCGACGTGAGCTGTTGTGCATCACCCCGGCGTCGAGGGTACATGGTGATGTGTTCGTGTGCGAACACACTTTTCGACGACTCGGCTGGAGAAGAAGCTTTGAACGGTCTCCAGCCCGTTCTTGCTACGAAGAGATCGTCATCAAGTTGCTACAATCTACAAAGGTAATATGAATACCCAATTCTCCTTTGTAGATGCAAATAATACATATGTTGTTGCTAGATCACCTAATGAGCATAATGTATCAGCTAGCCCTAGTTTTATCAATCATGCATCTAATTATGCACAAGGGCCGATGCAAAACAATCTTCATGCTTCACATTCTTATGATTTTAGCAACTTACAACATATATATCCAAACTCCCATGCATCGGCAACCCCACAAATCCATATGCCGATAAACAACATGATGGGTTTGGTTAATCAATTTGAAACACCTCATATTAAAATTTCCAATAGCATACAAGAAAGTGTTTCGCCCTTTTATTCATCGACAACTAATTTGCAATATGTGAATCCAACCTTGCCGGTGGATGGGAGAATTGGCCATGCTACTACTAGCTATTCGGCCAGTTACTCTCAACCATCATATGCTACATCTCATGTTAGTAAATTTTCAGCACCGTCTGCAACTGTAGATGTTCATAATTCGGCCCCGCACCTTCATGGTCATAGCCGAATAAGTGAAAATTTGGTCGGAACATACATCATCTAATACTGTAGCACATAATGCATGCTCTATGCAATTCGAGAATTTCGGCAACACTCACGAATCATTGCCGAAAGAATCTGAAAGTATTGCAGACCAATCCCTTCTAGCAGCGGTTGTGGCCGCGTTAAAAAAGAGCTTGGCACAAAACAAGAGGATTAGTGCTCTTTGCCATGAACAATATGAAAAGGGGTTGTTTCCTGATTATGCTGCAATAAAGGCTAGAGTTTTTCAAGAAGATGAAACTTCATCCATTAATAGAATTGGCGAAAGAACATATGGTTATACAGCAGTGCATACACCTCCACCTTGTACCGCAATATATTATACACCCCATACACAATTGCAAAATTTCGGCAACACTAACAATTCATTGCCGAAAGATTCTAAAAGCATTGGGGGGGGGGGGGAAGCAACTGATCTAGAGCGGGCTGAAATTGAGAAGGGAGGTAAAGCTTTGCGCGATAGGGTACAAGTGCCTCGCCAAGAGAGAATTAATAGGGAATTGGCCCAAAGAAAACAAGCCTTGCCAATTCATAGAATCAATAAAAAGAAGGATGATTCGGAGTATGAAAGTGCTTCGGTTGAAAAAGACGAATCAAGTAGTATATATTTCGAATCCATCAAATCCAAAGAGGTGAGCATCATTGAGAAAGGGGTAGCCTACTTCATGCCATATGCCTTCAGAAAAAAATGTTTTGCGGTGCTTGATTTTTCTGAAGTTAATGGAACCTAATTCCCGCCCTATGAATTTCGTGCCGTAGAAATTGACAAGCCTCAAGGACAAGAGCAAGTAGCTGAACAAAGTTCGGCTGACAAGGATCTTCAAAGTAATGATGCACGGAATTAAGAAAAAGATGGTGACAAGGCATTGGGGAGCCATCCAAAGATAGAGCAAGACGTTGTTCAAGTCACACCACCATCATGCTCTCCCAACATATTTGAAGAGGTATGTCTAGCAAGTAATTTAGCTGTTTTCAGATTTGGTCACAACTTTATTGTTGATGCATCTATTAGAAAAATCATCATAAGTAATTTTGAAAGACCAATGAAGAAGGGTAATTTACTTGTTAGCAATAAAAAATTTATAGAGCATATCGGTCAACCCATTACGCCATTTATAAAGACCGGTAGTGAATTATTATTGCAGCCAAGGCTATCCTTATTGCTTTATCTAAAGTTCATATCAAATTGGGTAGCTTTGCTTATTTCTTACTTGGCTTACACTTGGTATCAATTGAGACATGAATGTGCTAACTATATTTGTTTCAGAAATTTAAAGCCAAGGTTAAAATCTTTTGAGCAAACCGATGCTAGTATAATATCTTATCAGAAGACATCGGATATAGAGTGCAAAACACATTGCATAGACGAATGGAGAGATTCCAAATACCATTCGTTTGCTTACATCCAAAGCCGTTCTCACACCAAGATCGGTTAGAAAATAAGAACTATACCTTCAATTCAAATATGTGCCATAAAATATTTGATTTGTTGCTGAAAAATAATTACATTAGAATTCTTGATCACCATGTCAAGCCATCAATTTAAGGACGAATGTATTGTAGGTTGCATCATTCGTTTAAACATAGTTTTGAGGATTGCAATATGTTTCACCAAATAGTCAAATCGGCCATTGATAAGGGACGATTGAGAATTGTTGAGACACCAAAGGATGACCAGTCTATTCCTATTGGTCTTGATGGCAAAACATTTTGCATCGGTTGTTTCAATCCGATCCATCTAAAGAGAAGGTATGGGATCAAGCTTTCAAGTAAAGAATTTGTTGAAGAGCACAATGAATATAAACTTGAGGGTGAGAATTCCATTGAAGCTACAATGAAGACGCCAAGAACTGGGGGGGGGGGGCAGCAAGCAAATCCAATGATCGAGGAAACCAAACCACAAGAAAGCAGAGGCCAGAATAAGAGCAAGTGTAGGAAATCAAAAATAACTTTCGTTGAACTATTGGATAAATATCAAAAGAAGAGTGAAGAGAAGAATGCTTATCGGCCAAATCATGCAAAGAAACCAAGATCACCCCAAGGCGCAAATATGAGGACCAATATTGGCAAAGTGAGAATCCTCATGCAACATATTCATATCCTTATTTTGGGCTACAATGCCAATGCCGTGGATGCCTCCCTATGCTCATGTAGATCCATATCCATCATGGGACATGTATAATACAAGGGCACATTCTCCATCTTATTTTAGACCATCTCACCAATATTATGCAGCTCCAAGAAGATCAATATTTGAACAAACACATGTTAAAGACCGTTTCAATCATAATGAATCGGTCCAGAGCTCAAGGAAGAAGAAAGAGGTGGTCAAGCAAGTTTACCGTGTTCAAAGAGATGGTCGTAAGAGTGCAACTTCAGATTTGATCTCAAATGAAAAAGAGCCAATTAAAGTGTTGTCATTGACTACTAAAGGCAATGAGATGAAGCAACCAATTATTGAGAGTCAAAGTGCCAAATCTGAAGAAAAGAAGTTGAGAGTGCACAATGCCAAAAAGATATTGCCATTGGTCAAGACAGAATCACAACCGAGATGCCCACTCGGCTTACCGTATTGGCAAAAGAAGAAATTACAAAAATTTAGCGCACAAGAGCCGAGACATAAGAACATGGCATGGGTTCCCAAGAGGATCAATCATGACAAAAATGATGTGCACACTTCTATTGCAACAAATACAATAAAAGTGAAGAAAGAGAAGAATGGAAGCAACAAACAATTAAGCCGAAGGTGTGTATCACAACATCAAAAATCTTCGGTTAGCACATCATCCATTTTCTTCAACAATGCCATTGATGCCTTTGCCATGGAATTCATCCATAGGTATGATCAGTTACCCTCCATGGATTTATTTTGATCCATGGATGCAACATAATTTTCTATATGATGACATGGTATTACCAAATCACTATACATTTGGTCAGTTACATTTTCGTTGCTAATACAAAGGGGTCAAAATATTTTATTGCTATTTCATTTATTTATTTCGGCTATACATACTTTGGTGGGTGAATTCTACATGGACCTCATGGTAATGGCTGATATTAATCTACCGCCCTAAGAATATATCTAAGAATGGTTGGTGTGGTATTATAACATCATCCTTAGTTTGAGTAGAGATTGAGATAAGTCCTTGCATAGAAATTTGTCAAATTGATGCCATTGAAGATATTATGCATAGACCAATTCATCAAAATTGCAAAGTGAACTTATGTTTTGATTGGGTGTGCTTTGGCTTATTAGTTTTCAGAATTTACGTAAGGCCAAATCATGGTTGATTTTATTACTGAGCATCATATTGACATCATGGATAGTATTGGTTTCAGCTTTATCTCTAGTACCATGGAAATTTTATATTGGCGGTTAAATTTGTAGCAATGGCCAAGGTGTGGGTGTTGTTTATATATCTCATTATGGTGCTATTTTGTCAAGCCTCATGCCGCTTAAAATATTTATGCACAAATGATCAAAGCCGAATACGCATTGTTATTCGGATTGGAGCTTTTCCTTGCTATAGCTGCTATACATATTGAGGCTTTCGGTGATTCGTTATTAGTAGTGCAACAAATATCCAATGGTTATCAATGTTTTGATGAATCACTTTTAGTTTATCTTGAGGTATGTCTGGACGTAAAAATTGCCTTGGGTTGTTTTAATATCATCATATATCTAGGCATGAAAATTCGAGACGGTTGGCATAGCAAACATACGGCTACCATGTTGGTCATGATGTATTGCACGTCTATCAATAGCCGATGCTTGTTCTTGCCAACATATGCAAGGCCGAGTTGGAGCTCACCACCTCGACCACTTATGAAACTTTTATGCAGGCAAAGTAAAAATTGGTGGAAGTTCATTCTTGATTATTTGCAAAATCTTAGCGAAAGGGTGACCAATATGGTTCGGAGGATGATTTTTATCTATGAAACCTTATCACCAGATTGTTATAGAAGTTGGGAAGTTTTCACCCAAGTTTGCATCAAGAGGTTCAAACAAGCAATGGCCGATATATACTTATCATTCTAAGAACATGCAAAATGGTCGATGGAGTGTTGACATCGTCCTTAAAACAAGCTATGTGCAAGTTATTTTTCGGCACACAAGTTTTGCCAAAAACAGGAGAGCATGTGTTGACACCAGATTTTGGCATGATCAAAAACACAATTAAGATGTCCTCAAATGGAAAAGTGTTCAAAGTGAGAAATTTCTGTACTGTCAAAAGGACAAACTTTGATATTTGGGCCATAGCCATCTGATCTCATCTCTAAGGCGGAAATTGTGTTCAAAGTACTGAGATTCTGTATTCATAACACTATTCGGCTGATTACGCCCCAAAGACGGCCTCCTATGGAAAAACTATCTGCACGAGTTGTCCTCGTCTCGTCGAGTCGATCGATTTTGATATAAAAATCGTCCCAATCCGAATTCGTACGCAAAAGTTAGAGCTATCGGAATGCAGCCCTGTCAGGAGTCGAAATATGGCGCGCCCCACCACACACATGTCTAATGGGTAGCACGAGCAAACAGATGTTTTGCGTGACCGTGTTGATCCAGAAAATGGCTTCGAATCGAAAAACATTCAACATGAAAGTTGTTCGTCTCGTCGAATCGAGTAAATATGCTTTTGGTCATGTTTTCATCCGAGGTCGTTTACTGCCACAAAAAAGACCCCCAATGTGCAGCCAGTTTAAACCGAACAGTTTTGGAAAGTTCGGACAAAATCAATCCGAATTTGATTAGGGTTTTGGACGTGAATCCAAGCTTTTTCCTTGCACGGGAAGTCCAGCCGCCTCTTATATACCTAAGGGTGACGGCAAATTGAACAACAACACACAATCGAACAAATCATCTACAACTTTTTACCTTTACTTTTATCTTCTCTCTTTGTTCTTCTTCTTCCTCGTTCTTCATTTTTCCTTCTTGTTGCAGGGCGGCGAACCTCGAGGTCCCAGGGCGATCAAATCGATCTAGGGCATCCCATAGCCGCCGAGCGACCTGACGGGGTCCCTTCCGGACGTGTGGGGTTTCGGGTCCACAAAAGTGCCCGCCGGATTGTTTGCGTACCGCGCTTCCGGACGGGTCTCCTTCGACATGAGCTGCAGTGCATCACCCCGGCGTCGAGGGTACACGACAACGTGTTCGTCTGCGAACACTCATGCGCCCTCGTCGGTGTACAAAGACCAGGTGCATGCAGGCCTCCATGCTCAGGTGGATGTAGAACGCCAATCGGCGGGCAACGCGTGTGCGCCAAAAGGCTGCCGCGGCGAATCGTAGGCGCCAGCTACTCCGCTGGGCTCCTTGAGCAAATCGCAGCCCTTGATTTTTGAATGAAGGGACCAGATCCATTGCTGCAGTAGACTAGCATCAAAATGGTGCTGCTGCTTTTGCTTCGCCGCCGTCTGCGTTCTCCTGTGCCTACCCCTTCTGGAGACGTGGAGCTCAGACTTGTTGATCACTGTAGACCTGCTGGATTAACCGGCCAGCTTCGTTCGAGTTTTTGTTTCAAGAACACGTGCGTGAGTCGTGTGTCTTTATATTAATAGTGGGGAGAAAAAGTTGTAAAAACATTTAGGGTCATTTTGGTTCGAGACCTGGACAATGTGCCTGAGAGAATCACCTGCCTGGATAGTGCCTGGACCGATGGAAATTTTTGCCTGACCAGGCTAGCCTGGTGCGTGGGTGTTTGGATAGTATCCTTGCATGTTGTTGCCTGTTTGATTAATTAAAAAAAAATTCAAAGATCAGACCGTACTGTTTGTAGGTATTAAATATTCCCAGGCTACTAGTTTCAGCGCGCCAGACACAAGGAAGGGAACGCCCGTGCCAGGCTAATGAAAGTGTGTGGGCTAAATATTTTATTTTCTAGCTAGGCTCAGGGAGGGCAGGCCAGGCAGCCATCTGTTCTTTTTTTAGAACGAAGACGCCAGATGCGTTCGGTTTTAAATTAATAAAGCCTCAACGGCAGCGTATCACAAACCAAGTCTTAATACATCACAAAAGCCCTGCCGGCTTGAGCACCAAAGTTCAGATAAAACTAAAACAAGCCGCCAATCGAGATTACAGGGCAGAGCCCGTACAGAGCACGCAGGCTCGTCAAGCAACAAAAGAACCGAAGTCATGACTCCCTAGCCATCGCATACACTTGCACCAGTCGTTGTTGGGCGGTCTTGATCAGCTCAGCATCCTTACGCCTCCCCAACGGACTCCACTGCTGCAATAGAAGGTTGCATTTGAAGATGATATTAGCCGGATGATTTGGAAAAGCATCCTTCTATAGTAAACTTGTTCCTAGTTAGCCATAAGGCCCAGAGAAGTGCCCCAACACAACTCCACATAACCCGATATGCTGGACCCTTAATCGCATCAAGGAGGTTGAAAAGCTCAGTAGCCGAGCGCGGGTCCCAAAGGACCCCAGCCGTGGTCCGTACAACACTCCACGCAAACCTTGCTAAAGGGCACCGGAAAAACACATGATTGGCATCCTCCGGTTCCCCGCATAACGCACACGGACCCGTGGCCGGCCCATTTCGCTTGGCTACGTTCAAGGAAGTGGGAAGCCTATCGCGAAACAGTTACCATATGAAAAGTTTGATCTTCAAAGGCATCCGCGCTTTCCACAATCCTGCAATCACAGGCTGTGTAGGCCCTCGACACAACTTGCGGTATAAGAAGTTCACCGAGAATTTCCCCGAGTTAGTGAGCGCCCAGCTCACCGTGTCAGGTTGATCCGAAAGACCCACCGGTTCGATTAATTGCAGCAAAGCCGCGAGGCTTGCCTGCTCGGGTCCGTTGAGTTCCCGCTTGAGCTGAATCTCAGGTGGCGCCGCAGCAATCACATCCGCCTCCGATAACGCGGTGTCAACGGCAATATCGTACAACTCCCAGAATTCGATCCAAAGGGGTTGGGTACCTATCCAAAGGTCAGTCCAGAAACGCGTGGATCTGCCGTTCCCAACCGCAAATTTTGCCCCCATGGCGAAAGCTGGTTTGATCAACTGAAGATCATTCCAAAACGGTGAGCCCCTTGCCCTTCCTTCAAAAAAGTTCCCGTTAGGAAAATATTTGGCCCTTAGGAGATCGACCCACAACCCAGAGGCCCCCTGGGTGATTTTCCAAATCCATTTGCACATCAGTGCGATGTTAAGCCATCTGGAATTGGTGATCCCGAGACCGCCCAAGTCCTTGGGCCGGCACACCCAGGCCCATTTAACCATGTGGTATTTATGGTGCGGGCTAGTTCCTTCCCAAAAGAACTTGGCTCGCGGCGTGTCGAACTTGGCATGGACCCCTTCTGCAAGCAGAAACAGTCCCATGGCAAACATCGGCAAAGAGGACAGGCTGGAATTAGTGAGCACTAGCCTCGTCGCTTTCGACAAAAATTTGCCCCGCCAAGGGCAGACCCTAGTCCTTACTTTGGCACATAGAGGCTCCCAATCCTCTATCGTGGGTCGTTTGGTGTCTACCGGGAGGCCCAGATAAGTGAACGGAAATTTGCCCACTTTGCAGTTGAGCAAATCCGCAATGCGCCTTCCCTCCTCGGCCTCTATCCCCATCGAGAGCACCTCACATTTGTGGAAATTAATTTTGAGACCCGACATGAGCTCAAAACTGAGAAGAATCGCCTTGACCGCAGCAATGCTATGGAGGTCCGGACGAAACAACAGTAGCGTGTCATCCGCATACTGCATGTGGGTCACTCCCCCTGGAATGAGATGTCCTACCAACCCTTTGATATGACCAGCCTCCGCCGCTTTCCTCAGCATTGAGGACAGCGCGTCAACTACAAAGTTGAACGGGAGGGGGGAAAACGGATCCCCTTGCCTGAGGCCTCGCTTGTTCCGGAAGAAGTGCCCTACTTCTCCGTTCACCGAAATAGCAGTTTGTCCTCCCGAGACCAACTGCATGACGCGGTGCACCCAAACAGCGGAGAAACCCCGGCTGAGTAGCACCTGACGGAGGAAATTCCAATTAACCCGATCGTATGCCTTTTCAAAGTCTAGCTTTAACAGCACCGCCGGTTCCTTAGTGCGTTTGAGTTCGTGTATAATCTCCTGAAGGGCCAGCGGGCCCTCAAGGATATTGCGATCACGGATGAACGCGGATAGGTTGCAATGGATCACACGATGAGCAATCGGAACTAACCTAGTCGCACACGCTTTGGCACAAATTTTAAACGGAACGTTGATGAGCGCAATGGGACGGAACTGCCTAATATCGTCGGCCCCTTGAACCTTTGGAATGAGCGATAACACTCCAAAGTTAAGGCGCGATATATCTACCGACCCGCGCATAAACCCGTTGCAAATCTCGAAAATCGGGCCCCTATGTAAGGGCCAGAAACGTTTACACATTGCCACCGGCCACCCGTCCAGGTCGGGGGCCGTGTCCGCCTTCATACCCATCAGCGCGACATCGATTTCTTTGGGAAGGAACGCTAGCCCCAGCCCCTCGTTCTCGCAGTCCAGCACCCGTTGCCCTGCTTCCCACACATCCGCATTCAGACCAGCCCTTTGGTCCTCGCACGTCCCCATCAACTTAATGTAGAACTCATAAATATGCTGAGAGATGTCCTCTTGTCGCAACAGAAGCCCCTGCTCCAATTGCAACCTTAGGATAGAACATTTACGACGTCGGCCATTATCGTAGGCTTGAAAATACTTGGTATTAGCGTCCCCTTTGAGGATCCATTTCAAACAACTACGGCGACGCCAATATTCTTCCTCTGCACGCAATGACGCTTCGACCTGACTTTCCAGGTCGTATCGATGAGCCCATTCCGTCTCCGAAAGGTCCCGAATATCAGCCTGGGAATCCATCGTAGCGATCTCCGCTAGGATGGCGGCTCTGTGTGCTTTGTCGGACCTCCCAAGGTTAGCGCCCCATCCCTTGAGACTTGCCCTGAGTCGTCCTCCGGCAGCGTTCCAGAACTCCATCGGGCCACGTTGGGGCCTCACATGACTCACGCACACCCTCCACTTCTCCCTAAAGAGCTCCTCGAAGCCTGGCACCTCTAACCAGGCCGATTCGAAGAAAAAACGAGGGCTACATCGCACTCTATCCTCCCCCGAGGAGTACACCAGAGGTACATGGTCTGACCCAATACGAGTTTCCGCGACCAGAGTGCAGAGGGGAAAACCCATTTCCCAATCCGGAGACATGAACACACGATCCAGCACAGAGCGTACCGAGTCTAATTGCTTGTTTGTCCATGTGAATCGAGCGCCCGTTCTAGCCACCTCCCTGAGGGCCATCGAGGCGATCGCAGCATTAAACATAGCCACCCGAGGCCAGTTTATGTTACTGTTACTCTTATCCGCACCCGACCTAATCAGGTTGAAATCGCCTCCCACCAGGACAGGAAGCGTCGCCTCAGTCACGGAGTTAACTTTGGCTTGGAGTTCTCCCAAGAACTCCGCCGATCTCGAGTGGTCGGCCGACCCATAGACCTGAATGACAACCAACTCGCGTCGTGAGGCCCTAACTCTAAAATGAGCTGAGATAAAAAATGAACCAACGTCTGAGGCGATAATCTCATACAGAGCGCGATTTAAGCCAAGCAACAAACCACCGGAGTGATCAACAGCGGGAACGTGTTGCCACTCAAAGCGCTCCAATGGATCAATAGCGAGCAGCTCATGGAAACGAAAATCTCCCTTGATAGTTTCCTGCAGCCCCACGATATCGACGTCCTCTCTACGCATGTACTCCTTTAGTTGCGTCCGACGCCCCGCGTGGCCAAAGCCACGTATGTTCTAGAAGATGGCTCGCATCTAGATGACTCGGTTGCGGAGCCGGACACCTCGCGAGGTGACCGCCTTAGCCACGCGCCTCACCCTGCCACGACAAGGCGAGGGAGGGGGGGGGCAACCCCTGTTGCCTGATCCCCCTCTTCGGGCACGGAAAGAGCCGTTGTGGCCCCTCCCTCGGGCTCACCGGGCCTCTGGACAGCACGTGCTGCCGCCGCAGCCGCGAGCGCTGCCTGCGTCGTCTCCTTGGCGCGAACGAGCGAAATAAGCTCCCTGACTCCCCCCTCACCAGAAGAAACCACTCCACTCGCTTCCAACACCTCATGCAATTGATCATCCGAAAAGGAATCAAGAACCGTGAAGCGAGGCAGAGGATTACCTGAGATCTCCATGTTCTTCTGCGCCTGGAGGAGTTGTGCCCGCTGCAGCGACGGCATGTTACCCTTGGCCCCCTTGGAGCGCGAGCTTGTGCGGACCGGAGCCGCCGGCACCGTCTTGGTAGCCATCTGTTCTTCGAGGACGCAAAGCAAACACCTACCAGGCACATCCAGGGGACCATCCAGGCCAGGCAAAAAATCGCGTGGATGATGTTAGAAGGGAGAGAGATGTTTGGTGGAATAGTTCGTTGTATTGCTTGAGCCTCGTGGACATATATATATATATATATATATATATATATATATATATATATATATATATATATATATATATATATATATATATATATATATATATATGAGTACAATGATCTACTTGGAGTACAAGACAAGCCTAAACAAATCCTAGTCTATCTCTTCTTTCCTAATAAACATTATACTCAACATCCCCCGCAGTCACAACGGTAGCGACGCAGACGGTGAGACTGGAGAAGAATCTGAAGGCAAGCCGACGGACACCCCCCCACAGTCGGAACGGTCGACGCATCACGGAGTCGTGGCTGGAGTGGAAACCGTCGAGGTTGCTCAAGCAGGTGGTAGCCCTTTGTGCCGTTTGTCGATGTAGCCGAGAACATATGTGGTGGAGCCGTGGTCGAGGTAGCCGTGCGAAGAATGCCGTGGTCGAAGTCGAGTCGGGGTAGCCGGTGTCGAGGAAGTCGCCGTGGAGCACAGGCGCAAGGAAGCGCCGAGTTAGTATGGGCGCAGTGGTGTCAAAGTACTGCTGCGCCGGGAGGAAGACGGGGTTGACGACGCGTCGCGGCGGGTTTGCTAAGCCCGAGGACACATCGTGGACGAAGGCACACATCGGTGTTGCCAGCACCGGACATGCGTAGACGGACGAAGATGAAGTTGACGAAGCGTCGCACCAAGCTTGCCAGGCCCGGGGACACGTCGTGGATGAAGGAACGCATCGGTGTTGCCAACACCGGTCATGCGTATATGGGGAACTGCACGAGCTGTGCGCCATGTCGGAGAAGTCGGAGAGGCCTGCAGAGAAGGACTCGACGACGGCCACGACGCCAATCAGTGCGGGGCCGATGTCGCACGCGGTGGTCGGAGTAGACGAAGTGGTCGGGATAGATGACGACGACGCTGACGACGGGCTGGTGCTGGTCGAAGATGAAGGTGGTGGACGGGCGGCTGCGGCGGCTACGGGGTAGTGGCGGTGGCAGCTGAAGAAGAGCAGCGGCGGTGGCCTGACGGGGGCGACGGTGGCTAGGTTAGGAGCGTGGCGGCGGTGCTCCAAGTAGGCGAAGAACCCGACAGCTTGACGAAGACCGGCACGGACAGTGGCGTTCCCGCTCCAAGGGAGGCGGCGCACCGCATACCGTAGGAGGTCGACGCACGGAGATGGCGGGGGACCTCGGGCCGGGGCGCTACACCCCGAAGGGGCGACACAGCGGCGGTGGGCAGGTCAGGGCGACGACAGAAGACCTCGGGGCGGCTTCTTCCATCAAGATACTACAACAAAAGGTCTTCCGGCTGGGTGTGTTGGCCATGACATCCACTTTACCGGTTATCGAGAGACCAATATTATAGTTCTTGGAGAATGCTCCAACCATCATATCTACCTGAGATTCAGTTCTGGTTGGTGTCAGGATATTCCAGACTCAGCATGTCTGAAAAAGAAAGGTTGCAACACAAATCGACGAGATGACGTTGCGAGATTCTCGGGAAATGAACAACGATAGCAAGCTCCAAAACATGAGCCGATTCTGCTACATACCTGTGAACACGCTGTCCAAGACAAGTATGACCACATAGTAGTCTTATGATAAAGCACTACCGAGTTCAGGTTGGGAACCATCATTGAGGATAATGAAGTCTCTATGCAAGTCCATGGATTAGATCCCAAGCATAGACTTCTCTTCCTTGAACAAATCAGTCGGTGGCTTGGTGTGCTAGGGATACATACGGAATGAAGATGATCAGTCTATCAAACCATAGAATACCTCACACATGCATGACTGACTTGGGATGATTCCAGAGGAAGCAAAAACAAGCTTTCTCGAATTCATGGCGGCAACTTGCATCAAATGCACATGAATTGGAGGAATTCACTTCTTCCATCCAAGCATAAGCTTCATGACGGAACATGAAGGCATTGCTTACAAAGTTTCCAACACTAGCTTAATGTCCAACAAAATCATGGAGAGGATAAGGATGTTGTCGATGGGCTCAACAATAATTCATCTAGGTTTCCATATAGATGGAATTCCATGACAATGTGAACAAAGTGGTAGCATTGGTCAGACCAAAGGATGTAATGGTGTATGCTCGAGGGATCAACCAAGAGTAAGACAACATTACGAACATCGTTGGTTCTGATTTGACTTGACGATAACCCACACTCATATCAAGGCTTTGATAAGACAATATATCCAACAATTGACCACGGGGATCAATCAATGAAGATATCATCTTTCTTCAACACATACACACAAAGATATCCCTTTGGAATGAACTGACTCGGACAAGCTTTTATCTTCCAACTCTCCAAGTTATTGTTTTAGCTTATCCAACTAGTTCAGGGTATCCAACACAAATTCTTGGAGAAGGGGTGGTTTATAGGTAAACTAACTTGATCACGAGCTCAATATAACGGTCAGGGAACAACCTGGTAATACCCCCGAGAAGATATTCAGAAAATCACGAACCACCGATATGTTATGAAGCTCGAGAACAATCTTGCTTTTCAGGGCAAGACGATATGATCAAGAGAGCCAGAGTTTCATACAATCCTAACTCATTGATCGACAAGTGCACCAGGAACAATGGACTAGGTAGCACGATCAATCTTAGAATGATGATTCGGTAGCCAACATGCTAAGAATGAGTTTATTGTCCATTAACTACCAAGCAACGGGGTTGCTAGGAGTATTGACTTCACACATTGCAGTTCACTTGTCGGTATTCCGGTTACAACGACACGGAGACCGAGGAATAAACGACGATGGCGAGAAGTATCACTGTATCAAGGGTACGTAGGAGGTTGTGCAATTCCCATGACATTCTTGATATAAAGATGGTAATACTCCAAGTTAGAACAGAGCAAAAGTTGGAATGTCATTTTGATCTGCGGAGTACAACTTTTTTGACCCAATCCTAGATATGGATAAGGTACTGGAGTTTATTTCTCCTAGTCATTCCAGAATAGAATGGCTTGACGGACCACAAGAGTAAAAGGCACCGATGAACACAAATGCACAACTACTCCTGACTATCAACTGATAGATGAGATCATAATACGACTAAAAAGGGACAACTCAAAGGAACATATAACTTTCTGAGTTGTAGATGCATAGATTAGCATGTCGAACGAGTTCAACATATTTCTTCCGGATAACCCATGCATAAAGGTAGAATTGGTAGAGTCACAATGTGGAATGGATAACTCATCAAGAGCACTCTGGTTGTGATCTTTTGGTTCAAAAGAACTTCTGCCATAATGGTTCATGGTATTGGAAGAACGACATACCACGGACCTCGAGGACTATCACAAGGTTACTAATATCCTAAAGGAACTAGCAAACACTATCAACATGAAGCAAGTAGGGTGAATCTCGGGTTCAAGAACCCTGGAATAGAATACCTACTAACTAAATGGCATCACGGGATGCTTTCTAGAATGATGGCCAGAATCATCACACTAGGAATATAAAGCATTGCTAGATTACTAGGTGATCTTCTAAGACACCTAGGGTCATAGTACTAGCTCCAATCTATATGTCGAGGCAACGGAGTACCTCAACACACCGACTAATGTGGTTAATCTGGCCTAAAAGGACATTAAGAACAGGTAGGAATGATTTGCAAATGCATCAGATTGTTTAGAGACCTGGGATGACTCGGACAGCATAACGGCTGTAAATGCTCAAAAAGATTTGAGACATCAAGCAAAAAGGTAGCATAACCACCCGACATCATAATGTCAAGGTTCTGAGACCAACAGTTTAACAAACAGAAGTACTTAGGGCTGAAATGAGAGTTGAAACCACCGTTAACGTGATCCTGATAAATAGAATGAGAAGCCTAGTTTCTTAACCCCCATATAAAGGAGAAGGTGACTCAGATCAGAGGGGCATAGGGTAACGGGGTAAAAAGAGCCTTACGTTCCCTTCCACAATCAATTCCCTTATATAACTAAAGAATTTCTAGACACAACTTCGACCAGTTTGGCTTGGTAATTCTACAGGCAACCTGGCTCTGATACCAAATCTGTCGGGACCCCGATCCTAAGTCACACAGGTCTAGCATGTAACACATCATATCACTTTGCGGCCTCACGCACGGTATCCCCACGGGTGCCACCTTACCTGGCCCGGGACCGTTTGCGCATTTTGGCACACGTATATGATAGTGTCGCTAGCATCCATATGACAGAGAACCCAGGCCGACATGACTAGTTATAAACCAAAAGTGGTGCTAAATTACAGAGACAGGTATACATGATCCAGCAACGAACATGTCGGTCATCAACGTATGAACCCAAGTCGTAGCAAGCTACAAGGACTTAAAGGAACAACGTGTGACATTTCCCCTAAGGGACAGACACAGGAACGAAGAATGACACATGCCGGCCAGCCTAAGTGTTTCGGAGCAGTAGCAAGCTACCAAGGCTCAGTGGAAGCACTAGGAGGCATTTCCCCATAAGATAGGCTACCAAGGGTAAACAACTAGGTGTCAGATCCCACACATAGCAATACAAATTACACGTACGCATAACATGCAAGTATGTGTTGTACAACATGGCATTACAACATAACTCAACAACTCATATAGATAAAGGCCCAGAAGAGCCATCATAGCATTATTACAAACATGGGTCACATGACCCAGCATACAGAGCATACAAGCAACATAAGCATAACATGTCTGAGTACAGACCACTACAAATGAAAAAGGCTGAGAAGCCTGACTATCTAGAAGACCCTCCCAAGGGTACAAGATCGTAGCTGAGGTAACAAGCTAAACGTCGAAGTCCACGAGGAACTACTAGCGAGACTGAAGTCTCTCTGCAAAACATAAATTAAGCAAACGTGAGTACAAAGGTACTCAGCAAGACTTACATCAGAACTAGCTACATATGCATCAGTATCAACAAAGGGGTGGTGGAGTTTGACTGCAGCAAGCCAACTTTGACTCGGTGGCTATCCTGAACTACGACTGCAAGTAACTCTTTTGAGGTGGTGCACATGAGTCCACATATTCACCAATCAATACACCACTATGGATCCGCTCCCGTCTCCCAACGAGAACGCCATCCATAGCACTCACACTTGTCTTGAGCATTTTAGAGTATCCACTTTCACTTGTCTATGTACCAAGTAAGCATCCAAGAAGTCCATAACCGCGGACCCGGCTATTCGAATATATCATGTTAACCCTGCAGGGGTGTACTTCTTCACACACGCTCTCGCCACTTACCGCCATGTACACGTCGTGTATCTCGGCAACCTTCAAGCGGAAGCCTGGCAAGGGTGTCGGCCACGACCTGACTAACCACACAAGACCCTAGTCCAGGTTTATCTCCTATTCGGGTTCCATCCGTAAGGAGATCCGGCCGGGGTGTCGCTCACGGCCCCAAACGATGTGCGCAGGGTTCCCAAGCCCACCTCGACGGATGGATCTACGCTTGGTACACCGTGCCTCGGTGCCTAGTCTGTCCCAAGCCCACATGTAACTTGTGCCACTTGGTAGACTACTAGCACTACCTACAAACACCAGAAACTAGTTGCAACTCCTGGACAGAGATCTAGTTGATTAATAAGTCGAGAGGGGTAGAGTTACCGGAACCCAATGTGTGGTAGTAGCTAGTCATTGGACAACTTACACAGAACTCAGTTCTTAAGGGCGGTTCCAGTGAGACAACCCACCATGTACTCCTACATGGCCTCTCACTGCTACCTTGACCAAATTGTGTTCACACACTTAGCTCTCAATAGTAGGACATGATGACCTCACTCCAATTCATCCCTGATGAATCAGACCTGACACAACTCTAAGCAATAGGAGGCATGACATACAAGCATGGATGAGTTGGCACAACATGGCTCAAACAACTCCTACTCATGCTAGTGGGTTTCAACTATTTACTATGGCAATGACAGGTCATGCAGAGGAAAGGGGTTCAGCTACCGCAGCAAAAAGAAGTTCAAAACGTTGTTGTCCTAATGCAGTAAAAGAGAGCAGGAGCGAGAGAGTGGGATTGTATCGGGATGCCCAATGGGAATTTGCTTGTCTGGCACTTCCGAAGATAGTACTATGTCTTCATCAGTGTCATCGATCTCAAATCGTCGGAACGTCGTCTACTGAGAGGGGACGAACACCGGCAACAGAGAAAGAACACAAACAATGCAATGCAACAATATGATGCATGATCATGACATGGCAATATGATGTTGATTAGGCTAATGCAACTAGCAACACATATAAATGAAGTTGGTTTGAACCCAAGATTCAAATTCAAGATCCACATGTGGTTATTTAAATGCCATTCATTTGATTTGCCCTAAAAGTAGGCAAAAGTTGTTCTAACATGCATGAAAATGCCATAAACAGATTCCTCATATTTTTCTGATCATTTTTCATATATAATTTATTTTCATCTGAGCTACGATTGATTTTATATGATTTTTAAAAGTTTAAAGCATTTTCTGGAATTTCTAAACCTTTTTTGATTTATTTTAATTCCAGAAAGGCTTTACTGCATCAGCATTGCGTCATCATGACGTCAGTGAGTCAACAGGGCGCGGTCCAGGTCAAACCTGACGTGTGGGGTCCACACGTCAGTGACACGGGTACTAATCCCGGTCAAAACCAGCGCTGACTGGGGTTTGACCAGGGCTAGGGCCCACTGTCAGTGGCTGTGAGGTGGCTAACTACGGCGGGTTAATACTAATGACGTTGCCACGTCAGATGTCGCCGGAGTTTGGCCGGCGGCGACCAAAACCGCGGCGGCAACTCGTCGGACTTGCGTTAGGGACGGCCGTTCGTCGCGCTGCTGGCACCAGGGAGGAGCTCTTGCTCGTGCGCATCCAATGGGCCAGGCAGGGGGTCGCGGGGCGGCCGGAATCTCGCCGGCGACGAGATTTGGCGGCGACAGAGCCACGGGCTCGAGGCAAGCGACGGCTGCGGTGCATTAAACGGGGTGTGGATCATGGTTTTGGGTTGCTGGGGATGTGCTAAGCACAGTGGCATGCTCGGCTGCGAGGCGCAGCGCCTGTGGCCACGGCGGTGGTTTTCGGCCTCGACAGGGAACGGTGTTGCGGCAAGGGGGCGAGCAAAAGGAGAGGGGGGGGGGTAAGGAAGAGGGGCTCACGGCGGACTCGCAGAGCAGACAAACGGGCTCGGGGAGGCACGGACGGTGTCGTGGCATCTTCGGCGATCTCGGCGGCCGAAGGAGGAAGAAGAGGTCGGGGACGACGCTGTAGGGCTCCCGCGGTCGCATGGGTCGACGGAGAGGATGAGGGAGGCACGACGGAGCTCGGGGGCGCGTCCGAGAGGCGAGGGGGTGGCGGTGGACGCAACTACGGCGGGGGCGTGCTCACGGGCTCGTCGACCATGGCGTCGAGAGGGCGAGGGAGAGACGAAGGGGAAGAGTGAGGAGGTCAGGGGGGGTTCCACACAGTAGCGGCGTGTCCTTGGCGGCATCGCGCTGGCTAGGGGAGGTCCAGGCAGGCAGGTGGCGTGGAAGCCGTGGGTGCACGCCGTGCCCAACTTCTCCTCTGCCTACTGGCAAGAGGTAGAAGACGAGGCTGCCCCTGGTGGGCTGGGCCAAACAATTGGGCCGCCAGGTAAGGCCAGGTCTGTCTCTCTCTCTCTCTCTCTCTCTCTCTCTCTCTCTCTCTCTCTTTGGGTTTTCTCATTTTTGTTTCTGTTTTCTGTTTTCTTTTCTTTGTTTATTTCTTTTGCCACTGTTTTGAATTAGAACAAATTCAAACAAGTGCCAAAACATCCTCTCAGTATTTTTATGTTTCACATGGACTTTTCCAGGAGCACATAAATTAATTCAAGTTATTTGGAAATATATTCTATATATTATGAATATAAATCCAAATTCAAATACAATAATGACTTAAATTCAGTGCCCAAAATATTCCTAAAAATGTTCATTATTTTTGGTTTGGTGCAAAAGCCTTGCCAAAAATATCAAACAATTAATAAGAACACTTTGGAAACATTGAATGCAATTTTTTTAACTGGACCTATTTGAAGTTTTTTGAAGTGCTAGGGTTTGAACAATCCCCATTTCAACCTTCAAAAGAAAGTAGTCATGATGCATGATGCACTCAAGTGCAACTAATTACAAGCAAGACAACAAGGGCTGATCTAGGGCTGTGACAAAAGAGTAGCAAAGGCCTAAGCTTGGGGATGCCCATGGCACCCCAAGGAATTCAAGAATAAGGAAAAGCCTAAGCTTGGGGATGCCCCGGGAAGGCATCCCCTTTTTCGTCTTCATCCATCGGCAACTATACTTGGAGCTATATTTTTATTCGCAACATGTTATGTGTTTTGCTTGGAGCGTCTTGTATAATTTGAGTCTTTGCTTGGTAGTTTGTCACAATCATCCTTGCTGGACACACATATTTGAGAGAGTTAAATATGGCCTAGGAATTGTTAGAACACTCTATGTGCTTCACTTATATCTTTTGAGTTGAATAGTTTTTGCTCTAGTGCTTCACTTATATCTTTTAGAGCACGGTGGTGGTAATATTTTGTAGAAATTGTTGAACTCTCATGCTTCACTTATATATATTTGAGAGTCTATTAAAACAGCATGGTAATGTGTTTAGGCTAAAGAAACTAGTCTTCACATGATAGACATCCAATGTCAATGTAGTAAAAAAATTCACACTAAGTGCATTGAATATGATGAGATGTTAGATGCTTGATAATTGTTTTGAGATATGAGGATAGTGATATTAGAGTCATGTTAGTGAAGTTATTATGAAATTGAGAAATACTTGTGTTAAGGTTAGTGATTCCCGTATCATGCACGTATGGTGAACCGCTATGTGACGAAGTTAGAGCATGAGGTATTTGTAGAGTGCCAACCTTTGTGTGGAGGTCGGGGGCGCGTGATGGTTAACTCCTACCAACCTCCCCCCTAGGAGCATGCGTTGATTGCTTTGTTCTGATGACTCGTAGATTTTTGCAATAAGTATATGAGTTCTTATGACTAGTGTTGAGTCCATGGATTATACGCACTCTCACCCATCCACCATTGCTAGCCTCTCTTGTACCGCGCAACTTTCGCCGGTGCCATAAACCCACTATATATCCTTCCTCAAAACAACCATCATATTATTCCTCAAAACAGCCACCATACCTACCTATCATGGCACTTCCATAGCCATTCCGAGATATATTGCCATGCAACTTTCCACCATTTCATTCATATGACACGCATCATATTGTCATATTGCCATGCATAATCATGTAGTTGACATCGTATTTGTGGCAAAGCCACCATGCATAATTTTCATATATGTCACTCTTGATTCATTGCACATCCCGGTACACCGTCGGAGGCATTCATGTAGAGTCATACTTGTTGTAGTATCGAGTTGTAATTTCGAGTTGTAATAAAAGTGTGATGATCATCATTATTAGAGCATTGTCCCATGTGAGGAAAGGCCAATAAAAAAAGATATGGCCCAAAAAAAATATAGAGAGGGGCTGATAACCCTCAACCGTAAGGGATCGAGATAGTTTTCGCGGGTAAGAATAACCCAATTTATAGATTTGACACACGGGGAGCCAAAGAGTATTTATAAGCTTTGACAGTTGAGTAGTCAATTCAACCGCACCTGAAATATACTTACTTGCAACAAAAGATAAGTGGTAACGGTGATATGATAGTGATGGTGGTGACAGCAAAAGTGAACAGCAAAAGTAACAACTAATAACCAGCAGGATTGAAACACTGTAGGCTAGGGAGATGGATGGTTGGGCGCTGCATGGATGAGATACATCATGAATTTAACTTGGGGCAAGGCACACAGAAAAGTAATGATCATCTAGGCAAATATCAAACATTAGGCATGTATCCCACAGGTAGTTGTACGTGCTTGCAATAAGAACTTGCACAACATCTTTTGTCTTACCATCCTGCTACGAACGGGGCCAAAAGGAACTTATGGAGATTAAGGTACTCCTGTCAAAGAGCACCGGAACAAAGCAATAAACTCAATGGATACATGGAATCCTCAAATTATGGACCATCCCCTTTGGTGTCCCAAGCTGTCACCTTGGGGATCGCTGGTTCTGGACCATAATAGGTGCAAACAACTCATAGATAGGATCAAGAACACAAATATATTCATGCAAACACATAGGGTTCAGATCTGAAAACATGGCATTCGGGCCCAAAGTGACAAGCATTAAGAGCAACAAGTTGAAGCAAAGATGATAGACACCAAAGTAGATGATAGGCAACATGCCCCCAACAATCTGATAAACTATTACATGATCTAACTCATCCAATCCCTACCATCCCCTTTGCCTACAGCAGGGAATTACTCACACATGAAAGGAGAAGTCATGGAGGGAGGATGGAGTGGTGATGATGATGACGATGGCGACGATCTCCCCTCTCCGGAGGCCAAATCAGCCTCCAGATTAGCCCTCCCGAAGAAGAACAGAGGGTGGCGGCGGCTCCGCGACGGAAACTGGAAAAACGACTTCTGTTCTGGGGTTTTCTCGCCACGAGAATAAATACGAGCCAAGGTAGGGCACCAGAGGGGGGAGGACCCTCCCAGGCGGCCTCCTGGCGCGGCCAGGGGTGGGGCCGCGCCAGCAGGGCGCCTGGGGCCCCCCTGGTTGCCCGCTGGCCCCACTTCTGGCACAGTGGCCCTTTGGGTGCGTGGATTTTCTGTGATTTTTCTTGGAATTTTCTGAGACACCTAAAAATCCATTTTCCTGCACACAATAAAACCATACAGGCAGCTCTGCTGAAAACAGCGTCAGTCCGGGTTAGTTTAGTTCAAATCATGCAAGAATGAGGGCAAAACAATGGCAAAAGTGTTTGGAAAAGTAGATACGTTTGAGACATATCAACTTCCCCAAGCTTAGCATATTGCTTGTCCTCAAGCAATTCAGTTCAACGAACTGGACGCGACAAAGAAAACTTTGACAAACTCTTTTGCTTCATTAGATGTATATAATTATGTACTACGAAAATAGTCTAGCAAGTATTGAAACAATGCTATGAGGACAATCCACGAAGCAATCCTTCTTTCAAGTGACCAATCACAAATAACTAAAGTAAATAATATGCTACTGAAAATCAAGACAAGATTACATTGCACATAGTTTGAACATACTAGAGTGGTATCTCGCTAGCCTCCATGAGTGAAGCAAAACATAAATGCAGAAACTCCTCCAGAGTTTTAAAGGAGACTAGAACTAAGAATTTCAGAATAAATAATACCACAAGCATGCAGAAGACAATGTAATACTTTGGGACAGTGCACATTACACTAAGAATGACAATTATGCTCTCCTAGTTGGTGCTTTGAAAAAAGAAGGTGGAGACTCTCGAACCGTGGAATTTGATGGCGAGGTTGAAAACCCGTGGTTGGAAGCAAAGACTAAACATGTACCAGAGCTCTTGGTTTTGAAAACAGAGGTAAAAATGATTTTGGAAGGTGCATATTTCGTCAACGAATGCTAGTAGACAACCCAATCACTTCTTATGCTAGACATGTTTCAAGGAACGGCTCCCAAGATGGGGACGATCACATCCCCTTAATCTCCTTTGTTTATCACTACCAAAGTTTTCTGATTTCTCATAAACAAAGCGTGAAGGAGGGTTTGTTGGTTGTGATTATCTTTTGTGAGCTGGGCGCACTCATGCCAGTCCCTCCTCATATTAGGGGTTTGCAGATTAGACATGCAATCCCGGGATAAAACATGTCCAACATAAGAAGATCATGAATTACCTACTACTTCCTCATGAGCTAAAACAGAGGCACAAAACAAGAGTAAATTTGAATAATTTCGAGATGGTACAAGAAAGTCTTCGTTAGGATGGCCGGTAAATACGACATAGGAAGGTATGGTGGACTCATATGGATTAACTGGTTTGAAAGGATTTGGATGCACAAGCAGAATTCCGCTTAGTGCGAGCGAAGGCTAGCAAGAGACTGGGAAGCGACCAACTAGAGAGCAATAATGGTCATAATCATGCAGAGCGACACAGCAACATTGAATTGGGCATGAAAGTGATATAACTATTCTAAAACTCAAAGATCATCAAGGCAAAGCAGACTTTTTAGTCTTAAACATGTGTAAACATGTGCCAAGTCAATCCAAGAATTCTCCAAAGGGAAATACCACCTTAGTATACCAAACTATGAACAATGCAATGCATGTAAATCATTTCAATAATACATTATATACTCTAGCTATTTGATATTAGCCACAAGGAAAGCATGCACCACTGGGAAAGCATTGTAAACATAGCACTATGTCGCTACAAGCTGGTCTCTAGATCATAAGTACATGCATATGTACAAAAGTAGAAACAAGAAGAGTTCATACCGGTTTTCCTTGTTGCTTCCCTTCTGTCGATCTTCGTCATTACTGCCTTGTCACTTGCATGATCGAACGTAGGAAATATAATTAAATGCCATCACGGACTCGAGCTGAACTCTGAAAACAAAGCAAACTAAACAGAGAAAGGAAATCTTTTTGGGTTTTTTTCAAAGGTTGAACGAAAGCAAAAGAAAGAGAAAATCTTTTTGTTGTTTTTGCAAAGAAAGAAACAAAGAAGAACGGGCAAACACTTCAAAAAGATCGAAGCGAACAAAAATAAAATGGATAATACAATGGAAAAGTGAGAAGGGCACGTACTCCCCCAAGCTTAGGCTTTTGGCCTAAGTTGGTAGTAGCTACTGCCCCCAGGAGCCTCCTGCTCCGGGGTGGTACTGGTGAGTCCAAGGGTCGTATAAGGATTCCGGCGCGTACACCGAAGTCCTCGGATCCTCCCACGAAGAAGGGTCCGCACTCCAAGCAGAGGAAGACCCTTCACCAAACTGGGTGACGGTCTCCCCCTAAAAAGGTGGTAACTCACCGTGCTCCGCCTCGTCGGGCACAACCCCCTCCATGGGGTTATGAAACTGATGCTGGACCATGAACTCATCGAACTGGATAACATCAAAGGACCATCCGTTCCTGCGAGAAAAATCAAACAAAAGAGGTGCAGGTAGACGGATCTTGCGTTCCACGGTAGTTCCGAAATGCAAGATATAAACAAGGTTACCAAACTCAGAAGTCATGGTAACAAACTTATGCCTTTTCATAGCAGCAAGATCAAAACTTAAATAAGTAAAAGGCTTATCATCAGGGTGTGGGGTGCCTTTAAGATACTCTAAGATAAGTGTGGCATAAACGCCACCAAATAAATCTCCCCTGTTACCGTTCATAGCAAGGCGTCGAGCAATCAAGGCACCCACATTATAATCAAACCTCCCTGAGAGGGCGGTTCCCAGGATAGCAATATCCGGCGCAGAAATGCTGCTCGTGTTGTCACGAGCTAACACCCCTCTAGCAACATAATACGCAAAATACCTGAGGTGAGGGAATAAGATGCTGGAGATTTTTGACCGATGAATATCCCTCGTATCCATGCCGCAGAGAGAGTTGAAGACGGTTCTCAGCTCGGAGGGCTGAGAGGTCATCTTCGCCGTCCGCCCAACGTTTGGCACACCTATTATTTCACAAAACTTTTCCAAGGGCATGGTCAAAAGATTATTGTAAATTTTAAACTCAATAGAACCAGTATCAAGGTTATATCTAAAATTGTTAATGAAACCGGAGGTGAGTTTTTGATACTGAGCAACACGGCACGTGACGAGCCGTGTCAGACCTGCATTAGCACAAAGATTATAAAACTCATCCTTAATTCCTGCAGCTTCAAGGAATTCATCACATGGGAACATCATCGCACGTGCTGGATTTGTGTCTTCCAACAACTCTAGGGGCACATGATCTTCATTGTAGCTCACCCTAGCAGTCGAGGGTGAAGCTGCGGCTCTAGTAACTCGATCGGAGCGCGCGGGCTTCTTCTTCTCAAGCCACCCCTTTGCCCTTCCTAACAAACTCATTTCTGAAATTTTTGACAAATTACAAAAACAAGGATTTAAACAAAGTGGATTAAGGCAAACTACTCAACTCACTTACCTAAGGCATAAACTTGCATCAAAACTTGGAAAATAAATTTCTACACATGCATGCAAGCTCATCTACACAGCACCAAGAACTACTAAATACTCACAAATGAAGCCACCAACCAAAAATCTAATTGGAGGGGTGGAGGAGTTACATACCAGGGAGTATTTGTTCAAAATCTTAGCTCGAATGATAGGCTGTAGAGAGAGATCGAAAATTTCCTCCAAGAACAGCAAGAACGCAAGAACAGGTGCAGAACTCATGTTTTCGGAGAGAAAGAGAGAGAGAGAGGAAGAAGACTCACCTGGAGGCGGGACCTGTGGGCCCCAGGCGCCCTATGGGCGCTGCCAGGGGGCAGGCCGCGCCAGCTGGCCGCCTGGGCCACTGGTGGCCCCCCTGGTCAGCCCCAGGTGCCTCTGGGTCACTCCCGGAATGGAAATTTTAATTTTTATTTTTCTGGAATTTTTCTGAAAACTTCACTGTTGAAATTTTTTCGAAGTTCAAAAAGCTGCAAAACTTTTTGAAAACTTAAAGCAGTGATTAGTATTGTGAAGCTTCAAAAACACAAACACTTGGTACAACAAGGAGAGCAAAAGCTCAAACAAATGAAAACATAACAAGCTCAACTTTTTACCTATATAAAACATGCTCACTAGTAAGGTTGATCAAGTCCTACCAACAAACCGGTGATATATAGAGCAAAAAGTCCCACCTCTTACGAAGTGATCATTGCACCTTTACTTTAATGGACACTGTCCCCACCATAATAGTTTTGTATTTGTGGTGCACATGTAGTGGACAGTCCCATTCTCCAATCTTCACGGTCTCGATATTTTCTATAGAGTTGAGGCCATGCCTCTTGTCGGTCTTCTTTGGAAAATACACCGTGTGTTCTTTATCATTCACATTGAAGGTAACCTTTCCTTTATTGCAATCAATAATAGCACCTGCGGTGTTAAGAAAAGGTCTACCAAGAATAATGGACATGCTCCCATCCTCGGGCATGTCAAGCACCACAAAATCAGTAAGGATCAAACAATTAGCAACTTCTACGGGAACATCCTCACAAATACCTATCGGGACGGCTGTTGACTTGTCAGCCATCTGAAGAGAGATATCTGTAGGAATTAGTTTCTCTAAACAAAGCCTCTTGTAAAGAGAGAAAGGCATAACACTCACTCCTGCTACAAGATCACATAAAGCAGTTTTGACATAATTATTCTTTATGGAGCAAGGAATGGTGGGTATACCTGGATCACCAAGCTTCTCAGGAATCTTGCCACTGAAAGAGTAGTTAGCAAGCATAGTAGATATTGCTTCATTAGGAACTTTTCTTTTATTAGTAACAATATCTTTCATATATTTTGAATAGGGAGGTAACTTAATAGCATCAGTCAAAGGGATTTGAAGAAAAAGAGGTTTCATCCACTCACAAAACTTATTGTAATGCTCTTCTTCTTTAGATTTGAGAGACTTACCTGGAAAGGGCATGTGTTTCTATATCCATGGTTCTCTTTCCTTCCCATGTCTTCTTGCGGCGAAGTCTTCTCTAGTGTACTTCTTGCGTTTGTCAGGTGCTTCTTCTTCTCGAACTTCAGGCGGATCATTCTTCTCCTTATCCTTATCTTCAGGTTTGGCACCGTCTTCAGTCTCAGCATCGGAGGTAGATATACTATTGGGATCAACAGCTGGCTCTTCACTTGTAATAGGATCATTGGAATTGTCAGCCTCCTTGTGTTTCTTCTTCTTCTTCTTTGGAGAGCCAACAATTTCTTCTTCCTGCATTTGAGAATCTTGCTCGATTCTCCTCGGATGCCCCTCTGGATAGAGAGGATCTTGAGTGCTAGTTCCTCCTCGGGTCTTAATCCCGAAGGCCTGTAAATCATCTTGTTTGGTATTGTTAGCAAGCAAATCTTTTTGCACATTAGAAATTTGTTCAAGCTGAGTTTGAACCATATGAAAATGCTTCACAAGACATTTAACATCATTAACTGTTCTACCTAGAACATCAAGCAAACTTTTGATAGCAAGGGAATTATCATGCAATTGACTTTGTATCCTCTCATTAAAATGACTTTGCTTCATAATAAAATTATCAAGCTCATCTAAACATTGATCAGGAGGCTTACCATGAGGGATGTCACTTGCGTTGAAATCTAAAAGAGAGTGTACCTCTACCATAGGAGGGTGAGTGGTAGGCTCACACAACTTCTCAATAGGGGGTAGATTCTTCACGTCTTCAGTTTTAATACCCTTTTCTTTAATAGACTTCCTTGCTTCTTGCATATCTTCGGGGCTTAGAACAAGCATGCCCCTCTTCTTTGGTGGTGGAGGTGGTTCAGGGACGGACCAATCTTCATGGTTTTTGGCAATCCTGCCCATCAATTCTTCTGCATCGTCCGATGTTCTTTTCCTGAAAACACAACCAGCACAACTATCCAAATAGGACCTGGATTCATCAGTTAGACCAGCATAAAATATATCGATTAATTCATTCTTAGGGACTCCATGTCCTGGTCTAGCCTGGATCAGACTACAGTACCTCCCCCAAGCTTTAGGGAGGTGCTCATCCTGCAACTGTTTAAAGTTATAAATTCTTTGTAAAGCAGCATGTTGCATATGAGCAGGAAAGTACTTATCAACAAAAGAGTGAGCTAAGTCTTGAGGACTCTTAATGGAACCACATGGTAGTGCATCATACCATGTTTTAGCACCTTCCTTCAAAGAGAAAGGAAGAAGCTTAGTCACATAAAAGTTTCGTATCTTTTCATTCATGGTAAACAAGCCACCCAACTCAGTGAGTTTGGTCAGGTGTGCAATAGCATCATCATTTTCTCCGCCATAAAAGGGGTCAGCTTCAACCATAGATATAAGTGAAAGATCAACAGAGAAATCATAATCAGGATCATTGATGCATATAGGAGATGTAGCAAATTCAGGATCAGGAACATTCTTGTTCTTCAAGGAGTGTTTTTCAAGCAGCTTCTTAATAGCTTCAGGGTCAGAGTCGGCAAACTCTGTCAGTTCCCTGCATAAATCATCATCAAGCATAATGTAATCATCATCAAGGAGTCTCTCCTTGAGTTTACTCAAATCAGGATAATCATAAGTTCCACCAATAGGGTAGCGAGTAACAGGAATTTCAATTCCAGATTTTTTTGCAGCAGCATCGATCTGTTTCTCAAGAGCATAACCAAGTGAACCAATATCATCAAGAGTAGTAGAAGCATCATCAAAAGTATCGGACATAGCAACAGATTCAGTAGAAGCATCATGTGGTGGTGGTGAGGCAAACTTACTCATAACAGAAGGTGAATCAAGTGTAGCACTAGTGTTCAGAACAGTACCTCTTCTTGTAGTGGATAGTAAGATCGGAACCTTGGGGTCTCCTTTTTTACCCATAGCGGATGAAGTGCAGCAGGTAGGATACTTCAAGTAGACTTGTAAATATTGCTATGCTCCCTGGCAACGGCGCCAGAAAACGGTACTTGATAACCCTCAACCGTAAGGGATCGAGATAGTCTTCGCGGGTAAGAATAACCCAATTTATAGATTCGACACACGGGGAGCCAAAAAGTATTTATAAGCTTTGACAGTTGAGTTGTCAATTCAACCGCACCTGAAATATACTTACTTGCAACAAAAGATAAGTGGTAACGGTGATATGATAATGATGGTGGTGACAGCAAAAGTGAACAGCAAAAGTAACAACTAATAACCAGCAGGATTGAAACACTGTAGGCTAGGGAGATGGATGGTTGGGCGCTGCATGGATGAGATACATCATGAATTTAACTTGGGGCAAGGCACACAGAAAAGTAATGATCATCTAGGCAAATATCAAACATTAGGCATGTATCCCACAGGTAGTTGTATGTGCTTGCAATAAGAACTTGCACAACATCTTTTGTCCTTCCACCCCGCTACGAACGGGGCCAAAAGGAACTTATGGAGATTAAGGTACTCCTGTCAAAGAGCACCGGAACAAAGCAATAAACTCAATGGATACATGGAATCCTCAAATTATGGACCATCCCCTTTGGTGTCCCAAGCTGTCACCTTTGGGATCGCCGGTTCCGGACCATAATAGGTGCAAACAACTCATAGATAGGATCAAGAACACAAATATATTCATGCAAACACATAGGGTTCAGATCTGAAAACATGGCACTCGGACCCAAAGTGACAAGCATTAAGAGCAACAAGTTGAAGCAAAGATGATAGACACCAAAGTAGATGATAGGCAACATGCCCCCAACAATCTGATAAACTATTACATGATCTAACTCATCCAATCCCTACCATCCCCTTTGCCTACAGCAGGGAATTACTCACACATGGAAGGAGAAGTCATGGAGGGAGGATGGAGTGGTGATGATGATGACGATGGCGACGATCTCCCCTCTCCGGAGGCCAAATCAGCCTCCAGATTAGCCCTCCCGAAGAAGAACAGAGGGTGGCGGCGGCTCCGCGACGGAAACTGGAAAAACGACTTCTGTTCTGGGGTTTTCTCGCCACGGGAATAAATACGAGCCAAGGTAGGGCACCAGAGGGGGAGGACCCTCCCAGGCGGCCTCCTGGCGCGGCCAGGGGTGGGTCCGCGCCAGCAGGGCGCCGGGCCCCCCCTGGCTGCCCTCTGGCCCCACTTCTGGCACAGTGGCCCTTCGGGTGCGTGGATTTTCTGTGATTTTTCTTGGAATTTTCTGAGACACCTAAAAATCCATTTTCCTGCACACAATAAAACCATACAGGCAGCTCTGCTGAAAACAGCGTCAGTCCGGGTTAGTTTAGTTCAAATCATGCAAGAACGAGGGCAAAACAATAGCAAAAGTGTTTGGAAAAGTAGATACGTTTGAGACGTATCAGGGGCTAATAAAAAAAGAGAGAAAGCCCCTCCAAAAAAATGAGAGAAAAGAGAGAAGGGACAATTGCTACTATCTTTTTACACACTTGTGCTTCAAAGTAGCACCATGTTCTTCATTGTAGAGAGTCTCAGGTTTAGTCACTTTCATATACTAGTGGGAATTTTCATTATAGAACTTGGCTTGTATATTCCAACGATGGGCTTCCTCAAATGCCCTAGGTCTTCATGAGCAAGCAAGTTGGATGCACACCCACTAGTTTCTTTTGTCGAGCTTTCATACATACTTAGCTCTAGTGCATCCGTTGCATGGCAATCTCTACTCACTCACATTGATATCTAATAATGGGCATCTCCATAGCCCGTTGATACGCCTAGTCGATGTGAGACTATCTCCCTCCTTTTTGTCTTCTCCACAACCACCTCTATTCCACCCATAGTGCTATATCCATGGCTCACGCTCATGTATTGCGGGAAAGTTGAAAGGTTTGAAAAGAAGAGTATGAAAACAAGTGCTTGGCTGAAATCGGGGTTGTGCATGATATGAATATTTTGTGTGATGAAGAGGGAGCATAGCCAGACTATATGATTTTCTAGGGATAACTTTCTTTAGCCATGGTATTTTGAGAAGACATGATTGCTTTGTTAGTATGCTTGAAGTATTATTGTTTCTTATGTCAATATAGACTTTTATCTTGAATCTTTCAGATCTGAACATTCATGTCACAATTAAGAGAATTACATTGAAAAACTATATTGGTTAGCATTCCACATCATAAATTCTTTCTTTATCATTTACCTACTCGAGGACGAGCAGGAATTAAGCTTAGGGATGCTTGATACGTCTCCAACGTATCTGTAATTTTTGATTGTTCCATGCTATTATTTATGAAGTCTTGGATGTTTAATGGGCTTTATTGTGACGCCCGAAGACCGACGTCCCAGAAGATTCCAGAAGATTCCAGATGTTCCGGGTTTTCCCTTGTGTTTCTTTTGTGCTTGCTTTATTTATTTTTGCATTGCATCGTGTCATCATGCCTTCATGTCATTCATCTTTTGCATCTCAACCTTGAATAAATTGTGTGGACCTTCGGTCCATTTAAATCGAGGGAAGAGTGTCTTCTCTTTATAACATATCCTCCTAGTATTATGAAGCTATTAATAAATATTTCATTTGTTTGGAATTAACCGCAACACACTTGCATATCTTCCCTATTTCGTTGGAGCCATTTTTGTTGGGTTGGTAATATCCCATAAAGCCTTACAAAAATGTTCCATCATTTATTTTCTTATTCCTGGCCTCTTTTCGTATTTAATGTTATACTCTCTCTATTTTTTCTGCAAAGAAAAATAAAGAGAGAGAGCCCAGCCGGCCCATCCCAATAAGACGTCCGAGGCCCAGCCTCCATCTCTCCCCTAGGTAACCCTAGCGACCCGACCCTCCGCTCGTTCCCCCCTCGTTCCTTTTCCCCTCGCAGCGCCGCCAGGCTCGCACTCCCTCGCCCGTGCGCCTCTCTCCATCGATCCCGAGCCCCAGCGCCCGATTCCCCCTCGCTGTCGCGCCGGGCGTCCGTCCTCCAGGGTCGCGGCCCCCTGCTGCCCCCAAACCCGCGCGCCAGGAGAGCCGCAGCGCCCCGAGCGCCTCCATCTCCAGCGCCCCGTGCTCTCCTCCTCGAAGCGGCCTCTCTCCTCCGCGCCAAGGTCGTCCAGCGCCGCCTCCAGGCCACGAGGCCGCAGCCGGCCACTTCACCCGCTGAAGCCGAGGCCGCAGCTCCCTTCTGCCGCGCCCCTGCCTCCTCACCCTCCTCTCTAGCGCAGATCCCTGCGCGCCCCGGTCGTCCTCCTCACCGGAGCCAGCAACTGCCGCCGCCGTCCTCCGCCCCTGCTCCCTCCGGCCTCCCTAGCGCCTCGCGCCGGCCGCCACTTCCCGACAGCAGCGCCTCCCCAAGCCCTCCAGCAGCAACCTTCACGTTCCCCTGGCCAAGATGACGCCATGGCCGTCCTGGCTGTTGCTTCGTTTCGGATCCTCAAGACCGGCTAGTCTGCTCCGACTCGAGACCGAGACCTTGCCATGTTTGTTTGTGGCTGTTGTTGTTTCTCCAAGGATCTCGGGAGCGTCAAGTTCCTCTTCAAGATGAACGGCTACACGATGAGACGCCAAGTACCACGACGACCCTCATGTACCCCTTCGAGTCGCCGACGACCTTCAAGTTCGACTACACGGCGTCAAATGACATGTACAACTACCGTCGCCGAGACCCCAAGTACCTCTACGGAACGACTACTTCCCTCTGCGAACGTGTACCACGACCTCGTGAACAACTACTTCCTCTACGACCCGTCTACTTCCACTACTTCCACTACGTCCCTCGACGATCTTGTTCCGCTCCGAGAACGAGTGTTCCGAAGGTATAACCCCGAGACGATGACCCGTGGAATGCTTGTGTTGTATGAAATGTTTGCCCTTGTGTGCACCGTGCCCGTTTCGCCTTTTGTCATGTTCCTCGGTTGCCTCGTCGCCGACTCGTGGGAACCCGGTGACGGGATCACCCCACCTTTCTTCTTGTTCGACTCGCTCACGCCACCTTTCTTTTGCACCAGACTCTCAACGAGTTACCGGAACCGAGATGTTGCCGTTGCATCATTTTCGGATCGTTGCCGTGGCCCCTTTTCCTTCCACCACGGTGACAATACTTCATATCTTCTTCATGTTAACTTTAATATAAACTTGCATAAAACTTGATCATGTCATCCGCATCATGTTAACAACATTTAAAATGTGTGAATTGTTGTTTGCTTAACAATTACTAAACATGCATATGGGGATTTTTTCCGGAATTGTTGTTGTTTTTCCGGCCTCATTTAAAATGTCTAAATAGGTAGCTTGTTTTGCTTCACCTCTTGCCATGTTAAAAACATTTAATCTTGTCTTGTAAATAAACGAGAGTCAACTAAATAATAACATGTGGTGATTCGTCAATATGCAACTCGTTGCATATTGAGCTCCACTTAACTTGTAGTGTTGTTTGTTCACTTTGCCATGCCATGCATGATTAAACCGGACATGCATCATACTTGGATGTGCATCGTATGCCATGTTTATGATTGTGTGTTTACCGCGTTGTTTTCTTCTTTCCGGTTGCTTCTCTTGTTAGCTTCGGTTCCGTTCCGGAGTTGTGAGGCTTCTTCTTCGTCTTCTTCATGGACCCGTTCTTCTCCCTTGCGGAATCCCAGGCAAGATGATCATACCCTTGGATACCTTTACTACCATTGCCATGCTTAGTTGTCTCGATGCTAACGTTACATGTCGCGCTACCCATCTTTTATGTGAGCCTCTCCTTGTTGCCATGAAACCTCTAACCTTGAAACCTTCCTAGCAAAACCACTGTTTGGCTATGTTACCCGCTTGCCCAGCCCCTCTTATAGCGTTGTTAGTTGCAGGTGAAGATGAAGATCGTTCCAGGTGGGAACTTGTTGTTGGAATATCAAAATATCTATAATTATTATTAACACACCTATATACTGGGCATGGGTGGAAGGCTTGGCCTTTTGCTCGGTGTTTTGTTCCACTCATCCCACCTTAGGCGCCGATAAACCGGCATTATGTTCCTTGATTTTGCGTTCCTTACACTATGTGTGGATGGGACCCCTTGACAGTTCGACTTTGAATAAAACTCCTCCAGCAAGGCCCAACATTGGTTTTAATTTGCCTCATAATAACAACTTAATTAATTAATTAAATTTGCATAGGGGGTCGCGTCCCCGGGTTCTTAATTCTACATAGCAGGGGGGGGCCAGTGCTGATGGTGTTGGTCCCAAACGGGGAGCCTGCGGGGTCACCACGAGGAAACTCGAGGATTGATATAAACCCGTAGCTTCGCCCATCCGGTCGTGGCCTGAGACGAGATACGCGCGGCTACTATCAGGGTGTCGACACACCGGGAGGTCTTACTGGACTAGTTTTACCATTGTTGAAATGTCTTGTGCACCGGGATGCCGAGCCTGATCGGATTTCCCTAAGATAAGGGGTGATGATATTATATTTATCACTTCAGCTAATCGTGAGAGCTTGTGATGGGCTAAGTTGGGACACCCCTGCAGGGTTATGATCTTTCGAAAGCCGTGCCCGCGGTTATGTGGCAGATTGGAATTTGTTAATGTCCGGTTGTAGAAAACTTGACAGAGGATCCGAAGTAAAACACACAACTGTGTGAGTAACCGTGACGGTCTCTTTTCACTTTGAGAAGAGAACACGGTGGGGTTATGTTTGATTCGTATGTAGTTCAGGATCTTTAGCGATCACTACTAGTTTGCGACCGTTTGTGTAGATGCTCATCTTATTCTTGTACTCGTAAGTTAGCCACCATATAATGCTTAGCCGCTGCTGCAACCTCACCACTTTACCTCTTCCTACCCACAAAGCTTTGCTAGTCTTGATACCCATGGTTATGGGATTGCTGAGTCCTCGTGGCTTACAGATACTACAACACCAGATGCAGGTTCAGCCGAGATGATGCAGGAGTTGGATCAGAACTCCACCTGGAAGCTCGATGAAGAGAGTGGCCGTTTGCTTGTGACGTTTCGACGATCAGTAGTGGTTTCTACTAGGATTTGATCTAGACCTGTGGCTTTATGTTGTTTTGGTATCTTTCTTTTGGATCTTCGCCTGTAGTCGGGTTGTGATGTTTTGAATGATGTTTTGCTTATGTAATGTATTGTGTGAAGTGGCGAGTGTAAGCCAACTATCTCCTTTTGCAATTTCATCCCTCTTTTACATGAGTCGTGCAAAGATACCAAACTTGAGATCATTCCAGAATGGTCTTATACCTTTAAGTCGTGCCTCGACACGTAGGAGGTATAGTCCCATCCTGGGCATTACAAGTTGGTATCAGAGCCTTCTCCGACCTAGAAGCCCCCACTGATTGATCGAATCGTTGACGGTTGAGTCTAGGCACACACTTGAAAATATTTTGAGTCCTATATATATCGGAGAGTAGGATTTCTTTTGCTCCTCATCTCTTTTCATTCTGGTGAGGACTCCTAACGATTACTCTTGTCTCTTCTGCACTCAAAAATTCACCAAATTTTTTTAGGATCACGCGAGTATTGTTTGGATTGTTCCGATGTCTTTGTGACGAGAACATTGTTCTCGATGCCTCCTGTCATTAGGGGTTGTGGCAGTGTCCCGGGGAGTTGAGCTCCGAGGTGTTGTCGTCACAAATATATCGCATCAGTTTTAGAATACTTAAGATGGCCGACATCGAAAACTCTCCTATGCGGTTAGTGGCAAGATAACCCCGACATCACCCAGTACTGGGGAGGTAGTTCGGGAGTATTGCCATAGCTTGTATAGTAGATGCGTTTCAAAGGTCCGAGGTAAACGGTTTCCGGAGATAACTGGTTATGTGTTGAAGGATGGATACAGCTGGATGTAGGATTAGAGTTGAGTGCGCGGTGCTTCCCCTGTATCCCCAACACCTGATTGCATAACTGGAAACTTTCGGAAATTAATAGGTGGGTTCATCTAGTAGTTCTAGGCATTCTTCCAACGAGTGCATGATATGGAGTTTGGGGTTCTACATTGAGTGAAGTGGTTTTATGGGCTTGTTCCGATCGGGAGTTGCATCTTAAAGGGTCCTTGGCTATGCTGATCCGGGGATTGCAAAACCCTTTTGTAACACGTTCCATGAGCTTTCAGCACGAATATGTGGGACGAAACTTCTATCTTGTATTTGTTCTATCTGCTCCTTGTTACTTTTTATTTATCTTTTGTTCTCCCAATTGGCTTCTCGACAAGTTGATGTACCTACGGAATTCATTCGTTCAATTCTCTGCTCGGATGATATTGTGAAGATTCTGTTGCAACATATCTATCCTTGTTTTTGTTTTGATTCTGGTATTCGAGTTGCTTCGATGTCAAATGTTGATCCCATACCTTTCCTAATCGATGTTCTCATATTTCTATGGGAGTGCTAATTCCTCTTGACCATCAAGATTGCATGTTAAGTTCTTCTCAACCGGCGTCCTTTGCTTCGAGTTAATCCGATCTTTTCATCATCTGCAAGATCAACTATCAGTCTTTTCTCAACGGTGTATGTTTCATTCATCCCAAGTTGTCTTTGTTTTCCCACCCTCCCACCCTTCTTCTTCTCTCTCGGAGCAAGAAATTCTCAGATGAAGTATCCATTTTATTCATGTGAGGTTCTTCATTCATTTCCTTCAATGTTCTTATCCGGTGATTTATCGTGAAGATGCTCAGGAAACTCCAAGTTCATCATTCTTTTGTTCTCAAATTCTGCCGGTGGACTAAATCCAAGCTTCCGTAATGATCATATCTCTTCCTTTTTGTTTCACATGTTTTCCCATGTTCAAATTTATTATCCGAAGGCTCTCTTATTCATTCAACTCTCCTATCCATATCCGATGTGTTACAAGTTATCTCAGAAGATTCATAATTCCATTCTTAATCCGTTCAAGCTATTTTGAGGATTGTTATCTTATTCAAGCCATTTAATTCAACCGGTGCAATATCTCTTAAGCAATCTTTTCAACGGCGATTTCTTTGAGTGGGCCCTAACCCACAGGTATTTTTCCAGGATCTTATCTGGCTCTTCTATTTTTCTGGAGTTATACTCAAATTCTTTCCAAAGTGTGACATAAGAATGATTCCCATCAGTCACATGACTTCTCCAAGATCGCTTTCAAATTCTTTTCATCGTTGTTTCAACCTTTTTAATTCTTCATTCCAGAGTATCTCGCAATTCTTCAAGGTGTTTCTCCTTGTCATTCTCAACATTTGAAGACCGAAGAAGAGTTTCTCTTAAATCTTGTCCCGTTCTCTTCAAGATTCGTGGTTCTAGCTTCATGCCATCCTCATTATTGTTCAGATTGTGAGGAATTTTTTTATGCCATCCGAAGCATTTCATGAATTCTTTCCGTTGTGATCCTCCGAAGGCCATCATTTCAGAAGATTTTTCGTTCTCAGTTTTCAACTCCGTCCTCCAAATATTCTTCATTGATGCCTCTTCGTTCGTCTCCATATTCTTACGGTGGTTCATTCAAGTTTACTCTTCCTTGTTATCGTATTAATTCATTTGTTCTTTTCATAATCCTACCGGTGGTTCGTTGAAGATTTATCCAAGGTTGTGCTAGACCTCTCTTTAATTCTTTGCAACGAGAATAAGTAGTATGCCAAATCCTTTGGTGGTCATCAATTTAAATTGGTGAAGGAGATGCATGACATAATTCTTATTCTTATTCCTTCAAGGTGATTTAATTCTTTTGTCTGGAGCTTGTTCATCATATCATATTCTCGGTTCTAAAATTCTTCATCTTGTTTTCGGAGCTCCAAGTTATTTCAATTATCATTTCAAAGCTCCATCTAATTCATCGCGGGCCTTGAATCTTATTCTTTTCATCTTTCGCTTCTCATGCTTTTCATTACCGGAGTTCTCATGGTGGTTCATCATGTTTTAATTCATCCTCGAAGTCTTCATCAAGATTCTTGTTGGAGCTCAAGCATTCTTCATCTTGCTTTCCAATTGCAATCCTTTCTACCTCATCTTTCCAGATGGTGTTATGCCATTTTTGACAATTTTTCCTTCATGTTTCATGATTAACAAGTTGTCAGGAATGAGATATATAAAACCATCATTTTCCTTGTTCAGGAGATCTTTCCAACCATTCAATTTATTCGTTGGAGTCATCTTGGGTTATAATTCACCTAAAAGCTTTCCCTGAGGTTTGTTGCTATTATGGCGTTTATAAATGACCCAAGTTCTTCATTTATCATTCCGGTGATAAAGTTTTTCATCTCCTTGTTGATCTCAATGCAATCAATCGTTTCCGTTAGTGGCTGGTTGTCACCCTTAATTTTGAGATGTCTTCCATAAGCCACATCAAACTTATTCTTTTCGTTGTTGAATTCCAACAACTCTGTTCAACCTTTCTCCGTAAGGAGGATTTTCTAATTCATTTGTGGGAGAAGTTGTCATTTTTCTTCTCCATTCATTTCTTTCGTAGATTTATATGCTATTCTTTCATTCCGTAGGCATTGTAATATTGCTCTCTTCGTCCCATCATCTCGTTTTTATCAAGATCATATTCTCTCTTGCTAGTCTATTTAACCGGAGTGTTGTGTCCTCCATTCAAGTTCTCTCATCTTTTCATGTCTTGCCTCTCTTTCAACCGGAGTGCTGTCTGAATCTTTCTTACCCTTGTGCCTTTATTTCAATTGTTTCAGAGGCAATGTGTTGTTGATTTCATCAAGTATCATTCCATCTCCTCAAGTTCTTGTTAATTCCTTCCATTTTCAGACGGAGTGCTGTCCAAATTATTTCATTCTTATTCATTCTCAATCTTGGTTAACCGGAGTGGTTTTGAAACTCTTTCGTCATCCGTGAGCTCTTGTTTCATGTCTTTCAACCTACAAGGTTCTCATTGTGTTCCTTGTTCCTCCTTTTACCGGAGTGCTCTTAAGTTCATTCATCTCTGTTGTATTCTTCTTTCATTTTGTTCAACCTCTCAAGGTTCGTGGTTTCACTCGTCTGTCAAAGAAGCAACTTTGTTTTACCTCTTCCTCTTCCGTTTTTAACCGGTGCTATCTCTAGGATCTCGGGTCGAGATCCTCTGTTAGTGTGGGAGAGTTGTGACGCCCGAAGACAGACGTCCCAGAAGATTCCAGAAGATTCCAGATGTTCCGGGTTTTCCCGTGTGTTTCTTTTGTGCTTGCTTTTTTATTTTTGCATTGCATCGTGTCATCATGCCTTCATGTCATTCATCTTTTGCATCTCAACCTTGAATAAATTATGTGGACCTTCGGTCCATTTAAATCGAGGGAAGAGTGCCTTCTCTTTATAACATATCCTCCTAGTATTATGGAGCTATTAATAAATATTCCATTTGTTTGGAATTAACCGCAACACACTTGCATATCTTCCCTATTTCGTTGGAGCCATTTTTGTTGGGTTGGTAATATCTCATAAAGCCTTACAAAAATGTTCCATCATTTATTTTCTTATTGCTGGCCTCTTTTCGTATTTAATGTTGTACTCTCTCTATTTTTTCTGCAAAGAAAAATAAAGAGAGAGAGCCCAGCCGGCCCATCCCAATAAGACGTCCGAGGCCCAGCCTCCATCTCTCCCCTAGGTAACCCTAGCGACCCGACCCTCCGCTCGTTCCCCCCTCGTTCCTTTTCCCCTCGCAGCGCCGCCAGGCTCGCACTCCCTCGCCCGTGCGCCTCTCTCCATCGATCCCGAGCCCCAGCGCCCGATTCCCCCTCGCTGTCGCACTGGGCGTCCGTCCTCTAGGGTCGCCGCCCCCTGCTGCCCCCAATCCCGCGCGCCAGGAGAGCCGCAGCGCCCCGAGCGCCTCCATCTCCAGCGTCCCGTGCTCTCCTCCTCGAAGCGGCCTCTCTCCTCCGCGCCAAGGCCGTCCAGCGCCGCCTCCAGGCCACGAGGCCGCAGCCGGCCACTTCACCCGCTGAAGCCGAGGCCGCAGCTCCCTTCTACCGCGCCCCTGCCTCCTCACCCTCCTCTCCAGCGCAGATCCCTGCGCGCCCCGGTCGTCCTCCTCACCGGAGCCAGCAACTGCCGCCGCCGTCCTCCGCCCCTGCTCCCTCCGGCCTCCCCAGCGCCTCGCGCCGGCCGCCACTTCCCGACAGCAGCGCCTCCCCAAGCCCTCCAGCAGCAACCTTCACGTTCCCCTGGCCAAGATGACGCCATGGCCGTCCTGGATGTTGCTTCGTTTCGGATCCTCAAGACCGGCTAGTCTACTCTGACTCGAGACCGAGACCTTGCCATGTTTGTTTGTGGCTGTTGTTGTTTCTCCAAGGATCTCGGGAGCGTCAAGTTCCTCTTCAAGATGAACGGCTACACGATGAGACGCCAAGTACCACGACGACCCTCATGTACCCCTTCGAGTCGCCGACGACCTTCAAGTTCGACTACACGGCGTCAAATGACATGTACAACTACCGTCACCGAGACCCCAAGTACCTCTACGGAACGACTACTTCCCTCTACGAACGTGTACCACGACCTCGTGAACAACTACTTCCTCTACGACCCGTCTACTTCCACTACTTCCACTACGTCCCTCGACGATCTTGTTCCGCTCGGAGAACGAGTGTTCCGAAGGTATAACCCCGAGACGATGACCCGTGGAATGCTTGTGTTGTATGAAATGTCTGCCCTTGTGTGCACCGTGCCCGTTTCGCCTTTTGTCATGTTCCTCGGTTGCCTCGTCGCCGACTCGTGGGAACCCGGTGACGGGATCACCCCACCTTTCTTCTTGTTCGACTCGCTCACGCCACCTTTCTTTTGCACCGGACTCTCAACGAGTTACCGGAACCGAGATGTTGCCGTTGCATCATTTTCGGATCGTTGCCGTGGCCCCTTTTCCTTCCACCACGGTGACAATACTTCATATCTTCTTCATGTTAACTTTAATATAAACTTGCATAAAACTTGATCATGTCATCCGCATCATGTTAACAACATTTAAAATGTGTGAATTGTTGTTTGCTTAACAATTACTAAACATGCATATGGGGATTTTTCCGGAACTGTTGTTGTTTTTCCGGCCTCATTTAAAATGTCTAAATAGGTAGCTTGTTTTGCTTCACCTCTTGCCATGTTAAAAACATTTAATCATGTCTTGTAAATAAACGAGAGTCAACTAAATAATAACATGTGGTGATTCGTCAATATGCAACTCGTTGCATATTGAGCTCCACTTAACTTGTAGTGTTGTTTGTGCACTTTGCCATGCCATGCATGATTAAACCGGACATGCATCATACTTGGATGTGCATCGTATGCCATGTTTATGATTGTGTGTTTACCGCGTTGTTTTCTTCTTTCCGGTTGCTTCTCTTGTTAGCTTCGGTTCCGTTCCGGAGTTGTGAGGCTTCTTCTTCGTCTTCTTCATGGACCCGTTCTTCTCCTTGCGGAATCCCAGGCAAGATGATCATACCCTTGGATACCTTTACTACCATTGCCATGCTTAGTTGTCTCGATGCTAACGTTACATGTCGCGCTACCCATCTTTTATGTCAGCCTCTCCTTGTTGCCATGAAACCTCTAACCTTGAAACCTTCCTAGCAAAACCACTGTTTGGCTATGTTACCCGCTTGCTGAGCCCCTCTTATAGCATTGTTAGTTGCAGATGAAGATGAAGATCGTTCCAGGTGGGAACTTGTTGTTGGAATATCACAATATCTATAATTATTATTAACACACCTATATACTGGGCATGGGTGGAAGGCTTGGCCTTTTGCTCGGTGTTTTGTTCCACTCATGCCACCTTAGGCGCCGATAAACCGGCATTATGTTCCTTGATTTTGCGTTCCTTACACGATGGGTGGATGGGGACCCCTTGACAGTTCGACTTTGAATAAAACTCCTCCAGCAAGGCCCAACATTGGTTTTAATTTGCCTCATAATAACAACTTAATTAATTAATTAAATTTGCATAGGGGGTCGCGTCCCCGGGTTCTTAATTCTACATAGAAGGGGGGGCCAGTGCTGATGGTGTTGGTCCCAAACGGGGAGCCTGCGGGGTCACCACGAGGAAACTCGAGGATTGATATAAACCCGTAGCTTCGCCCATCCGGTCGTGGCCTGAGACGAGATACGCGCGGCTACTATCAGGGTGTCGACACACCGGGAGGTCTTGCTGGACTAGTTTTACCATTGTCGAAATGTCTTGTGCACCGGGATGCCGAGCCTGATCGGATTTCCCTAAGATAAGGGGTGATGATATTATATTTATCACTTCAGCTAATCGTGAGAGCTTGTGATGGGCTAAGTTGGGACACCCCTGCAGGGTTATGATCTTTCGAAAGCCGTGCCCGCGGTTATGTGGCAGATTGGAATTTGTTAATGTCCGGTTGTAGAAAACTTGACAGAGGATCCGAAGTAAAATACACAACTGTGTGAGTAACCGTGACTGTCTCTTTTCACTTTGAGAAGAGAAAACGGTGGGGTTATGTTTGATTCGTATGTAGTTCAGGATCTTTAGCGATCACTACTAGTTTGCGACCGTTTGCGTAGATGCGCATCTTATTCTTGTACTCGTAAGTTAGCCACCATATAATGCTTAGCCGCTGCTGCAACCTCACCACTTTACCTCTTCCTACCCACAAAGCTTTGCTAGTCTAGATACCCATGGTTATGGGATTGCTGAGTCCTCGTGGCTCACAGATACTACAACACCAGATGCAGGTTCAGCCGAGATGATGCAGGAGTTGGATCAGAACTCCACCTGGAAGCTCGATGAAGAGAGTGGCCGTTTGCTTGTGACGTTTCGACGATCAGTAGTGGTTTCTACTAGGATTCGATCTAGACCTGTGGCTTTATGTTGTTTTGGTATCTTTCTTTTGGATCTTCGCCCGTAGTCGGGTTGTGATGTTTTGAATGATGTTTTGCTTATGTAATGTATTGTGTGAAGTGGCGAGTGTAAGCCAACTATCTCCTTTTGCAATTTCATCCCTCTTTTACATGAGTCGTGCAAAGATACCAAACTTGAGATCATTCTAGAATGGGCTTATACCTTTAAGTCGTGCCTCGACACGTAGGAGGTATAGTCCCATCCTGGGCATTACATTTATCATACACTTTTATATCATTTTTGGGACTAACCTACTAAACCAAAGGCCCAATCCAGATTGCTGTTTTTTTTCCTATTTTAGGGTTTTGCAGAAAAACAATACCAAACGGAGTCCAAACGGAATGAAACCTTCGCAAGAGATATTTTTGGAGAAAATCACGCACAGGGAACTTGAGAACCACGTCAGGGGAGCATCGAGGCGCCCACGAGGGTTGGGCGCGCCCCCCCTACCTCGTGGGCCCCTCAAGCGTCCCCCGGTGTCCTCCTTCTTCCTATATAAGTCTACGTACCCCGAAACCTTCGACAACAGAGAATTCCACCACCATAACCTTCTGTTCCCGTGAGATCCCATCTTGGAGCCTGTTCCAGAGCTCCACCGGAGGGGGATCCATCACGGAGTTCTTCATCATCATCATCATCGCCCTCACCATGAGTTGTGAGTAGTTTACCACAGACCTTCGGGTCCATAGCTAGTATCTAGATGGCTTCTTCTCTCTCTCTGGATCTCAATAAAAAGTTCTCCTCGGTCTTCGAGGGGATCTATTCGATGTAATCTCTTTTTGCGGTGTGTTTGTCGAGATCCGATGAATTGTGAGTTTATGATCAAGTTTATCTATGAAATATATTTGGTTCTTCTCTAAACTTTTTATGTGTGCTCATAATATCCTTGCAAGTCTCTTCGAATTATTGGTTTGGTTTGGCCTACTAGATCTATAGTTCTTGCAATGGGAGAAGTGCTTGGCTTTGGGTTCAATCTTGCGGTGTCCTTTCCTAGTGACAGTTGGGGCAGCAAGGCATGTATTGTATTGTTGCCATCGAGGATAAAAAGATGGTGTTTATATCATATTGCTTGAGTTTATCCCTCTACATCGTGTCATCTTGCTTAAGGCGTTACTCTGTTCTTATGAACTCAATACACTAGATGCATGCTGGATAGCGGTCGATGTGTGGAGTAATAGTAGTAGATGCAGGCAGGAGTCGGTCTACTTATCTCGGACGTGATGCCTATATACAATGATCATGCTTAGATAGTCTCATAATTATTCGCTTTTCTATCAATTGCTCGACAATAATTTGTTTACCCGTCGTAGAATATCGCTATCATGAGAGAAGCCACTAGAGAACACTATGGCCCCCGGGTCTATTCTCAACATATCAACCTACATCTACTTTACTTTTTCCGCTTTTATTTGCTGTTCTTATAAACCAAAAATACCAAAAATATAAACTATCATCTCTATCAGATCTCACTTTCGTAAGTGATCGTAAAGGGATTGACAACCCCTTATCGCGTTGGCTGCGAAGTTCTTATTTGTTTGTGCAGGTGCGAGGGACTCGCGCGTGGTCTCCTACTGGATTGATACCTTGGTTCTCAAAAACTGAGGGAAATACTTACGCTACTGTGCTGCATCTCCCTTTCCTCTTCGAGGGAATACAACGCAAGCTCGAGAAGTAGCACGCCCGAGCTGAGAGAGTCGACGAGCCTGATGCTGCCGGATACGCGGCCGGCGAGGTAAACCACCGGGTCGCCATGTAGACGCGGCGGAGGCGGGTGGCATGGATAAATGGGCAGGCCGGCGCGCGAACGGCAGCTATGATTGGCCGCTGCATGGTGCGAGGCCGCCGGGTGGGTGATGCAGGTGTCCCGGTTGGAGCAGGGCGGTGACGGCCGGCGCAGGGCGACGGGCGGGCCGGCGCGCGGACGATGGCCTTGAGGGGCCGTCTGTCGCGCGAGGCTGCCGGGTCGGTGAAGTAGTCGGCCAGTCGCTGCCAAAGTCGGAGTAGAGGTGCGTGAGGTCGACGGCGACGGCGGGCGACGCAAACCGATCTTAAATCGGAAAACCAAAAAGAAACCGCCGATCAAGATGACCGACGGGAGAGAGAAAAACCCAGAGCAAGGGCTCGGGAAAAGACTCTCTAGGGCAGCCGGTCAACACGACCGGCGGACGAACCCTAGGTACGGGCGGCGCAGCCCCCGGCGGTGGTCATGGAGGCCGACCGCCCCGGGGGCGGCGCGCGGGTGCGGAAGCGGCGATGGCTAGGGTTCAGGATCGATTAGGCTGATACCATGTTAGAAGGGAGAGAGATGTTTGGTGGAATAGTTCGTTGTATTGCTTGAGCCTCGTGGAATAGTTCGTTGTATTCCGGAGGCATTGTGTTGTTACTCTCGTCGAGTATCATCTCATCTTTTCTAGTTCTTGTCCTGTTCCATTCTTGTTCAACCGGTGTGCTATTTCTTTCAGTTTCAGCCGGAGTGCTGCCCGAATTACTTCGTCCAAACTCCTTTCTTTCTCTTATTAACCGGAGTGGTTTTGAAATCATTCTTGTTCCTTCAGCTCGTGTTTCATGCCCTTCAACCTCCTTGATTCTCGTCGTATTCCTTGTTCCTCTTATTTAACGAAGTCCTTGCAACTTTGTTCTTCTCCGTTGCATTCCTCTTTTCAAGTGGCTCAACCTCTCGATATTCTTTGGTTTCACTCTTTTGTCCTCAAAGAACTTTGTTCTTCCTTTTTCCTTCCCGTCTCGTTCCTAAGATCTCGGGACGAGATCTCTTGTTAGTAGGGGAGTGTTTTGACACCCCGAGACCGGTGCGCCAGGTGTCAGCCAGTTATTCGTTGTCAGTGCCATGTCATCTGCTTGCGTGTTGCATCTTGCCATGTCATCATGTGTGTGCATCATCATGTTTTCAAAACTTGCATCCGCCCGAGTCCGCTCGTCCTCTCCGTTGTCCGTTCTGAGCCCAGACACACTTGCACGCGCCCGCGGCGCCTCCGAATATTTATTTTGTGAGTGGCCGAAAAATGTTCTTGGAATGGGTTGAAACTTAGCGTGTGGTCTTATTATAGCATAGGTAGACCGCCTGTCAAGTTTCGTCGCGTTCGGAGCTCGTTTGATAGCCCAGCGGTTAACCGTGTTAACCGCCGGAAGCCTCTTCTCTTTTGGCCCAGCACCCCTTTCACACAGCCCGCTAACCTCCCCTAGGCCCATCCTAACTCCCCTCGCGATCGGATCCGTCGGATTGCGATCGGAGGGCTCAAAAACCCCTCCAAACTCCAAACCCTAGCCCTCCTACTATAAATGGACTGCCCCTAGTCCATTTTTGGCCTCCACCTACCCCTCCTCCTCAATTTCTGTGCCTCCAATCATCAGCCGCCGCCACCTCCCACCTTCTCCTCGTTCTCCGGCAAACTCCTACCCCGCCGCCGCCACTTGGCGCCCTCCTAGTGGCCAGCGCCGCCACCTGGGCAGCTCCCGGCCAACAGCAACCCGCCGCATGGCCAAATCCACATCGCCCCGCGCCACCTGGGCGTTCCCTGCCCCTCCAGCCGCGCGGCCCGTCCCCGGCCCGCCCCGGGCCGCGCCGGGCTCCGCGGGCCTGAACCGCCCCAGTGCGCCCCGAGCGCTTGCTCGCCCCTCCGCCTTCCTCGTCGTCAGCGCCGCCGCTCCTCCCCAGCACCGCGCTGCCGCACGCCGTTGCTACTCCGGCGACTGGGAGCCCCGCCTCCGGCCACCAGATCTCGCCGCCGCCACCATCCGCAGGTCGTCGCCCTCGCCGTCGTTCTTCTCCCTCCCTGCTGGTGCTCTCTCTCTCTCTTCCCTAAGCTCTCTATCTCTCAGTGTCTTGTAGCCGTCGCCGGAGGAGCTCACCGTCGACGCTCCGTCGCCGGAGACGGGTCCCCGTCCTCGCCCTCCTCCAGATCCGCTGCATCCCGTGCCCTCCGCCGCCTCTGGCGATCTCCCCTCGTCGCCGGCATTGCCAGCCGCGTTGACCGCCTCCTCGAGCTACTGCCAGGCGGGCCAGGCCGCCGCCGCCGACGGACACGTCTGATTGGCGAAGGACGTGTCCGCCCCTCTCTCTGTCCGCGGGCCCCGTTCGTCAGAAGTGTCCGCTGCCTCTGGACAATGTCCGTTTCCCTTGAGGTAGTTTTCTGCTAAGTCCCTTAAAGTGCTTAATAATGTTGCATCGTTGACTAGTGATAACTTTTTGTGTGCTTATCCAAATTGAGTGAATGACATGTCAAAATGATCGTGGTGATATGCTCTACACTTTGTTCCATTGTGCCATGCTCATTTGAGTTCATCTAGATGCTCTAATCTCTGTTGCAAGAGTGCTACTTGTTATAAACTGCTGCTACTTGTTATTTTTATGCCATGTTTGAGATATGATAACTTGATGCTTGTTTATCCAAATGATGCAAATGATATGTCAAAATGTTCGTCATGAGATGCTCTACATGTTGGTTTCTATAGCATGCATGTTAGAGTTCATATTGCCATGTTAATCTCTGTTGCAAAAGTGCATTTGGCTGTTAAGTTCTGAAACTTGTTATGGGATGCTGATTTCAATTGCTCATTGCTATTGATGTGTTTGTCCTCATGCCACATGTTTAGTTGTTTTAGAAGCACCATTATATGGTCTTTGAGATGGTGCATTTAACTTTCCATGATATGCCTTGTGTTGACTTAAACATGCTTACAAACATGCCATGCCAACTTAACTGTTTTAACACTTAGTGAAATTTCACTAAGTCTGGAATCTGTCTTATCCTGATGCTATGTTTGCTTGATGCCCTAGGTAAATCCATGTTAGTTTTGGGGTGGCCATTGATCATTCCTTGCTGTATATGTTGTTGTCTATACATTCATGCCTTCACTTGCTCATATGGCTTGCTGTAGCTTATTTAATTCTTGCTCTCAAGTTGCTATAAAATATTACTGTCAGGTTTTTAGTGTCATGTTCAAAATGTTGTAGCTTGTTGCTATTGATCCATGCCTCCTATGGAGTTGCTCCAATGGAGTAGTTTGCTGTAGGATATGTCTACTTCATGTCCATGCTTCTTGTTGTCATGTTTGAGTGTTGTAGCATATATTTACCTTGCTCCAAAGTTGTTATGTGGCTGTTAATTTCAGCTTGTTGTTATATCTTGTTTCATGTGTATCTTTTAGCCCGTTGCTCCGTTTTGGGTGTGCTTTATATGAAACTTGTGTGATTTTGCATTTAGAATCATAATATCATATTGTTTTCATGTTTGGAGTATGTTTGCTTGGTGTATGGGTGCATCTTGCACCGTTGCCATGCTTAACTTGTTGTGCTCATATCTTCTAGGCCGTAGCTCCGAATTAAACAAACTTTATATGAAACTTGGCTAGATTTTCGTGTAGATCATCATGGTGCATGTTAACTTGCTGTTAAACAACTTTAACTTAAGGTTTGTTCAGATCTGGACTAATTTCAAATTATGCATATGAGGGCTTACCGGATTGCTATATGTAGTTTCCGGCCTCATTTAAATTTGTCGACTTGTGCTATTTTTGAGTGCTTCCTGCCTTGCCGTGTTTTGCATCATATATAGACTTGTCTTGCATCCTACTTGGTTGAGAATATTGTCATGTTCTTGTGTTGTTTTCCTGTGCTTCCTACCTTGCCATGTTTTGCTTCCTGTATAGACTTGTCTTGCATCATACCTTGCCATGTATTGCATCATACCTTGCCATGTATTGCATCATATATAGACTTGTGTTGTTTTTCTATGCTTCCTACCTTGCCATGTTTTGCTTCCTGTATAGACTTATTGTGCATCATATGTAGACTTGTCTTGCATCATACTTGCTTGAGCATATTGTCATGTTCTAGTGTTGTTTTCCTGTGCTTCCTACCTTGCCATGTTTTGCTTCCTGTATAGACTTGTAGTGCATACTATATAGAACTGTCTTGCATCATACTTGGTTGAGCATTTTGTCATGTCTCGTGTGGTGTGTTTACCGTGTTGCTTGCTTCTTCTCGTTAGTGCTTGTTCCGTTGCGTTCGTGAGGATTCGTTCGTCTACCCGTGGTTCTTCTTCAAGGTTTCTTCTTCGTCTTCTTCATGGACCCGTTATTCTTCCTTGCGGGATCTCAGGCAAGATGACTATACCCTTGGATACCTTTACTACCATTGCCATGCTTAGTTGTCTCGATGCTATCGTTACATGTCGTGCTACCCATCCTTATTGTCAGCCCCTCTCCTTGTTGCCATGAAACCTCTAACCTTTGACACCTTCCTAGCAAAAACCATTGTTTGGCTATGTTACCCGCTTTCTCAGCCCCTCTTATAGCATTGTTAGTTGCAGGTGAAGATGAAGATCGTTCCAGGTGGGAACTTGTTGTTGGAATATCGCAATATGTTATATATATAATAACACACCTATATACTGGGCATGGGTGGAAGGCTTGGCCTTTTGCTCGGTGTTTTGTTCCACTCATGCCACCTTAGGCGCTGATAAACCGGCATTATGTTCCTTGATTTCGTGTTCCTTACACGGTTGGGTATATGGGGACCCCTTGACACTTCGTCTTTGAATAAAACTCCTCCAGCAAGGCCCAACATTGGTTTTAATTTGCCTCATAATAACAACTTAATTAAATAATTAAATTTGCATAGGGGGTAGCGTCCCCGAGTATTCTTTCTACATAGCAGGGGGGGGGGCAGTGCTGATGGTGTTGGCCCCAAACGGGCGGACTGCGGGGCCACCACGGGGAAACTCGAGGATTGGCTCCCGTAGGATGTCCCATCCCGTCGTGGCCTGAGACGAGATACGCGCGGCTACTATCAAGGTGTCGGCACGCCGGGAGGTCTTGCTGGACTTGTTTTACCATTGTCGAAATGTCTTGTGCACCGGGATGCCGAGCCTGATCAGATTTCCCTAAGATAAGGGGTGATGATATTATATTTATCACTTCAGCTGATCGTGAGAGCTTGTGATGGGCTAAGTTGGGACACCCCTGCAGGGTTATGATCTTTCGAAAGCCGTGCCCGCGGTTATGTGGCAGATTGGAATTTGTTAATGTCCGGTTGTAGAAAACTTGACAGAGGATCCGAAGTAAAACACACAACTGTGTGAGTAACCGTGACTGTCTCTTTTCACTTTGAGAAGAGAACACGGTGGGGTTATGTTTGACTCGTAAGTAGTTCAGGATCTTTAGCGATCACTACTAGTTTGCGACCGTTTGCGTAGATGCTCATCTTATTCTTGTACTCGTAAGTTAGCCACCATATATTGCTTAGCCGCTGCTGCAACCTCACCACTTAACCTCTTCCTACCTATTAAGCTTTGATAGTCTTGTTACCCATGGTTACGGGATTGCTGAGTCCTCGTGGCTCATAGATACTACAACAACAATTGCAGGTGCAGGTTTCCGATGTCTTGACGTGAGAGCGATGATCGTTGTTTGGAGTTCTTTCTTCTTCTTCTTCTTCTTCTTCAGTCTTGGGTTAGGTTCTGGGTCGGCAGCCTGGGATAGCAGATGGATGTCTTTGTGCTTTTCTTGTTTGTATCCGTAGTCGGATACTTTGTATTGATGTTGTTGTATTCATGTGACTTGTATGTATTGTTGTATCCCCCATGTATGTATGTCATGATACGATGTAATGATATCCATCTTGCTAAGCGCCCGAAATGCGGTTGTGCCCCAATCACGTAAGTGTCACGTGATCGGGATAGAATCGCATCTTGGGCCTGACAAAGAATCAACGCGAGACGATGCCTAAGGGGGGCACAAGGTAGGGGGCGCCCCAGGGGGTAGGGCACACCCTGGACCCTTGTGGACATCCCGTAAGGCGGTTGGTGCCCTTCTTTCGCTGCAAGAAAGATAATATCCGGATAAAAATCGTGTGGAAATTTCAGCCCAATCAGAGTTACGGATCTCCGGGAATTTAAGAAACGATGAAAGGCCAGAATCTGGGAGCGCCGAAACAGAAGGAAACAGAGAGAGAGATCGAATCTCGGAGGGGCTCCTGCCCCTCCGCCGCCATGTAGGCCATGGACCAAGGGGAAACCCTTCTCCCATCTAGGGGGAAGGTCAAGGAAGAAGAAGAAGGAGGGGGGCTCTCTGCCCCTCTCTCCCGGTGGCACCGGAACGCCACCGGGGCCATCATCGTGACGGCGATCTACACCAACAACTTTGTTGCCATCATCACCAACTCTCTGCCCTCTATGCAGCGGTTCAACACCTCTCCTCCCTGCTGTAATCTATACTTAAACATGGTGCTCAACGCTCTATATTATTTCCCAATGATGTATGGCTATCCTATGATGTTTGAGTAGATCTGTTTTGTCCTATGGGTTGATTGATGATCGTGATTGGTTGGAGTTGCATGTTTTATTATTGGTGTTGTCCTATGGTGCTCTCCGTGTCACGCAAGCGTGAGGGATCCACGCTGTAGGGTTTGCAATATGTTGATGATTTGCTTATGGTGGGTTGCTAGAGTGAGAGAAGGTTAAACCCGAGTAAGTAGGTTGTTTGCATATGGGAATAAAGAGGACTTGATACCTTATAATGCTATGGTTGGGTTTTACCTTAATGATCTTTAGTAGTTACGGATGTTTGTTAGAGTTCCAATCATAAGTGCATATGCTCCAAGAAGAGAAATTATGTTAGCTTATGCCTCTCCCTCATATAAAATTGCAATAATGATTACCGGTCTAGTTATTGATTGCCTAAGGACAAATAACTTTCTTGAGACAAAAAGCGCTCCACTAAAACTAACTTAGTTGTGTCTTTATATAAATAGCCCCTAGTTTATATTTATGTGCTCTTTATTTTCTTGCAAACATATCCCAAAACACCTACAAAGTACTTCTAGTTTCATACTTGTTCTAGGTAAAACGAACGTTAAGCTTGCGTAGAGTTGTATCGGTAGTCGATATAACTTGAGGGAATATTTGTTCTACCTTTAGCTCCTCGTTGGGTTCGACACTCTTACTTATCGAAAGAGGCTATAAATTATTGAAGGAAATATGCCCTAGAGGCTATAATAAAGTTATTATTTATTTCCTTATATCATGATAAATGTTTATTATTCATGCTAGAATTGTATTAACCGAAAACTTAGTACATGTGTGAATACATAGACAAAACAGAGTGTCCCTAGTATGCATCTACTAGACTAGCTCATTGATCAAAGTTGGTTATGTTTCCTAACCATAGACATGAGTTGTCATTTGATCAACGGGGTCACATCATTAGGAGAATGATGTGATGGACTAGGCCCATCCGTCAGCTTAGCACTATGCTCGTTTAGTTTTACTGCTATTGCTTTCTTCATGACTTATACATGTTCCTATGACTATGAGATTATGCAACTCACGAATACCGGAGGAACACCTTGTGTGCTATCAAATGTCACAACGTAACTGGGTGATTATAAAGATGCTCTACAGGTGTCTCCGAAGGTGTTCGTGGTGTTGGCATAGATGAAAAATAGGATTTGTCACTCCGAGTGTCGGAGAGGTATCTCTGGGCCCTCTCGGTAATACACATCATAATAAGCCTTGCAAGCAAATGACTAATGAGTTAGTCACGAGATGATGTATTACGGAACGAGTAAAGAGACTTGCCGGTAACGAGATTAACTAGGTATGGTGATACCGACGATCGAATCTCGGGCAAGTAACATACCGATGACAAAGGGAACAACGTATGTTGTTATGCGGTTTGACCGATAAAGATCTTCGTAGAATTCGTAGAAGCCAATATGAGCATCCAGGTTCCGCTATTGGTTATTGACCGGAGATGAGTCTCGGTCATGTCTACATAGTTCTCGAACCCGTAGGTTCCGCACCCTTAACGTTTGATGACGATCAGTATTATGATTTTATGAGTTTTGATGTACGGAAGGTAGTTCGGAGTCCCGGATGAAATCGGGGACATAACGAGGAGTCTCGAAATGGTCGAGATGTAAAGATCAATATATTGGACGACTATATTCGGAAATCGGAAAGGTTCCGAGTGATTCGGGTATTTTTCGGAATACCGGAGAGTTACGGGAATTCGCCGGGGAGTATATGGGCCTTATTGGGCTTTAGGGGAAAGAGAGAGAGGAGGCTGCGCCCCCCAAGGCTTAGTCCAAATTGGACTAGGGGGAGGGGCTGCGCCCCTCCTTCCTTCTCTTCTCTTTTCCCTTTCCTTCTCTCCTACTCATACTATTTGGAAGGGCTCCTAGTTCCACTAGGAAAGGGGGAATCCTACTCCCGGTGGGAGTAGGACTCCCCTAGGGCGCGCCATAGAGAGGGCCAGCCCTCCCCCTCCTCCACTCCTTTATATACGAGGGTAGAGGCACCCCATAGACACAAAAGTTGATCCGTTGATCTCTCCCAACCGTGTGCGGTGCCCCTCTCCACAGAAATACACCTCAATCATACCGTTGCAGTGCTTAGGCGAAGCCCTGCGCCGGTAGCTTCATCATCTCCGTCACCACGCCGTCGTGCTGACGAAACTCTCCCACGAAGTTCTACTGGATCAAGAGATCGTGGGACGTCATCAAGCTGAACGTGTGTTGAACGCGGAGGTGCCGTATGTTTGGTGCTTGATTGGTTGGATCGCGAAGAAGTTGGACTACATCAACCGCGTCACTAGACGCTTCCGCTTTCGGTCTACGAGGGTACGTAGACACACTCTCCCCTCTCGTTGCTGTGCATCTAGCAGATAGATCTCACGTGATCGTAGATTTTTTTTGAAATACCGCGTTCCCCAACAGTGGCATCATGAGCCAGGTCTATGCGTAGATGATATGCACGAGTAGAACACAAGTGAGGTTTGGATGATACTAGTCATACTGCTTACCAGCATGTCATACTTTGATTCGGTGGTATTGTTGGATGAAGCAGCCCGGACCGACATTACGCGTACTCTTACGCGAGACTGGTTCTACCGACGTGCTTCGCACACAGGTGGCTGGCGGGTGTCAGTTCCTCCAACTTTAGTTGAATCAAGTGTGGCTACGCCCGGTCCTTGTGAAGGTTAAAACAACACATACTTGACAAAATATCATTGTGGTTTTGTATGCGTAGATAAGAACGATTCTTGCTAAGCCCGTAGCAGCCACGTAAAACTTGCGACAACAAAGTAGAGGACGTCTAACTTGTTTTTGCAGGGCATGTTGTGATGTGATATGGTCAAGACATGATGAGTGATACATTATTGTATGAGATGATCATGGTTTGTAAAGTTATCGGCAACTGGCAGGAGCCATATGGTTGCAGCTTTATTATATGAAATACAATCGCCATGTAACTGCTTTACTTTATCACTAAGCAGTAGCGATAGTTGTGGAAGCAATAGTTGGCGAGACGACAATGATGCTACAATGGAGATCAAGGTGTCGCGGCGGTGACGATGGTGATCATGACGGTGCCTTGGAGATGGAGATGTTGGGGATCGTAGCAGAAAATCAAAATTTTTCCTACGCATCACCAAGATCTATCTATGGAGTAATCTAGCAACGAGCATAAAGGAGAGTGAAGTGCATCTACATACCCTTGTAGATCGCGATGCGGAAGCGTTGCAAGAACGCGGATGAAGGAGTCGTACTCGCTGCGATTCAGATCGCGGTTGATTCTGATCTAAGCGCCGAACAACGGCGCCTCCGCGTTCAACACATGTGCAGCCCGATGACGTCTCCCACGCCTTGATCCATCAAGGAGAGAGGGAGAGGTTGGGGAAGACTCCATCCAACAGCAGCACGACGGCGTGGTGGTGGTGGAGGAGCGCGAGACTCCAGCAGGGCTTCGCCAAGCACTGCGAGAGACGGGGAGGGAGAGAGGTAGGGCTGCGCCAAGCGACAGAGGTCAAAACGTGTTGTGGGCAGCCCCAAACCTCACATATATATAGGGGGAAGGGGGGGCTGCGCCCCCTTTAGGGTTTCCCACCCCTAGGGGTGCGGCCACCCTAGATCCCATCTAGGGGTGGCGGCCAGAGGGGGAGAAGGAGAGGGGGGCGCACCAGATTGTGCCTTAGGGCCCATCTGCCCTAGGGTTTGCCCCCCTCCCCTCTTGGAGGCGCCTTGGGCCTTGGTGGGGGG
>LR738711.1:156280282-156301681 GCA_902687465.1 Secale cereale | reverse complement strand
GGGGGGGGGGCGCACCAGCCCACCTGGGGCTGGTCCCCTCCCAAACTTAGCCGACGTATGCCTCCGGGGCTGGTGGCCCCACCCGGTGGACCCCCGGGACCCTCCCGGTGGTCCCGGTACGCTACCGATAGCGCCCGAAACCTTTCCGGTGACCAAAACAGGACTTCCCATATATAAATCTTTACCTCCGGACCATTCCGGAACTCCTCGTGACGTCCGGGATCTCATCCGGGACTCCGAACAACATTCGGTAACCACGTACATACTTTCCCTATAACCCTAGCGTCATCGAACCTTAAGTGTGTAGACCCTACGGGTTCGGGAACCATGTAGACATGACCGAGACAACTCTCCGGCCAATAACCAACAGCGGGATCTGGATACCCATGTTGGCTCCCACATGTTCCATGATGATCTCATCGGATGAACCACGATGTCATGGATTCAATCAATCCCGTATACGATTCCCTTTGTCTATCGGTATAGCACTTGCCCGAGATTCGATCGTCGGTATACCGATACCTTGCTCAATCTCGTTACCGGCAAGTCTCTTTACTCGTTCTGTAACACATCATCCTGTGATCAACTCCTTGATCACATATTGTGCACATTATGATGATGTCCTACCGAGTGGGCCCAGAGATACCTCTCCGTCACACGGAGTGACAAATCCCAGTCTCGATTCGTGCCAACCCAACATACACTTTCGGAGATACCTGTAGTGCACCTTTATAGCCACCCAGTTACGTTGTGACGTTTGGTACACCCAAAGCATTCCTACGGTATCCGGGAGTTGCACAATCTCATGGTCTAAGGAAAAGATACTTGACATATAGAAAAGCTTTAGCATACGAACTACACGATCTGTGCTAGGCTTAGGATTGGGTCTTGTCCATCACATCATTCTCCTAATGATGTGATCCCGTTATCAACGACATCCAATGTCCATGGTCAGGAAACCGTGACCATCTGTTGATCAACGAGCTAGTCAACTAGAGGCTTACTAGGGACATGGTGTTTGTCTATGTATCCACACATGTATCTGAGTTTCCTATCAATACAATTCTAGCATGGATAATAAACAATTATCATGAACAAGGAAATATAATAATAACCAATTTATTATTGCCTCTAGGGCATATTTCCAACAGTCTCCCACTTGCACTAGAGTCAATAATCTTGTTCACATTGCCATGTGATTAACACTCATAGGTCACATCGCCATGTGACCAACATCCAAAGAGTTTACTAGAGTCAGTAATCTAGTTCACATCAATATGTGATTAACACTCAATGAGTTCTGGGTTTGATCATGTTATGCTTGTGAGAGAGGTTGTAGTCAACGGGTCTGCAATATTCAGATCCTTATGTACTTCGCAAAACTTTATGTCATATCGTAGATGCTGCTACCACGTTCCACTTGGAGCTATTCCAAACTGTTGCTCCATTATACGTATCCGGTATCTCTACCCAGAGTTATCCGGATAGGTGTTAAGCTTGCATCGACGTAACTCTTTACGTCGAACTCTTTATCACCTCCATAACCGAGAAACATTTCCTTATTCCTCTAAGGATAATTTTGACCACTATCTAGTGATCCACTCCTGGATCACCTTTGTACCCTCTTGCCAGACATGTGGCAAGGCACACATCAGGTGCGGTACTCAGCAAGGCATACCGTATAGAGCCTATGACAATAGCATAGGGGACGACCTTCGTCCTTCCTCTTTCATCTGCCGTGGTCAAGCTTTGAGTCTTACTCAACTTCACACCTTACAACTCAGGCAAGAACTCCTTCTTTGACTGATCTATTTTGAACTCCTTCAAAATCATGCCAAGGTGTGTGTTCTTTTGAAAGTATCATCAGGCGTCTTGATCTATCTCTATAGATCTTGATGCCCAATATGTAAGCAGCTTTATCCAGGTCTTCCTTTGAAAAACTCCTTTCAAACAACCCTTTACGCTTTCCCGAAATTCTACATCATTTCGGATCAACAATATGTCATTCACATATACTTATCAGAAATGTTGTAGTGCTCCCACTCACTTTATTGTAAATACAAGTTTCTAACAAACTTAGTATAAACCCAAAAACTTTGATCACTCCATCAAAGCGTATATTCCGACTCCGAGATGCTTGCTCTAGTCCATGCTAGCATACCTTTTAGCATCCTTAGGATCGACAAAAACTTTCTGATTGTATCACATACAACCTTTCCTTACGAAAATTGGTAAGGAAACTTGTTTTGACATCCATCAGCCAGATTTCATAAATGTAGCTAATGCTAACATGATTCCGACGGACTTAAGCATCGCTACGGGTGAGAAAATCTCATCGTAGTCAACTCCTTGAACTTGTGAAAAACTCTTTGCCACAAGTCGAGCTTCATAGACGGTGACATTACCGTCCACGTCCGTCTTCTTCTTAAAGATCCATTTATCTCAATGGCTTGCCGATCACCGTGCAAGTTCACCAAAGTCCATACTTTGTTTTGATACATGGATCCTATCTCGGATTTCTCGGCTTCTAACCATTTGTCAGAATACGGGCCCACCATCGCTTCTCCATAGTTCGTAGGTTCATCGTTGTCCAACAACATAACCTCTAAGATAGGATCACCGTACCACTCAGGAGTAGTACATATCCTTGTCGACCTACGAGGTTCGATAGCAACTTGATCCGAAGCTTCATGATCACTATCATTAGTTTCCTCTTCAACTGTCGTAGGTTCCACAGAAACATCTTTCTGTGTTGCACTACTCTCCGGTTGAAGTGAGGGTTCGACAACCTCATCAAGTTCTATCTTCCTCCCACTCAAATCTTTCAAGAGAAACTCCTTCTCGAGAAAGGACCCATTCTTAGCTACAAACATTTTTGCCCTTGGATCTGAGACAGAAGGTATACCCAATTGTTACCATTGGGTATCCTATGAAGATGTATTTGTCCGCTTTGGGTTCGAGCTTTTTCCCGGCTGAAGCCATAAGCATCGCAGCCCCAAACATCAAGAAACGACAACTTTGATTTCTTGCCAAACCATAGTTCATAAGGCATCGTCTCAACGGACTTAGATGGTGCCCTATCTAAAGTGAATGCAGCTGTCTCTAATGCATAACCTCAAAATAATAGCGGTAGATTGGTAAGAGACATCATAGATCGCACCATATCTCATAAGGTTCGATTACGATGTCCGGACACACCATCACGCTATGGTGTTCCAGGTGGCGTCAACTGCGAAACGATTCCATAGTGTCTGAAGTGATTGCCAAACTCATAATTTAGAAAATCTCCCTTTGATCAGATCATAGGAACATGATCTTCTTGTTATGATGATTCTTAACTTCACTCTGAAATTGCTTGAACTTTTCAAACGTTTTCAGACTTTTTCTTCATTAAGTAAATATACTCATATCTACTCAAATCGTCAGTGAAGATGAGAAAATAACGATATCCACCACACACCTTAATTCTCATTGGATCACACACATCAGCATGTGTGATTTCCAACAAGTCACTTGCCCGTTTCATTGTACCTGAAAACGGGATCTTAGTCATCCTGCCCAAGAGGCATGGCTCGCATGTGTCAAGCGATTCAAAATCAAGTGACTCCAAACATCCATCAGCATGGAGTTTCTTCATGCATTTTATGCCAAAATGACATAAGCGGCAGTGCCACAAGAAAGTGGTACTATCATTATTAACTCTACATCTTTTGGCATTAATATTATCATCATGTGTATTACTATAATCGAGATTCAACAAACCATTGGGTGCATGACCATAAAGGTATTATTCATGTAAACAGAATAACCATTATTCTCTAACTCAAATGAATAACCGTATTGCAATGAACATGATCTAATCATATTCATGCTCAATGTAGACACCTGATAACATTTATCTAGGTTCAACACTAATCCCGAAAGTAGAGGGAGCATGCGATGGTGATCTTATCAACCTTGGAAACACTTCCAACACACATCGTCACCTCGCCCTTAGCTAGTCTCCGTTCAGTCCGTAGCTTTTGCTTCAAGTCACTAATAATAGCAACTGAACCGGTATCCAATACCCATGTGCTACAAGGAGTATTAGTAAGGTACACATCAATAACATGTATATCAAATATACTTTGTTGAAATTGCCAGCTTTTCTTATCTACCATGTATTTGGGGTAGTTCCGCTACCATGTGACCGTTCCCCTTACAATAGAAGCACTTAGTATCGAGGTTTGGGTTCAACCATGGGTTCCTTCATCAGAGCGACAACTGGTTTGTCATTCATGAAGTTTTCCTTCTAGCCATTGCCCTTTTGAAACCAGTGGTCCTGTTAAACCATCAACACTTGATGCTCCTTCTTGATTTCTACTTTTGCGGTCTTAAGAACCGCTAATAGCTCCGGGATCATCTCCATCCTTTTCATGTCATAGTTCATCACGAAGTTCTAGTAGCTTGGTGATGGTGTCCAGAGAATTCCGTCAACCACTATCTCATCTGGAAGATTAACTCCCATTTGGTCCAAGGATTTTAGCTCCCAGACATTCTGAGCACATGCTCACTAGTTGAGCTATTCTCCTCCATCTTTTCGGCAAAAGAACTTGTCAGAGGTCTCATACCTCTCAACACGGGCATGAGCCTGAAATCCCAATTTCAGCTCTTAGAACATCTCATATGTTCTATGGCGTTCAAAACGTCATTGGAATCCCGATTCTAAGCCGTAAAGTATGGTGCACTAAACTATTAAGTAGTCATCAGGACGTGTCTGTCAGGTGTTCACAACATCCACAGACAACGTTGTAGGGGTTTGCACATCGAGCGGTGCATCAAAGACGTAAGCTTTCTATGTAGCAGTGAGGACACTCCTCGGACTACGAACCCAGTCCGTATCATTGCTTACATTATCTTTCAACTTAGTTTTCCTCTAGGATCGTATCAAACAGGGAGCTACAACGCAGTTATTGGTCTACAACATAATTTGCGAAGACAACTTAGACTATTGTTCATGACAATTAAGTTCATCTAATGAACTCCCACTCAGATAGACATCTCTCTAGTCATCTAAGTGATACATGATCCGAATCGACTAGGCCGTGTCCGATCATCACGTGAGACGGACTAGTCATCAACAGTGAACATCTTCATGTTGATCGTATCTTCTATACGACTCATGTTCAACCTTTCGGTCTTCCGTGTTCCGAGGCCATGTCTGTACATGCTAGGCTCGTCAAGTCAACCCTAAGTGTATCGCGTGTGTAAATCTGGCTTACACCCGTTGTATGCGAACGTTAGAACCTATCATACCCGATCATCACGTGGTGCTTCGGAACAACTAACCTTAGCAACGGTGCACAGTTAGGGGGAACACAATTCTTGAAATTTTTAGTGAGAGATCATCTTATTCACTACCGTCGTTCTAAGCAAATAAGATGTAAAACATGATAAACATCACATGCAATCAAATAGTGACATGATATGGCCAATATCATCTTGCTCCTTTGATCTTCATCTTCGGGGATCCATGATCATCATCGTCACCGGCATGACACCATGATCTTCATCATCATGATCTCCATCATCGTGTCTTCATGAAGTCGTCTCGCCAAACATTACTTCTACTGCTATGGCTAACGTTTAGCAATAAAGTAAAGTAATTACATGGCGTTATTCAGTGACACGCAGGTCATACAATAAATAAGGCAACTCCTATGGCTCCTGCCGGTTGTCATTCTCATCGACATGCAAGTCGTGATTCCTATTACAAGAACATGATCAATCTCATACATCACATATATATCATTCATCACATCCTTTTGGCCATATCACATCACACGACACATGCTGCAAGAACAAGTTAGACGTCCTCTAATTGTTGTTGCAAGTTTTTACGTGGCTGCTATAGGTTTCTAGCAAGAACGTTTCTTACCTACGCCAAAACCACAACGTGATATGCCAATTTCTATTTACCCTTCATAAGGACCCTTTTCATCGAATCCGATCCGACTAAAGTGGGAGAGACAGACACCCGCTAGCCACCTTATGCAACTAGTGCATGTCAGTCGGTGGAACCTGACTCACGTAAGAGTACGTGTAAGGTCGGTCCGGGCCGCTTCATCCCACGATGCCGCCGAATCAAGATAAGACTAGTAACGGCAAGAGAATTGACATGATCTACGCCCACAACTACTTTGTGTTCTACTCGTGCAAGATACTACGCATAGAACTAGCTCATGATGCCACTGTTGGGGATCGTAGCAGAAAATCAAAATTTTTCCTACGCATCACCAAGATCTATCTATGGAGTAATCTAGCAACGAGCATAAAGGAGAGTGAAGTGCATCTACATACCCTTGTAGATCGCGATGCAGAAGCGTTGCAAGAACGCGGATGAAGGAGTCGTACTCGCTGCGATTCAAACCGCGGTTGATTCTGATCTAAGCGCCGAACAACGGCGCCTCCGCGTTCAACACACGTGCAGCCCGATGACGTCTCCCACGCCTTGATCCAGCAAGGAGAGAGGGAGAGGTTGGGGAAGACTCCATCCAACAGCAGCACGACGGCATGGTGGTGGTGGAGGAGCGAGGGACTCCAGCAGGGCTTCGCCAAGCACTGCGAGAGACGAGGAGGGAGAGAGGTAGGGCTGCGCCAAGCGACAGAGGTCAAAACGTGTTGTGGGCAGCCCCAAACCTCACATATATATAGGGGGAAGGGGGGGCTGCGCCCCCTTTAGGGTTTCCCACCCCTAGGGGTGCGGCCACCCTAGATCCCATCTAGGGGTGGCGGCCAGAGGGGGAGAGGGAGAGGGGGGCGCACCAGATTGGGCCCTAGGGCCCATCTGCCCTAGGGTTTGCCCCCTCCCCTCTTGGAGGCGCCTTGGGCCTTGGTGGGGGGGCGCACCAGCCCACCTGTGGCTGGTCCCCTCCCACACTTGGCCCACGTATGCCTCCGGGGCTGGTGGCCCCACCCGGTGGACCCCCGGGACCCTCCCGGTGGTCCCGGTACGCTACCGATAGCGCCCGAAACCTTTCCGGTGACCAAAACAGGACTTCCCATATATAAATCTTTACCTCCGGACCATTCCGGAACTCCTAGTGACGTCCGGGATCTCATCCGGGACTCCGAACAACATTCGGTAACCGCGTACATACTTTCCCTATAACCCTAGCGTCATCGGACCTTAAGTGTGTAGACCCTACGGGTTCGGGAACCATGTAGACATGACCGAGACAACTCTCCGGCCAATAACCAACAGCAGGATCTGGATACCCATGTTGGCTCCCACATGTTCCACGATGATCTTATCGGATGAACCACGATGTCAAGGATTCAATCAATCCCGTATACGATTCCCTTTGTCTATCGGTATAGCACTTGCCCGAGATTCGATCGTCGGTATACCGATACCTTGCTCAATCTCGTTATCGGCAAGTCTCTTTACTCGTTCCGTAACACATCATCCCGTGATCAACTCCTTGATCACATATTGTGCACATTATGATGATGTCCTACCGAGTGGGCCCAGAGATACCTCTCCGTCACACGGAGTGACAAATCCCAGTCTCGATTCGTGCCAACCCAACAGACACTTTCGGAGATACCTGTAGTGCACCTTTATAGCCACCCAGTTACGTTGTGACGTTTGGTACACCCAAAGCATTCCTACGGTATCCGGGAGTTGCACAATCTCATGGTCTAAGGAAAAGATACTTGACATATAGAAAAGCTTTAGCATACGAACTACACGATCTGTGCTAGGCTTAGGATTGGGTCTTGTCCATCACATCATTCTCCTAATGATTTGATCCCGTTATCAACGACATCCAATGTCCATGGTCAGGAAACCGTGACCATCTGTTGATCAACGAGCTAGTCAACTAGAGGCTTACTAGGGACATGGTGTTTGTCTATGTATCCACACATGTATCTGAGTTTCCTATCAATACAATTCTAGCATGGATAATAAACAATTATCATGAACAAGGAAATATAATAATAACCAATTTATTATTGCCTCTAGGGCATATTTCCAACAGGAGATCAAAAGCACAAGATGACGATGGCCATATCATGTCACACATTTTGATTGCATGTGATGTTTATCTTATTATGCTTCTTATTTTGCTTAGTATGGTGGTAGCATTATAAGATGACCCCTTACAAAATTTCAAGGTACAAGTGTTCTCCCTGAGTATGCATCGTTGCGAAAGTTTGTCGTGCCGAGACACCACGTGATGATTGGGTGTGATAAGCTCTACGTTCACATACAACGGCTGTAAGCCAGTTTTGCACATGCAGAATACTCGGGTTAAACTTGACGAGCCTAGCATGCACAGACATGGCCTCAGAATACTGGAGACCGAAAGGTCGAGCATGAATCATATAGTAGATATGATCAACATAAGATGTTCACGATTGAAAACTACTCCATCTCATGTGATGATCGGACATGGTTTAGTTAATTTGGATCACATGATCATTTAGATGACTAGAGGGATGTCTATCTTAGTGGGAGTTCTTTAGTAATATGATTAATTGAACTTTAATTTATCGTGAACTTAGTCCTGGTAGTATTAGCATATCTATGTTGTAGATCAATAGCTCGTGATGTAGCTCCTCGTTTGTTTTGATATGTTCCTAGAGAAAACTAAGTTGAAAGATGTTAGTAGCAATGATGCGGACTTGTTCCGTGATCTGAAGATTTTCCTCATTGCTGCACAGAAGAATTATGTCCTTGATGCACCATTAGGTGACAGACCTATTGCAGGAACATATGTAGACGTTATGAACGTTTGACAAGCTCGGTATGATGACTACTTGATAGTTTAGTGCGCCATGCTTTACGGCTTATAACCAGGACTTAAAAAACATTTTGAACGCCACAGAGCATATGAGATGTTCCAAGAGTTGAAATTAGTATTTCATACTCATGCCCGTTTCGAGAGGTATAAGACCTCTAACAGTACATTGCCTACAAGATGGAGGAGAATAGCTCAACTAGTGAGCATGTGCTCAGATTGTCTAGGTACTACAATTGCTTGAATCAAGTGGGAGTTAATCTTCCAGATAAGATAGTAATTGACAAAGTTCTCTAGTCACTATCACCAAGTTATTAGAACTTCGTGATGAACTATAATATACAAGGGATGACGAAAGTAATTCCCGAGCTCTTCGCGATGCCGAAATCGGCGAAGGTAGAAATCAAGAAAGAGCATCAAGTGTTGATGGTTAACGAGACCACTTGTTTCAAGTAAAGGGCAAAGGGATAGAAGGGGAACTTCAAGAAGAATGACAAGCAAGTTGTCACTCCCGTGAAGAAACCCAAAGCTAAACTCAAGCCTGAAACTAAGTGCTTCTACTTCAAAGGAAATGGTCACTTGAAGTGGAACTGCCCTAGATACTTGGCGGATAAGAAGGATGGCAAAGTGAACAAAGGTATATTTAATATACAGATTATTGATGTGTATTTTACTAGGGTTCATAGCAACCCCTGGGTATTTGATACCAGTTCAGTTGCTAAAATTAGTAACTCGAAACGAGAGTTGCAGAATGAACAGAGACTAGTTAAAGGTGAAGTGATGATGTGTGTTGGAAGTGGTTCAAGATTGATATGATCATCATCGCACACTCCCTATAATTTCGGTATTAGTGTAGAACCTAAATAAATGTTATTTGGCATTTGCGTTGAGCATGAATAAGATTTGATCATGTTTGTTGCAATACGGTTATTCATTTAAAGTTATAGAATAATTGTTATTCTGTTTACATGAATGAAGCCTTCGATGGTCATACACCCAATGAAAATAGTTTGTTGGATCTCGATCGTAATGATACACATATTCATAACATTGAAGCCAAAAGATGCAAGGTTAATAATGATAGTGCAACTTATTTGTGGCACTTCCGTTTAGGTCATATTGGTGTAAAGCGCATGAAGAAACTCCATAGTGATGGAATTTTGAAATCAGTTGATTATAAATCACTTGGTGCTTGCGAACCATGCCTCATGGGCAAGATGACTAAAACTCCGTTCCCCGGAACAATGGAGCGAGCAACATATTTGTTGGAAATCATACATACTGATGTATGTAGACCGATGAGTGTTGAAGCTCGCGGTGGGTATCGTTATTTTCTGACCTTCACTGATGATTTGAGCAGATATGGGTATATCTACTTGATGAAGCACAAGTCTGAAACATTTGAGAAGTTCAAATAACTTCAGAGTGAAGTAGAGAATCATCGTAACAAGAAAATAAAGTTTCTACGATCTGATCGTGGAGGTGAATATTTGAGCTACGAGTTTGGTCTTCATTTGAAACAATGTGGATTATTTTCACAACTCACGCCACCCGGAACACCACAGCGTAATGGTGTGTCTGAACGTTGTAACCATACTTTATTAGATATGGTGCGGTCTATGATGTCTCTTACTGATTTACCACTATCGTTTTTGGTTATGCATCAGAGACAGCTGCATTCACGTTAAATAGGGCAACATCTAAATCCATTGAGATGACGCCTTATGAACTGTGGTTTGGCAAGAAACCAAAGTTGTCGTTTCTTAAAGTTTGGGGCTGCGATGCTTATGTGAAAAAATTTCAACCTGATAAGCTCGAACCCAAGTCGGAGAAATGTGTCTTCATAGGATACCCAAAGGAGACTGTTGGGTACACCTTCTATCACAGATCCGAAGGCAAGATATTCATTGCTAAGAATGGATCCTTTCTAGAGAAGGAGTTTCTCTCGAAAGAAGTGAGTGGGAGGAAAGTGGAACTTGATGAGGTAATTGTACCTTCTCCCGAATTGGAAAGTAGTACATCACAGAAACTAGTTCCAGTGGTTCCTACACCAATTAGTGAGGAAGCTAATGATGATGATCATGAAACTTCGGATCAAGTTACTACTGAACTTCGTAGATCAACCAGAGTACGTTCCGCGCCAGAGTGGTATGGCAACCCGGTTCTGGAAGTCATGTTACTAGACCATGATGAACCTACGAACTATGAGGAAGTGATGATGAGCCCAGATTCCGCAAAATGGCTTGAGGCCATGAAATCTGAGATGAGATCCATGTACGAGAACAAAGTGTGAACTTTGGTTGACTTGCTCGATGATCAGCAAGCCATCAAAAATAAATGGATCTTCAAGAGGAAGACAGACGTTGACGGTAATGTTACTGTTTACAAAGCTCGACTTGTTGCGAAAGGTTTTCGACAAGTTCGAGGAGTTGACTACGATGAGACTTTCTGACCCGTAGCGATGCTTAAGTCTGTCTGAATTATGTTAGCAATTGCCGCATTTTATGATTATGAAATCTGACAAATGGATGTCAAAACTGCATTCTTGAATGGATATCTTAAAGAAGAGTTGTATATGATGCAACCAGAAGGTTTTGTCGATCCTAAAGGTGCTAACAAAGTGTGCAAGCTCGAGCGATCCATCTATGGACTGGTGCAAGCATCTCAGAGTTGGAATATACGCTTTGATAAGTTCATCAAAGCATATAATTTTATACAGACTTGCAGTGAAGCCTGTATTTACAAGAAAGTGAGTGGGAGCACTACAACCTTTCTGATAAGTATATGTGAATGACATATTGTCGATCAGAAATGATGTAGAATTATCTGGAAAGCATAAAGGAGTGTTTGAAAGGAGTTTTTTCAAAGAAAAACCTCGGTAAAGCTGCTTACATATTGAGACTCAAGATCTATAGAGATAGATCGAGACGCTTGATAAGTTTTTTTCAATGAGTGCATACCTTGACAAGTTTTTGAAGTAGTTCAAAATGGATCAGTCAGAGAAGGAGTTCTTGCCTGGGTTGTATGGTATGAAGTTGAGTAAGACTCAAAGCCCGACCTCGGCAGAAGATAGAGAAAGAATGAAAGTCATTCCCTATGCCTCAGCCATAGGTTCTATAAAGTATGCCATGATGTGTACCAAACCTGTTGTGTACCTTACCATGAGTTTGGCAAGGAGGTACAAAAGTGATCCAGGAGTAGATCACTGGACAGCGGTCAAAATTATCCTTAATTACTGAATGACTAAGGAAATGTTTTCTCGATTATGGAGGTGAGAAAGAGTTCGTCGTAAAGAGTTACACCGATGCAAGCTTTACACTAATCCAGATGACAATAAGTATCAATGTGGATGCATATTGGAAGTGGGAGCAATTAGCTAGAGTAGCTCCATGCAGAGCATTGTAGACATAGAAATTTGTGAAATACATACGGATCTGTATGTAACAGACCCGTTGACTAAACTTCTCTCACAAGCAAAACATGATCACACCTTATTACTCTTGGGTGTTAATCACATAGCGATGTGAACTAGATTATTGACTCTAGTAAACCCTTTGGGTGTTGGTCACATGGCGATGTGAACAATGGGTGTTATTCACATAACGATGTGAACTATCGGTATTAAATCACATGGAGATGTGAACTAGATTATTGACTCTAGTGCAAGTGGGAGACTGAAGGAAATATGCCCTAGAGGCAATAATAAACTTATTATTTATTTCCTTATATCATGATAGATGTTTATTATTCATGCTAGAATTGTATTAACCGGAAACTTAGTACATGTGTGAATACATAGACAAAACAGAGTGTCCCTAGTATGGCTCTACTAGACTAGCTCATTGATCAAAGATGGTTATGTTTCCTAACCATAGACATGAGTGTCATTTGATCAACGGGATCACATCATTAGGAGAATGATGTGATGGACTATACCCATCCGTTAGCTCAGCACTATGATCGTTTAGTTTTACTGCTATTGCTTTCTTCAAGACTTACACATGTTCCTATGACTATGAGATTATGCAACTCCCGAATACCAGAGGAACACCTTGTGTGCTATCAAACGTCACAACGTAACTGGGTGATTATAAAGATTCTCTACAGGTGTCTCCGAAGGTGTTCGTGGTGTTGACATAGATCAAGAATAGGATTTGTCACTCCGAGTGTCGGAGAGGTATCTCTGGGCCCTCTCGGTAATACACATCATAATAAGCGTTGCAAGCAAATGACTAATGAGTTAGTCATGAGATGATGTATTACGGAACGAGTAAAGAGACTTGCCGGTAACGAGATTAACTAGGTATGGTGATACCGACGATCGAATCTCGGGCAAGTAACATACCGATGACAAAGGGAACAACGTATGTTGTTATGCGGTTTGACCGATAAAGATCTTCGTAGAATATGTTTGAGCCAATATGAGCATCCAGGTTCCGCTATTGGTTATTAACCGGAGATGAGTCTCGGTCATGTCTACATAGTTCTCAAACCCGTAGGGTCCGCACGCTTAACGTTTGATGACGATCGGTATTATGAGTTTATGAGTTTTGATGTACCAAAGGTAGTTCGGTGTCCCGAATGAGATCGGGGACATAACAAGGAGTCTCGAAATGGTCGAGACATAACGATAGATATATTGGACGACTATATTCAGACATCGGAAAGGTTCCGAGTGATTCTGGTATTTTACGGAGTACCGGAGAGTTACGGGAATTCGCCGGGGAGTATATGGGCCTTATTGGGCTTTAGGGGAAAGAGAGAGAGGAGGTTGCGCCCAACCCAAGGCTTAGTCCGAATTGGGCTAGGGGGAGGGGCTGCGCCCCCTCCTTCCTTCTCTTCTCTTTTCCCTTTCCTTCTCTCCTACTCCTACTACTTGGAAGGGCTCCTAGTTCCACTAGGAAAGGGGGAATCCTACTCCCGATGGGAGTAGGACTCCCCTAGGGCGCGCCATAGAGAGGGCTGGCCCTCCCCCTCATCCACTCCTTTATATACGGGGGTAGAGGCACTCCATAGACACACAAGTTGATCAGTTGATCTCTCCCAACCGTGTGCGGTGCCCCTCTCCACAGAAATACATCTCGGTCGTACCGTTGCAGTACTTAGGCGAAGCCCTGCGCCGGTAGCTTCATCATCTCCGTCACCATGCCGTCGTGCTGACGAAACTCTCCCCCGAAGTTCTACTGGATCAAGAGCTCGTGGGACATCATCAAGCTGAACGTGTGCTGAACGCGGAGGTGCCGTACGTTCGGTGCTTGATTAGTTGTATCTCAAAGAAGTTCGACTACATTAACCGCGTCACTAGACGCTTCCGCTTTCGGTCTACGAGGGTACGTAGACACACTCTCCCCTCTCGTTGCTGTGCATCTAGTAGATAGATCTTGTGTGATCATATTTTTTTTTTGAAATACTGCGTTCCCCAACAATTATCCCCTATACTTGTGGCTTATCAAGACCTTTTTCTGGCGCCGTTGGCAGGAATAGTGTGGGGTGAATATTCTCGTGTGTGCTTGTTTGCTTTTTCCCTAAGTAGATTTTATTTTTGTGCTGTTGTTTTCTATCTTTAGTTATGGGTAGGAAACACAAAATACCAAAAAAAATAGTTGTACCTACTACACTAATGGTTGAAGAACCACTCAAAATCTATCACACTCCTAAAGCTTTTTACTTGGATCATCTTTGATCCATTTGTGCTTGTGCTGAAAACCCAACTAGCTTAGTTGAGGGAAAACATTAGATGAGCATGCTTATTTTGTGCGACACCGCTTGTCTCAAAAAGGGAAACTTTTACTGGATCAAATTCATCGTTTGGAGTGCTATGCTTGGACTTTATGTGAAATATATGATTTTACTTGTTGTACTGAAGACCCTAAGAAACACCTTCCCTACCAATGTGAGTTTAGTGATAATAGAATCTTATCTTCTTATGCCAAGGGTGTTTATAATTACTTTGATATTAAACAAATTGAAGACGTTGTTGCTTTTAAGGGTGCTTATGAAATTGCTTTTTTGATTGAAAAGTATGATGCTACTCTTTACAAATCTGAAATTTTTTCCATACTTAAATATTGCTATGAAAACTATGCTTCTAATGCTTATGTTAAACCATATATTGAGGACACCTCCACTGTCCAAGAAGAGACTAATATTTTACAGGAATCTATGGGAGAAATTGATGACACTATGAGCTCATTAGATGAAAAATACGAGGAGGTGAGTGAAGTACAAAATGAGGAAGAGCGGATTAGCTACCTGTGCCCACCTTCTAATGAGAGTAACTCCTCAACTCATACATTGTTTAATTTCCCTTCGTGCTTACCGAAGGATGAATGCTATGATGATTGCTATGACCCCTTGGATTCGTTTGAAATATCCATTTTTGATGAAATTGAAGCTTGCTATGCTTGTGGCTAAGATGCCAATATGAATTGTGCTTATGGAGATGAACTTGCTATAGTTCCTGAAATTGTTGCTATTGCACCCACACATGATAGTCCTATTATCTTTTTGAATTCTCCCAACTACACTATATCAGAGAAGTTTGCTCTTATTAAGGATTATATTGATGGGTTGTGTCTTACTATTACACATGATGATATTGATGAATATAATATGCATGTGCTTTCTGCTCCTACTTGCAATTATTATGAGAGAGGAACTACATCTCCGCCTCTCTATGTTTTCAATACAATAAAATTGCAAAAAACTGCTTATACTATGTATTGGCCTTTACTTGATGTGCATGAATATTTCTTTTATGACATGTCGATGCATAGGAAGAGAGTTAGACTTCATTGTTGCATGATATATATATTACTTTGTGCTCACTACTAAATCACAAATCATTGTTAATTAACATTAGCTTTGATATACCTTGGGATCCGGGTGGATCCATTACTTGAGCACTATATGCCTAGCTTAATGGCTTTAAAGAAAGCGCTGCCATGGAGACAACCCGGAATTTTTAGAGAGTCGTTTATTTCTCTTGTGTGCTTTTATATTTTTTAAAAACAAAATAAAATAAAGAGGGGAACATAAAACTTTTTCAAAAAGAAAAGTGAAAGTGAGAAAGATGAGCACTGTTAAAGTGGGAGCTAGCCTTGAACTTTGTTCATGCCCATGGAAACTTTGTGAATATCGATTACAGAAACTTTTCAACAAAAATAATTATCCCCTTGTATATATCCATTGTATTATAAAAATAACGTTCCATGATTTGCCTTTAGGATGATTATATTGCTTGTTTGGTTTGTGCGGTGCAAAAACATAAACTTTGGCTGTAGTGCGTGATTTTACATTTTTTGCTAGAAAGTCAAACGCTTCTGAAATTTTTTGTACAATACTTATATAAAAATTGTTTATTTTGTCCTAATTTTTCAGAATTTTTAGAGTTACAGAAGTATGGTAGATGTTCAGATTGCTACAGACTGTTCTGTTTTTGATGCATTGTTTTGCTCGTTCTGATGAATCTATCAATTTTATCGGTGGTATAAGCCATAGAGAAGTTATAATACAGTAGCTACAATGCAAAAATAAAATATGAATGGGTTTGCAACATTACTTGAAGTGGTGATTTGCTTTATTGTACTAACGGATCTCACGAGGGTTTTGTTAAGTTTTGTGTGATTGAAGTTTTCAAGTTTTGGGTGAGATCACGATGGCTGAAGGAATAAGGAGTGGCAATAACCTAAGCTTGGGGATGCCCAAGGCCCCCAAGGTAATATTCAAGGACCCCCAAGCAACTAAGCTTGGGGATGCCTTCTGGGGCATCCCCTCTTTCTTCTACGATCATCGGTAATTTTATTTGAAGCTATATTTTTATTCGTCACATGATATGTGTAAATCTTGGAGCGTCGTGTGCTTTTTCTTTTAATAAATGCACCATGCTGTATGAAATAGTCCTTGGTTGATTTATAGAATGCTCTTTGCACTTCACTTATATCTTTTGAGTATGGCTTCATAGAATGCTTCATGTGCTTCACTTATATAATTTGAATTTGGATTGCCTGTTTCTCCTACACATAGAAAACCGCCATTTGTAGAATGCTCTTTTGCTTCACTTATATTTGCTAGAGCATGGGCATATCTTTTGGAGAAAAATTAACCTCTCTTGTTTCACTTATATCTATTTAGAGAGTTGACATGAATTGGTCATTCACATGGTTAGTCATAAAATCCTACATAAAACTTGTAGATCGCTGAATATGATATGTCCGATTCCTTGCAATAGTTCTGCGATATAGAGATGCTAATATGTGGAGGTACTAGTTTAGTAGGGATATTGGTGTTAAGGTTTGTGATTCCCGTAGCATGCACGTATGGTCTCCTAACTATGTAAACAAATTGGCGCGCATTGTATCTTGATTGTTTATCTTTGCGTGAAGGTCGGCGCGCGCGATGGTTAACTCCTACCAACCTCCCCCATAGGAGCATGCATCATAGTATTATGCTTTGAGGGCTAAGTAGATTTTTCGCAATAAGTATGTGAGTTCTTTATGACTAATGTTGAGTCCATGGATTATACGCACTCTCACCCTTCCACCTTGCTAGCCACTCTAGTACCGCACAATTCTCGCCGGTGCATTAAACCACCTTACACCCTTCCTCAAAACAGCCATCATACCTACCTATTATGGCATTTCCATAGCCATTCTGAGATATATTGCCATGTAACTCCACCATTCTGTTAATTATGACATGCACCATCATTGTCATATTGCTTTGCATGATCGTAAGATAGCTAGCATGATGTTTTCATGGCTTGTCTGTTTTTTGATGTCATTGCTATGCTAGATCATTGAACATCCCGGTACACCGCCGGAGGCATTCACATAGATTCATAATTTATTCTAGTATCGAGTTGTAAGTAAATAAAAGTGTGATGATCATCATTCTTAGAACATTTTCCCATGTGAGATTATAAATAAAAGAGGCCAATGAAGCCCAAATAAATAAAAGAGGCCAAAGAAGCCCATAAAAAAAGAGGCCAAAGAGCCCAAAAAAAGGAAAAAAATGAGAGAAAAAGAGAGAAGGGACAATGTTACTATCTTTTTTCCACACTTGTCCTTCAGAATAGCACCATGTTCTTCATGATAGAGAGTCTCCTACGTTGTCACTTTCATATGTTAGTGGGAATTTTTCATTATAGAACTTGGCTTGTATATTCCGATGACGGGCTTCCTCAAATGCCCGAGGTCTTCATGAGGAAGCAAGTTGGATGCAAACTTTATGAGCTTTCATACACTTATAGCTCTAGTGCATCTGTTACATGGCAATCCCTACTCACTCACATTGATATCGATTGATGGACATCTCCATAGTCCATTGATTTTCCTTGTTGATGTGAGACTTTCTCCCTCGTTTTGCCTATCTCCACCTTCTATTCCACCCATAGTGCTATGTCCATGGCTCGCGCTCATATATTGCGTGAAAAATTGAAAAAAGTCTGGAAAAGGTAGAATATGAAAGCAATTGCTTGGCTGACATCAGGATGGGCTTGAGGGGTCTCTTGTGTTAAGAAAAGGGAGCATAAAGACTATATGATTTTGTAGGGATAACATTCTTTAGCATTGATATTTTGAAAGGCTTGGGATGCCAGAGTATTAAATTCTTTTATGTTAAATGATAGACTATTGCTTTGAATCACTCGTGTCTTAATATTCATGCCATGATTAGATTACATTATCAAGATTATGCTAGGTAGCATTCCACATAAAAAATGTCTTTTTTTATCATTTACCTACTCGAGGACGAGCAAGAATTAAGCTTGGGGATGCTGATACGTCTCCGTCGTATCTATAATTTTTGATTGTTCCATGCCAATATTCTACAACTTTTACATACTTTTGGCACATTTCTATACTATTTTTGGGACTAACATATTGATCCAGTGCCCAGTGCTAGTTCCTGTTTGTTGGATGTTTTTTGTTTCGCAGAAAATCTATATCAAACGGAGTCCAAACGGGATAAAAACTTACGAAGATTTTTTTGGAATATATGTGATTCTTGGGAAGAAGAATCAACGGGAGATGATGCTCAAGGAGGCCACAAGGCAGGGGGCGTGCCCTGGACCCTTGTGGCCACCTCGTAAGGCGGTTGGTGCCCTTCTTTCACCGCAAGAAAGCCAATATTTGGATAAAATTCGTGTTAAAATTTCAGCCCAATCAGAGTTACGGATCTCCAGGAATTTAAGAAACGGTGAAAGGCCAGAATTTGGGAGCGCCGAAACAGAAGGAAATAGAGAGAGAGAGAGAGATCCATTCTTGGAGGGGATCCCGCCCCTCCGACGCCATGGAGGCCATGGACCAGAGGGAAAACCCTTCTCCCATCTAGGGGGAAGGTCAAGGAAGAAGAAGAAGGAGGAGGGCTTGTGGCATCCCGGCTCAGAGCAACCGGTTTACCTTGCATTGCCAGCCCAGAGATCAAGTCTTCTGGGAACACACAACATCTTGGTACAGAGAACAACCGCTTTATTGACATTAGCGGAATATAGTTTGATGTTACATCAAGTAGCGAGGCCAAGCAGCACACACGGTGCAGCTGAAAAATATGTACATTATTTAGTGAACATAAAGGGGCCTCGATCACGACAACTACGCGGCAGCGGAACGACGACAAAGTGGGACTCCATAGCATAGGAACACCGACATGGACACGATCTAGACTCGGGCAGCACTTTGATCCACCGAAACATTCCTGAAATCTGGCATGACACGCCAGGTCAGTACATTGAATGTACTTGCAAGCTCACAACAATCATAAACATAATGGCAAACAATATTATGATATTTAATCAAGTTAAATGCAATGCAGAATCATACTACTGATGCAGTGCAAACAATTCGTGCACCAAGTCCCTCGGACTTTCTTACCGAACGGGTTACCTTGTAACGAAGCGGTGATCTTACTCGGATAACAAAAGAAACCAACACTTTGGTCTCCACCATCATTCTAATTTCCCAGCCATCATCTTTCAAACAATGTCAAATGATTATACTTAGTGTGCAAGATTAATTATAAATGTTGATCCATGGTGTGACCTACTACCGAGGTGTCTGTAGCCGAGGACGCGGCTATCGATAGATTAAATACACTCTGCAGGGGTAGCATACTGTACCCACACCTTGGAATCCATGGCCTCGCACTCCCATTCGGGTGGACCAACGACATTCCGACCAAACCCTCCCATTGCCATGACACTCTCCCGGCCACTCCGACTCACTCCCCACTGGGCTAAGTCCTAGGTGGTCCCGTGCCTACCAAAGGCATCAACGGCCACCATCGTGGCAAAACATAAACTGTCCCAAACGGGGACAAGGTACCATAACAACAAACGGGCACACAAGGTTATGTCTGCTTACCAGGCCAGGGTACCGCACGCTCATAACCTTCCCTCGTTGGAGGTACCGACCAGAGGCATGACAACAGAGCGAATAAAGGCCTTCCCACAAAGGCAAATGTGGTTGCACTAGGAAAAACTCGATTTAGTGGCACCATGACCCGATCAACGTTATGTTAAAATTGAATTAACATCAGGTTTGACGTGAAATAAAAATAACATGCGTCATGATATGCCATGAATATGCAAACATACGACATGATTCACATAATACTAAGAACGAATGGATCAACATCATTAAATTGTATACTGGCACAAGTCATCATCAAACCATACTGATTCTTGATACACATCATTTTTAGTCATGATATCAACTTAGTAGAATTAACTTCCTTGTTAAGAAAATAGTACCGGTGCTAGTCATTTCATAACCATGTCATTATCACATAAGCCAAAGTTACTTCTACTAACTCATACTAACTTAGACATCATCACACTACTAGAATCTAGCATCTCAAGCACAACAAGTAACTAGCAAAAAACAATATTCATTTAAATAATTGTAAATGCATGAAATAGCTCATATTCAATTTGAAAAATCACAAATATTGAAGTGACACCATGTAAATGTTGGTGTGGCTTTCCTTAGTGCAAAGGAGGGTCACACTCCTCCTGGTGATCCTCAAGACAAGCTTCTCCCTCTGAATACAATTAAAAACAGAGAAAGAAAATATCGAGAATCACTCTGAAAATCACCAGAAATTCTAGACAGTAGAGAAGAATCTAGATTTTGGTGTGCTGCTAGAGCTTTTCAAAATTAACACAATGCAAAAAGAATTAATTCATTTGGACTTATGGTTTAAAAGTTAGAGCTGGTCAAAGTTTCTGGTCAAATTTTGTATTAAATTTGACCAGGGGGGGGGGTGACATCGATGGCGTATTTCCAGAATACGCCTCCACTCGTACCGCTTCGGGTGCGAGTGGAGAGGCTGACAATGGGCCCCATCTGTCAGGTGTGGAGGGGGAGAGAGAGAAACAGAGATGTGGCGCATTTCGATGAGGAGAGGTCCTTGGCTGGATCCAGAGAGATAGAAAGAGAGAGGAGGTCGAGGCGCACCTGCCTGTACCCGTGGCTCGACGAGAGATGGCCAGAGCAGCTCGGAACCAAGCTCCCAAGTGGCGGCTGTGGTCGGGTCTCACCGGAGTTGAAGAAGATGGCGGGCGTAGGCGATTCCAGGGGCTCCAACCGGTTCAGTGGGCACTAGTGAAGCACTA
>LR738711.1:156227600-156280111 GCA_902687465.1 Secale cereale | reverse complement strand
CGGAGAGGCTGGGGGGGGGGGTCGTATTTATAGGCGAGGGAGGAGAGGGGCTCGGGGCTCCGCTGGAGTTCTCTGGAAGCGGCGCCCGACGATGATTTGCGTCAGTGAGAGGGGGAGAAGTAGCCATGAATCACACGACCACTGTAGGCGAGCGGAGAAGAGCACAGTGTGCAGTTGGCGACGAGCACAGTGGGCACGGGCGCACTGTAGCTTGGCCGCGTCGTTCCCGTGCTCGCTGCGATGAGCTCCAACATCGACGAGTGCTAGGGGGAGTTAATGGCATCGGGACAGCGATTCTAGCGAAGTTTGGCAAGGCGCGGCGGTCGGGGAAGCGAGCACGAGCTCAACAGCGGCTCGGGCACGTCACAAAGCGCGTCGGCTGCATGCCAGCATGCCTGGACGAACGCAGTCACCGCGTGAACTATGACATCAGGCCGCACTAAGCTTAAACTTCATGTCTGGCGTGTAGTCCTTGGTGGTTTGAGTGGTTCCAATACTTTGAGTTGAACCCAGGAGCTGTGTGTGCGTGGTTTACTTCCTCGTAAGTTTCTGGACAGTAACTTGTGAGGTTAACTGTGAGTGATCCAGTAAGAGTTGAGGGCTGAGCTTTGCGGTTTAGCAGTCTCTTAGGAAGGTGATGAAGCTCAAGAATAATCAGCCTCATTGGATCAAGGAAAAGTCTACTTGCCGTGTAAAGTGCCTATTCTGTCCAGAATGGAAATGATTTTCTATAGCAAAAATATTACAAAAAGTGATGCAATATTTTTGCTCAGGGAGGTGCCCTAGGGTCCAAAGAATATTTGGGAATTTTCTCAGGATTTTAGGAGCAATAAAAATGAGGGTTGCTTTGGAGCATATGTCTCTGAAGTGGGGTTTTGAAGGGAATATGATTTATGAAAAATATTCCTAGGATCATTTTGTGATATATCAGAGAGAGAATGAGGGTTTGAGAGAGAGATGGGCCACTTGGGTGAAAATCAAAGTATAAGTCCAACTGAGTTGATTCAAAACCCAACTTCAAATCAAATGGCAAAAAAAAATCAGAAAAAGAAAAGAGGGCAAAAACCACGCTGTCACAGGGCTCTCTCCCCCTCTCTCCCGGTGGCGCCGGAACGTCGCCGAGGCCATCACCGTGACAACAATCTACACAAATAACTTCGTCGCCGTCATCACCAACTCTCTCCCCCTCTATGCAGCGGTTCAACACCTCTCCTCCCCGCTGTAATCTCTACTTAAACATGGTCCTCAACGCTATATATTATTTCCCAATGATGTATGGCTATCCTATGATGTTTGAGTAGATCCGTTTTGTCCTATGGGTTGATTGATGATCGAGATTGGTTTGAGTTGCATGTTTTATTATTGGTGCTATCCTATGGTGCTCTCCGTGTCGCGCAAGCGTGAGGGATCCCCGCTGTAGGGTTTGCAATATGTTCATGATTTGCTTATGGTGGGTTGCTAGAGTGACAGATGCTTAAATCCGAGTAAGTAGGTTGTTTTCGTATGGGAATAAAGAGGACTTGATACCTTATAATGCTATGGTTGGGGTTTTACCTTAATGATCTTTAGTAGTTACAGATGTTTGCTAGAGTTCCAATCATAAGTGCATATGATCCAATAAGAGAAAGTATGTTTGCTTATGCCTCTCCCTCATATAAAATTACAATAATGATTACCGGTCTAGTTATCGATTGCCTATGGACAAATTACTTTCTTGTGACAAAAAGCTCGCCACTAAAACTAACTTAGTTGTGTCTTTGTCTAAACAGCCCCAAGTTTATATTTACATGCTCTTTATTTTCTTGCAAACCTATCCCAAAACACCTACAAAGTACTTCTAGTTTCATACTTGTTCTAGGTAAAGCGAACGTTAAGCGTGCGTATAGTTGTATCGGTGGTCGATAGAACTTGAGGGAATATTTGTTCTACCTTTAGCTCCTCGTTGGGTTCGACACTCTTACTTATCGAAAGAGGCTACAATTGATCCCCTATACTTGTGGGTTATCAGAGAGTGCTAGGTGGAACTGGAGAAGATGAAGGAAATAGCCAGAGCTTCAGTTCTCGGGGCTCACGGCCGGACATGGGGGACGGGCGCCGGCGATCATTTAGAATAAGTTTAGAGTAGGTTTTAGTCCAATATGTATGAAAAATATAATGAATTTCGCCCGGTTTATATGAAATCCAGCGTGTTGGCACACAATTTATTCCGATTAGTTCATATACTTGTTGAAATATATGCGGATAACATTTGATGGGGCCCTCCGACATTAGATCCGCGGACCGGCCCACCCTATCTGTGGACGGTTGCCGGAGCAAATTTGTTGGCCAGCGTTAGTGATGCCCCCAATTAATTATTGTTATAAGCTGGGCATCGATCGATCCAGGTAGGCAAGTTCGTTAATTAATAACGTCGTACGTATGTTTGATTTGTGTTAATTTCCCAAATCCCCTTAGTTTTCTACGATTATTGTGCCACACTGATTTTTGCCACCATTTATTCTCTTGGGTTTATTTGCCATTTTATTTGAAAATGAGTTTTCGAATGAATTTATTTGGACTTAGCACTAGGGAATTATTTTGGCTATGACCCAAGTGGCTTCATTCACCTCCCACATCCTCTCTTGACCTCTCTTATGTCATAACATAGCTTTGGAAAATTTCTTTCAAAGGAAAATGATCATCTACATTCTGAAAATGACTTATTTTCACTTCTATCCCAAAGCAATCCCTCTTTTTATTTTTCAGAAAAATCTGAGAAAATCCCCACAACTCCTTTGCATCATGCCTCATCACTCCATGAAAAAAATATCTCATGAGCATGTGGAGTATTTTTGCTCTATAGTCTCATTTGCATTCTGTCCTCAAAATGCACTTTACAAAGGAAGTGTATTTGTCCTTGATCCAATGAAGCTGATTTTTCTTGAACCTTCCTAACTAAACCTTAACCTCCAAAGACCAGCACTAAAATCTTTCTAGAATCTATCCAAAAATTGCTCACAAGTTTCTGTCCAGAAATTTGCAACCCCTCTCATGTCTATCCTAGTCGGCCTGGCAGTGTGCCATCCACATCCCTAGACCCTCACTGCATGAACTACACGCTAGACATGATTTGAACAGCTCAGGCCGCGTGATGCCAGAGTTCACACGGTGACCGCGCAAGGACAAGGCCCCTAGCATGCAGTCCGCGCGTTCTGCGTCGCGTCGGCGCCTCTGTTTTGCTCGTGCACACGTTGGAGCTCGCCCCAGCCTGCCGCACCGCGCCACCACCCTTGACTCATTGCCCTTGACACTTACCTGCCGCTCGCTGACGCTGGAGTTCACCGCAGCGAGCACGGGCACGACGAGGCCAAGTGCATAGTGCGCCCTTGTCCTTGTGCTCGTCTCCACCTGCTCCCGTGCTCGTTCGCGTCCTCCCACACTGGCCACGTGAGCCAGGGAGCTTTCGCTCTCTCTCACTAGCGCCAGTCGTGAGCCATCGAGCCATCGAGCGCCGCTTCCAGAGCCGTCCGGTGAACCCGAGACCCCTCCTCTCCCCCGCCTATAAATACAGCTCGTCCCACCCCTCTCCGAGCACTAAACCGCACCCATCTAACCTCCACACCTCCGCAGCTAGCCGCGACCAGGGTAGGCAAGCCTCTAGCCTCCATTCCCCTCTACCGCTTGCTGGCGATCCAAGTCTTCTGCTCCCTCCCACTCCACTGCCTCTCGAGCTCCAACATCTTCTCCAGCGTGTTCCTGGTGGTCCACTGGTTCGAGCTGACGCCTCTGGAACCCCTGGAACTGCCTCCCGTCACCGGCATCTTCTTCTCCAATGAGCTCCGCCCGCTGTAGCCGCTGGAGACGACCACACCAACCTCTTCTGATCACCTCTCACCATGATTCGGGTACGTGCAGGTGCGTCGTGACCTTGCGCGTCCATCCCTCCCTTCCATGGCGGCCGTCGAGCTCTCCTCGCCGGCGTACGCACTAGCGACAGCCGCCTCCTCTATTTCTTCTCTCTCGCTCTCTCCCACCTGACCAGCCGGGACCGCTGTCAGCCTCATAGCGCGCACCCGAAGCGGTATGAGTGGCGGCGTATTCCCTGGAATACGTCTTCGACGTCAGCTGCTATGTTTTTTCTTCTAATATTCAATTTAATTCAAATATTTTGACTCAACTTTGACCATCTATAACTCCTATTCTATAAGTCCAAATGAGTTGATTATTTTTGCACTAATTTTTTCTTGCTCTTCTCTTTCAGCATGCAAAAGATGAGATTTTTGTCTACTGTAAATCTTTTCTATGGTATTTAAATGTGTTATGTGACATTTTATTTTGTCATTTTTACATTTTTTCAGAAGGAGAAATTTCCCTTGAGGAGATCCAGAAGGAGTGTGAACCTCCTCTGTGCTAAGGCAAGCCATCACAAATATTTGCAGAATGATATTTCAATAATCATGATTTTCAACTTGAATATGACTTATTTTCATGCATTTAAATATTTGGTTAATCAAAATAATGCTAGTTGCATGTTCTTGGTATGCTTGTCTAGTTTTTCAGTAGCTTATGAGTGCATGCTGTAGTATGTAATATTGAAGTTACTTTTAGCATGATCTTGAGTAGAATATTTATCGGTACTATTTCTTTATGGTGAATATTATTAGCATATAGTAGAATCAAGTTCTTTGTGGCACCCCGGCTCAGAGCGATCGGTTTACCTTGCATTGCCAGCCCAGAGATCAAGTCTTCTCGCAACACACAACAACCTGGTTCAGAAATACAATCGCTTTATTGATACTAGCAGAAAATAGAGTTTGTTATTACATCAAATAGCGAGGCCAAGCGACACACACGGTGCGACTGAACATATGTACATTATTTAATAGACATGAGCAGGGGCCTCGACATCACGATAAAGCTATGCAACAGCAGAAAGACGACGTAGAAGGACTCCATCTCACAGGGACACTGATGTGGACACGGTCTAGACTGCGATGCACGATGCAACTCCAACTCCGGTATGACTTCTCCTGAAACTGGTATGACACGCCAGGTAAGTACTTTGAATGTATTCGCAAGCTCACACAAATAAAATAACAATGGCAAACAACAACAATGATATTTAGGCAGGTTTAATGCAAGGACTAACATGATAAACATGAAGTAATTATGCTCATAACATGGTCTCTCAGACCCGCTTACCACTTTGGTTACCTTGTAACCAGTAACATCATCATACCAAGGCGATCACCTCTTGATCATAAACGAAACCATCTTGCTAGTCTCAACCATATCACCAACATAACCAGTGCCACAAGTATTTCTTTAGTGTGCAAGTTTAGTATTTCTGTTGATCAACGATGTGACCTAATACAAACTTTTGTCCATGACCGAGGACGCGACTATCGATAGATTATACACACTCTATAGAGCTTAGCACACCGTACCCACACCATAGAACCCATGGCCTCTTGCTCCTATTCGGTAGACCAACGGCGTTCTGACAAAACCCGTCGATTGCCATGACACTCTCCCAGCCACTCCGACCAACTCCCCTTTGGGCTAAGTCATGGGTGGCCTCGATGTCACCTCGTGACACCTAACGGCCACCGTTGTGGTAAAACAAATGGTCCCAAACAGGGACATGGTACCAAAACAACTACGGGCCCACAAGGCTATGCCTGCCTACCGGGCCAGGGTAGCGCAAGCGCATAACCTTCCCTAGTTGGAGGCACGACAACAGACCGAGAAAATGCCTTCCCATAAAAGGCAAATGTGGTTGCACTTTGGGAAGCTCGTTTTGGTGGCACCATGACTCGATCAGCAACATGTTCAAGTTGGTTCAATATCAAGTTTCAACTTGCAAAAATTTCACTGAGTCATAGTATGCCATGCAAATGCAAAGAACACTATATGCACCATTTTTAACACAATATTGATACGAACTAGATCAAGCCTAACATTACCTTGCTCTTCTACATAAACTTAGTTATCACCTACCATGCTACTGATAACAGAACAATCATGGCAAGATCATGAACTAGCCTTAAATATACTCATAGGAGTTTTCTATATGCATTTAAAATAATCATATTTAGGTGAAACCCATAGTGATTGAAATGATATTATTGAAAATATTTGTGATGGCTTGCCTTAGTGTAGAGGAGGGTCACACTTCTCCTGGTTCTCTTCAAGGCAACAAATTTCTTCTGAAAACAAATAAAACAACAATAAGAAAACGTCACATAACACTGTTTAGTGCACCAAAAAATAATCACAGCAAGCAAAAATCTCATCTTTTGCAGTCGGAAAGAGGATTTAAAAAAAACTAGTGCAAAAAGAATCATATCATTTGGACTTACAGAATAAAAGTTAGAGCTGGTCAAAGTTTAGTCAAATATTTGAATTTAATTTGATTTTACAGAAAATCAGGGAGGGGTGACGTCGAAGGCGCAAACCAGTGGGGCGTCTCCACTCATACCGCTTCGGGAGGCGGCTGGGTGGCTGACAGTGGGCCCTTGCGGTCAGGTTTATAGAGAGAGAGAGGAACAGAACAGAGGAGGGGGCGGCTCGTCGCCGGTGGTTCTCCGATGAGGAGGGCTCGGCTACCGCCGGGGATAGGGGGAACAAAAGAGCCACTCTATGCGAGCATGCACGTACCCACAGAATGGTTAGAGGTGAACAAAGGAGGTCACCGTGGCCTTCTCCAGTGGCGGCTGCGGCAGAGGTCGCTGGAGACGAAGATGCCAGCGAGTTGCACTACAAAAAAAGACACATCCGTGACATTTTGGGCCGAACGAAACTTTTTTCTGTCATACTTATGACACTTCAATGACAATAATTGTGACAAAACACGATATCATCATAGATGTGGTGGGGTCCTACTTCTATGACAAAAAATCATGACAGAAAATGGGCTTTTCATCCTGGGCGGGCCGTAGACGCAGCCGCATGACATTCTTTGGGCCGTCCATGACGGAAAAAACTATGGTAGAAGGGAGGGCGAGGAAAATATCGGGGTGTTCCCGGTTACGGTGGGCGGTCGGGGCCGAGCGATGCGCGTTTCTCTCGTACACGCACGCGCGTGGGTGCGAGGCGTTGGGCTCTAACTAAACCCGAGCGATTGCACTGCAGGCTACGCGTTACTGAACCCGAGCGATCGATCGATGGCTGTTAACCGAACCCGATCGAGCGATTACTTTGCTACTGCTGCTAACTGAAGCCGAACGATGCTGCCTCTGCATGAACAGTGAGCGTTGCTAGGGGGGGGGGGTTGGATGAACAGTTCCCGGTGGGGGTGGCTGAACAGGACCCCGTGGTGTTGCCTCTGCATGAACAGGACCCTGTTCGATAGAGCCGGTTGGGACTGCATGAACAGGACCCCGTGGAGGGCTGCATGAACAGGACCACCCCGTGGAGGGCTGCATGAATAGTGGACGGTGGAGGGATGGCTGAATAGTAGCCCGTGGAGGGGTGGTTAAACAGGAGCCCGTGGAGAGGGCTGGTTGAACAGTAGCCGGTGGAGTAGCGCGCGGTGGAGGCTGAACAGTCGCAGGTGGAGGCTGTAGGAGGTCGACGGTGGATGAACATGTAACGCCCTGGATGTAACAATTCCATTTATGACAATATAAGCATCATTGACTTCATCAATTCCATTTCGGGCTCTTCCTTCATTTCGGGTTTCTTCGTTTTGCCGTGTGCGTGTGTGCATATTATCCATGTCATGTCATCATGTGCATTGCATTGCATTCGTGTCGTCACTTGCACCTGATCATGCTCGTCTCTTCCCGTTGTCCATTTCGAGTTCTGACACTCACACACGTGCCCGTGGCACCTCCGAGTCCTTCTTTCGTATGTGGCCGTAAAACAATCTCGGAATGAGGTGAGACTTGTTGTACGTTGTCATTTTAGTACGTGTAGGCCGCCTGTCAAGTTTCGTCGCGTTTGGAGGTCGTTTGATACTCCAACGGTTAACCTCGTGGGCTAAGAGCTCTTCTTTCTTTTGGCCCAACACCCCTCCACAACACCCCACTAACCCAGCACAACCACTTCCATCCTCTCGGTCGTCGGATCGTGATCGTGTGGGCGAAAACCACACCTCATTTGAACACTCCTAGCTCCCTATGCCTATAAAAAGGCCCCATCCCCTCCATTTTCGGGTAGAAACCCTAGTCCATCCGACCCGGCGCCACCGGACGTTTCCGCCCCGCCGCCGGCCGCGTCCAGCCGACGCCCGAGCCAATCCGCGTGTTCCACGTGTCCCGCCGGACCGGTGCCCACATCCCCGCACCGCCGGGCCCGTCGGGTCCGCGGGAGGCCCGACTGGCCCGAGGCCGCCGCCCCGCGCCCTCGTCCTCCCGGCCGGTCGTCGCGCCGCGCCTCCGCCGTCAGGACCGCACCCCGTCGCCGGCCGCCACCACCAAGCTCCTCTCCGCCGCCTGGACCAGTGCCCGCCACCGGCCTCGCCCTTCGCCGCCCAGCGGAGTGCCTCCTCCGGTCGCGCCAACGCCAACCTTGCCAGATCCGCCCGCCCCGCCCCCCTCGCTGGATCGGGCCTCGCCGCCGCTTCCCCTCGCCGGCGACGAGCCGCTGCAACGGCTGCCTCGCCCGATCCAATCCGGATCAGGGACGAGCGCCCTGCCTCCGTCGACCTCATCGGCCGGCCTCACTAGGCCCACCGCAGCCGGCCCACCCCACCGGTCCACCTCCAGCTGGGCCTGCCCAGGCCCCGGCCTGCCTCCATCCCCTACTGCTACTGGGCCGAGCCCAGTAGTAAGCGCTGCCTATCCCACGCCCGTGCGTTTTATTGCTATATTGCGCTCATGTGTTTTTGTTCGGAGTTAGAAAACTGCTATGTCCCTGGATCTAATAATTTTTATGCCTCCTTTAACATGTGGTATCTTGGTGCTCGGTGCTCCGTTTTGCGCTTATGATATGTCAAAATGTTCCTCTCGTCATGCTCTACATATTAGGATCAGTTTCATGCATGATAGAGATCATCTAGTTGGCTTAATCTTCGTGGCAAGAGTGCATTGTGATGTAACTGTTTCAGCACATGTTGTCTGTGTAAATTTGTTGGCATGTTCGTGAGCTAGTAACTTTGTGCATGTTGGTCCGAATGGAGTGTATGATATGTCCAGATGTTCTTCTTGTGATGCTCCTCACGATGGATGCATTTGCATACATGTTAGGTTGCATTATGCCATGGTTATCTCTGTTGCAAAAGTGCATGTGGCTGATAAGTTTCTGAACTTGTTATGAGATGATGTTTTGTCTTGCTTGTGTATATTAATCCATGTGTCATATGAGCTTGGTGTCAACATAAGTTTTGCTCTTTGGAATGTGCTCTACATGATAGCTTCATTTTCATGCCATGATATGTCTTGAGATGAGTGCAACAAGTTTGTTAACATGTCATCGTGATGTTAAATTTCTGCTATGTTAGAATCTGTTATTTTTTATACCATGTTTCCATGAGGCTCCCGTCTTTGTTGTGCATGCTTAGAGTTGTCCAGTGGGTGTTCCTTGATGTATATCTTATGCTCTAGCTATCCATGCTCTTGTTTGCCATGATGCCATGCTGTAGCTTGTTCTTTTGAGGCCCTCTAGTTGCTTGAAAATGTTTTCTGGCAGCATGCCCTTATTTTGCTAAGTCTGGATAAATTTTTGCACTTTTGCCATGGTGTTTGGGACATGTTCGTAGAACTAGCCATGTGGTTATTCTTGAAGAGCATGTTATGTATGTTATTGCCATGCCTTTTCGTTGCATGATGGCTTGCTGTAGCTTGTTGTTTTCATGTTCTCAAGTGGCTATAAAATGTTTCTGTCAGCATGTTATCAACAAGTTCAGTTTTGCCATGTGAATAGTAGTGTTCTATGCATCCTATAACCATGTTCTTTCCTTGAGTAGCTTCACAAACATGTCTTCTTGCTATTGGTTATATTCACATGCCATGCTATGCTTTGGGTTGAGTTGCACAATCTTGCAAACATGCCTACTTGTAGCAATTTCTGCCATGCCTTGTAATTTTCACTGTCTGAGAAATCTATAAACTTATTGAATCTTGCCATGCTTGTTTAATTGTGTTCCAGCAAGTTTTTGGGTGTGCTCTAAGTTCATGCTTGTTAAGGATCATGTCTACTTCACATCCATGCCTTTTGTCTTCATGTTTGGGTGCTGTAGCATATTTATTTCTTGCTCCAAAGATGCCATGTTGCTGATAACTGCAGTATTGCATTGCATATTGTTTTGCTTGTCATTTGCAAACCGTGCATCTGTTTCCCATGAACTTTATATCGAATTCAACCAAAATCTTCCCATCTTTCCAGTGGCTTGCTTGGTTACCCAAGATGAAGCCATTTCCATCATCGTCTCCTTAGGCCTGAGAGCATCCTCATGCATACGCACATCATACTTGCATCGCATGACATGTCTTGCATCATGTTGATTATGCATTGCACCGTGTTTGATATTGTGCCGTTGTTGTGCTCTTGTGTTGGGTAGAGCTGGGATCCGATACCGAGTTCGAGGATCTTGTCGAGACTGAGTTTGAGGAGCCGTCTTACCATTCCACCGACGACTTACCAGGAAAGATGACCGTTCCCCGATATCACCTCTATCTTTGCCTATGCTAGTTGTCTCGCTCTTTAGATTGCCTCGATGCCTATTCATGTTTGTCAGCCTCCTATTGTTGCCATGAAATACTCTAACCACCTTCCTATCAAACCGTTGATTGCCTAAGTACGCTTTTGCTCAGCCCCTCTTATAGCGTTGCTAGTTGCAGGTGAAGTTTGAAGATTGCTCAGTGATGAACTTGTTTTTTGGGATAACACAATATATACCTATGTTAATCAATGCGCATATATATTGGCAATGGGTGGAAGGCTTGGCCTTCTACTTGGTGTTTTGTTCCACACATGCCACCTTAGGACCCGATAAACCGGTGTTATGTTCCTTGATTTTCCGTTCCTAACATGGTTGGGGTTTATGGGCCCCCCTTGATAATTCTCTCAGCTTAAAGCTTTTCCAGCAAGGCCCAACATTGGTTTTACATTTGCCTAATAACTGTATAGGGCGTTGCAAACCCGAGTTCTTAATCAACAACCCGGGCCAGTGCTCCTCATAAGTGTTGGTCCAAACTGGGGCTTATGCGGGGCCACCTAGGGGAAACCCGAGGTTTGGTTTTACTTGTTGGATCGCCCATCCGGTCGTGGCCTGAGACGAGATATGCGCGGCTACTATCAGGGTATCGGCACGCTGGGAGGTCTTGCTGGATTAGTTTTACCTTTATCGAATATCTTGAGCACGGGATTCCGAGAATATTTGGGTCTTCCCACTTTGGAGTTGCGACTCCGCAGATCGTGAGCTTGTGATGGGCTAAGTTGGGACACCCTTGTAGGGTTTGATCTTTCGAAAGCCGTGCCCACGGTTATGTGGCAGATGGGAATTTGTAAATATCCGGTTGTAGATAACTTGACACCATATCCATAAGAATACACTACCTGTGTGAGTAACCGTGATGGTATCTTTCCAAAGGGCTTCGGGAAGTGAACACGGTGGGGTTATGTGTGACCGTGAGTAGCTAGGATCACTTCTTGATCAACTTGGCGACCGTTGGCACTTGTTCTCATCTCGCTCTAAACACGTAAGCTAGTTGCTTAGTGCTTGCTGCAAACACTTTAAATAACCTTTCCACAGCTAAGGTTTTGGTAGTTTTGATACCCAGGAACGGGATTGCTGAGTCCTTTGTGGCTCACAGTTTACAACACACACCAGATGCAGGTACAGCCGAGTACGATGCAGGAGATGGATCAGAACTTCAGTGGGAGTTCGATGAAGAGCGTGGTCGTTACTATGTTTCGTATCCCGACGATCAGTAGTGGTTCCTACTAGGGGCGATCAGGCCTTGTGTTTATGGTATCTTTCTCGTTTGGTTTTCGTCCGTAGTCGGACCCTGTGTTTTGGATGATTGTATGACATTGTATTCATTGTGTGACGTGGCGAGTGTAAGCCAACTATCTTTAACAATTTCATCCCTGAACTTTTACATGAGATGTGCAAAGATACCATACTTGAGATCATTCCAGAATGCGCTTATGTCTTTAAGTCGTGCCTCGACACGTAGGAGACATAGTCACATCCTGGGCATTACAAGTTGGTATTCAGAGCCTTCTCCGACCTAGGAGCCCCCTGATTGATCGAACCACTGACGGTTGAGTCTAGGCACACACACAAAATGTTTTGAGTCCTATATATAATGGAGAGTAGGACTTCTTTTACTCCTCATCCCCTTCATCGCTCTGGTGAGGACTCCTGACGTTGTTCTATCTCCTCTACTCTCAAAAATTTCACAATTTTTTCAGGATCACGCGGGTATTGTTTGGATTGTTCCGATATCTTTGTGACGAGAACATTGTTCTCGATGCCTCCTGTCATTTAGGGGTTGTGGCAGTGTCCTGGGGAGTTGAGCTCCGAGGTGTTGTCGTCACAAATGTATCGTAGCGGTTCTAGAATACTAGAGGCGGCCGACATCGAAAACTCTTCTATGCATGTCTGATGGTGAGATAACCCCGACGTCACCCAGTACTTGGGAGATAGTTCGGGAGTATTGCCACAGCTAGTATAGCGGATGCATTTTGAAGGTCCGAGGTAAATAGTTTCCGAAGATGACTGGTTATGTGCTGACGGATGGATACAGCTGGATGTAGGTTTAGAGTTGAGTGCGCGGTGCTTCCGCTGTATCCCCAACACCAGATTGCATAACCGAAAAGCTTCAGGAATTAATAGGTGGGTTTCAAGTAGCTCGTAGGTAATCTTCCAACAAGTGCATGGTATGAGGTTTGGGGTTCAACATCTAGTGAAGAGGTTTCATGGGCGTTGTTCCAATTGGGAGTTGCATCTTAAAGGATCCTTGGCTATGCTGATCCGGGGATTGCAAGACCCTTTGTAACACGTGCCATGGGGCATTCAGCATGAACATGTGGGACGAAACTTCTATTATGTATTTGTTCCATCTGTACCTTGTTGTTTTTATTTTATCTTTTGGTTCTCCCAAGTGGCTTCTCGACAAGTTGATGTACCATTAAGCTATGGAATTCATTCATTCAATTTTGTTCGAATGTTCATTGTGAAGACTATATGTTGCAAATATCTAGCTGTTGATTCAGCTTATCTATTTTGCATCAATGGCTAACGGTTGTCATCATCTTCAGGATGGCTCCTAAGAAGGTTCCCAATCCAAACCAAGAGGGTGAAGAAGAGCATCCTCCCGAACGTCCTCCTTCCCCTTCTCCTCCGTCTGAGGCATGGAGAGCGATTATGCAGGCAACCAACCCGAACACTCAGATACTCATGCAAATGATGCAGAATTTCCAAGAAAATCAAAGCAATCAAGGGAACCAAGGCCAAGGCAATCTGTTCAATCAACCTCACTTTGCGACACTGAACCAATTCTTGGCAAACCAACCAAAGTCTTTCAGTTACTGTGTGGACCCGCTAGATGCTGAAGATTGGATCACAGACATCAAAAAGCACTTTGAATGCAGTAACATCAGACCTGAGGATTATGTCAAGTTTACCACTTTCCAACTCAAAGATACAACCGCTGATTGGTGGAAATAGTACAAAGACTCCATAGGTGGTCGTGAGATCTCGTGGACTGACTTCTGCAGAGATTTCTGTTCTCACCACATTCCACCAGCGTCATTGAAGGCATGCATGAGAAATTCCACAACCTGAAGCAAGGCACCATGTCCGTCTATCAATACAATGTCAAGTTCCAGAATCTTGCCCGTTATGCGAAGCAAGACATCCTCGATGCCAAGAGCAAAATCTACCAATTCCATGGTGGTCTGAAAGATGAACTCCAAATTGCTCTCACCTTGTTCGAGCCGGATGAATTTGACCAATTCTAAAATATGGCTCTCAAGCAAGAGGCAGCTCAGCTCAAGTGTGAAGCTTCCAAAAAGAGGATAAGATATGCTGTTCACTCCTCCTCTTCCTCTCAAGTGGTTGCCAAGCAGCAGAAGTTCTGGCTACCGCCTTCTCCAGTGCTCCGTCCACCAAGCAACAACAAGCACTCAGGTGGTCGTGGATTCTCCCACCCACCCAACCCAAGCAACTAGTCCAAGTCTCAGTTCCAAGCTCCAAGACCAAGCGGTCCTTATCATCGACCACTCTCAGAGGTTACATGCAACAAGTGTTCTTAGAAGGGTCACTATGCCAACAAGTGTCCCAACCCAAGGCGCCTTCCGCCTCCTCCACCTGTCAGCAATGCTATTTTCAAGCACAACCCCAAGTCAGCAAGAGTGAACCTGATGAATGCAACTCAAGCAGAGAATTCTTCAAATGTGATAATTGGTAATCTTCCAGTTAACTCAATACCTGCTAAAGTCTTGTTTGATTCGGGTGCATCATGCTCTTTCATATCTCACCCATTTGCATCGAAGCACAAGTTTCAAACCGAAGCTTTGCCAAGGGAGTTATCAATTGTTTCTATGGGAAAACTAATGCATTCTAGCATGTTTACTCCGGATATATCTATTCATATGGGCGATTACAGTTTTCTGGTTTCTCCGGTTGTTCTCGGTAACTCCGACTTTGATCTTATTCTTGGGATGGATTGGCTCTCTAAGCATGATGCAAATATTGATTGTGCAAACAAGGAGGTCAAGCTAACTCATCCTGACGAAGACGTGATTATCTTCGCAGCTCGAGATAACACAATCAGGCTATTCTCTCTCAATGACAAGGGCGAGATTAATGCCATTTCTCAGATTCCGGTGGTTTGTGAATACGAGGATGTATTCCCTGAAGAGCTTCCAGGCATGCCTCCCAACCGTCCAGTTGAATTCGTCATTGAACTTGAACCTGGTACCGAGCTAGCCTGTCGGCGTCCGTACAAACTTTCTCCTGATGAGTTGAAGGAGCTTAAGAAACAACTTGATGAGCAAGAAAGAATGTGTCTAATCAGACCAAGTACTTATCCTTGGGGCTGTGGTGTTCTATTTGTCAAGAAAAAGGATGGCACAGAACGTCTTTGTGTTGATTACCGGCCATTGAACAAGAAGACAATAAAGAATAAGTACCCGCTCCCCAATATCAATGAATTGTTCGAGCAGCTCAAAGGAGCCAAGGTTTTCTCGAAAATTGATCTTCAGATGGGTTACCATCATATTTGTATCTGTGAAGTGGATATTCCCAAGAGCGCATTCAGAACGAGTTATGGCTCCTATGAATACACGGTTATGTCTTTCGGGCTTGCAAATGCTCCACCCACTTTCTCTCAGATGATGCACTTCATATTCAACCCCTACACCAATGAATTCGTTCTCGTCTATCTAGATGATATCTTGGTATTCTCAAAGAATGAAGAATACCATGCCAAGCACCTCCGTTTGGTCCTTGACAGACTCCGTGAGCACCGTTTCTATGCGAAGTTCTCCAAATGTGAATTCTGGCTTGATAAAGTCATCTATCTTGGCCATATTATCTCTGCCGAGGGCATTTCTGTTAACCCCGAGAAGGTTGAAGCTATTGTCAACTGGGAACCTCTGCCGTATGTCAAACAACTCCGAAGTTTCCTCGGTTTCGCAAGCTGTTGCAGAAGGTTCGTTGAGAACTTCTCCAAGATTGCCAAGAATCTTTCCAACCTGTTGTAGAAGAATGTCAAGTACTCGTGGACTCTTGATTGTGATGTGGCATTCAATACTCTCAAAGAGAAGCTCATTTCTGCTCCGGTTCTTACTCCTCCAGATGAGTCCAAGCCTTATGAAGTCTTTTGCGATGCTTCATTGCAAGGTCTTGGTGGTGTTCTCATGCAAGACAAGAAGATCGTTGCATACACTTCACGTCAGCTGAAACCAAATGAGAAGAATTACCCCACACATGATCTTGAGCTAGCAGTAGTTGTTCATGCGTTGATCACGTGGAGACACCTTCTGTTGGGCAGAAAAGTGGACATCTTCTCCGATCACAAGAGCTTGAAGTACATCTTCACTCAGCCAAACCTTAACCTTCGCTAGACTCATTGGGTTGAGATGATTAAAGAGTACGATCCAAGCATTGAGTATACTCCTGTCATGGCCAATGTCATTGCAGATGCCTTGAGTAGAAAGGCGTATTGCAACAGTCTCCTTCTCAAACCTCTCCAACCTGAACTTTGTGAATCATTCAGGAAGCTCAACCTCCAAGTTGTTCCGCAAGGATTCCTTGCCAACCTTCAAGTTGCTCCTAACTTGGAAGATCAAATCCGTGAGGCCCAAATCAGTGATGCTATGGTGCAGAAGGTGAAACATGGTATTGCAAAGGGTACTCCCAAGTATAAGTGCTATCGCATTGATGACAGAGACACTTTGTTCTTTGAGGACATAATTGTGGTTCCCAAAGGTGATCTCAGGAAGCTCATAATGAACGAAGCACATGACTCACTCTTCTCGATACATCCAGGAAGCTCCAAGATGTACCATGACCTCAAGCAATCATATTGGTGGACTGGCATGAAAAGGGAGATTGCCCAATTCGTGAATGAATGTGATGTCTACAGAAGAGTGAAGGCAGAGCATCAATGTCCAGCCGGACTCCTTCAACCTGTACCAATTCCCGAGTGGAAATTCGATCACATTGAGGTGGATTTCGTCACCGATTTTCCCAAGTCCTAGAGAGGAAATGATGCTATCTTTGTGGTGATTGACAAGCTAACTAAAGTGGCTCATTTTCTTCTAGTCAAAGATTCTATCAACGCAGCTCAGCTGACAGAGCTGTACACCTCCAGAATTGTCTCTTTGCATGGCATTCCTCAAGTGATCTCCTCAGACCGTGGAAGCTTGTTCACTTCCAAGTTCTGGGACTCCTTTCAGTCTGCCATGGGCACCAAGATTCGCTTCAGCACAACATTTCACCCTCAGACTAGTGGTCAAGTCGAAAGAGTGAACCAAATCCTTGAAGATATGCTCAGAGCTTGTGTCATCTCCTTTGGTATGAAATGGGAAGATTGCCTTCCATTTGCCGAATTCTCCTACAACAATAGCTTCCAAGCAAGTGCATACAAAGCTCCGTTTGAAATCCTCTATGGCAAAAAGTGATGTACCCCTCTCAACTGGTCCGAGACTGGTGAACGTCAACTCCTTGGAAATGATTTGATCTCAGAGGCCGAAGAAACGTGCAAAGTCATACGTGAGAATCTCAAGGCCGCGTAATCGCCTCAAAAGATCTACTATGACGGCAAGCATCGTGACTTGGTTTTTGACATTGGAGACCATGTCTATCTCCGTGTTTCTCCCATGAAGGACACTCAGAGGTTCGGTATCAAGGGCAAGCTTGCTCCAAGATACGTGGGCCCTTTCAAGATTCTTGGCAAGAGAGGCGATCTGGCCTACCAACTCGAGCTTCCCTCCAACTTTGCAAATGTGCATGATGTGTTCCATGTGTCACAACTCCGCAAGTGCTTCAAGACGCCTGAACGCTCCATTACTTCCGAAGAGATTGATCTTCAGCAAGACTTGTCTTATCGTGAGCACCCCATTGCTATCCTCGAAGAAACCGAGCGCAAGATCCGCAACAAGTCCATCAAATTCTTGAAAGTGAAGTGGTCACACCATACCGACCGAGAAGCTACATGGGAATGAGAAGATCATCTCCATTCCGAGTATCCCGCCTTCTTTCAGTCCTAGATCTCGGGACGAGATCTTTTTGTAGTGGAGGAGAGTTTGTAATGCCCCGGATGTAACAATTCCATTTATGGCAATATAAGCATCGTTGACTTCATCAATTCCATTCTGGGCTCTTCCTTCATTTTGGGTTTCTTCGTTTTGCCGTGTGCGTGTGTGCATATTATCCATGTCATGTCATCATGTGCATTGCATTGCATTCATGTCGTCACTTGCACCCGGTCATGCTCGTCTCTTCCCGTTGTACGTTTCGAGTTCCGACACTCACACACGTGCCCATGGCACCTCCGAGTCCTTCTTTTGTATGTGGCCGTTAAACGTTCTCGGAATGAGGTGAGACTTGTCGTACGTTGTCGTTTTAGTACGTGTAGGCCGCCTGTCAAGTCTCGTCGCGTTTGGAGGTCGTTTGATACTCCAATGGTTAACCTCGTGGGCTAAAAGCTCCTCTTTCTTTTGGCCCAACGTCCCTCCACAACAGCCCACTAACCCAGCACAACCACTTCCATCCTCTCGGTCGTCGGATCGTGATCGTGTGGGCGAAAACTGCACCTCATTTGGACACTCCTTGCTCCCTATGCCTATAAAAGGCCCCATCCCCTCCATTTTCGGGTAGAAACCCTAGTCCATCCGACCCCGCGCCGCCAGACGTGTCTGCCCCGCCGCCGGACGCGTCTAGCCGACGCCCGAGCCAATCCGCGTGTGCCATGTGTCCCGCCGGACCCGTGCCCACATCCCCGCACCGCCTGGCCCGCCGGGCCCGCGGGAGGCCCGCCCGGCCCGAGGCCACCGCCCCGCGCCCTCGTCCTCCCGGCCGGTCGTCGCGCCCCGCCTCCGCCGTCGGGACCGCAGCCCGCCGCCGGCCGCCACCACCAAGCTCCTCTCCGCTGCCTGGACCAGTGCCCGTCGCCGGCCTCGTCCTTCGCTACCCATCGGAGTGCCTCCTCCGGCCGCGCCAACGCCAACGCCGACCCGGCCAGATCCGGCCGCCCCGCCCCCCTCTCGCCGGATCGGTCCTCGCCGCCGCTTCCCGTCGCCGGCGACGAGCCGCCGCCGTGGCTGCCTCGCCCGATCCAATCGGGATCGGGGACGAGCGCCCTAACTCCGTCGACCTCCTGGGCCGGCCTCGCTAGGCCCACCGTAGCCGACCCGCACCGCTGGTCCACCTCCAGCTGGGCCTGCCTCCATCCCCTACTACTACTAGGCCGAGCCCAGTGGTAAGCGCCGCCTATCTGACACCCGTGCTATTTATTGCTTTATTGCGCTCAGGTGTTTTTTTTCGGAGTTAGAAATCTGCTAAGTCCCTGGATCTAGTAATTTTTATGCCCCCTTTAACATGTGGTATCTTGGTGCTCGATGCTCCATTTTGCGCCTATGATATGTCGAAATGTTCGTCTCGTCATGCTCTACATGTTAGCATCAGCTTCATGCATGTTAGGGATCATCTAGTTGGCTTAATCTTCGTGGCAAGAGTGCATCATGATGTAACTGTTTCAGCACTTGTTGTTTGTGTAAATTTGTTGGCATGTTCGTGAGCTAGTAACTTTGTGCATGTTGGTCCGAATGGAGTGTATGATATGTCCAGATGTTCGTCTTGTGATGCTATTCATGATGGATGCATTTACATACATGTTAGGTTGCATTATGCCATGTCTATCTCTGTTGCAAAAGTGCATGTGGCTGATAAGTTTCTGAACTTGTTATGAGATGATGTTTTGTCTTGCTTGTGTATATTAATCCATGTGTCATATGAGCTAGGTGTCAACATGAGTTTTGCTCTTTGGAATGTGCTCTACATGATAGATTCATTTTCATGCCATGATATGTCTTGAGATGAGTGCAACAAGCTTTTTAACATGTCATCGTGATGTTAAATTTCTGCTAAGTGAGAATATGTTAATTTTTATGCCATGTTTCCATGAGGCTCCCGTCTTTGTTGTGCATGCTTAGAGTTGTCCAGTGGGTGTTCCTTGATGTATATGTTATGCTCTAGCTATCCATGCTCTTGTTTGCCTTCATGCCATGCTGTAGCCTGTTCTTTTGAGGCCCTCTAGTTGCTTCAAAATGTTTTCTGGCAGCATGCCCAGATTTTGCTAAGTCTGGATAAACTTTTGCACTTTTGCAATGATGTTTGTGACATGTTCTAGTATGTTGTAGAAGTGGCCATGTGGTTATTCTTGAAGAGCATGTTACGTATGTTATTGCCATGCCTTTTTCTTGCATGATGGTTTGCTGTAGCTTGTTTATTTCATTCTCTCAAGTGGCTATAAAATGTTTCCGTCAACATGTTATCAACAAGTTCAGTTTTGCCATGTGAATAGCTAGTGTTCTATGCATCCTATAACCATGTTCTTGCCATGAGTAGCTTCACAAACATGTCTTCTTGCTATTGGTTATATTCACATGCCATGCTATGCTTTGGGTTGAGTTGCACAAGCTTGCAAACATGCCTACTTGTTGTAATTTCCGCCATGCCTTGTAATTTTCATTAAGTCTGAGAAACCGGTAAACTTATTGAATCTTGCCATGCTTGTTTAATTGTGTTCCAGCAAGTTTTTGGGTGTGCTCTTAGTTCATGCTTGTTAAGGATCATGTGTACTTCACATCCATGCCTTTTGTCTTCATGTTTGGGTGCTGTAGCATATTTATTTCTTGCTCCAAAGATGCCATGTTGCTGATAACTGCAGTTTTGCATTGCATATTGTTTTGCTTGTCATTTGCAAACCGTGCATCCGTTTCCCATGAACTTTATATCGAATTCAACCGAAATCTTCCCATATTTCCAGTGGCTTGCTTGGTTACCCAAGATGAAGCCATTTACATCATCTCATCCTTAGGATTGAGAGCATCCTCATGCCTACGCACATCATACTTGCATCCCATGACATGTCTTGCATCATGTTGATTGTGCTTTGCACCGTGTTTGATATTGTGCCGTTGTTGTGCTCTTGTGTTGGGTAGAGCCGGGATCCGATACCGAGTTTGAGGATCTTGTCGAGACTGAGTTTGAGGAGCCGTCTTACCATTCCATCGACGACTTACCAGGAAAGATGACCGTTCCCCGATATCACCTCTATCTTTGCCTATGCTAGTTGTCTCGCTCTTTAGATTGCCTCGATGCCTATTCATGTTTGTCAGCCTCCTATTGTTGCCATGAAACACTCTAACCGCCTTCCTAGCAAACCGTTGATTGGCTAAGTACGCTTTTGCTCATCCCCTCTTATAGCGTTGCTAGCTGCAGGTGAACTTTGAAGATTGCTCCATGATGAACTTGTTTTTTTGTGATAACACAATATATATCTATGTTAATCAACGCACATATATATTGGCAATGGGTGGAAGGCTTGGCCTTCTACTTGGTGTTTTGTTCCACTCATGCCACCTTAGGATCCGATAAACCGATGTTATGTTCCTTGATTTTGCGTTCCTAACACGGTTGGGGTTTATGGGCCCCCCTTGATAATTCTCTCAGCTTAAAGCTTTTCCAGAAGGGCCCAACATTGGTTTTACATTTTCCTAATAACTAAAACTTGCATAGGGCGTTGCAAACCCGAGTTCTTAATCAACAACCCGGGCCAGTGCTCCTCTTGAGTGTTGGTCCAAACTGGGGGTTATGCGGGGCCACCTTGGGGAAACCCGAGGTTTGGTTTTACTCGTAGGATCGCCCATCCGGTCGTGGCCTGAGACGAGATACGCGCGGCTACTATCAGGGTGTCGGCACGCTGGGAGGTCTTGCTGGATTAGTTTTACCTTTGTCAAAATATCTTGAGCACGGGATTCCGAGAATATTCGGGTCTTCCCACTTTGGAGTTGCGATTCCGCAGATCGTGAGGTTGTGATGGGCTAAGTTGGGACACCCCTATAGGGTTTGATCTTTCGAAAGCCATGCCCGCGGTTATGTTGCCGATGGGAATTTGTTAATATCCGGTTGCAGATAACTTGACACCATATCCATAAGAATACACTACCTGTGTGAGTAACCGTGATGGTCTCTTTCCGAAGGGCTTCGGGAAGTGAACACGGTGGGGTTATGTTTGACCGTGAGTAGCTGGGATCACTTCTTGATCAACTTGGCGACCGTTGGCACTTGTTCTCATCTCGCTCTAAACTCGTAAGCTAGTTGCTTAGTGCTTGCTGCAAACACTTTAAATAACCTTTCCACACCTAAGGTTTTGGTAGTGTTGATACCCAGGAACGGGATTGCTGAGTCCTTTGTGGCTCACAGTTTACAACACACACCAGATGCAGGTACAGCCGAGTACGATGCAGGAGATGGATCAGAACTTCAATGGGAGTTCGATGAAGAGCGTGGTCGTTACTATGTTTCGTATCCCGATGATCAGTAGTGGTTCCTACTAGGGGCGATCAGGCCTTGTGTTTATGGTATCTTTCTCGTTTGGTTTTCGTTCGTATTCGGACCCTATGTTTTGGATGATTGTATGATATTGTATTCATTGTGTGTTGTGGCGAGTGTAAGCCAACTATCTTTTACAATTTCATCCCTGAACTTTTACATGAGATGTGCGAAGATTCCATACTTGAGATCATTCCAAAATGCGCTTATGTCTTTAAGTCGTGCCTCGACACGTAGGAGACATAGTCGCATCCTGGCATTACAAGTTAGTATTCAGAGCCTTCTCCGACCTAGGAGCCCCCTGATTGATCGAACCGCTGACGGTTAAGTCTAGGCGCACACACAAAATGTTTTGAGTCCTATATATATAGCGGAGAGTAGGATTTCTTTTACTCCTCATCCCCTTCATCGCTCTGGTGAGGACTCCTGACGTTGTTCTATCTCCTCTACTCTAAAAAATTTCACAAATTTTTTTAGGATCACGCGGGTATTGTTTGGATTGTTCCGATATCTTTGTGACGAGAACATTGTTCTCGATGCCTCCTGTCATTTAGGGGTTGTGGCAGTGTCCCGGGGAGTTGAGCTCCGAGGTGTTGTCGTCACAAATGTATCATAGCGGTTCTAGAATACCAGAGTCGGCCGACATCGAAAACTCTTCTATGCATGTATGGTGGTGAGATAACCCCGACGTCACCCAGTACTGGGGAGATAGTTCGGGAGTATTGCCACAGCTAGTATAGCGGATGCGTTTCGAAGGTCCGAGGTAAATAGTTTCCGAAGATGACTTGTTATGTGTTGCCGGATGGATACAGCTGGATGTAGGTTTAGAGTTGAGTGCGCGGTGCTTCCCCTGTATCCCCAACACCAGATTGCATAACCGAAAAGCTTCAGTAATTAATAGGTGGGTTTCAAGTAGCTCGTAGGTAATCTTCCAACAAGTGCATGGTATGAGGTTTGGGGTTCAACATCTAGTGAAGAGGTTTCATGGGCATTGTTCCAATTGGGAGTTGCTTCTTAAAGGATCCTTGGCTATGCTGATCCGGGGATTGCAAGACCCTTTGTAACACGTGCCATGGGGCATTCAGCAACATGTGGGACGAAACTTCTATTATGTATTTGTTCCATTTGTACCTTGTTGTTTTAATTTTATCTTTTGGTTCTCCCAAGTGGTATCTAGCCGTTGATTCAGCTTATCTATTTTGCATCAATGGCTAACGGTTGTCATCATCTTCAGGATGGCTCCTAAGAAGGTTCCCAACCCAAACCAAGAGGGTGAAGAAGAGCGTCCTCCTGAACGTCCTCCTTCCCCTCCTCCTCCGTCTGAGGCATGGAGAGCGATTATGCAAGCAACCAACCAGAACACTCAGATGCTCATGCAAATGATGCAGAATTTCCAAACAAATCAAAGCAATCAAGGGAACCAAGGCCAAGGCAATCTGTTCAATCAACCTCACTTTGCGACACTGAACCAATTCTTGGCAAACCAACCAAAGTCTTTCAGTTACTATGTGGACCCGCTAGATGCTGAAGATTGGATCAGAGACATCAAAAAGCACTTTGAATGCAGTAACGTCAGACCTGAGGATTATGTCAAGTTTGCCACTTTCCAACTCAAAGATACAGCTGCTGATTGGTCGAAACAGTACAAAGACTCTAGAGGTGGTCGTGAGATCTCGTGGACTGACTTCTGCAGAGATTTCTGTTCTCATCACATTCCAACCAGTGTCATTGAAGGCATGCGTGAGCAATTCCGCAACCTGAAGCAAGGCACCATGTCCGTCTATCAATACAATGTCAAGTTCCAGAATCTTGCCCGTTATGCGAAGCAAGACATCCCCGATGCCAAGAGCAAAATCTACCAATTCCGAGGTGGTCTGAAAGATGAACTCCAAATTGCTCTCACCTTGTTCGAGCCGGATGAATTTGATCAATTCTACAATATGGCTCTCAAGCAAGAGGCAGCTCAGCTCAAGTGTGATGCTTCCAAAAAGGGGATAAGAGATGCTGTTCACTCCTCCTCTTCCTCTCAAGTGGTTACCAAGCAGCAGAAGTTCTGGCTACCGCCTCCTCCAGTGCTCCGTCCTCCAAGCAACAACAAGCACTCAGGTGGTCGTGGATTCTCCCACCCACCCAACCCAAGCAACCAGTCCAAGTCTCAGTTCCAAGCTGCAAGACCAAGCGGTCCTTATCATCGACCACTCTCAGAGGTTACATGCAACAAGAGTTCTCAGAAGGGTCACTATGCCAACAAGTGTCCCAACCCAAGGCGCCTTCCGCCTCCTCCACCTGTCAGCAATGCTATTGTCAAGCACAACCCCAAGTCAGCAAGAGTGAACCTGATGAATGCAGCTCAAGTAGAGAATTCTTCAGATGTGATAATTGGTAATCTTCCAGTTAACTCAATACCTGCTAAAGTCTTGTTTGATTCGGGTGCATCATGCTCTTTCATATCTCACCCATTTGCATCGAAGCACAATTTTCAAACCGAAGCTTTGCCAAGGGAGTTATCAATTGTTTCTCCGGGAAAACCAATGCATTCTAGCATGTTTACTCCGGATATATCTATTCATATGGGTGATTACAGTTTTTTGGTTTCTCTGGTTGTTCTCGGTAACTCCGACATTGATCTTATTCTTGGGATGGATTGGCTCTCCAAGCATGATGCAAATATTGATTGTGCAAACAAGAAGGTCAAGCTAACTCATCCTGACGAAGACGTGATTATCTTCGCAGCTTGAGATAACACAATCAGGCTATTCTCTCTGAATGACAAGGGCGAGCTTAATGCCATTTCTCAGATTCTGATGGTTTGTGAATATGAGGATGTATTCCCTGAAGAGCTTCCAGGCAGGCCTCCCAACCGTCCAGTTGAATTCGTCATTGAACTTGAACCTGGTACCGAGCCAGCCTGTCGGTGTCCGTACAAACTTTCTCCTGATGAGTTGAAGGAGCTGAAGAAACAACTTGATGAGCAAGAACGAATGGGTCTAATCAGACCAAGTGCTTCTCCTTGGGGCTGTGGTGTTCTATTTGTCAAGAAAAAGGATGGCATGGAACGTCTTTGCGTTGATTACCGACGATTGAACAAGAAGACAATAAAGAATAAGTACCCGCTCCCCAATATCAATGAATTGTTCGAGCAGCTCAAAGGAGCCAAGGTTTTCTCGAAACTTGATCTTCGGATGGGTTACCATCAGATTTGTATCCGTGAAGAGGATATTCCCAAGACCGCATTCAGAACGAGTTATGGCTCCTATGAATACACGGTTATGTCTTTCGGGCTTGCAAATGCTCCACCGACTTTCTCTCGGATGATGCACTTCATATTCAACCCCTACACCAATGAATTCGTTCTCGTCTATCTGGATGATATCTTGGTATTCTCCAAGAATGAAGAAGACCATGCCAAGCACCTCTGTTTGGTCCTTGACAGACTCCGTGAGCACCGTTTCTATTCGAAGTTCTCCAATTGTGAATTCTGACTTGATAAAGTCATCTATCTTGGCCATATTATCTCTTCCGAGGGCATTTATGTTAACCCCGAGAAGGTTGAAGCTATTGTCAACTGGGAACCTCCGCCATATGTCAAACAACTCCGAAGTTTCCTCGGTCTCGCAAGCTATTGCAGAAGTTCGTTGAGAACTTCTCCAAGATTGCCAAGCCTCTTTCCAACCTGTTGTAGAAGAATGTCAAGTACTCGTGGACTCTTGCTTGCGATGTGGCATTCAATACCCTCAAAGAGAAGCTCATTTCTGCTCCGGTTCTTACTCCTCCGGATGAGTCCAAGCCTTATGAAGTCTTTTGCGATGCTTCATTGCAAGGTCTTGGTGGTGTTCTCATGCAAGACAAGAAGATCGTTGCATACACTTCACGTCAGCTGAAACCAAATGAGAAGAATTACCCCACACATGATCTTGAGCTAGCAGCAGTTGTTCATGCCTTGATCACGTGGAGACACCTTCTGTTGGGCAGAAAAGTGGACATCTTCACCGATCACAAGAGCTTGAAGTACATCTTCACTCAGCCAAACCTTAACCTTCGCCAGACTCGTTGGGTTGAGATGATTCAAGAGTACGATCCAAGCATTGAGTATACTCCTGGCAAGGCCAATGTCATTGCAGATGCCTTGAGCAGGAAGGCGTATTGCAACAGTCTCCTTCTCAAACCTCTCCAACCTGAACTTTGTGAATCATTCAGGAAGCTCAACCTCCAAGTTGTTCCGCAAGGATTCCTTGCCAACCTACAAGTTGCTCCTACCTTGGAAGATCAAATCCGTGAGGCCCAATTCAGTGATGCTATGGTGCAGAAGGTGAAACATGGTATTGCAAAGGGCACTCCCAAGTACAAGTGCTATCGCATTGATGACAGAGACACTTTGTTCTTTCAGGACATAATTGTGGTTCCCAAAGGTGATCTCAGGAAGCTCATAATGAACGAGGCACATGACTCACTCCTCTCGATACATCCAGGAAGCTCCAAGATGTACCATGACCTCAAGCAATCATATTGGTGGACTCACATGAAAAGGGTGATTGCCCAATTCGTGAACGAATGTGATGTCTGCAGAAGAGTGAAGGCAGAGCATCAACATCCAGCCGGACTCCTTCAACCTTTACCTATTCCCGAGTGGAAATTCGATCACATTGAGATGGATTTCGTCACCGGTTTTCCCAAGTCCAAGAGAGGAAATGATGCTATCCTTGTGGTGATTGACAAGCTAACTAAAGTGGCTCATTTTCTTCCAGTCAAAGAATCTATCAACGCAGCTCAGCTAACGGAGCTGTACACCTCCAGAATTGTCTCTTTGCATGGCATTCCTCAAGTGATCTCCTCAGACCGTGGAAGCTTGTTCACTTCCAAGTTCTGGGATTCCTTTCAGTCAGCCATGGGCACCAATATTCGTTTCAGCACAGCGTTTCACCCTCAGACTAGTGGTCAAGTCGAAAGAGTGAACCAAATCCTTGAAGATATGCTCAGAGCTTGTGTCATCTCCTTCAGTATGAAATGGGAAGATTTCCTTCCATTTGCCGAATTCTCCTACAACAACAACTTCCAAGCAAGTGCAGACAAAGCTCCATTTGAAATCCTGTATGGCAGAAAGTGTCGTACCCTTCTCAACTGGTCCAAGACTGGTGAACGTCAACTCCTTGGAAATGATTTAATCTCAGAGGCCGAAGAAATGTGCAAAGTCATACGTGAGAATCTCAAGGCCGCGCAATCGCGTCAAAAGAGCTACTATGACGGCAAGCATCGTGACTTGGCTTTTGACATTGGAGACCATGTCTATCTCCGTGTTTCTCCCATGAAGGGCACTCAGAGGTTCGGTATCAAGGGCAAAGCTTGCTCCAAGATACGTGGGCCCTTCAAGATTCTTGGCAAGAGAGGCGATCTAGCCTACCAAGTCGAGCTTCCTCCAACTTTGCAAATGTGCACGATGTGTTCCACGTGTCACAACTCTGCAAGTGCTTCAAGACGCCTGAACGCTCCATTCCTTCCAAAGAGATTGATCTTCAGCAAGACTTGTCTTATCGTGAGCACCCCGTTGCTATCCTCGAAGAAACTGAGCGCAAGACCCGCAAGAAGTCCATCAAATTCTTGAAAGTGAAGTGGTCACACCAAACCGACCGAGAAGCTACATGGGAACGAGAAGATCATCTCCGTTCCGAGTATCCCGCCTTCTTTCAGTCCTAGATCTCGGGATGAGATCTTTTTGTAGTGGAGGAGAGTTTGTAACGCCCCGGATGTAACAATTCCATTTATGGCAATATAAGCACCGTTGACTTCATCAATTCCATTTTGGGCTCTTCCTTCATTTCGGGTTTCTTCGTTTTGCCGTGTGCGTGTGTGCATATTATCCATGTCATGTCATCATGTGCATTGCATTGCATTCGTGTCGTCACTTGCACCCGGTCATGCTCGTCTCTTCCCGTTGTCTGTGCATTGCATTGCATTCGTGTCGTCACTTGCACCCGGTCATGCTCGTCTCTTCCCGTTGTCTGTTTCGAGTTCCGACACAAACACACGTGCCCGTGGCACCTCCGAGTCCTTCTTTCATTTGTGGCCGTAAAACATTCTCGGAATGAGGTGAGACTTGTCGTACGTTGTTGTTTTAGTACGTGTAGGCCGCCTGTCAAGTTTCGTCGCGTTTGGTGGTTGTTTGATACTCCAACGGTTAATCTCGTGGGCTAAAAGCTCCTCTTTCTTTTGGCCCAACACCCCTCCACAACAGCCCACTAACCCAACACAACCACTTCCATCCTCTCGGTCGTCGGACCGTGATCGTGTGGGCAAAAACCGCACCTCATTTGGACACTGCTAACTCCCTATGCCTATAAAAAGGCCCCATCCCCTCCATTTTCGGGTAGAAACCCTAGTCCATCCGACCCTGCGCCGCCGGACGTGTCCGCCCCGCCGCCGGACGCGTCCAGCCGACGCCCGAGCCAATCCGCGTGTGCCATGTGTCCCGCCGGACCCGTTCCCACATCCCCGCACCGCCGGGCCCGCCGGGCCAGCGGGAGTCCCGCCCGGCCCGAGGCTGCTGCCCCGCGCCCTCGTCCTCCCGGCCGGTCGTCGCGCCGCGCCTCCGCCGCCGGGACCGCACCCCGTCGCCGGCCGCCACCACCAAGCTCTTCTCCGCCACCTGGACCAGTGCCCGTCGCCGGCCTCGTCCTTCGCAGCCCACCGGAGTGCCTCCTCCTGTCGCGCCAACGCCGACCTGGCCAGATCCGGCCGCCCCGCCCCCCCCCTCGCCGGATCGGGCCTCGCCGCCGCTTCCCCTCGCCAGCGACGTGCCGCCGCCGTGGCTGCCTCGCCTGATCCAATCGGGATCGGGGACGAGCGCCCTGCCTCCGTCGACCTCATGGTCCAGCCTCGCTAGGCCCACCGCAGCCGGCCCGCCCCGCCGGTCAACCTCCAGCTGGGCCTGCCCAGGCCCCGGCCTGCCTCCATCCCCTACTGCTACTGGGCCGAGCCCAGTGGTAAGCGCCGCCTATCCCACGCCCGTGTGTTTTATTTCTATATTGCGCTCATGTGTTTTTTCGGAGTTAGAAAACTGCTAAGCCCCTGAATCTGGTAATTTTTATGCCCCCTTTAACATGTGGTATCTTGGTGCTCAGTGCTCCGTTTTGCGCTTATGATATGTCAAAATGTTCGTCTCGTCATGCTCTACATGTTAGCATCAGCTTCATGCATGTTAGGGATCATCTAGTTGGCTTAATCTTCGTGGCAAGGGTGCATCATGATGTAACTGTTTCATCACTTGTTGTCTGTGTAAATATGTTGGCATGTTCGTGAGCTAGTAACTTTGTGCATGTTGGTCCGATTGGAGTGCATGATATGTCCAGATGTTCGTCTTGTGATGCTCTTCATGATGGATGCATTTGCATACATGTTAGGTTGCATTATGCCATGTTTATCTCTATTGCAAAAGTGCATGTGGCTGATAAGTTTCTGAACTTGTTATGAGATGATGTTTTGTCTTGCTTGTGTATATTAATCCATGTGTCATATGAGCTAGGTGTCAACATGAGTTTTGCTATTTGGAATGTGCTCTACATGATAGATTCATTTTCATGCCATGATATGTCTTGATATGAGTGCAACAAGCTTGTTAACATGTCATCGTGATGTTAAATTTCTGCTAAGTGAGAACATGTTAATTTTTATGCCATGTTTCCATGAGGCTCCCGTCTTTGTTGTGCATGCTTAGAGTTGTCCAGTGGGTGTTCCTTGATGTATATGTTATGCTCTAGCTATCCATGCTCTTCTTTGCCTTGACGCCATGTTGTAGCCTGTTCTTTTGAGGCCCTCTAGTTGCTTCAAAATGTTTTCTGGCAGCATGCCCAGATTTTGCCAAGTCTGGATAAACTTTTGCACTTTTGTCATCATGTTTGGGACATGTTCTATTATGTTGTAGAAGTAGCCATGTGGTTATTCTTGAAGAGCATGTTATGTATGTTATTGCCATGCCTTTTGCTTGCATGATAGTTTGCTATAGGTTGTTGTTTTCATGCTCTCAAGTGGCTATAAAATGTTTTTGTCAGCATGTTATCAACAAGTTCAGTTTTGCCATGTGAATAGCTAGTGTTCTATGCATCCTATAACCATGTTCTTGCCATGAGTAGCCTCACAAACATGTCTTCTTGCTATTGGTTATATTCACATGCCATGCTATGCTTTGGGTTGAGTTGCACAAGCTTGCAAACATGCCTACTTGTTGTAATTTCTGCCATGCCTTTTAATTTTCACAAAGTCTGAGAAATCTGTAAACTTATTGAATCTTGCCAAGCTTGTTTAATTGTGTTCCAGCAAGTTTTTCGGTGTGCTCTAAGTTCATGCTTGCTAAGGATCATGTCTACTTCACATCCATGCCTTTTGTCCTCATGTTTGGGTGCTGTCGCATATTTATTTCTTACTCCAAAGATGCCATGTTGCTGATAACTGCAGTTTTGCATTGCATATTGTTTTGCTTGTCATTTGCAAACCGTGCATCCGTTTCCCATGACTTTATATCGAATTCAACCGAAATCTTCCCTTCTTTCCAGTGGCTTGCTTGGTTACCCAAGATGAAGCCATTTACATCATCTTCTCCTTAGGCTTGAGAGCATCCTCATGCATACACACATCATACTTGCATCCCATGACATGTCTTACATCATGTTGATTATGCATTGCACAGTGTTTGAAATTGTGCCGTTGTTGTGCTCTTGTGTTGGGTAGAGCCGGGAGCCGATACCGAGTTTGAGGATCTTGTCGAGACTGAGTTTGAGGAGCCGTCTTACCATTCCACCGACGACTTACCAGGCAAGATGACCATTCCCCGATATCACCTCTATCTTTGCCTATGATAGTTGTCTAGCTCTTTAGATTGCCTCGATGCCTATTCCTGTTTGTCAGCCTCCTATTGTTGGCATGAAACACTCTAACCGCCTTCCTAGCAAACCGTTGATTGGCTAAGTACGCTTTTTCTCAGCCCCTCTTATAGCGTTGCTAGCTGCAGGTGAAGTTTGAAGATTGCTCCATGATGAACTTGTTGTTTTGGGATAACACAATATATATCTATGTTAATCAATGCACATATATATTGGCAATGGGTGGAAGGCTTGGCCTTCTGCTTGGTGTTTTGTTCCACTCATGCCACCTTAGGACCCGATAAACCGGTGTTATGTTCCTTGATTTTGCGTTCCTAACACGGTTGGGGTTTATGGGCCCCCCTTGATAATTCTCTCAGCTTAAAGCTTTTCTAGCAAGGCCCAACATTGGTTTTACATTTGCCTAATAACTAAAACTTCCATAGGGCATTCAAACCCGAGTTCTTAATCAACAACCCGGGTCAGTGCTTCTAATGAGTGTTGGTCCAAACTGGGGGTTATGCGGAGCCACCTTGGGGAAACCCGAGGTTTGGTTTTACTCGTAGGGTCGCCCATCCGGTCGTGGCCTGAGACGAGATACGCGCGGCTACTAGCAGGGTGTCGGCATGCCGGGAGGTCTTGCTGGATTAGTTTCACCTTTGTTGAAATATCTTGAGCACGGGATTCCGAGAATACTCGGATCTTCCCACTTTGGAGTTGCGACTCCGCAGATCGTGAGCTTGTGATGGGCTAAGTTGGGACACCTCTGCAGGGTTTGATCTTTCGAAAGCCGTGCCCGCGGTTATGTGGCAGATGGGAATTTGTTAATATCCGGTTGTAGATAACTTGACACCATATCCATAAGAATACACTACCTGTGTGAGTAACCGTGATTGTCTCTTTCCGAAGGGCTTCGGGAAGTGAACACAGTGGGGTTATGTTTGACCGTGAGTAGCTGGGATCACTTCTTGATCAACTTGGCGACCGTTGGCACTTGTTCTCATCTCGCTCTAAACTCGTAAGCTAGTTGCTTAGTGCTTGCTGCAAACACTTTAAATAACCTTTCCACACCTAAGGTTTTGGTAGTTTTGATACCCGAGAATGGGATTGCTGAGTCCTTTGTGGCTCACAGTTTACAACACACACCAGATGCAGGTACAGCCGAGTACGATGCAAGAGTTGGATCAGAACTTCAGTGGGAGTTCGATGAAGAGCGTGGTCGTTACTATGTTTCGTATCCCGACGATCAGTAGTGGTTCCTACTAGGGGTGATCAAGCCTTGTGTTTATGGTATGTTTCTCGTTTGGTTTTCGTTCGTAGTCGGACCCTGTGTTTTGGATGATTGTATGATATTGTATTCATTGTGTGACGTGGCGAGTGTAAGCCAACTATCTTTTACAATTTCATCCCCGAACTTTTACGTGAGATGTGCAAAGATACCATACTTGAGATCATTCCAGAATGCACTTATGTCTTTAAGTCGTGCCTCAACACGTAGGAGACATAGTCTCATCCTGAGCATTACAGAACAGTAGCCCGTGGAGGCTAGATGGGGTCGACGGTGGTGACGAACAATATCCCGTGGAGTCCCGTTTTGTGGGACGCCACACCCCTCCCGATGAACAGGACCCCTGTTTCGACTGTAGTGCTCCTACAAAAGTTCGTTTCCTCCGTTTTGCGGTACGCCACACCCCTCCCGATCAACAGGACCCCCGTTTCAACCGTAGCGCTCCAACACAAGTCCGTTTCCCCTGTTTTGCGGTATGCCACACCCCTCCTGATCAACAGGACCCCCGTTTCGACCGTAGGAGGTCCGTTTCCTCCGTTTTGTGGTACACCAGACCCCTCCCGATGAACAGGATCCCATTTCGAACGTGGCCGGTCGAACACAAGGCCGTTCCTCCGTTCTGCGGTACGCCAGGCCTCGTTTCCATCGGCTGTTCCGTCCAAGCCCTCCCGATGAACACGACAACGCATTCCGTTCCGACCTAGCCGGTTGGCTCCCCATGAACACGACGACGACGCTGTTTCTCCGTTTCGACCCAGCCATGTACACGAGCCCTGGCCGTACGTACGCGTGAGTAGGCATTCGAGACCCCGCCTGTATGTACGTATGTGGCCGTATTTACTTTCTTGCACACTGGCCGCTGTACGTGCGTGTACATGCTACGTGCGCGCCTCTGCTACGACACGTGCGCGCCTCTACATCGACCAGTATGTACGTACACGTTCGCGACCAGAATGACAACGCTACATATGCTTCGACCAGGTGGGTCCCGACTGTCAGGCACTTCCTTGCATGCGAAGATGTAGCTGGTGGGTCCCAGCAGTCAGGGGGCGAATCGTTTTTTTTGCCCGGACGCACTTCCGTGCGTGCGAAGATGTAGCTGGTGGGTCCCAGCAGTCAGGGTGAAACATTTTTTTTGCGAAATACGGTGGCCCGTCCGGTGGGTCCCCGATGTCAAGTGGAGGAATAATTATTTTGCGCGTAATAAGGAGGCACTTCCTTGCTGCAACCGTGGACCCAGATGTCAGCCTCTCCACGTACAGTCCACGTCCGATGTCGTTCCTTGACAACGTTTACCACGCCGCGCCAAGAGCACCAGGGCGATGGACGACGACGAGGCCTAGGAAGGGGACGACGCGGAGCCGGGGAAGATGCGGCAGTGGATGCCCGCGCGTAGAGGAGTACGAGGGTTCACTGGTTCGCTGCGGTGTGAGGCTGCCGTCACCGCAGAATAACAGGGGGTGTGGGTGAGAAGAGGGATGGCTGGCCAGCGGTGGGAATAGTAGGGGGTGGTGAGGCCTCCGCGGCAGCACAACCGGCCACGGGAGGCAGGAGCATGCGACACCACCGGCGCTGCTTTGGGCGGCTGGAGCAACAAGACCAGAGGTTTAAGAAGCACTACGGCCGTTGGATGGACATCGTACGGTCACTGGAGCTAGAATCGTTCATATTTACTAAGTTGCAAAGCACTCCGTCCCCGTCAACTTAGTAGGCCCACAAGTCAGCCTCTCACCAAGGTGGGTCTCAACTAGCAGGGGGAGTATTGATTTTTGTGTGCCTAATAAGGAGGCGCTTCCGGTGGGCCCGAGCTGACAACGGGGGGAACATTTTTTCACGCAATACGGTGGCCCGTCTGTTGGGTCCCAGCAGTCAGCGGGGAAACATTTTTTTCGCGAAATACGGTGGCCCGTCCGGTGGGTCCCTGCTGTCAGGTGGAGGAATCATTATTTTCCGCGTAATAAGGAGGCACTTCCTTGCTGCAGTCGTGGACCTAGCTGTCAGTCTCTCCACGTACAGTCCACGTCCGATGGAAGCCGTTCCTTGACCACGTTGACCACGCTGCGCAGAGAGCACCAGGGCGGTGGACGACGGCGAGGCCTAGGAAGGGGACGATGCGGAGCCAAGGACGACGTGGCAGTGGATGCCCACGTGTAGAGGAGTATGAGGGTTCACTTGTTCGCTGCGGTGTGAGGCTGCCGTCGCCGCAGAATAACATGGGGTGTGGGTGAGGACAGGGATGGCCTGGCCAATGGTGGGAGTAGTAGGGGGCGGTGAGGCCTCCGCCGCATCGCAGCCGGCCACGGGAGGTAGGATCACAAGGCACGACCGGTGCTGGTTTGGGCGGCTGGAGCAAGAAGACGAGAGGTTGAAGAAGCACTACGGCTGTTGCATCGACATCGTACGGTCACTGGAGCTAGAATCATGCATATTGACTAGGTTGACAAAGCCCTCCGTCCCCGTCAACTTAGTAGGCCCACAAGTCGGCCTGCCACTATACTGGGTCCCAGCTAGCAGGGGGAGTATTCATTTTTTTGTGCGTAATAAGGAGGCACTTCCTTGTGTGCGATGATATAGCTGGTGGGTCCAAGCTGTCAGCGGCGGTAATGTTTGTTTCGCGAAATACAGAGGCCCTTTTGGCGGTTCCCAGATGTCAGGTGGAGGAATCATTATTTTGCACGTAATAAGGAGGCATTTCCTTGCGTGCGGCCGTGGACCCAGCTGTTAGCCTCTCCACGTACAGTCCACTTCAGATGCATGTTGGTCGTTAACCACGTTGACCAGGCCGCGCCGAGAGCACCAGGGCGATGGACAACGGTGATACGTCTCCAACGTATCTATAATTTTTGATTGTTCCATGCTATTATTTATGAAGTCTTGGATGTTTAATGGGCTTTATCATTCACTTTTATATCATTTTTGGGACTAACCTACTAACCCAAAGGCCCAGTCCAGATTGTTGTTTTTGCCTATTTCAGGGTTTTGCAGAAAAAGAATATCAAACGGAGTCCAAACGGAATGAAACCTTCGCGAGAGATATTTTCGGAGAAAATCACGCACAGGAAGCTTGAGAACCACGTCAGAGGATCGAGGGGGTGCCCTCAAGGGTGGGGGGCGCTCCCCCTTTCCCAGGGCGCGCCCCCCTGCCTCGAGGCCCCCTCAAGTGTCCCCCGGTGCCCTCCTTCTTCCTATATAAGTCCACGTACCCCAGAAACTCCGTGAATAGAGAGAAAACCCTAATTCCACCGCCGTAGCTTCTGTTCCCGTGGAGATCCCATCTTGGAGCCTGTTGCGGAGCTCCACCGGACGGGGATCCATCACAGAGGCCTTCATCATCATCATCATCACCCTCACCATGAGTTGTGAGTAGTTTGCCACAGACCTTCGGGGTCCATAGTTAGTATCTAGATGGCTTCTTCTCTCTCTCTCTCTCTCTCTCTCTGTATCTCAATACAAAGTTCTCCTCGGTCTTCGAGGAGATCTATTCGATGTAATCTCTTTTTGCGGTGTGTTTGTCAAGATCCGATGAATTGTGAGCTTATGATCAAGTTTATCTATGAAAGATATTTGGTTCTTCTCTAACTTTTTATGTGTGCTCATAATATCCTTGCAAGTCTCTTTGAATTATTGGTTTGGTTTGGCCTACTAGATCTATAGTTCTTGCAATGGGAGAAGTGCTTGGGTTTGGGTTCAGTCTTGTGGTGTCCTTTCCCAGTGACAGTAGGGGCAGCAAGGCACGTATTGTATTGGTGCCATCGAGGATAAAAAGATGGGGTTTTCATCATATTGCTTGAGTTTATCCCTCTACATCATGTCATCTTGCTTAAGGCGTTACTCTGTTCGTATGAACTCAATACACTAGATGCATGCTCGATAGCGGTCGATGTGTGGAGTAATAGTAGTAGATGCAGGTAGGAGTCGGTCTACTTGTCTCGGAAGTAATGCCTATATACAATGATCATGCCTAGATAGTATCATAATTATTCTCTTTTCTATCAATTGCTCGACATTAATTTGTTTACCCGCCGTAGAATATCGCTATCACGAGAGAAGCCACTAGAGAAAACTATGGCCCCCGGGTCTATTCTCAACATATCAACCTACATCTATTTTACATTTACCGCTTGTATTTGCTATTTTATTAAACCAAAAATACCAAAAATATCAACTATCATCTCTATCAGATCTCACTCTGGTAAGTAACCGTAAAGGGATTGACAACCCCTTATCGCGTTGGCTGTGAAGTTCTTATTTGTTTGTGAAGGTGCGAGGGACTGGCGCGTGGTCTCCTACTGGATTGATACCTTGGTTCTCAAAAACTGAGGGAAATACTTACGCTACTATGCTGCATCTCCCTTTCCTGTTCGAGCGAATACAACGCAAGCTCAAGAGGTAGCAAGAAGAATTTCTGGCGCCGTTGCCGGGGAGGCTTACGCAAAAGTCATATACCAAGTACCTATCACAAATCCTTATCCTTCGCATTATATTTATTTGCCTCTCGTTTTCCTCTCCCCCACTTCACCCTTGCCATTTTATTTGCCCTTCTTCCGCCGTGTGTTTACCGTTCGCTTGCTTCTCGTTTGCTTGTGTGCTATGTGCCCCCATTTAGCTTGCATCTTCGCTTGCTAAAGTATGAATCCTCATCCACTTGTTAATCTCTTTAAGAGATCTGATACGTCTCCAATGTATCTATAATTTTTGATTGTTCCATGCTATTTTTTATGAAGTCTTGGATGTTTAATGGGCTTTATCATTCACTTTTAGATCATTTTTGGGACTAACCCACTAACCCAAAGGCCCAGTCCAGGTTGCTGTTTTTTTGCCTATTTTAGGGTTTTGCAGAAAAGGAATATCAAACGGAGTTCAAATGGAATGAAACCTTCGCGAGAGATATTTTTGGAGGAAATCTCGCTCGGGAATCTTCGGGGCCAAGTCATGGGACGGAGGGCCAGCCCTCGAGGGTGGGGGGTGCGCCCCCCTTCCCAGGGCGCGCCCCCTGGCTCGAGGCTGGCCCACACGGCCCCTGGTGCCCTCCTTCTTCCTATATATACCTACGTGCCCCACAAACTCCATACGCAGAGAGAAAGCCCCAATTCCACTGCCGTAGCTTCTGTTCCTGTGGAGATCCCATCTTGGAGCCTGTTCCGGGAGGGGGATCCATCACGGAGGCCTTCATCATCATCATCATCGCCCTCACCTTGAGTTGTGAGTAGTTTACCACAGACCTTCGGGTCCATAGCTAGTATCTAGATGGCTTCGTCTCTCTCTCTGGATCTCAATACAAAGTTCTCCTCGATCTTCGAGGAGATCTATTCGATGTAATATCTTTTTGCGGTGTGTTTGTCGAGATCCGATGAATTGTGAGTTTATGATCAAGGTTATCTATGAAAGATATTTGGTTCTTCTCTGAACTTTTTATGTGTGCACATAATATCCTTTCAAGTCTCTTCGAATTATTGGTTTGGTTTGGCCTACTAGATCTATAGTTCTTGCAATGGGAGAAGTGCTTGGCTTTGGATTCAATCTTGCGGTGTCCTTTCCCAGTGATAGTAGGGGCAGCAAGGCATGTATTGTATTGTTGCCATCGAGGATAAAAAGATGGGGTTCTCAGTATATAGCTTGAGTTTATCCCTCTACATCATGTCATCTTTCTTAAGGCGTTACACTGTTCGTATGAACTCAATACACTAGATGCATGCTGGATAGCGGTCGATGTGTGGAGTAATAGTAGTAGATACAGAATCGTTTCGGTCTACTTGTCTCGGACGTGATGCCTATATTCAATGATCATGCCTAGATAGTCTCATAATTATTCACTTTTCTGTCAATTGCTCGACAGTAATTTGTTTACCCGCCATAGAATACCGCTATCATGAGAGAAGCCACTAGAGAAAACTATGGCCCCCGGGTCTATCTTTATCATATTACTTTCTCGTCAACTAGACAATTTCTGTCACCGTTGTTTATTTGCTTTCTTTACTTTTTGTTACTATACCAAAAATATCAAAAATATAATTATCGTCTCGATCAGATCTATCTCTCGTAAGTGACCGTAAAGGGATTGCCAACCCCTTATCGCGTTGGCTGCGAAGTTCTTATTCGTTTGTGCAGGTGCGAGGGACTTGCACGTGGTCTCCTACTGGATTGATACCTTGGTTCTCAAAATTGAGGGAAATACTTACGCTACTGTGCTGCATCTCCCTTTCCTCTTCGAGGGAATACAACGCAAGCTCGAGAGGTAGCAAGAAGAATTTCTGGCGCCGTTGCTGGGGAGGCTTACGCAAAAGTCATATACCAAGTACCTATCACAAACCCTTATCCTTTTTATTACATTTATTTGCCTCTCGTTTTCCTCTCCCCCACTTCACCCTTGCCGTTTTATTAGCCCTTCTAATGCCGTGTGTTTATCGTTCGCTTGCTTCTTGTTTGCTTGTGTTGCTATGTGCCCTCAATTAGCTTGCATCTTCGCTTGCTAAAGTATGGATCCTCATCCACTTGCTAATCTCTTTAAGGGATCCAATTATGTTGAACCTATTACTAGTGAGCTGCGTGCACTAGATTTTCTAGACACTACAACAAGAACCCCCCTTCAGCAACGCATCGATGCGTTGTCGTATGTCCATATAAGCGTTGCTTAGGTCTACACCAACGGATTTATATGCGTTGTCGTTGGTGGCGTTGCAAAGGTCTACAACAACATATATTAATGCGTTGGTAACCGGCGTGAATATGTGTGGTAAGACAACAACGAATATAGCTAGAGGATAACAACACTTCATATGCGTTGGTGACTCGCACATAAGAGGATCCTTATAATTCCTAGAAGAATTTTGGCATTCCTTGGACAATTAATGGTATTTTGTATATCAACATTTTGAACTATTATGCCAATGCTGATAATGCATAGGACACACACACATAATAATTAGAAAGGTCACATATATTAACTCAACTCTGTTGCTTTACAAAGAACATTATACAAGGATTACAATATCTGAAACTATCTAGTAGTAGTCTGATTCTCAACCTTGCAATCAAGGTGTCAGCCATCTAAAACATAATGTATGAAACATTGACCTGAATGACATTCTAAACCTAATCTGAAACTATCTAGTAGTAGCCACCTCCTTGATCTTTCAATCAACTCATGAGCCATGCATCATCGATTTATCTTGGCATTCTACAACAACAAACAAATGAGAAAAATAAGGTGCCATAAAAGAAATACAAGTTAATAGGACAGTAAAATTTAAACAAAGAGCAACATACAAAGGTTCAAGGCCATGTGAGAGTTAATTTTGCTATATGACAAACAGTTTTGTTTTAGTTGTCCTATCAACCAAGAATCAATTACCAAGTTCAACACCCTTAATTTTTGTTTTACATTCTAGGTCGGTACTTTGGAGTGTAGCAAGAAGAACATTCTTGTTCAGATTTCCCAAGCTAAGCAAGAAATACAATAAGCATTTATATTGCAAAATATTGTAGAAAGAATGATCTATACTAGATTGTTGCTCAGCCATGTTGAATTCCAACAGCAGAGAAATGAGAATACCTTATCTTTAGATGGACGTTTGTTTTATGCTCACATCTCCATGTAATAGAGAAAGTTTCACTTCAGATATAATATGTTGCTTCACTAAACACATGAGTTGAATTTTTACTTCTCTGAACACCCAAGTCAAAGCAAGCTCCAAAATAATTGTTGCATCACTAACGTACGTCATCATCTCTGAAGGACTTTGATATATCATAATTTGAATACTTCTTTATAGTCCCAGCTATAGCACTCAACTTTATAGAAAGAGAAAAGGGAGCCTTATGAATAGACCATTCATATGTAAATTGAGTTATTAAACACCTTATAAAGAATATAATGAAGATATAGGGACGTACATGCCCAAAAAACATGTGCACCGACGAACAAAGCATGCTACATTGAAAACGTAGGTCTGTAGTTACCAAAATAGTGCATAGAAATGCAGAGATTAAAAGAAATCCAAAAATACTCGAAGTTGATAGAAAATAATTCGCACAAAGCTAAATCAGGTGGCTGTATTAAATGTTGACAAGTGCGTTTTCTAGTGATTTTTGATTTATATACATGCTTGACAATAATACTAATCAAAATAGTGAATACACAATCTTTTCAACATGAGTTTCGAAATTACATTGCAGATTATGTAACTTAAATCACCTACAGCTTTACCAGCCAACATTATTCATGAAGTCGTACCTCCTTCTACAGAACTAGCCCTGCCCTGAACTTTCCCCCAAAGATGAATATTTAAGAAATTTTGATCCTGTAAAGAATGATGGATTCATTAAGCACTTGCAAGCACATTTAAGTAGATCTAACAAAAATACTAACCAACACTCTTTAAAAGTCTAACAACAATATTAATTTGTAATAATATACCTTAAGTTTAGGATTCACTCGCATGAGTTGTGATGCCAGGATCAAAGACTCCAAGGATCAATGCGTCATGGAAGATGACACGAAATAAACACACTGTTATGAAGACCAATGCACAAGCGTTAGGCTGCTAGCAACAATTTCTACTATGCTCTAGGATGACATCAACAATCAAGTCTGAACCGAAGTTACTATATCTAGCCGGTAAAAGTGCAGAACATACACATACACAGGTCACCATCTGATCGATTCGTCCATCAAAATAAGACAGCCACGGTCGACATGAGCTATTGCCTGCTGGCTTTGGGATTCTCTAATTTGGTGCTAGTTATTAATATATGGGCTAATGACTAATTAGTTGCGGCCAGCCGGCCGTTAGCATGTACATAGGTGCAAGCCAGCACCCATAACGATGGATCGAATATAATACTTCAAAGGAAATTGTTAGATAATTGGTACCTTTTCTACAACACAAACACCTTAATCTTTACTGAAACTCGATAATCAGCAGAACATATATAAACAAAAATTTCCAAACAACACACTTATTTTCCGTTAGTCACCGACCTTGTCTTCTGTTGTTACCTTCCAGGCAAGGTATAAGATGAAATCACCACCATATTACTAAAGCACAAGCAGAATATCTATTCCAAAGAATCGGGAATATATAGGTTCCATCAACCAGCCACATATGAGAAAGTTGTACCGCATACCCACAAACAAGAACACCCAGAATTGGAAGTCTCCATTTATAATAGCCATCATGACTCATGAGTGTCTGCCTGTCTCGCAAATACGAACTGGGCCGATTGAGTGAACCGGCTGGAAGCACAGAGAGATAGGAGAAGATAAAACATTACCATCGCGTTGAGGTTGGAGAAGCCCTTGGCGAGGATGAGGTACTTGCGGAATCCACGGAGATGGCATGCACGGACAAGCGGACGGCGGCTGGGAAGATGTCTGCAGGTGGCCTCACCGCCGATGAAAACTCTCTTGCTCGCAAGTGCCCGCCTCGCCGTCTTGCGCCGCCGCCACAGTCAACGTCGTCACGTTCCTCCGATGCCGCGGGGATGCCGTTTGGGGGGGGGATTGCCGAGATTGGCCTGCGTGGGAGGGAAGGTGTTGGAGAGATGGGGATGTCCTCGGCATCGGGATCACGGGGTGCAGTTGAGGCGGCCGAGTGTGGAGAACGGAGGCGAACTGGAGGAATCTAGATCAGGGATCACACGAGGCGGCGGCGGCGGCCTGTGCCTACTTATCGGGAGGAAGTGGGTTGTTTCCTTCTATTTCGTATTTTGGAAAAATGATATTTCCTTGATTGTCTTAGGAAGTGGTTAATAGTGGTGGGAAGTGGCTGCGATCCTAGCAACACATGGTTGCTTCGTTGGAGGGAATGCGTAGCTATAGGTGGGTTCATGGTTATGGGGTTTTGCTTGAAATTTATGAACTGAAAATTGTGAGGAATTGTTAAAAGAAAAAGTGATTCATGTTAGCTCCTTAAATAAAAAGCATGATTGCTATGTTGTTACTATAAATTCTATTGATGTCAATTGTGCTAATTATATGCAAACCCTAAGCTTGGGGATGCTAGTTTTGCTATGTCCACTACTTGTTACAATAATCATGATTGGGGTGATTCTTCTTTTGATCTTGAAATTTTATTTAATCCCCATGATGACTATGAAATTGATAATAATGTTTGCCATAATATTGAAAGTGGATTTGAAAGAGTCTCAACTTTTGATCCCACTACTTTAGATATTGATCAATCTTATGAAATCTTAGATAAAAGTGGGTTTGGAAAGGTCATGACTTTAGTTAATGTTGATCCCACTATTTTGGAAGAGTGTCAACTTTGCATGCATGTGGATCGTGTTGAGAATATGTTATGTGATAGCTATATTGTTGAATTTGCTTATGATCCTACAGGCAATTATTATGAGAGAGGAAAATATGGTCATAGAAATCTTCACGTTACTAAATTACCTCTCTTCATGTTGAGATTGATCTTGTTTCTTTCTTCTTCTTTGCATACACTAGATCTTGCTTGCTATGATAATTTGTTTGCTTATAAAATGCCTATGCATAGGAAGTATGTTAGACTTAGATGTGTTTGCCACATGCTATATGATGCTCTCATTGTGCTTCAATTCTTGTCTTTCATGAGAGCATCACTAAAATCGTGCCTAGCTAGGGGCGTAAAACGATAGCGCTTGTAGGGAGGCAACCCAATTTTTTGTTTTTTGTTTTTGTTGCTGTTAGGGAATAAATATTGCATCAAGCCTCTGATTAGATGTGGTTTCATGTTTTGTTTAGTGTTTGTGCCAAGTAGAACCTTTGGGAAGACTTGTGTGAAGTTTATATGATCTTGCTGTGAAAAACAGAATCGTTAGCGCTCGCTAAAGTAGTCGTGGGATTTAGTGGAGCGTGCTTTTTAGTTTATTCTTTTTGCTTCTGATTGGTAGACAAATTGCGCAAATTTACCAATTTAGTTTGAATTTTTTTAAGTTCCAGAAGTAGGCGAACACTGCAGATTACTACAGACTGTTCTGTCTTTGACAGATTCTGTTTTTCGTGTGTTGATTGCTTATTCCGATGCATCTATGAGTAATATTGGAGGATATGAACCATAGAGAACTTGGAGTACAGTAGGTTTAACACCAATATAAATAAAGAATGAATTCATTGATGTACCTTTGAATCGTGGTTTGCTTTCTTATACTAACGGAGCTCACGAGAATTTTTGTCTAAGTTTTGTGTTGTGAAGTTTTCAAGTTTTGAGTATTGCTTTGATGGACTATGGAACAAGGAGTAGCAAAGGCCTAAGCTTGGGGAAGCCCATGGAACCCCAATTAAATTCAATATAATCAAAAGCCTAAGCTTGGGGATGCCCCGGGAAGGCATCCCCTCTTTCGTCTTCATCCATCGGTAACTATACTTGGAGCTATATTTTTATTCACAACATGTTATGTGTTTTGCTTGGAGTGTCTTGTATAATTTGAGTCTTTGCTTTTTAGTTTGCCACAATCATCCTTTCTGGACACACCTATTTGAGAGAGTTAAATATATCCTAGAAATTATTAGAACACTCTATGTGCTTCACTTATATCTTTTGAGTTGAATAGTTTTTGCTCTAGCGCTTCACTTATATCTTTTAGAGCACTGTGGTGGTAATATTTTGTAGAAATTGTTGAACTCTCATGCTTCACTTATATCTATTTGAGAGTCTATCAAAACAGCATGCTAAAGTGTTTAGTCTAAAGAAACTAGTCTTCACATGATAAACATCCAATGTCAATGTAGTAAAATTTTCACATCAAGTGCATTGAATAGAAAGAGATGTCGGATGCTTGATAATTGTTTTGAGACATGAGGATAGTGATATTAGAGTCACGCTAGTGGAGTTATTATGAAATTGAGAAATAGTTGTGTTAAGGTTAGTGATTCCCGTAGCATGCACGTATGGTGAACCGTTGTGTGACTAAGTTAAAGCATGAGGTATTTGTAGAGTGCCAACCTTTGTGTGGAGGTCGGGGGCGCGCGATGGTTAACTCCTACCAACCTCCCCCCTAGGAGCATGCGTTGATTACTTTGTTTTTGATGACTCGTAGATTTTTGCAATAAGTATATGAGTTCTTATGACTAATGTTGAGTCCATGGATTATACGCACTATCACCCTTCCACCATTGCTAGCCTCTCTTGTACCGCGCAACTTTCGCCGATGCCATAAACCCACTATATATCCTTCCTAAAAATAGCCACCATATTGGTCCTCAAAACAGCCACCATACCTACCTATCATGGCATTTCCATAGCCATTCCGAGATATATTGCCATGCAACTTTCCACCGTTCCATTTATATGACACGCATTATATTGTCATATTGCCATGCATGATCATGTAGTTGACGTCGTATTCGTGGCAAAGCCACCATGCATAATCTTTTCATACATGTCACTCTTGTTTCATTGCACATACCGGTACACCGCTGGAGGCATTCATATAGAGTCATACTTTGTTGTTGCAGTATCGAGTTGTAATATCGTGTTGTAATGAAAGTGTGATGATCATCATTATTAGAGCATTGTCCCATGGGAGGAAAGGCTGAACCTATAAAGCCCCTCCGCAAAAAAAGAAAAAAAAAGAAAAAGAAAGGCCAAAGAAAAAAAAGGCCCAAAAAAAGGAAAAAAAGGAAAAGAAAAAGGGATAATGCTACTATCCTTTTCCACACTTGTGCTTCAAAGTAGCACCATGTTCTTCATTGTAGAGAGTCTCATGCTTAGTCACTTTCATATACTAGTGGGAATTTTCATTATAGAACTTGGCTTGTATATTCCAACGATGAGCTTCCTCAAATGCCCTAGGTCATCGTGAGCAAGAAAGTTGGATGCATACCCACTAGTTTCTTTTGTTGAGCTTTCATTCGTATTTAGCTCTAGTGCATCCGTTGCATGGCAATCCCTACTCACTCACATTGATATCTATTGATGGGCATCTCCATAGCCCGTTGATACGCCTAGTTGATGTGAGACTATCTCCCTCCTTTTTGTCTTCTCCACAACCACCTCTACTCCACCCATAGTGCTATGTCCATGGCTCACGCTCATGTATTGCGTGAAAGTTGAAAGGTTTGAAAATAATAGAGTATGAAAACAAGTGCTTGGCTGAAATCGGGGTTGTGCATGATATGAATATTTTTGTGTGATAATAAGGGAGCATAGCCAAGACTATATGATTTTGTAGGGATAACTTTCTTTAGCCATAGTATTTTGAGAAGACATGAATGCTTTGTTAGTATTGCTTGAAGTATTGTTATTTCTTATGTCAATATAGACTTTTATCTTGAATACTTCAGATCTGAACATTCATGCCACAATTAAGAGAATTACATTGAAAAACTATATTGGTTAGCATTCCACATCAAAAATTCTTTCTTTATAATTTACCTACTCGAGGACGAGCAGGAATTAAGCTTGGGGATGCTTGATACATCTCCAACGTATCTATAATTTTTGATTGTTCCATGCTATTATTTATGAAGTCTTGGATGTTTAATGGGCTTTATCGTTCACTTTTATATCATTTTTGGGACTAACCTACTAACCCAAAGGCCCAGTCCAGATTGCTGTTTTTTTTTTGCCTATTTCAGGGTTTTGCAGAAAAGGAATATCAAACGGAGTCCAAACGGAATGAAACCTTCGCGAGAGATATTTTTGGAGGAAATCACGCTCGGGAATCTTCGGGACCAAGTCAGGGGACGGAGGGCCAGCCCTCGTGGGTGGGGGGCGCGCCGCCCTTCCTAGGGCGCGCCCCCAGTCTCGAGGCTGGCCCACATGGACCCCGGTGCCGTCCTTCTTCCTATATATACCTACGTACCCCAGAAACTCCATACGCAGAGAGAAAACCCTAATTCCACCGCCGCAGCTTCTGTTCCCGTGGAGATCCCATCTTGGAGCCTGTTCCGTGAGGGGGATCCATCACGTAGGCTTTCATCATCATCATCATCGCCCTCACCATGAGTTGTGAGTAGTTTACCATAGACCTTCGGGGCCATAGCTAGTATCTAGATGGCTTCTTCTCTCTCTTTGGATCTCAATACAAAGTTCTCCTCGATCTTCGAGGAGATCTATTCGATGTAATCTCTTTTTGCGGTGTGTTTGTCGAGATCTGATGAATTGTGAGTTTATGATCAAGGTTATCTATGAAAGATATTTGGTTCTTCTCTGAAATTTTAATGTGTTCTCATAATATCCTTGCAAGTCTCTTCGAATTATTGGTTTGGTTTGGCCTACTAGTTCTATAGTTCTTGCAATGGGAGAAGTGCTTGGCTTTGGGTTCAATCTTGCGGTGTCCTTTCCCAATGACAGTAGGGGCAGCAAGGCACGTATTGTATTGTTGCCATCGTGGATAAAAAGATGGGGTTTTCATCATATTGCTTGAGTTTATCCGTCTACATCATGTCATCTTTCTTAAGGCGTTACTCTGTTCGTATGAACTCAATATACTAGATGCATGCTGGATAGCGGTCGATGTGTGGAGTAATAGTAGTAGATGCATAATCATTTCGGTGTACTTATCTCGGACGTGATGCCTATATACAATGATATGCCTAGATAGTCTCATAATTATTCGCTTTTCTATCAATTGCTCGACAGTAATTTGTTTACCCGCCGTAGAATACCGCTATCATGAGAGAAGCCACTAGAGAAAACTATGGCCCCCGGGTCTATCTTTATCATATTACTTTCTCGTCAACTAGCCAATTTCAGTCACCGTTGTTTACTTGCTTTCTTTACTTTCTGTTTCTATAGCAAAAATACCAAAAATATAATTATCATCTCTATCAGATCTCACTCTCGTAAGTGACCGCAAAGGGATTGACAACCCCTTATCGCGTTGGCTGCGAAGTTCTTATTTGTTTGTGCAGGTGCGAGGGACTGGCGCGTGGTCTCCTACTGGATTGATACCTTGGTTCTCAAAAACCAAGGGAAATACTTACGCTACTGTGATGCATCTCCCTTTCCTCTTCAAGGGAATACAACGCAAGATCAAGAGGTAGCAAGATCCAATTATGTTGAACCTATTGCTAGTGAGCTGCGTGCACTAGATTATCTTTATGGGGTTTTGCTTGAAATTTATGAATCTGAAAATTGTGAGGAATTGTTAAAAGAAAAAGTGATTCATGTTAGCTCCTTAAATAAAAAGCATGATTGCAATGATGTTACCATAAATTCTATTGATGTCAATAGTGCTAATAATATGCAAAACCCTAAGCTTGGGGATGCTAGTTTTGCTATGTCTACTACTTGTTACAATGATCATGATTGGGGTGATGATTCTTACGATCTTGAAAATTTATTTAAACCCCATCATGAATATGAGATTGATAATAATGTTTGCCATAATATTGAAAGTGGGTTTGGAAGAGTGTCAACTTTAGATCCCACATATTTGGAGAATGTTCAATCTTATGAAATTTTTGATTAAAGTGGGTTTGGAGAGGTCATGACTTTAGTTAATGATAATCCCACTATTTTGGACGAGTGTCAACTTCTTATGCAGGTGGATCATGTTGAAAATATGTTATGTGATAGCTATATTGTTGATTTCGCTCATGATCCTACATGAAATTATTATGAGAGAGGAAATTATGGTTGTAGAAATTTTCATGTTACTAAATTACCTCTCGTTATGTTGAGATTGCTACTGTTTCTTGCTTCTTCCTTGCATATGCTAGAAATTGATCACCTTGATAATTTGTTTGGGTATAAAATGCCTATGCATAGGAAGTTTGTTAGACTTAGATGTGTTTGTCACATGCTATATGATGCTCCTTTTTGTGCTTCAAGTCTTATATTTCATGTGAGCATCATTGAATTAATCGTGCCTAGCTAGGGGCGTAAAACGATAGCGCTTGTTGGGAGGAAAACCAACTTTATGTTTTTTGTTTTTGTTGCTGTTAGGGAATAAATATTGCATCTAGCCTCTCATTATATGTGGTTTCATGTTTGGTTTAGTGTTTGTGCCAAGTAGAAACTTTGGGAAGACTTGTGTGAAATTTATTTGATCTTGCTGTGAAAAATAGAATTGTTAGCGCTCGCTAAAGTAGTCTTCAGATTTTACTGGAGCGTGCTTTTTAGTTGATTCTTTCCGCAGATGATTGGTACACAAATTTTGCTAATTTACCAATTTAGTTTTAATTTTTTGGAGCTCCAGAAGTGGGCGAACCCTGCAGATTAGTACAGACTGTTCTGTTTTTGACAGATTCTGTTTTTCGTGTGTTGTTTGCTTATTTCGATGCATCTATGAGTAGTATTGGAAGATATGAACCATAGAGAAGTTGGAGTACAGTAGGTTTAACACCAATATAAACAAAGAATGAATTCATTGCTGTAACTTTGAGTTCTGGTTTGTTTTCTTATAGTAACGGAGCTCACGAGAATTTTTGTCTAAGATTTGTGTTGTGAAGTTTTCAAGTTTTGAGTATTGCTTTGATGGACTATGGAACAAGGAGTAGCAAAGGCCTAAGCTTGGGGATGCCCATGGAACCCGAAGTAAATTCAAGGTAATCAAAAGCCTAAGCTTGGGAATGTCCCGGAAGGCATCCCCTCTTTCGTCTTCATCCATCGGTAACTATCATGGAAAAAAATAGCGCGCTATTTCGACGCTAATAGCGCGCTATAGCATATCTGAAGAGCCCACGCTAAATTAATCAGTGTACAATGTCTCACTATTAGCACGCTATAGCGCGATATAGCACGCTAATAGCATATTTTAGGGTCGCCGCTATTTTGGTATAGCGCGCTAAGCTATATTTTTATTCGCAACATGTTATGTGTTTTGCTTGGAGCGTCTTGTATAATTTGAGTATTTGCTTGTTAGTTTGACACAACCATCCTTGCTGGACACACCTATTTGAGAGAGTTAAATATGGCCTAGAAATTATTAGAACACTCTATGTGCTTCACTTATATCTTTTGAGTTGAATAGTTTTTGCTCTAGTGCTTCACTTATATCTTTTAGAGCACGGTGGTGATAATATTTTGTAGAAATTGTTGAGCTCTCATGCTTCACTTATATCCTTTTGAGAGTCTATTAAAACAGCATGGCAATGTGTTTAGGCTAAAGAAACTAGTATTCGCATGATAGACATCCAATGTCAATGTAGTAAAAAAATTCACACCAAGTGCATTGAATAGAATGAGATGTTGGATGCTTGATGATTGTTTTGAGATATGTGGATAGTGATATTAGAGTCATGCTAGTGGAGTTATTATGAAACTGAGAAATACTTGTGTTAAGGTTAGTGATTCCCGTATCATGCATGTATGGTGAACCGTTCTATGACTAAGTTAAAGCATGAGGTATTTGTAGAGTGTCAACCTTTGTGTGGAGGTCGGGGGCGCGCGATGGTTAACTCCTACCAACCTCCCCCTAGGAGCACGCGTTGATTACTTTGTTTTGATGACTCGTAGATTTTTGCAATAAGTATATGAGTTCTTATGACTAATGTCGAGTCCATGGATTATACGCACTCTCACCCTTCCACCATTGCTAGCATCTCTCTTACCGCGCAACTTTCGCCGGTGCCATAAACCCACTATATATCCTTCCTCAAAACAGCCACCATACCTACCTATCATGGCAGTTCCATAGCCATTCCGAGATATATTGCCATGCAACTTTCCACCGTTCCGTTTATATGACACGCATCATATTGTCATATTGCCATTGCATGATCTTGTAGTTGACATCGTACTTGTGGCAAGGCCACCATGCATAATTTTTATACATGTCACTCTTGTTTCATTGCACATACCGGTACACCGCCGGAGGCATTCATATAGAGTCATACTTTGTTGTTGTAGTATCGAGTTGTAATATCGAGTTGTAATGAAAGTGTGATGATCATCATTATTAGAGCATTGTCCCATGGGAGGAAAGGCTAAATCTATAAAGCCCCTCCGCAAAAGAAAAAAAAGAGAAAGACCAAGGAAAAAAAGAAAGGCCCAAAAAAAAGAAAAAAGAAAAAAGAAAAGAAAACAAAAAGGGAAATTGCTACTATCTTTTTCCACACTTGTGCTTCAAATTAGCACCATGTTCTTCATTGTAGAGAGTCTGATGTTTAGTCACTTTCATATACTAGTGGGTATTTTTGTTATAGAACTTGGCTTGTATATTCCAACGATGGGCTTCCTCAAATGCCCTAGGTCTTCGTGAGCAAGCAAGTTGGATGCACACCCACTAGTTTCTTTTGTTGAGCTTTCATTCATATTTAGCTCTAGAGCATCCGGTTCATGGCAATCCCTACTCACTCACATTGATATCTATTGATGGGCATCTTCATAGCCCGTTGATACGCCTAGTCGATGTGAGACTATCTCCCTCCTTTTTGTCTTCTCCACGACCACCTCTATTCCACCCAAAGTGCTATATCCATGGCTCACGCTCGTGTATTGCGTGAAAGTTGAAAGGTTTGAAAAGATAGAGTACGAAAACAAATGCTTGGCTGAAATCGGGGTTGTGCATGATATGAATATTTTTGTGTGATAACGAGGGAGCATAGCCAACACTATATGATTTTGTAGGGATAACTTTCTTTAGCCATAGTATTTTGAGAAGACATGATTGCTTTGTTAGTATTGCTTAAAGTATTATTATTTCTTATGTCAATGTAGACTTTTATCTTGAATCTTTCAGATCTGAACATTCATGCCACAATTAAAAGAATTACATTGAAAAACTATATTGATTAGCATTCCACATAAAAAATTCTTTCTTTAGCATTTACCTACTCGTGGACGAGCAGAAATTAAGCTTGGGGATGCTTGATACGTCTCCAACGTATCTATAATTTATGATTGTTCCATGCTATTATTTATGAAGTCTTGGATATTTAATGGGCTTTATCATTCACTTTTATATCATTTTTGGGACTAACCTACTAACCCAAAGGCCCAGTCCAGATTGCTGTTTTTTTTGCCTATTTCAGGGTTTTGCAGAAAAAGAATATCAAACGGAGTCTAAACGGAATGAAACCTTCGCGAGAGATATTTTCGGATAAAATCACGCACAGGAAGCTTGAGAACCACGTAAGAGGATCGAGGGGGTGCCCTCAAGGGTGGGGTGCGCGCCCCCCTTCCCAGGGCGCGCCCCCCTGCCTCGAGACCCCCTCAAGTGTCCCCCGGTGCCCTCCTTCTTGCTATATAAGTCCACGTACCCCAGAAACTCCGTGAACAGAGAGAAAACCCTAATTCCACCGCCGTGGCTTCTGTTCCCGTGGAGATCCCATCTTGGAGCCTGTTCCGGAGCTCCACCGGAGGGGGATCCATCACGGAGGCCTTCATCATCATCATCATCGCCCTCACCATGAGTTGTGAGTAGTTTACCACAAACCTTCGGGTCCATAGCTTGTATCTAGATGGCTTCTTCTCTCTCTCTGGATCTCAATACAAATTTCTCCTTGGTCTTCGAGGAGATCTATTCGATGTTATCTCTTTTTGCGGTGTGTTTGTCGAGATCCGATGAATTGTGAGTTTATGATCAAGGTTATCTATGAAAGATATTTGGTTCTTCTCTAAACTTTTTATGTGTGCTCATAATATCCTTGCAAGTCTCTTTGAATTATTGGTTTGGTCTGGCCTACTAGATCTATAGTTCTTGCAATGGGAGAAGTGCTTGGGTTTGGGTTCAATCTTGCGGTGTCCTTTCCCAGTGATAGTAGGGGCAGGAAGGCACGTATTTTATTGTTTCCATCGAGGATAAAAAGATGGGTTTTACATCATATTGCTTGAGTTTATCCCTCTACATCATGTCATCTTTCTTAAGGCGTTACTCTGTTCGTATGAACTCAATACACTAGATGCATGCTGGATAGCGGTCGATGTGTGGAGTAATAGTAGTAGATGGAGGCAGGAGTCGGTCTACTTGTCTCGGACGTGATGCCTATATACAATGATCATGCCTAGATAGTCTCATAATTATTCGCTTTTCTATCAATTTCTCGACAGTAATTTGTTTACCCGTCGTAGAATATCGCTATAATGAGAGAAGCAACTAAGAGAAAACTATGGCCCCCGGGTCTATTCTCAACATATCAACCTACATGTACTTTACTTTTACCGCTTTTATTTGCTGTTTTGTTAAACCAAAAATACCAAAATATCAACTACCATCTCTATCAGATCTCACTCTCGTAAGTAACCGTAAAGGGATTGACAACCCCTTATCGCGTTGGCTGCGAAGTTCTTATATGTTTGTGCAGGTGCGAGGGACTAGCGCGTGGTCTCCTACTGGATTGATACCTTGGTTCTCAAAAACTGAGGGAAATACTTACGCTACTGTGCTGCATCTCCCTTTCCTCTTTGAGGGAATACAACGCAAGCTCAAGAGGTAGCTGACGGCGAGGCCTAGGAAGGGAACGACACGGAGGCAGGGAAGACTCGGCAGTTGTTTCCCACAC
>LR738711.1:156204955-156227558 GCA_902687465.1 Secale cereale | reverse complement strand
GAGTATGACTGTACCAGGGTTCACTGGTTCGTCTGCCGTCGCCGGAGAATAACAACAGGTGTGGGTGAGTAGAGGGATGGCTAGGCCAGCGATGGGAGTACGGTGGGGTGGTGAGGCCTGCGCGGGAGCACAGCCGGCCGCGGGGAGGAGGGAGCAGGCAGTCCCGCCGGCGCTTGTTTGAGCGGCTGGAGCAATAAGAGCAGATATTGAAGAAGCACGACGGCCGTTGGATGGACATCCAACAGTCACTGCTTGTGCGTCAACCTTTTTTTTAGGAAAGCCTCAAATCTGTGGAAAACATCATACATCCCATCTGCCATTATTTCTAATAATTTATAACCCATTTGCTAATTCTTAAGGTTTTTTTGGAGCCCATATTCTTTTTGTTTGTATTACAGCCCATATTGTGGCCACGGTTAAAAAAATATACAAAATTTTGCATATTTCGGTGTGGTCCGAACTATTTTTAATCCCGAAATTTCGAGTCACATTCAAACCGATTTTAGAAATAAATGTATATCAATATAAAAACCAACTAATTGTCCACGCATAAAAATCAATGCAATTTAAAATCTCAAAATGAAAATAAATAAATTTGAAACTAATTGCCGGTTTGATGTGTTTTGAAAATATACAGCCCATTTCTCATTACTGATAAGCCATTTTCTCGGCCAGCCGAATGAAGCTCTCCTCGTCTTGAAAGATTTGCAGCCCAACAGGCCTGACAAAGTGACTTGGCAAATCACAAAAAAACTGGGCTGTGGCCGTGGACCCAGCTGTCAGCCTCTCCACGTACAGTACTCTTCCGATGGAAGTCGTTCGTTGACCACATTGACCATGCCGCGCCAAGAGCACCAAGGCGGTGGATGACGGCGAGGCCTAGGAAGGGGACGAGGCGGAGCCGGGGAAGACGCGACAGTGGATGCCCACGCGGAGAGGAGTACGAGGGTTCACTGGTTCGGCTGCGGTGTGAGGCTGTCGTCGCCGCAGAATAACAGGGGGTGTGGGTGAGTGGAGGGATGGCCTGGCCAGCGGTGGGAGTAGTATGGGGGCGGTGAGGCCTCCGCGGCAGCACAGCCGACCACGAGAGGCAGGAGCAGACGACACGACCGGCGCTGCTTTGGGCGGCTGGAGCAAGAAGACCAGAGGTTGAAGAAGCACTACGGCCGTTGGATGGACATCATACAATCACTGGAGCTAGAATCGTTCATATTGACTAAGTTGACAAAGCACTCCGTCCCCGTCCACTTAGTAGGCCCACAAGTCAGCCTCCCACTGTGGTGGGTCCCAACTAGCAGGGACTCGCAGACGGAGAGGTGTACGAGGGTTAACTGGTTCTTGTGCGGTGTGGTTCGGCAGTCGATGGAGAAGAACAAGAGGTGTGGAGGGATGGAGGGATGGCCTGGCCAACAGTGGAGTAGCGCTTCACAGCGAAGCGTTCTAAGCAGAGTTGCTAGTAGCAGGAGGCATCAGCAGGTGGTCCCGGCGACGCTGGAGGAAGAAGACGAGAGATTGAAGATGGATGCCGGTCGTTGGATGTAAATCAATGCTGTCATTTAAGTTGACAACGACTTGCATTGGCTTCGGCCTATTGGCCCACATTTCAGCCTCCAAAAATGTGGCACGTATTCAACCCATTTTTTCAGAATTTGTAGTCTTTTTTTGCGGGGTAGAATTTACAGTCCATTTGATCTTTTTTTTGAATTACAGTCCATTAGCTGGGCTGGGTGAACAAATAATGTAGCGTCCATGCGACCCATTTATGTTTTTCCTAAAAAATTACAGGCCATTTGCACTTTCTCGAAATACACGATTTTGTTGGGCTGATTCTTATTATAATGTTGGGGTGGGTGCATCAATGTTATCAAAAATAAACAGGGGCTGAGCATTTTGTTATATATATATATATAAAAATAATAAGTGATTTATTATTACATTGGTACTTAAATCTTACCAATCTTTTGTACACAATCACCAGGATTTTCGTTGCCAAAACAAATCCAGGATTTTATTGTTAAGAAATTATTTTTATAAGTTAACAATATAGTTAGAAGGGAAACATAAGTTGGAGCAGGCGTTCCTATTCTTATATATAAAAATAGAACAGACCTCTGTGTTTTCTTCAAAAAAAAAATACATAAATCGGGCTGCCGATGTTTGAGGAAAAATAAAATGTCGGATGGGAGGTCCATAGGCCGGTTGATAGATGACGGCCTGTTCGCACACGAACACGTCACCGTGTACCTCCGACGTCGAGGGTGATGCACCGCAGCTCACGTCGAAGGAGACCCGTCCGGAAGCGCGGTACGCAAGCAATCCGGCGGGCGCTTTTGAAGACCCGAAACCCCACGCGTCCGGGAGGGACCCCGTCTGGACGCGCGGCGGCTATGGGCTGCCCAAGGTCGACCTGATCGCCCCTAGGGCCTCGAGGTTCGCCGCCCTGCAACAAGAAGAATGGACGAAGAACGAGGAAGAAGAAGAACTAGGGTTAAGGAGAAAAGATAAAAGATAAAAAGTGGTACATGAATTGATCGATTGTGTGTTGTTCAATCGGCCGTCACCCCTTAGGTACATAAGAGGCGGCTGGACTTCCCGTGGAAGGAAAAGGCTTGGATTCACGTCCAAAACCCTAGCCAAATTTGGATTGGTTTTGTCCGAACTATCCAAAACTGTTCGGTTTAAACTGGCTGTACCTTGCGGATAATTTTTGAGGTGGTAAACGACCTCGGATGGAAAAGAGCCCAAAAGCAATCTTGACCGTTTCGACGAGACGAACAACTTTCGTGTTGAACGTTTTTCGATATCAAGCCATCTCCTAGGCCAAAACGGTCACGCAATACAGGCTGTTATTCGCGCTACCCATCAGACACGTGGCTGGTGGGGCGCGCCACTTATGGCTCTGTGACAGGGCTGTGTTCGAATGGCTGTAACTTTTGCATACGAACTCGGATTGGGACGATTTTTATATCAAAATCCAACGTTTCGACGAGACAAAGACAATTCGTGTAGAAAGTTTTTCCATATGAGGCAGTCTTGATGGTCTAATCTGCCGAATACTGATCTAGATATAAAATCTCAGTGCTTTGAGCATAGTTTTGGCACTCGAGATGAGATCGGATGACGATGGCCCAAACTTCAAAAATGTTCACCTCGACAATACGAAACTTTTTCACTTTGAGCACTTTTCCATTTGAAGCCATCTTATTTGCTTTTTATGCCGTGCCAAAATCTGGTGTCAACACATGCCCCCCTGTTTTCTGGCAGAGCTTGCGTGCCAGAAAATACTTCATCCAAGCACGATGTCAACACTACATCGGCTGTGCATGCTAAGAACGACAATTGTTATCAGTCATATGCTTAAGCGTGTTGCTTCTTGGGTAGAGCCTCTTGGATAATAGTCGTCTGAGAACAACAATTGGACGTCACAAAGGACTCCACGTAAGTTTCTTATGTCAATCCGGACCTTGCTTTGTCCAGGCACTTCCTAGTAATATTAGAACCCTTCGACGGTAAGCCGGTTGCTGAACGATTATGACCATGCACCATAAAGGAATACTGTCAACTGTTCGGCGACTCAACTCATTATTGATCAAAGTAAACCATCAAGCCTCCGCCGAACAATGCCTCTCTCCTGACTTGGGTCCTGCAAATAACTAACACCAGGAGTCAGAGCTTTTTATGTACTATACCCTTGATCAGTGGCCGACTCAATAATTAAGTCGGCCTTGCCAGTATTGGCAAACACTGAGCATCGGCTATAGGAGTAGGAGATCAACCATGGTGAACACCGTTAGCCAGATGCCGGCTTTGCCAACATAATGAATTTTGAGGGCGATGTGCAAATATCAGCCATGCGTTCTCATCTCAACGGTGCTCGGGAATCCGTCCACCAAAGTGTGAATAACCGAAATAATTCAGATGTTTCGGCCGAGGATAAATTCCATAGCGTTGATTTTGATGATACGATTGAAGAATGTGCATGACACGCCTCCTGGAGTTTCCTATAGTGAGATGAAAATTGTCGTCCTCGCCTACGGGATTTACACCTGTACTCCCTTATTTCTGCTGGCTTCGCAATAGGAGATGTGATGCCGCACTTGTCTCGAGGATTTTCCTTAGGAACCCAGGCCATGTTCCTCTTCTCCGGCTCTTTGGCCCTAAGCTGTTTCAGCTTCTTCTGTTGCGAATATGGTAAGCCGAGAGGGCATCCCGGCTGGGATTTTGGTTTATGCACTGGCAAGTTCTTCCTGGCTTTGGGCATCTCCGGCTTGGCATGTCCAAAATCGGTGATCGGATCCCTGAGATTTACTTGCTTCACTTTCTTGTCCTTAGCAGCCAACATAGACTCGACTGGCTTTTTGTCATTTGGAGTCGGATCTGAAATAGCACTCTTGCGGCCATCCTTTTCTTTCTTCACTTTTTTAACACTTGTTGCAATAGAAGGTCGGACATCATTTTTATTTTGACTGCTCCTCTTGGGAACCCATGCCATGTTCTTCTTTCTCAACTCATGTGCACTAAGTTTTTGTAATTCCTTCTCTTGCCAATGCGCTAAGCCGAGTGGGCACCTCGGCTGTGATTCTGTTTCAACCAATGCCAACTCTTTTTTGGCCTTGTGCACTCTCAACTTCTTCCCTTCAGATTTGGCACTTGATTGACTTGCCTCGTTGCCTTTTGTAGCCAATGTCAATACTTTAACTGGCTCTTTGTTATTTGAGAACAAATCCGAAGTAGCACACTTACGACCATCTTTCTTGACCTGGTACACTTGCTTGACCACCTCTTTCTTGTTCCTTGAGCTCCGGACCGATTCCTTATGATTGAAACGGTCTTTGACGTATGATTGTTCATCAAATGTTGATCTTTTTGGAGCTGCATAATGTTGGCGAGATGATCTAAAATAAGATGGATAATGTGCCCTTGTATCATACCTGCCCCATGATAGATATGGATTTACATGAGCATAGGGAGGCATCCACGACATTGGCATTGGCGGCCCAAAAGGAGGATATGAAGTCTGCTTGCTCAACGTCTTCCTTTGCCAATTCCGGTCTTCAGATTTATGCCTTGGGGGTGACCTCGATGCTTTTGCTTCACTCGGCCGATAAGCACTCTTTCCCTCACTTATCTTTTGGTACTTTTCTAATAACTGCGCGAAAGTGACTTTCGCCTTTTTGCTTTTGTGCTTACCATGGCCTTTGCTTTCTTTGGTTGTGCGTGCAACGGTCTTTGAATTCTCTTGTTGCCCCCCAGTGCTAGATGTTACCATTTTAGCTTTGATGGAATTTCTGTCTTCAAGATTGTTCTTGATGCACTTTTTAACAATATCCTTGCTCGAAGACTTGACCCCATCATCATTTACGTGTACATATCCACTTTTAGATAAATCGACTGGAGATAGCCGAGTCAACATTTGATGGCCGTCAAAATGATCCGACTGTCCAAATGATCGTGCCTCAACAAACTCCAATCGTCCTATCTTGTCTGATTGCTTGACTTGATGGATCATGTTGCAATCTTTGACATTTTGCTTGAACGAACATTGCGTTGGCTCTTGTCTTGACGGCTCGACATCGTGCTCAATTATAATAATAGGTTTAGTCAGCGATGTACCGAGGATGTGATCAACTATGCCTGCACTGGACGTACACTCCTGGTCCATTAACCGATATTGTGATACCGGCTTTGATACAAAACAACCGAGCGGTGTGAGTTTAACATCATCCGACTCGGCTATGCATTGATTTTCGTCCTCCTTTCTCGATGCTCTTGAATCGGCTATCCTGGAGAACTTTGAACCTGGCTTTATATTCCTGTAACCAAAATAATTACAGAATATACGTCTCATCTGAGACCAAATATTACCAAGGCATGAAACAAACAAAGTTGTCCATATGAATATAAAGTTCAGTCGGCATGATGGAAAAAACTTTGGTTGCGATAAGTTGTCACTATTAGCCTCTATGAATGGCGCCATGTGTTGATCAGCATGATTAGTAACAAGATAATTCGAAACAAATAGATTACTCATCTCGATCGGTCTTTCGAAATTAATTAGAATCTTACTAACGAGTGCATCAACAATATGATTTTGACCGAATCGAAAACTGAGTAAACTCTCCGCTAGGTGTACCTTTGTGAAGCCGTTGGAACGAGAAGATGGTTGCACCACTGGAGCAATACCTTGCTCCACTTCTGAATAATTCTCGGATGCATCTTCCTCTTTTTCTGGATCTCGTGCCTCACCACTCGGATTGCCTGAGTAGATTTCACTTGGATGCTCTTCGTGAGTTGAACTTTGCTCGACTGTATTTTCTTGTTCTTGATGTTCATCGTTAACCGAACTTTGTTCGGCCACATTACTTTGTCCGTTCTTTTGCTCGGTGAATCTTGCATCTTCTATTTTGGTACACGCATCAATAACTGGCTTGATGCTCTCGGCTTTAGCGGCTTTAGCCGGTGATGTACTCGTCTGACAAGATGTACTCAGTTGGCACGATGCACTCGGCTGGCTCGATGCAACGCACTCGGCCTTAAACGTCTCAGTGGTCAATTTGGTTTCAATTGAATCCATCATTGTCTTGTTACTAAAGGAACTGTTCAACTCAGCTGTAGACGACTTAGTCATATTTGACTCAGTTTCAATCGAATCAACCGTATTAGCCGAGTGAACCCCTTCTTGATGATTTTCTTGCAAAGTTTCTTTTTCATCTTGCTTCAAAAGTGCAGAAGAGCCAACATGGTTGCTATATGGAGGAAGGCACTTGATGTATTCTTGCAAATATCCCACTTCACGCTTCTTCTTGAGTGCTTCATAAGCATGTCGATATTCTGCTGGTAATTCCTCAAGAGTTGGCGTAGTAAATTCGTTGACGCTATTCCCTGTGAGCTTTGACTTGATCTTGTCCACTTGGGCCACATATTTTTCTTTAAACTCAGCCCTGCTTGGATCGGCTTGCCCCCCAATACTTTTACGAACTTTCGGCAATGAATTGATGTTGCCGAAACTTTGCGATTGTATAGGGGGTGTATAACATGCTGCAATGATAGGTGAAGATGTGTGCACTATTGTTGAATATTTTCTCACGCTAATTTGATCAATCGGCAACACTTCATCTTCTTTTAAAACCCTAGCTCTTATTGCCTCATAATCAGGAACCAATCCCTTTTCGTGTTGCTCAAGGCAAATAGCACTAATCTTCTTATTTTGGGCTAAACTTTTTAATGCAGCCAGAGCCACCTCATCTCCTGCAATATTAGGCATATTTGCTCCTATAGAATCTCCATTCACTCGGCCATAACCGCGAAGGCGAGCCGAGTCATGAATATTATTTTTAGTTACATATGCCCCTGAACAATTAATCTCATGAGGTGTAGTATCTGATGACTGAGGATAACCAGCCAAATAACTACAGGAAGCATGGCCGATTCCCCCGTCCATCGGCATGTTTGGGGATGAACCCGCAAATCGTGAGTCGGCTGCCGATGGACAAAACTGTGAGATGCCCTCATGTACATGAGGTGTCATATATTGATCACTCGAACAAATCATGTTATTCATCGGCATATTGAAAGGTGTTGCCGATGCACGAAAGTTCAGATTCATAAGTTGCATGTCGTGATTCTGTAAATTCCAAGTTTCTCCAACGGAATAACTAGTCGGCCTTTGCTCGTTAGGGCTAGCTGACATGACATGTCCATTGAAAGATCTAGCAACATCAACATAATGGCTATTTGCATCTACATAAGGAGATTGATGATACATGTTACCGTTGTAGATTGCAGCCGCTTGATGACGCTCTCCTCGTACCAAGAACAGGCTGGAGACTGTTCAAAGCTTCATCCCCAACGGAGTCGCCAAAAAGTGTGTTCGCTCACGAACACGTCACCGTGTACCTCCGACGCCGAGGGTGATGCACCGCAGCTCACGTCGAAGGAGACCCGTCCGGAAGCGCGGTACGCAAGCAATCCGGCGGACGCTTTTGAAGATCCGAAACCCCACGCGTCCGGGAGGGACCCCGTCTGGACGCGCGGCGGCTATGGGCTGCCCTAGGTCGACCTGATCGCCCCTAGGGCCTCGAGGTTCGCCGCCCTGCAACAAGAAGAACAGACGAAGAACGAGGAAGAAGAAGAACTAGGGTTAAGGAGAAAAGATAAAAGATAAAAAGTGGTAGATGAATTGATCGATTGTGTGTTGTTCAATCGGCCGTCACCCCTTAGGTACATAAGAGGCGGCTGGACTTCCCGTGCAAGGAAAAGGCTTGGATTCACATCCAAAACCCTAGCCAAATTCGGATTGTTTTGTCCGAACTATCCAAAACTGTTCGGTTTAAACTGGCTGTACCTTGCGGGTAATTTTTGAGGTGGTAAACGACCTCGGATGGAAAAGAGCCCAAAAGCAATCTTGACCGTTTCAACGAGACGAACAACTTTCGTGTTGAACGTTTTTCGATATGAAGCCATCTCCTAGGCCAAAACGGTCACGCAATACAGGCTCTTATTCGCGCTACCCATCAGACACGTGGCTGGTGGGGCGCGCCACTTATGGCTCTGTGACAGGGCTGTGTTCGGATGGCTGTAACTTTTGCATACGAACTCGGATTGGGACGATTTTTACATCAAAATCCAATGTTTCGACGAGACGAAGACAATTCGTGTAGAAAGTTTTTCCATATGAGGCAGTCTTGGTGGTCTAATCTGCCGAAAACTGATCTAGATATACAATCTCAGTGCTTTGAGCATAGTTTTGGCACTCAAGATGAGATCGGATGACGATGGCCCAAACTTCAAAAATATTCACCTCGACAATACGAAACTTTTTCACTTTGAGCACTTTTCCATTTGAAGCCATCTTATTTGCTTTTTATGCCGTGCCAAAATCTGATGTCAACACGGCCCTCAAGAAAATACAAACAGGCATATGGACCTCCCATCTGCGCATGTTAAAAAAAAGCCTAGACGGGGCAGCCCAAAACCCAGCTGATACTTGCTGCTCCAGTGATAATAAATGATACCTGCCAGCTCCCCGGCTTCATTGTGAATTTATCTCCTATAGTAACTACGTTGAAGCACCTAAAAAAATGTAACTATGTTGACAAACCCGTGGGCCCCAACGTCAGTATAGCATTAGGAGGAAGTATTTTTTCGATGAGGCACTTGCTTGCATACGGCCATAGACCTGGTGGGTCCTGACTGTCCACCTCTCCACGTACAGTCCTCTCTTGATTCCTCTCGTTTGTTCAACATGTTCACAACGGCAGACAGCGGCATAGTGGCAAGCGCACAAAGGCGCAGGAGGAGATCCGACCACCTAACAAAGTGCCTTATTAGTAACGAAACAATTGAACTAGCCCAGTGGCCGAGTGACACTACCCGACAGCTGTTCCACCCGGGTTCGATTCCACCTGTTCAGAGAAAATATCTCCAAATTTTTTCCCTCTGCCTTTATTGACATGTGGATCCCAATTGTCATCTACACATACCATGTCCTACACTTGCCAAAACTTCGTCGCTCGTTTTCTCTGTTTTTCGCACACTCGACATTGTGTGGGCATTTTGAAAATAGCATATCTTTTTGACTGTGCATCATATGAAGATGTGCTATGTATGAATGTTAATCAGTATGATGTTAACTGGCTGGTAGTTCCAGTTTCTACCATGAATAAAACTTCAAGCATGATGTTAACACTGTTTGAAAAGGCTGTCTTAATATAAATGATCTGCCTCTGAAAATTGCAGTTTCTTATCTGAAACTGAACTTGGAGTTTCTTATCTGAAACCGGAACTTGCAGTTTCTTCTCCGAGAATCACATTGTCTGCACTTTTATACTCCTATGAAACTACATTTTTTAAGTACTAAAAATAGATCTATAGAATTCAGAAAATACTTCATATGCTCAATACTGCAAATCTGAAATTCAAAAGACATTCATATCTGAAAGTACTCTCAAAATACACAACACAAAACACAATTCACAACCTGCAAATACTAACAACCCTAAGCTCCTCCTGACAATTCACAACCTGCCCGACTATTGGTCTGGGGGGGATCCCTCCTATTCCTCGGTGACAGACAGCCGCCCCATGAGAAGATGTGAACAGCGAGGGAGAGGATGGCGTGGAAGCGTCGTCGGGCCAACTGTTTTTCTCCTCTTGCAGTTGGGTTCGGTCGACGAAGACTCCACCGGCTCGGTTTGGCACGACACCCTCACAAACGGCATCCTGTAGATGCTCGATCCTTCAATCTCTGGTGGATGCTCCATCTGGGATCGATACTCCACAGTGAGCGCCACACATCCCACTGATGGTGGTGGATGCCAATGCTTAGATGGAGCAGGGTTGGTGTCGGTAATTTTTACTTGGCACCTCTCACTCTGCATATATGACGGTTCCATCCATACATTTGTGCAGTTCCACCAAAATGCAGCTGAATAACCCTGTTTGCACAGATAATGAAAAGGTGTGATTAGATTATAGTGGCACTAGTTTATGAAACATACACTAATAAACAAAAGAAAATATTACATCATACTGGAAATCGACCCAAGTCTCCCCGATACACCTTCTGCTAGTGATGAACATCAGTGTCCAGCGATAGTACAAGGAGGGGCCTTGAGACACTAAAATTAATCACCCCAGTTTGCATACACGCTTAAACATTAGCGATGGGACTAGTTGATGAAACATACATTAACAAAGAGAAGCACTTTCTTTATCTACATTGAAAATGAAATGATAGAGAGGACACTCACTCTATTTTAAGTTTTTTACTGTATTATTACTTCATTTTATCAGTGACACTAGGGTCGAGCAGGTGGCAAACGAGGTGTACCATGCGTCGCAAGGATGAAGGTCGGGGGTGCTTAGACTGGGATGTTGAAGCTCGCTCTTTTAGTCCCTATCTTCCCCCTGATGTTTCTGTGGTAGCATTTGGGTTGTAATCCAAACTTGGTCGAGCTGGTGCTACGTCCCCCTACCTGCCTAGCTTATGTGGCGAACTTGTCTCCTGCTATTACTCAGTCCGTTCTAGTAGTAGTTGCATAACTGCCCGTTTACACGGAGATGTTGTCGGATAATGGTTCTCTATGGTTGGGTTTCTTTAATGAAATCGGAGGGAACCCCCTCTTTCGATATATAAAAAAATAGTGGCACTAGCGGTGCCAAGACATTGCCTCAAATTAATAGTGCCACTAGATTAAGGTGCAAAATAATAACACTACTGCTTTATCATGGCAGTGCCAAAACAGGAGCACAAGAGCAGGATCAACATGCAGGATCTTTGGCAAACGGTTAGACCAAAAAGGAACATACCTCGTAATGGGAACCATATCTGTAGTCAACGCCATCGTAGAAGGGATGACACCAGTCACCAACATGGATGATTCAATTCATGGGACCTTTTGGTGCAGTTCACCTAAAATGAAGCAATGTCCCATTAGCTAGCAGCTTCTTCTTTTTTTTTAAGAAAAGGGCTCCAGCCCCGGTTCCATTTCTATCAGAAAACAAAAAGAAGCAACTCATCTTAATGGGAAATTTAGCAGGACATGAAAAAAAGTGGCAGTGATTCATATTACTGGAGGCATTACATTGAAAACAACATTGGTTTAACGTGTCCTTACTTTTAACAGTGTGACTGCTACATTTTACCAGTGACATTACATACGAGCGGCTCGGGGCAACAAACATCAGAAGAGGATATCTGGGTTGGTCCCATTTTTGTTCGGTATATAGCCACCTTATACTGTGTGAGGCTACCAAATCTAGTGCTGGACTTACTCTGTTGACTTGTCCCCCAGTCCCCACTTTCTTTCCTTTTTCAACCAATAGATCGGGTTTATATTGATTTTGTACTGTGTTCCCTTTATTTCCCTATTAGACCTAGAGACCAGTGGGATAGCCAGTCTCTGCTACTTTTCGCCCCCATTATTTCCTCTTTCGACCAAGTCCTAGATTCAGGTAACAAATCTTCCCCCACCCCCACACCCTTTCTTCCTTGTTTGAACCAAGTACTACTATATTCGAGTGCATGAACTAGTTTTACCTCTTAACAGTAAAAAATTAGGTGGTTTTCGAACAACCGATTGATCCTATCTACACGAGGGGGCCTGAGAAATAGTAAAAGATACAAATGCAGCAACGTCAGGAGCTCGGGAAATAGAGCAAGGCCGGTTTCGAAGGAAGTTATACCTGAGGGTCGCCAGGATGTCGCTAGGTGGGCGGAGGGAGGCCGGATCTGCCCACACTACGGCAGCAAGGAAGAAGGGGTGGGAGGCCCTCCCTCGCCAGCGATGCTTGGGAGAGAACGGCAAGGCACGCTGATCGGGATGCGCCGGGAGTGGGTAAGAGCCGTCGCCGAGGACGACCGCGTGAATGTTGCACCTTCTCACCTTCCCCGGCGGAGAGGATCTGGCTGGATCTATGACCAACGGTGAGTAGAGAGAGAGAGAGAGAGATAGTGTGGCCACCGATGTCGTGTTTAGATCTGGAGAGGACGAGACAATGTGAAGAGAGCAAAACTAGCAAGCAAGCGCGGAGGCTCCTGCCTATATAATGGAGTACTAGTTTTCTTTTGTCTATCGGCCGGGGCCGGCTTGACCTCGGCAATGATTGTCGAGAAGTCTTCATGCACGTGCCCTAGAGGCGCAGTTGTCGTCATTTTGATCTGAAGCACCGGATTATAACATATAACATGAAAAAATGCCACATGACAAGAAATCATAACCTCAAAGGAGACAAGATGAATCCCGACGGACAAACTAGACGAGGATCAACGCTCAAATTAAAGATAAACTCGTAAAAAAGGGTCCGTCGATACATGTACTAATTAACATAGCCGGCTTGACCTAGATGGCAGCCGAGTAGTCTTCGTGCATGTGCCCCCAATGACTAGCCCAACTCAGTTGTCGCTGTTTAACCCTCGCAGTGATCCGAAGCACATGACACCTAATTTTGCGAGATGACAAGAAACCTTTTTTTAGATTTCTCACTAGAACTACAACCCTGTACAACATAGCCTGCACGATATGTAGGTGATAGCCAATCTAGGCGTGTCTGTTGGAGTCTGGTCACATGCATGGACGAACTGATCTTCTGTGTCTTGTAGTGATCGTCCAGGTACCACCGTATGTACTTCTATTAACTCACCCGACTTGCAGGGCCGGGGAGTGTGCCTATGGTCGGTTCTCAATTGCGGTGCAACATGTGTGTGCAAACGCAATATGACGCGCGTTCCATTCGGAGAGCGGCGTGCCAGACCGACCGACCGTCTGGGGTGTGACGCAAACGCGACGGGCGTGCTGTATACTCCGTACATGTGTACCACCGTTTTCTTGAGGCTTTGCTCCATGGCGCAATCCATGGATACAAAATTAGTATACTGTACTATTTAGAAGTCGAGGGCGGGGCTTTTCCGACGTGGTAGGTATGGCAGTTCCGCCTAGTCGGTTCGACAGAGACGCGATAAGATGAGGGAGTAGGCTGCTGCAAACGTAGGGCTGTGTGATTTGACAGTGGGTTACTACTGGATAGGTGGGGCCCGGTGATTTGACTTGCCATTATCATTTTAACTGCCAAGACGGATTCCTGGCCACCTCCATACAGATGCCTCTCTCGATGGTCCACCATGTAGAGGCTGGCTCTTGCTTAAGAGCCCACTCCTCCACTTTTTCCTTGCCTCTTTCCCCCACATATGCAAACCCTAAACCCTAAACCCCACATATGCAAAAATGCCATGTAAAGCGGGCTTATAGCCCACTATTGTACTTGATCCTATAGGTGCTAAGCCTGCCACATAGGCATAAAGTCTTATGTGCCAAGTTAATTAAGAAGAGAGAGACTAGCTTGGTGACCCCAGGAAGAAACAGTGATAAGCACGTGTACCTAGATGAAGCAAACTTAGCAACAAAAAACTAAGAACCTATGCATTGGGGAGTTGAGTTGCTAAGCCATTTAATGCCCATAGCACCTCATCTAAGCACCATTTCATTGGAAGAGGTCACTCCTTGGCAGATGCAATAAATACTACGAAGAAAGAGGTAGAGAGAAGTAAACAAAAAAACTCTTATAGCCAACCTTATAGCTAACCTTGATGACTATTTATGACATGCCAACATCAGATAGCCTAACACACCGTGTTAAATCTCCAAGGGCATGACCGCGTGAGCGAGGCGACGGTCGTGGTAGGCGCGACCATGATACGGGCTGCTGGCAGCCCTTGGATCTGAGATCGAACGGTCACATGCTAAGTTGCTAAAGATTTGCAGAATAACCCTCCAGGATAGGATATTCACCCATAGGTCTAGAATCACGCCATGCAACCGTTCGATCTCACATCCAAGGGCTCTCGGAAGCCCGTATCATGGGAGAATGGAAAGCTTCGTATCACCTGTAATTTTCCTGACGCTTGACATGACATCAAAAGCCATTTAATTGGGCGTCGAGTAGACATGACATCTAATCGGGCCCCCATAGTACTGTGCATGAATCCATTTATCCACTAGGCAAGCCACTACCCTGCCATTCGCACGCGCCCCCCACTCTACATTTTTACAATCATAAACCGCTCCTAGTCGTCCCGTCCTTTCACATTACGGCAGTTCCACTAATCCTAACCCTCCTCCCAAATCCATGGTGTCCCAAATCTCTATGATCCATGGTGAGTACAAGGTTAGAACCATCACCGGCGATGAGTTCGATGTCATCTACACCCGTTCTTTCGCAATGGTGAAAGAATTCCTTGCTCGCTTCAAACGCATGTTCGAAAACTCAAATGATGAGTGGGTCGCTGGGCTAGATGTTGAGTACACCACAGTCCTGGGAAGCGAGAAGAAAGTAAAGGAGGCAGAGAAGAAGAAGCCCGCCATGATCCAGGTTTGCGTGCATGACTTATGCTTGGTCTACCACATATGCCATGCCGATGTTGAGTGCGAGGAATTTAAGAACTTCCTCAAGGGCGGTCGAGTCAAATTCGTTACTGTAGACTTTAGGAACGATAAGGAAATCCTGAGTCGGATAGGCCTCGTTGTAGGCTAGCCCTTCGATCACCAGAAGGAGCGCCTGGTGTCCTCCTCTCAACCTTCAATGCTGACCCTGGCAGGAGCCATGGTTCATCCTATGTACGGTGAACTGAAGAAACCTCCGCACACATTTCATCGTGCATGGCAGTGGACTGTACTAGATATAGACCACATCCACTACGCTGCAATGGCTGGCTACCTTTGTTTCAATATCTACAAGGGTTGGATGAAGAGCAAGAGCCAAGTGTGCGGTTCAAGCAAAGAAGTATCGCCCAAGAGGAAGAGGGACAAGGACGAAGTCGAGGACGTGGAAGAGGACTCCGAGTAAGGTGGCAGTGTCGTTGCTCATGGTGGTTCTAATGCAGTGTCTACCGGATTAGTTCCTTAGTTTAATTTCTGGTGTGCTTAGTTTTATTTGAGGGGTGTGTTGTGCTAAGCCCCCAGCAGAACTATGTTATGTTTCTTCTCATTATATTTCGTACATTTCATCTTTTAGTTGGTATAGGACTACCACTCGTTTCTTGACATTATATACGTACAATATATATATGGCCAACATCATATAGCCAATAGTTTAGTTGTCAAAGAATTTCAGGGTGCTTAGTTTTGTCAAAGAATTCCAGGGTGCTTAGTTTTATTTGAGGGGTGTGTTGTGCTGGAAACCATTAACTTATCATTGTGAGAATCTGCTTATTTTTGTCATGTAACATGGTCAACGGGTTTGACGTGAAAATAACAATGTCTAATGGCATTTCTGAGCAAACATCTAACTTAACGATGTCATTTTTTAGATATCTAATTGCATTTTTTAGTAGGCATCTCACAGATCGATGACATTTTTTGAGTAGTTGTAACTTCTAATGGCAAAACTGAGTAGTGATACACAACTAGTGGCATAAATAATAAGATCCCAAGAATTAAGTCGGGCTAATTTTTTTATTTCTTTATACCTTTGTGTGCGAAACAATACACGCTGCCTCCCGCCAGATTTTCTTTACGGAGGCAACATAGAACTATATGAGTGACCTGTTAAATTTTTGAATTATTCCGGGTTTGTTTGGCCTTTTTTATACATTAATTGAGTTTCTGGTCATTTAATGTGCATAATTCAAATTTGAACTACAAGCACATGCTCCCGTGCACCAAAGTTGACTGAAAAATCACATGTGTGTCCTCGGGTGAATTTATAGGTCCCATGCAAGAAATGGGAATGAAATTCAAACATCTGGGCATCGTGGTTCGGGCGAGAACAATGAGAAGCTTGGTTTTAAAATTCTTGTAAATCCAAAACACGCCTGAAAATCATGAAACTTGGCATGGTGTCATGTCATGGTACTACCATGCTGTGGTAAAAAAATTGCAGAGTAGGAAGAAGTTTTGGTATAAGTTTCTTGCAAACCGGAGCTTCTCTCAAGAAGGCTCGTGGTTCTGAGAGGGAACGTGTCACCTTTGTGTGCATAATTCAAATTTTAAATACAAGCACATGCTCCAGTGCACCAAAGCTAGTTGAAAAATCACATGTGTGTCCTCGGGTAAATTTCTTGGTCCCATGCCAGAAATGGGAATGAAATTCAAACATCTGGGCGTCATGGCTCGGCTGGAAACATTGAGAAACTTGGTTTTTTAATTCCTGTAAATCCAAAACATGGATGAAAATCATGAAACTTGGCTTGGTGCCATGACATGGCACCAACATGCTGTGGTAATTTTTCTGTCCGATTTGCGAAGGCGCACATATTAACAATCAACAAAGTCATTTTGGAACAAGCGTTGTCACGTTACAATAAGAAACACAAGTATTATTGAAACTGTGGGCGTTCTATTTACCATTTACGTGCCGCCACGCGTACCCTTTTTTTATTAACTCGGAGGCGTCGTGCAGGGTAGCTATTTGAGTACGGGAGGTGTGCGATCAGACCCCTGCGCGTGCTTATCGGGAGGAGAGCCCTTTGACCTCCATCTGCCGTCCACCTCTCTCCCAAGGTCTCCATTAATGGCGCCCAAGCCTCTGTTTAATGGTGTGGCAATGTCTCACTCGACTGAGATTTAAGAGAGAAAAAGGAAAATCTGAAAGAAAATTTTGCATGGATCTTGATGTAAGATTCGACGGACCTATATAGCATCTACTGCGACTTATAGCAAGACTGATGAATATATATAAGGACGACGAGAGTGGATAATAATTTTCTTACATAATTAGGAAGATAATTAGAAAAGCCACATGCGGCTACACCCGAAATACACAAGGGCAAAAGAAGAAGGAAGACGCATAGAACGATCTGGCTTGCTGATCTCTACTTTCTTTATGCGCTGCAGGTCGCGGAGACTAGTTCTCGCGGCGGTCGATGATCTCTTTCATCAGTTTCATGTCCTTAATACGCTTCTTGGCAACATCCATGGATTCCTCCACCAGCCTGTTGCGCTCGATGCGGATCATGGCATTCTCGTCCATAAGTTTCTTGATGATGACGCCCGTCCTTTGCAACACGGCAACGGTCTTCTCCTCCTGCTTCACCCTCAGCAGGTCACGCTCGCCCCGGAGCTTCGCATTGCTCTCCCCTAGTTGCCGGATGACGCCGGTAGCCTCGTCCTGCATCCTCGCCCAGCCGAAGATCTGATCCATCTGGCTATGGACTATCGCATGTATGCGCCTGTGAGAGTCCTCGCCTACCCACAAGAAATTTTCCCAGGCCGCCGCGGCGCAGCAGGACGTCCCTGTTGCTTTGGCGGCGCGGTGGGACATCTCTGCTACTTCCGTGGCGTGGCCGGATTAGTCTGCTACATCGACAGCGCGGCAGGACCTCCGTGCTGCTTCGGCGGCGCGGCGGGACCTCTATGCTGCTACTGCTGCGCGACTGGACATGTCGGCTTCTTTCGTGGCGAGGCGAGACATCTCTCGTGCTTCCTCTTCCATGCTCACCTCTCCCTGGTGGAAATCTCTCGACCCAGAACTCACGCTGGCTATGGCTTGATTGACTTGATTGTTTTTTGTGGATGAGGAGTTGAGGAGAAATGTGCAGTCATCTTATAACCGAGTACTACTAATACGCTCCTAAGTGGGAAAACATTTAGGTTGTGATCGGTGTGAACAGGTTTGCAATTAAATATAGTGTGGTAGTAGTAGTAATTTGGAATGTGACGAGACACACTCAAAATTTATTAAAAGGCTAGAGGGCGGGGCAGTCTAGCTTGGTCCTTTTCACGAGAGGCGAGGGGCCTTTGTGATTTGACGGCTCATTACTGCTGGAAGGCGGGGCCTTGTGATTTGACTGCTCATATAAATGTGCCGACGACCTGAGGAGGAGCAAAGAACTGTGTGGTATACTCAAGTTTTCCAGCGGAGTACGACGGAGGAGCACGAAACACGGCAGCCCAGTGCCATATCCTCTACTCTCTACTCTTATTATATATAACTAGCAAGAGGCATTGTTCTATTGTCGATAAAAAATGATCTAATTGGCTAGTCATCTCATTTTTAGCATTATTCTATTCATGCCTCGCAGAGAAGGTGACATGTGCGGTGAAACACCCGAAGCAAAATAAGAAACACAGGAGCAAAAGAAGAAGGAGGATTATCACCCCAAAAAAAGAAGGAAGACACACACACAAGTCTGGGGCGCTGCTCTCACTACATGAAGGGTTGCTGGCCGCGGAGTCGTAACTTCTTCTTCATCGCCTCCACGACCTCCATCTCCTTGCGCGTCTCCTCCGCCATCTTCATCATTGTGTCCATGACGCGGGATTTCTCGACGCGAGCCTTCATCATCTGTTCCACGGCCGCATTACGTACCTTGACAGCAGCCGGGTGCTCGATGCGTAGCTTCGCCAACTCCTCCTTCTGTTCCATGACGAGGGCCTGCAACATCTTCATCGAGGAACTACTATTCTCATGCAGCTTCTTCCAGCCGGCGTTCTCCTCCTTCAGTAGGTCGAGCTCGTGGCAGAGCTTCGCCTTGTCCTCCTGAAGTTGCAGGATTTCGCCGGTCGCCTTCTTCCCCGAGGCAATGCTCTTCTTCAGCAGCATCACCAAGCCGGCGGTCAACTCCCCCTGCTCATTGAGCTCAGCGGGCATGTCGTCGAGGCTCTCCTTCAGCATCTCCACCAAGCCGTGGATGAACTCCTTCTGCTTATTGATGTGCTTATTGAGCTGATCGGGCATGTCGTCGAGGGAGAAAGACTCCAATGCCGCCAGCTCGGCATGTTCGCCTCCGCGTCTAGGGCGCTCCTGGGAGCCATCGCCTGCCCGTGAGAGATCTTTCGAGGTCTCTGCGTGGCGGTGAGCCCTCTTTTTTTCCGCAGCCATGGTTGCCGCTCGCTTGTTACGAGTAGTTCTTGACCTAGAGCTCTACACACCGGCCATGGCAAGGACGGACGAAGAAGGAGGACTTATGAGGAGGAAGTTAGAGTAATTTTTGGTTAGGTAGTTCCTCTTTTTATAACCTAAGTACTAGCACTAGTACTAAAACCTGCATGGAACACGTTCAGGTCTGGTACGTACTGGTAGGTGTGAGCAGGCTTGCACTTAATTGTAGCACTAGTACTTTCGAATGTGATGGGAATAAGGTAAAGATTAATTGATGGTTTTTGGTTTCGAGGCCCGAAACGACTCCCGATGAGTTTAGTGGAACATAAATTTCAAGTAGACTACACTGCTCAGATGCATAAATATTATGTTACTATCAAAAATTAGCACAAAATACGAAGGAGACCAAAGGAAGTACTACTAGCAACCCATGATTTAACTACTCGCATGCACGCAGTGGACTCGTAATGTCTTTCTTCCGCCCTCACATCCACTCAATTTGCATGCGCTGTATTAATTGACCATCAATGAAGTGAAGGACTTTACACGCATCAAATTATCACATGGGGTGGATCTTGGTACAAAATTGCATCCACCCGTGTACCCGCGTGTGCGTGCGAGGGAATGAGTGCGTGCATGGCGTGCGTGCACATCTTCGCTTCGTGCATGTACCGCCAGTGCAGCTCAGGGAGGACGAGTACATTCTTCTGGAACCAGCAGCACGTCACTGTGATCAATCCACACAAGGATGTCGCAACAACGCCTCCACATGTGCCACGTGGCTTCATGAACTGTAAGAGAGACACTGTGTAGCGTGCCATTGTATTTTGCACATACTCAAAGTACTAGTAAGGTACACGTGCATTGCACGCGTCAGATTTTGCAACCAAATTACGAATAAATACCACACAATAGCATGTAAGCTCTGAGTCATATATGCCTAATGTAGACCTTCGTTTAATTCTTATACTTCATATCATTCAAAATCAATTAGTTTTTATAAAAAACCTAGGGCCTCTTTGATTCGTAGGATTTCCAAAACGCGGGAATAGGAATAACATGGGATTCGAGTGGAATGTCATCTTGAATCCTACAGGATGGTACGAGTGTTTGATTGTGCATAGAAAAAACGCAGAATTCTTTCAAAGAGGTTTGAGTGGATGGGATGTTTCCTATCAAATCAAGTGCAAATGAATCATATGGAAAAATTCCTATGGTTTTCAATCCTACGAATCAAACAACCAAGATAGGAAAAATTCCTAAGGATTAGAATCCTCCAAAATTCCTTCGAGAATCCTATGAATCAAAGAAGCCCTTAATATATTTTATGATTCATGGAATTGTGCATTTTAAAGCATAAGGTAAAAACAAATAATGGCAGTTCAACTAGAAAACAAGTTTGGGCAGTTATGATATGGAAGATTCTAGAACAAAGGAGAACCACTGTTGTTTTGAGATTTGTGCATTGTGCTTAAGTTCAACCATAGAGTCTGCTAGATTGTACATGTGGCAAAATTTTGTGGGAGGCTACAAGATGGTGCGAGGGGCCGAGTGGAGGGAGACTATGAAGGAGTGCACAATTGCGAGATCGATATTTAGAGAGAGGGGGCGAGAACGTGCGCTGTTGCGTGTAGTGGCGGAGCCATGAAAAATGTCCCATGAGCTAGGGGCCAAGCATTGCTAATCCTTTACGAGGAGGGCCAATTCATCAACTTAAACCATTTTTACCAGCAATTTTCTAATGATCACATTCATATTAGCCTCGATATATAGTGATGTTAGGGGGGCAAGGCCCTTGCTGCCCCTGTCTTCGCCATTGTGCGCGCGTCTGAGAGATGATGCTGAAGGCATGGATGATGATAGGGGGGCGTTGGATATATAATTAATGTGGTTGTATTAGCTATATATGTAATCCTATATAGAGAGGCATAGATTGATCGATGTGGACGTGGGAAAGAAGGTGATACCTCACTAGATATATAGATTGATTGGTTTACGTGGAAAATTATGAAAGACCTAGCTATACACACACACGTAGAGGAACATTGATCGTTGCGCATGCACGTGAGAGATAAAGAATGCCCGATATGATGGAGAGGGGGATGTGTGTGTGTGTGCGCCTTCATGGGAGACTGACCTGAAGAAAAAGATTGCATGTGTGCGATGGATAATGCCGACTGGTAGTGTGTGTGCATGCATGCACGAGAGAAAGTTAGTTGTACAATTATAAAGAGAAGACCAATGTGTGGGTGTAAAAGACTAGTGAGGTCATAATCAATGTAAAGTTGAATTCAAATATTTGAATAAGAGATCATGATGTTTGAAACCCATGCATGCATGAATATAACAGAGATCTACGCGGTGTGGTTTGGAAACGAGCATGTTGCAATGTATACACATTGAACAAGGTCAGATTGGTTTAAATCTAATATATCGATGGCAAACATCATTTGGCCACATTGCATCAGTGCATGGACACACTATTCTAATTGGAGATGATGGATGCCTCAAATTGGTGGGGGTACTTTCGTAACTTACACCACATTTCGGACAAGCACGTCCCTAAGCCATGGTTCCCCACTACCATCCCATCCGCCCACCCATTCGTACCCCGAGGCCGGAAAAACCCGCGAAGCCCCACACCCTCCTCCGTCCGCCACCCAGCCGGATCCTCTTCCCCGACGACGTCGTCCACAGCAACACCTCGACGTCCCTCATCCACCGTACTAGATGAGGATCCGTCGTTGATCTGGTCATCTCACTGGTTCAGCCACCCCGTCCTCCACCTCCAAGGAGCTGCCCCGACGTTCCCCTCGTCTTTCGCGCCACCTCCATACCCACACCACCGTCTTCACCTGCACCACCGGAAGAGCATCATCATCACCGTTTCCTCGGATGAAGCTGCGGCCTAATCGGTGCCACCAAAGAGGTTGTACATTAATCGCCGCATTTTCTTCTTGATTCGATCTCACGGCGCTGCCGGCGCTTGGTCCCGAGCCGACACGGCGCGGCTCCATCAATGGCGGCATCGCCGGCCACTTCCTCCACGGCGTTGCTCCCTCTACGGCGACGTCCACATCAGTAGGAGATGTTGCTGCTTTAGCTCTCGCTCGCGCTGCTGCTCTGCTCTTGCTCTCGGTCCCCTGCCTGGTCTGCTCTTGTGCTTGCTCTTGCTCGCGCTGCTGCTCTCGCTCTTGCTCTTTCTTGCGATGCTGCTCCAATTTAGCTACACTTCAGTCGACTGAATCGACTTTTGGGTCAGTCGATTTTCAGGGGGTGGGGGGGG
>LR738711.1:156153557-156199192 GCA_902687465.1 Secale cereale | reverse complement strand
GTTAATGGGCCGAGGGTTACAAAGGGCCTCATATGGGCCGAAAGACGTCATGGGCCATACATGGGCCGGAAGTTAAAACGGGCTGGAATTATATTGGACGGGCCAGATGATGCTACTGGGCCTAATTCGGATAGGCCATAAACGGGCCCTGGGTTAGCGGGCTGTAAATGGGCTATATGCGAACATGCCGTTAACAGGCTACCATGGGCCGACCCACCACCTTTTGACCAAGTCAAACGGGCCAGCCTTTTCACAGAAATGGGCCTCTGTTGGGCCGTTCCACGTGTCGACGTATCATATGCGCTTTTGGTCCAATGAGTGGATGGCATCTGTCCCAACGGTGAGCTGACACGTGTTTCCTCCAGCCAATGATGATTTTACACGTGGAAAATCCCCATTGGTCGGTGCTGTTAACGGGTTAGTGGATCCAAAACCGGACCCGATAGCTTAACGGCGTTCCGTTACGGTGGAAGCCACGTGTCAGTCACCCTTGACGAAAGCACTTATGTGACGCGCGATTTATCGTCATGGAAGTGGACACTTCCGTGGTGATCCTTTTGGTAATGTCATGGAACACTTCTACGACAGCACATGTATGACTATCTTCATTCTGTGATAAATTTGTCATGGATGTACATGCATGACAGAAAACGTGACCTACTGTGACAAACACGTATCATCACGGAAGTGTATTTTCTTGTAGTGTTGGGGCGTCTCCAGGGGCTCCAACCACGTTGACTGTGGTCAGTGAAGCTCCACTGACGTGCCTAGCAGGTCGGAGGAGGTCAAGGACCACCGGAGGAAGCCAATCACCGAGAGGAGCTCGGCGGCGATCGCCGGAGCAAAACGGCGGCCAGAGGTCTGCCTGTCTTGGCCGCTGATTTCTTCTGGGTTGTTTGTGGCTCAGAGGGGTTGGGGTGTGGTTGAATGAGCTCGAGGGGTGCTATTTATAGAACTATGGGTGAGAGGGGATCGGGGGTCTCTGAAGAGAACTTTGGAAGCAGCGCACGACAATGAGATGTGTCAGAGGGAGGGGAGAAGTGGCCAAGGGCTCACACAGCCACTGTTGAAGCTCGAGACTAAGCACAGGACGAGGAGGCGGACGAAAACAGTGGCGCGGGGGCACTATGCCCTTGGCTCCACCTTGCTCGTGCTCGCTGTGGTTGTCGCCAGCGTCGGGGAGCGCCAGGGAGGGGTTACGGTGATGAGGCGAGGCACGGGGAGCTCCAGGACTTGCTAGTTTGGGCGGAGGCGAACGCACACGCAAAACAGAGCCACGGGCGCTGCCTAGAGTGCACCAAGCGCTTGCCAGCATGCTTGGACGAACGCAGTCACCGCGTGAACTCTGGCTATGCAATGCGCCGAGTAATAAATGCATGTCTGGGGTGTTGTCTTCGCAAGGCTAGGTTGATCCAAGCATCTAAATTAATGCCAGGCCGACCGGGTTAGGCTGTAGCTACTTGGCAAGTTTCTAGACAGAAACTTTGGAGCTTAATAGAGAAAAATCGAGAGAGAGTTAAGAGCTGGTTTTTGGTACCTAAGGCTTACTTATGAGGATAATTATGCCCTAAAAATTTCAGGTCCAGAAGATCAAGGAAAAATGCACTTTCTGACCAGAATGGCAAATATTTTCTGTAGCAAAAATATTCCAAATAACAATGTAATTTTTTTTTGCACAGGAAGTTTTTCCAAGGTCCAAAGAATATTTAGGAATTTTATCAGATTTTTGTGGGCAAGAAAAATGAGGGTTGCTTTGGAGTAGAAGTGAATGAAGTGATATTTCAGATAGAATAATGAATATTTTTCATTTAAGAAAAATATTTCCTAGGTCACATATGGAAATATCATAATGCAAGGGATGGGTTTGAAGGTGATATGAGTCACTTGGGTGAAAATCAAAGGGATGCCCAAGTGATTAAGTCCAAATGAATTGATTCAAAAATCCAATTGAAACCAAAATTCAATAAAGTCTAGAAAAAGAAAAAGGAAAAAAATAGGATGTCACATTCTCGCTATGATTACTTCATGTCCAATAGCATGTTAAGTGGTTTAGCTTCGTTAAGTTAATGTAGTAGTCTTGATATGATCATTGAGCGTGAGTAGTTGATTTCTGGTATCATGATGATATGCTTGCAGAGATGCATTTTCATGGCACACTATGGCTCGAGTATTTTTATTTCAAGTTTAATATGATGAATAATCCAACTTGTACATAATTTTGATCAAGTCATGGTGCCACCGAACCGAGCTTCCGATTGCAACCACATTTGCTTTTATGGGATGGCCCTTATTCGGTCTGTTGTCATGCCTCTGGTCAGTGTCTCCAACGAGGGAAGGTTATGCGTGTGCGCTACCCTGGCCCGGTAGGCAGGCTTAACCTTGTGTGCCTGTTGCTGTTATGGTACCTTGTCCTTGTTTGGGGCCATTTATGTTTTGCCACGACGGTGGCCGTTGGATGTCCGGAGTGGCATCAGGGCCACCCATGACTTAGCCCAATGCAGAGTTGGTCGGAGTGGCCGAGAGAGTGTCATGGCAATGGATTGGTTCAATCGGAATGCCGTTGGTACCCAAATGGGAGTGTGAGGCTATGGATTCCATGGTGTGGGTGCAGTGTACTAACCTCTGCAGAGTGTGTGTTTAATCTATCAATAGCCGCGTCCTCGGTCATGGATATAGTTCGTAGTAGGACACACCATGGATCAACATAAATAAGTTAACATGCACACTAAGTAAACTTATGGTACTGTTTATGATGGATAAGTTGTTGGAACCATAGTGATGGTTTCCGTTGTGATCCGGAGGTGATCACCGTGATGATGATGTGGTTTGAGGTTACGAACTAACTGTGATGGTAAGCGTGAAGGAAATATGCCCTAGAGGCAATAATAAAGTTGTTATTTATATTTCCTTATATCATGATAAATGTTTATTATTCATGCTAGAATTGTATTAACCGGAAACTTAGTACATGTGTGAATACATAGACAAAACAGAGTGTCCCTAGTATGCCTCTACTAGACTAGCTCATTGATCAAAGATGGTTATGTTTCCTAACCATAGACATGAGTTGTCATTTGATCAACATGATCACATCATTAGGAGAATGATGTGATGGACAAGACCCATCCGTTAGCTTAGCACTATGATCGTTTAGTTTTATTGCTATTGCTTTCTTCATGACTTATACATGTTCCTATGACTATGAGATTATGCAACTCCCGAATACCGTAGGAACACCTTGTGTGCTATCAAACGTCACAACGTAACTGGATGATCATAAAGATGCTCTACAGGTGTCTCCGGAAGTGTTCGTGGTGTTGGCATAGATCAAGACTAGGATTTGTCACTCCGAGTGTCGGAGAGGTATCTCTGGGCCCTCTCGGTAATGCACATCATAATAAGCCTTGCAAGCAAAAGACTAATGAGTTAGTCACGAGATGATGTATTACGGAACGAGTAAAGAGATTTGCCGGTAACGAGATTGAACTAGGTATAGAGATACCGACGATCGAATCTCGGGCAAGTAACATACCAATGACAAAAGGAATAACGTATGTTGTTATGCGGTTTGACCGATAAAGATCTTCGTAGAATATGTAGGAGCCAATATGAGCATCCAGGTTCCGCTATTGGTTATTGACCGGAGATGAGTCTCGGTCATGTCTACATAGTTCTCGAACCCGTAGGGTCCGCACGCTTAACGTTTGATGACGATCGGTATTATGAGTTTATGAGTTTTGATGTACCAAAGGAGTTCGGAGTCCCGGATGAGACCGGGGACATGACGAGGAGTCTCGAAATGGTCGAGACGTAAAGATCGATATATTGGACGACTATATTCGGACATCGGAAAGGTTTCGAGTGATTCGGGTATTTTTTGGAGTATACGGGCCTTATTGGGCCATACGGGAATAGAGGAGAAAGGCCAAAGGGAAGGAGGCGTGCGCCCCCCCTCTGGTCCGAATTGGACAAGGGGTGCAGCCCCCTTTTCCTTCTCCCTCTCCACCTCTTTCCTTCTCTCCTACTCCGGAAAGGAAAGGGGAATCCTACTAGGACTTGGGAGTCCTAGTAGGACTCCCCACACTTGGCGCGCCCCCTCTAGGGCCGGCCTCTCCCTTGCTCCTTTATATACGGGGGCAGGGGGCACCCTAGCACACACAAGTTGAAGTGTTTTAGCCGTGTGCGATGCCCCCCTCCACAGAAACACACCTCGGTCATACCGTTGCAGTACTTAGGCGAAGCCCTGCGCCGGTAGATACATCATATCCGTCACCACGCCGTCGTTCTGACGAAACTCTCCCGTGAAGCTCAACTGGATCAAGAGCTCGTGGGACGTCATCAAGCTGAACGTGTGCTGAACGCGGAGGTGTCGTACGTTTGGTGCTTGATCGGTTGGATCGCGAATAAGTTCGACTACATCAACCGTGTCACTTGACGCTTCCGCTCCCGGTCTACGAGGGTACGTAGACACACTCTCCCCTCTCGTTGCTATGCATCTAGTAGATAGATCTTGCGTGATCGTAGGAAAATTTTAAAATACTACGTTCCCCAATAGTGGCATCATGAGCCAGGTCTATGCGTAGATGATATGCACGAGTAGAACACAATGTGTTGTGGGCGATACTAGTCATATTGCTTACCAGCATGTCATACTTTGCTTCGGTTGTATTGTGAGATGAAGCGGCCCGGACCGACATTACGCGTACGCTTACGCAAGACTGGTTTCACCGTTATGACCACTCGTTGCTTAAAGGTGACTGGCGGGTGTCTGTCTCTCTCACTTTAGCTGAATCAAGTGTGTCTACGCCCGGTCCTTGTGAAGGTTAAAACATCACATACTTGACGAAACATCATTGTGGTTTTGTATGCGTAGGTAAGAATGGTTCTTGCTAAGCCCATAGCAGCCACGTAAAACTTGCAACAACAAAGTAGAGGACGTCTAACTTAATTTTGCAGGGCATGTTGTGATGTGATATGGTCAACACATTATGAGTTATACGTTTTTGTATGAGATGATCATGTTTTGTAAAGTTATCGGCAACTGGCAGGAGCCATATGGTTGTCGCTTTATTGTATGAAATGCAATCGCCATGTAATTGCTTAACTTTATCACTAAGCGGTAGCGATAGTCGTAGAAGCAATAGTTGGCGGGACGACAATGATGCTACGATGGAGATCAAGGTGTCGCGCCGGTGACGAAGGTGATCATGACGGTGCTTTCGAGATGGAGATCAAAAGCACAAGATGATGATGGCCATATCATGTCACATATTTTGATTGCATGTGATGATTATCTTATTATGCTTCTTATTTTGCTTAGAACGATGGTAGCATTATAAGATGATCCCTTACTAAATTTCAAGGTATTAGTGTTCTCCCTGAGTATGCACCGTTGCGAAAGTTCGTCGTGCCGAGACACCACGTGATGATCGGGTGTGATAAGCTCTACGTTCAAATACAACGGGTGTAAGCCAGTTTTGCACACGCAGAATACTCGGGTTAAACTTGACGAGCCTAGCATATGCAGATATAACCTCGGAACACTGGAGACCGAAAGGTCGAGTGTTAATCATATAGTAGATATGATCAACATAAGATGTTCACCATTGAAACTACTCCATCTCACGTGATGATCGGACATGGTTTAGTTGATTTGGATCATGTGATCATTTAGATGACTAGAGGGATGTCTATCTAAGTGGAAGTTCTTAAGTAATATGATTAAATTGAACTTTAATTTATCATGAACTTAGTCCTCGTAGTATTAGCATATCTATGTTATAGATCAATAGCTCACGATGTTGCTCCCCGTTTATTTTTTATATGTTCCTAGAGAAAACTAAGTTGAAAGATGTTAGTAGCAATGATGCTGAATTGTTCCGTGATCTGAGGATTATCCTCATTGCTGCACAGAGAATTATGTCCTTGATGCACCGCTAGGAGACAGACCTATTGCAGGAGCAGATGTAGACGTTATGAACGTTTTGACAAAAGCTCGGTATGATGACTACTTGATCGTTTAAGTGCACCATGCTTTACGGCTTAGAACCGGGACTTCAAAAACATTTTGAACGCCACGGAGCATATAAGATGTTCGAAGTGTTGAAATTAGTATTTCATACTCATGCCCGTGTCGAGAGGTATAAGACTTCTCACAGTACTTTGCTTACAAGATGGAGGAGAATAGCTCAACTAGTGAGCATGTGCTCAGATTGTCTGGGTACTACAATTACTTGAATCAAGTGGGAGTTAATCTTCCAGATAAGATAGTAATTGACAAAGCTCTCTAGTCACTATCACCAAGTTAGTAGAATTTCGTGATGAACTATAATATGCAAGGGATGACGAAAGGAATTCCCGAGCTCTTCGCGATGCTGAAGTCGGCGAAGGTAGAAATCATGAAAAAACATCAAGTGTTGATGGTTAACAAGACCACTTGTTTCAAGTAAAGGGCAAATGGATAGAAGGGGAACTTCAAGAATAATGACAAGCAAGTTGTCACTCCCATGAAGAAACCCAAAGCTAAAACTCAAGCCTGAAACTAAGTGATTCTACTGCAAAGGAAATGGTCACTGGAAGTGGAACTGCCCTAGATACTTGGCGGATAAGAAGGATGGCAAAGTGAACAAAGGTATATTTTGATATACAGATTATTGATGTGTACTTTACTAGTGTTCATAGCAACCCCTGGGTATTTGATACCTGTTTAGTTGCTAAAATTAGTAACTTGAAACGAGAATTTCAGAATGAACAGAGACTAGTTAAAGGTGAAGTGACGATGTGTGTTGGAAGTGGTTCCAAGATTGATATGATCATCATCGCACACTCCCTATACTTTCGGGATTAGTGTAAAACCTAAATAAATGTTATTTGGCATTTGCGTTGAGCATGAATATGATTTGATCATATTTGTTGCAATACGGTTATTCATTTAAAGTCATAGAATAATTGTTATTCTGTTTACATGAATAAAACCTTCGATGGTCATACACCCAATGAAAATAGTTTGTTGGATCTCGATCGTGGTGATACACATATTCATAATATTGAAGCCAAAAGATGCAAGGTTAATAATGATAGTGCAACTTATTTGTGGCACTGCCATTTAGGTCATAATGGTGTAAAGCGCATGAAGAAACTCCATAGTGATGGACTTTTGGAATCACTTGATTATGAATCACTTGGTGCTTGCGAACCATGCCTCATGGGCAAGATGACTAAAACTCCATTCGCCGAAACAATGGAGCGAGCAACATATTTGTTGGAGATCATACATACAGATGTATGTGGACCAATGAGTGTTGAAGCTCGCGGCGGGTATCGTTATTTTCTGACCTTCACTGATGATTTGAGAAGATATGGGTATATCTACTTAATGAAGCACAAGTCTGAAACATTTGAAAAGTTCAAAGAATTTCAGAGTGAAGTGGAGAATCATCGTAACAAGAAAATAAGAGTTTCTACGATATGATCGTAGAGGTAAAATATTTGAGTTAGCGAGTTTGGCCTTCAGTAAAAACAATGTGAAATAGTTTCACTACTCACGCCACCTGGAACACCACAGTGTAATGGTGTGTCCGAACGTCATAACCGTACTTTATTAGATATGGTGCGATCGATGATGTCTCTTACCGATCTACCACTATCGCTTTTGGGGTTATGCATTAGAGACAGCTACATTCACGTTAAATAGGGCACCATCTAAATCCGTGGAGATGACACCGTATGAACTGTGGTTTGACAAGAAACCTAAGCTGTCATTTCTTTAAGTTTGGGACTGTGATGCTTATGTGAAAAAGTTTCAACATGATAAGCTCGAACCCAAATCGGAGAAGTAAATCTTCATAGGATACCCAAAAGAAACTGTTGGGTACACCTTCTATCACAGATCTGAAGGCAAGGTCTTTGTTGCTAAGAGTGGATCCTTTCTAGAGAAGGAGTTTCTCTCAAAAGAAGTGAGTGGGAGGAAAGTAGAACTTGATGAGGTAATTGTACCTTCTCCTGAATTGGAAAGTAGTACATCACAGAAAATTGTTCCAGTGATTCCTGAGGAAGCTAATGATGATGATCATGAAACTTCAGATCAAGTTTCTGCTGAACTTCGTAGATCAACCAGAGTTCGTTCCGCATCAGAGTGGTACGGCAACCCGGTTCTGGAAGTCATGTTACTGGACCATGATGAACCTACGAACTATGAGGAAGCGATGACAAGCCCAGATTCCGCAAAATGGCTTGAGTCCATGAAATCTGAGATGGGATCCATGTATGAGAACAAAGTGTGGACTTTGGTTGACTTGCCCGATGATCGGCAAGCCATCGAAAATAAATGGATCCTCAAGAGGAAGACTGGCGCTGATGGTAATGTTACTGTTTACAAAGCTCGACTTGTTGCGAAAGTTTTTCAACAAGTTCAAGGAGTTGACTACGATGAGACTTTCTCACCCGTAGCGATGCTTAAGTCTGTCCGAATCATGTTAGCAATTGCCGCATTTTATGAAATCTGGCAAATGGATAAAAAAACTGCATTCTTTAATGGATTTATTAAAGAAGACTTGTATATGATGCAACCAGAAGGTTTTGTCAATCCTAAAGGTGCTAACAAAATGTGCAAGCTCCAGCGATCCATCTATGGAGTGGTGCAAGCATCTCGGAGTTGGAATATACGCTTTGATAAGTTGATCAAAGCATATAGAATTATACAGACTTGTGGTGAAGCCTGTATTTACAAGAAGTGAGTGGGAGCACTACAACCTTTCTGATAAGTATATGTGAATGACATATTGTCGATCGGAAATGATGTAGAATTTTCTGGAAAGCATAAAGGAGTGTTTGAAAGGAGTTTTTTCAAAGAAAGACCTTGGTGAAGATGCTTACATATTGGGCATCAAGATCTATAGAGATAGATCAAGACACTTGATAAGACTTTCGATGAGTACATACCTTGATAAGATTTTGAAGTAGTTCAAAATGGATCAGTCAAAGAAGGAGTTCTTGCCTGACTTGTAAGGTGTGGAGTTGAGTAAGACTCAAAGCCAGACCACGGCAGAAAAATATAGAGAGAATGAAAATCATTCCCTATGCCTCAGCCATAGGTTCTATAAAGTATGCCATGCTGTGTACCAAACATGTTGTGTACCTTGCCATGAGTTTGTCAAGGGGGTACAATAGTGATCCAGGAGTAGATCACTGTACAGCGGTCAAAATTATCCTTAGTAACTGGATGACTAAGGAAATGTTTCTCGATTATGGAGGTAATAAAGAGTTCGTCGTAAAGGGTTACGCCGATGCAAGCTTTGACACTAAATCTAGATGACTCTAAGTATCAATCTGGATGCATATTGAAAGTGGGAGCAATTAGCTAGAGTAGCTCCATGCAGAGCATTGTAGACATAGAAATTTGCGAAATACATACGGATCTGAATGTGACAGACCCGTTGACTAAACTTCTCTCACAAGCAAAACATGATCACACCTTATTACTCTTGGGTATTAATCACATAGCGATGTGAACTAGATTATTGACTCTAGTAAACCCTTTGGGTGTTGGTCACATGGCGACGTGAACTATGGGTGTTATTCACATAACGATGTGAACTATCGGTATTAAATCACATGGCGATGTGAGCTAGATTATTTACTCTAGTGCAAGTGGGATATTGAAGGAAATATGCCCTAGAGGCAATAATAAAGTTGTTATTTATATTTCCTTATATCATGATAAATGTTTATTATTCATGCTAGAATTGTATTAACTGGAAACTTAGTACATGTGTGAATACATAGACAAAACAGAGTGTCCCTAGTATGCCTCTACTAGACTAGCTCATTGATCAAAGATAGTTATGTTTCCTAACCATTGACATGAGTTGTCATTTGATCAACAGGATCACATCATTAGGAGAACGATGTGATGGACAAGACCCATCCGTTAGCTTAGCACTATGATCGTTTAGTTTTACTGCTATTGCTTTCTTCATGACTTATACATGTTCCTATGACTATGAGATTATGCAACTCCCGAATACCGTAGGAACACCTTGTGTGCTATCAAACGTCACAACGTAACTGGGTGATCATAAAGATGCTCTACAGGTGTCTCCGAAAGTGTTCGTGGTGTTGGCATAGATCAAGACTAGGATTTGTCACTCCGAGTGTCGGAGAGGTATCTCTGGGCCCTCTCGGTAATGCACATCATAATAAGCCTTGCAAGCAAAAGACTAATGAGTTAGTCACGAGATGATGTATTACAGAACGAGTAAAGAGACATGCCGGTAACGAGATTGAACTAGGTATAGAGATACTGACGATCGAATCTCGGGCAAGTAACATATCAATGACAAAAGGAACAACGTATGTTGTTATGCGGTTTGACCGATAAAGATCTTCGTAGAATATGTAGGAGCCAATATGAGCATCCAGGTTCCGCTATTGGTTATTGACCATAGATGAGTCTCGGTCATGTCTACATAGTTCTCGAACCCGTAGTGTCGTGGAATTAGCATGGCAGATGTCCGGTTTAGAGGACTTAGGTGTGGAGCCATCGCGCGGGTTAGCTTGAAGAGGTTAAAGCACACAAAGAACACAGAGGGTTTATACTAGTTCGCCCCTTCGATGAAGGTAAAAGCCTACGTCTAGTTTGGTTTGGTATTGCTTGGGCGTCGATGAATAGGGAGCGGATTGCATGCCTGTGTCTCGACGGGTTGTTGCTTGTCCTTGAACCGTCGCCGGGTTGTCCCTTTATATAGGAGGCTACGCCCGGTCCGGTTTACAGAGTCCCGAGGCCGGCTCATAATCGTGTCCGCCTCGGTCTCTGCTCTTTCTATCTTTACATCTCAAGTTACATGGTATGACGGTTTACAAACCGTAAGCTTTACATATGGGCCCTAAGCCTCCATGGGCCGGAACCTCCGGTTCATATTCTACTGGGCTTATGCTAACACAACTATGTAAGTGTAATCCGGATCTTCCTAGCCGGTTTATACCTGCTAGTAATATCCCTGACATTAGGCCCCAGATTGATTTGAACTTGTTCATGTCAGTCTTCTAAGTATTTGCATAAATTTCCTCTCTGTAACTTCTCTTCTTTGTAAACCGGCTATGACGTCATCTCCAGAAATCATGTCAATCTGTCGTGACATCACCTTCGCAATTATTGCTCATCTCTGTTTGTTACCCTTGTTAAATGCTATCCCGAAGATCGAGGCGACAACAGAGTCTTTATCCAATCTCTGACCTCCTTGATTCCCGCGCTTGCCATTTCACCTCACTAGCTTATAAATACCGCTGAGACCTGTCCTCTTTCTTCCTTCCTTACTTCATCTTCCTCCGTCGCCCGAAGCTCCGCCGCCGTTCTTCGAGCCCGTCGCCGTCGTCAATCCAGGCCGCTGCATCACCCTGAACCGTGTCCAGAGCACTCCGCCGCCGTCTTCTTCTTTCTCAGGTACTCCTTCTTTCTCATTGTAGATCTCAATCTAGGGTTCCTCCATGGCTTCCGCCATGAAACCTCGAAGCTTGATGTTCATCCCTGTAGGTTACACTTGCAGTAGATTCAAACCTTGGATTCATTTCGAATGCGCTCCTGCTCCGTGTTTTAAACCTTATATTCGAACCTTAGATTCAAACCTTAGATTTATTTGGTCTGTAGAAACCCTTCGTGGTTCTTCCTGTATAAGACTTGCATATATCTCATCTTTTTCTTACGTCTCAGATCCATTTTTACTTTATCCTTCTGTAGAAACCTGTTTCTTTGTCTTGTAGATCTGTAAGCTACTCACCGGTTTAACCAATCTCATATTATTCTTGTAAAGAATGTCATTTGCCCGACGGTTTAGCCTCCTCTTTCCTGTTATCATAAACCGGTAGCAGTTCGCTTCATATCTGCTTCGGGGTTGTCAATGCCATTAGTCCCTTGTCTAAACCGTCGATATAATTTGATGTTACGCTCCGGTTTATGCTTTAGCAATTCGTAATCCGGATTTTGCACTGTATCTTTCAGCGTTTCCTTTAGTCGAGATGACTGCCAAGCAGTTCGTTTGTTGCAACTGGGCTCCTTCCCGCATTACAGAAGAGGATTTAACCAACGCCGCTTCAATTGGTCTTCTGGGCCCCCAAGCGGTTCTGAAATGGCGGGCCCCAGGAGATGAGTGTCCCCCTACCCCTAAAGAAGGAGAAGTCATCGTTTTCTTTGATCATATGGCCCGGGGTTTTAGCCCTCCCGGTTCAAAAAATTTCCGGGATGTGTTGGCCGCTTTTCAGCTTCATCCTCAAGATATAGGTCCGAACTCTATATCAAATGTCTGCAATTTTCAAGTCTTCTCGGAAGCATACCTTCAAGAAGAGCCATCAGTGGATCTGTTCCGAGATTTTTTCCACTTAAACCGGCGGACGGAGTTTACTACCGGACCGCATCAAGAGTTGGGCGGTGTTAGCATTCAAAAGAGAAGAGATGTGACCTTCCCTCACGCTGCTCTCCATACACACCCCAAGGAATGGAATCAATCATGGTTCTATTGTAAAGACACCTCGCCTGAAGGAGAAAACCCACTGCCGGGTTATCGTGCTTATCGTCTACCTGAGGATCATCCCATGCCGCAGCGCCTTAGTGCTCCAGAGCGGGCCCGGTTTGCCCCTCAGCTTGCTAAGCTTAGGGCCTTTATGGCCAACGGTTTAACCGGAGTAGACTTTGTTCGCTGTTGGCTCGCCTGGAGCATCCTTCCACTGAGCCGGCGCTCCGGCCTGATGTGCCAGTATACCGGAAAAACGGATGACCCTCAACGCCACATTGACATAATACTTCCTGAGAAAGAAGTCACTGAATCCGCAAAGAAAATGCTCAACATCTCCCTGGAAGAGTGCAGCCAGACCGGATTGGCTCCATTTTATGAGAACAACAAACCGCCAGCAGTAAGTTCTTTCTGACCTCTTCTGCTTTTTCTGATCCGTCCATATCAATTGTCTTCTATTTATTTTTCATACTCTGCACAGGCCAACGACCCCTTCTGGAAGAGAAAACCTCAAGATAAGTCAGGCAAGCAGCCATGCCGGAAGACGTACGCTGTCAAGAAGAAAAAGGCGGCCGCTGCCTCGGGTTCACTTCCTGAGGAAGATGATTCGGATTCCGAGGTATGAATTGATCCTGATATGTTTTAATCTCCTTTTATCCAAATTTATATTAACAGTGTCTTTCCACAGGATTTGGCTGAAGGAAGTAAAGCGGCAGAAGTTGAGGTAATCTCTCTTTCTTCAGACTCAGAACCGCCGGCGCCCAAAATCCGTCGGGCATCTCGAAAATACCCTTTTTCTCATCCTTACGCTCAATTGGACCCCAAATTTCTTTTGAAGAAGCAGCAGCATGAAGCACGCCGGACTACGCGCCATAGTGGCCACGTAGTAGAATCCTCCGGAATATCTCTTACTCCGGCTCGCAGGCGCCGCTTTGAGGTTTTACTTTTTCCAACTCTTCTTCATCCAAAGGCTGGGCTCATACGTAAACCGCTTAAACCGTCTGATCGTAACTATCAGGAAACTCCTTTGTCCTCTTCTGGCGAGTCGACCGCCACCCAGGTCCCTGTACTGAAGACCGTGCCTGGGTAAGTCCTTTTCAATATCCGGTTTATATTTGTATTTTTTCCTTGATGATTCTCATTGTTCCTTCAATTTTCTTCAGCAAGCCCAAGCCTAGCAAGAAGGCGAAGGCCACCAAAGGGGCTGCCGAGACTGCTACCGCTGAACCGGCGGCTGATCCGGATGAAATCATCCCTCCAGAAAACGATCCTGCAGCTCAGTTTGATGATCCTATTCCCACGGATCACGATGACATTGTTGCCCCGGAAGATGCTAATATGGAAAATGTAGTTGAACCGGCGAGTCATGTCCGGGTTAGCCCTCCTCGGACTAACCCGGCTCCTGTTAGCCCGGCCCCTACTGTTGCCCCTTCTCAGCCAACTACTGCCTCTTCTCCGGATGTTCAGATAATCGTGACAGGTTTTACCGCTCCTGCTGAGCCTATCATCTTGGCCAAGCATACTGCTAAAGAGAAGAAGCTTCAACAAGAAAAGGTCAAGTGGAGCACGGACTTGTCCAGCTATGCCCATTTGAGTGCCCAGGAACTTTATTCCGGGTATTTGAACCGGCTTCATACCAGCCGCGATTATGAATTGGGCTTGGTTAATATGATGAAGGATAAGTACGAGGTAACTTCCTTCACTTGTCTTTGTTTTGTACTCTTTGTACTCCTGTCTTTATGCCATAGTAGCCCCCAAGTGCCGGTTTAGATTCCTTGTAGGTGAACCGGTACTTCCAATGTATGCGAAATGAACTTACATTAGCCCCCAAGTACCAGGGGCATAACTTGTTTTATGTGCCTGGGACTTGTCTGAATTTCTCTTTTAATACTTTAACTGTACATTAGCCCCCAAGTGTCAAGTGGATAACTTGTTTATATGCTTGAGACTTGTCTAAATTGTCTTATACTCCATTTGATTTCCTTGTAGGCTGACTTGACCCGGAGGGCTGCAGAGGTAACTGAGCTCCGGAATAGACTGGCTGCTACTGAGACTGCCGCTGCCAAAGCTAAGGAAGAACTTGCTCTGAACTTAACCAGTGCCGAAAAGTTGAGAAAGGACTTTAAAGTGGAGCGGTCCGCCTCGGAGGTGCAGAGGAATGCTCTCGAGAAAAGAGCAAAAGATGCTGAAGCTGCCCTTAATCCGGTGACGCAAGAGCTAACCGGCTTAAGACAGCAAATAGAACTTATGACCTCTGCTATCTTTGGTAAGCACTCAATTTGCATGTGTTTTCATCTCTGTAATCTTTGTGCCGCTCTGGTTTAACTTTAGCAATCAACTTTAGGGCGACGCAAGACACGTAGGGTCCGCACGCTTAACGTTTGATGACGATCGGTATTATGAGTTTATGAGTTTTGATGTACCGAAGGAGTTCGGAGTCCCGGATGAGACCGGGGACATGACGAGGAGTCTCGAAATGGTCGGGACATAAAGATCGATATATTGGACGACTATATTCGGACATCGGAAAGGTTCCGAGTGATTCGGATATTTTTCGGAGTATATGTGCCTTATTGGGCCATACGGGAATAGAGGAGAAAGGCCAAAAGGAAGGAGGCGCGCGCCCCCCCTCTGGTCCGAATTGGACAAGGGGTGCAGCCCCCTTTTCCTTCTCCCTCTCCACCTCTTTCCTTCTCTCCTACTCCAGAAAGGAAAGGGGAATCCTACTAGGACTTGGGAGTCCTAGTAGGACTCCCCACACTTGGCGCGCCCCCTCTAGGGCCGGCCTCTCCCTTGCTCCTTTATATACGGGGGCAGGGGGCACCCTAGCACACACAAGTTGAATTGTTTTAGCCGTGTGCGGTGCCCCCCTCCACAGAAACACACCTCAGTCATACCGTTGCAGTGCTTAGGCGAAGCCCTGCACCGGTAGATACATCATATCCGTCACCACGCCGTCGTGCTGACGAAACTCTCCCGTGAAGCATAACTGGATCAAGAGCTCGTGGGACGTCATCAAGCTGAACGTGTGCTGAACGCGGAGGTGCCGTACGTTCGGTGCTTGATCGGTTGGATCACGAAGAAGTTCGACTACATCAACCGCGTCACTTGACGCTTCCGCTCCCGGTCTACGAGGGTACGTAGACACACTCTCCCCCCTCGTTGCTTTGCATCTAGTAGATAGATCTTGCGTGATCGTAGGAAAATTTTAAAATACTACATTCCCCAACAAAGCGAGTCTGAGGGACTCTAGTCACGTGCATATTCACTTAATGAGCATCATTAGTAGTTCTTGCATTTAATCTGCTTAATCGTCATGTTATTGTTTGTCTTTATGCTTTATTTGTTGTGAGCGTGCAAACATTCAATGTACTGACCTGGTGTGTTATGCCAGCTTTCAGGAAAGTTGTACCGGATCGGAGTGCTACCCGCGTCTAGGCCATGTCCACATTGGTGTCCCTGTGCTATGGAGTTCTGCTGCCGCGTAGTCATTCCATTGTGACCGAGGCCCCTCTTATGTTCATTAAATAATCTACATATTGTCCAGCCCCACCGTGTGTGCCGCTTGGCCTCGCTACTTGTTGTAATATGGAACCTATGTTCTCGCTTACGTCAATAAAGTTGTTGCTTTTCAGTACCAAGTTGTTCGCCGCATTTGCTTCTACACCATCTCAGGCGGTCCAGTTCGTCGCATTTGAGGCTCTTGTAGACTTGCACTACAACGAGGTCCAGATGCAGACCCACCCAGGTTTCTATTTCTACCCATCTATGTTTGAGAACGGGCGTATCTGTTTCCCTCCTGTTGATCCGGCATGCGACCGTACTTCGAGTAACCTTTCTCATTATATCACTGCCAGTTATCATATGCTTTTTGAGTTGGCTCGGGAGTTGACTTATACTTGTACATGTCTTGTTGCCGCTCGATCTGCTTTCGCTCCACCTACTATCGGGTTTACCCCGTTTGTCTCCCCAGCTTGTGTTCGTCCTACTACTCCGGTTACTCCTCAGCTCGGGCACCTCGACAGTGACTACTCGTGAGTATCCTATTGAGTTGAACCTGCTTCTCTCTACCCCCGCTTCTCCTATGCTTCACCCGGCACCTACTCCTAAGGGAGAGTCCTTGAGGCTGCGTCGTCTGTTTCCTTTAACACGGAGGTATCAGTTAACACCATTAGTTTAGGATCCGAGGCAGAGCCTGAGGAGGACCCTTCTACGACAGAGGAGCCTTAGTTCTACAGAGAGTAGCCGAGGTAGTAATGATGCTTGAGTGTCGTCGTACTTGTCCTGATGTTTCATTTCATGTATGAGTCAATGTATAATTATGTTGGGACTTCCTTTTTATTCGATTTGGTTTTTAATCGCTTTCTTTCGGATTTGTCGCTTGCTTTCTTCCACTATTTATGGATGTTGCTCATCTCGATGCTTCGTATTGGGAAAACAAAATAGGATGACTCGATACGGTAATAACAGCCATGGTGGTGAGGATGTACCTGTGCGTCGCTCAGCAAGACAAGCAGGACAACCCCCGGAATGCTATCAGCCACCACCACCACCACCACCGCCTCCGCATCCACCAACTACCGAGCAGATTATGCGCATGTTCGAAGAAAGAAGAAACAACGATTTGCTTGAACTGATGAAAAGTGTGCAGGCTCTTCTGGGAAAGAATGACAATCAGTACAACAATCACTCCAAGTTATCCGATTTTCAGCGAACTAAGCCACCAAGTTTCAATCAAGTAGCTGATCCTGTGGAAGCAGATGACTTGCTGAGGACTATTAAAAAGAAGCTAGAGATCGCTCGCACTGAAGAAGGTGACAAGGCTCCTTTCGCAACTCACTATCTTGAAGGAGCCACAGCAGTATGTTGGGACAATACTAAGGCTATGTGGCCAGTTGGGGATGAGATCACCTGGGATAAGTTTAAGGATAAATTCTGCAAGTATCACATTCCCGCCAGCATCATGAAGGTTAAGCGGCGCGAGTTTCTAGCTCTCATGCAAGGTAACACATCATTCACTAAGTACTTGCATAAGTTTAATCACTTGGCCCGTTATTCTCTTCATGATGTGGCCACCGTAGAAAGGAAGATCGACAGGTTCCTTGGAGGACTCAACGAACACCTTCGATGCACCCTCAGTATGCTCGACTTCCCAGATTTTCAGAATCTGGTGAACAAAGCCCTTATTCCAGAAAGGGAGCATAAGTTAATCCATGACAATAAGCCATCCTATGATGAACGCAAGCGCAAGTTTGAGCCTAAGAAGGATGTGCAAATAGTTCAGAAGGCTCGTACTTGGCAGTAGCCTCAGTTTGAGTTCAAGCCTAGCTGGCAGCAGAATGCCAACAAGACTCAGACTCAACTCAAGAACATTGTGACCAGCCAAGTTCGTGAAGATTGTCAGCGGAACAACACATGCTTCTCTTGTGGGCAAACCGGACACTATGCAAGACAGTGTCCCAAGAATGGCAAGTCAAGTGCCCCGTTCAAGCCTCAAGACAACCACATGGGAGCCTATCCCAACCAGAAGCTCATCCAAGGGCAAGTCCACCATCTCTACGCCAAATAAGCCCAAGAAAACCCCGAAGTGGTCATTGGTATGTTTCCTGTTAATAACATACCTGCAACAAATTAATTTGACTCTGGGGCTTCCCACTCTTTTGTTTCGCGGAGTTTTGTTGCCCAAAACAAGATTTCTTGCTCGCTTCTTGAGAAATATATGATGGTGCAATCATCGGGTTCCCTACTCAAGACAAATTAGATATGATGTGGCTTGCAGATTGATATTCGTGGAGTTATATTTCCCACCACCTTGCTAGCCATTGAATATGCCAAGTTGGATGTGATTTCGGGAATGGATTGGTTAACGAAGCATCTAGTCTACATAAATTGTGTAACAAGGGAAGTCTCACTGATCAATCCGGAAGGACAAGCCATACAGTTCTTTGCTCGCCGCACCATGCCAAAGAAGGAAATGCTATTCTCAGCAGTAGCGGCAGATCTTGATTTGATTCCCATGGTCAGTGAATTTCCAGATGTGTTTCCTGAGGAATTGCCAGGAATGCCACCATATCGTGAATTGGAATTTGCAATCAATTTTGTGCCAGAAACAACACCAATTCACAAGAAGTATAACCGGATGCCTTCATCCGAGTTAGTGTAGCTAAAGAAGCAACTTGATGAGATACTCCAGAAAGGATACATTCACCCCAGTTCTTCACCTTGGGGATACCCGCAATCTTTGTGGACTAGAAAGATGTTGGTCGACGAATGTGTGTCGACTATCGCCAACTGAATGATGTCACTATTAAGAACAAATACCCGCTCCCAAGAATTGATGATTTATTCGATCAGCTGAGTGGAGCTCAAATATTCTCCAAGATTGACTTAAGGACCGGGTATAATCAGCTCAAAATCAAGAAGGAGAATATTCCTATGACCGCGTTCACCACTCGATACGGTCTTTATGAATATACGGTCATGTCGTTTGGCCTCACCAATTGTAATGCCCAGGATGGGACTATACCACCTACATGTCGAGGCACGACTTAAAGGTATAAGCCCATTCTGGGATGATCTCAAGTTTGGTATCTTTGCACGACTCATGTAAAAATAGGGATGAAACTGCAAAATGAGATAGTTGGCTTACACTCGCCACTTCACACATTACATTACATAAGCAAAACATCATTCAAAGCATCACAACCCGACTACGGGCGAAGATCCAATAGAAAGATACCAAAACATAAAGCCACAGGTCCGAATCGCCCCTAGTAGAAACCACTACTGATCGTCGAAAACGTCACAAGCATACGCCCACGCTCTTCGTGGAACTCCCGAAAGTTCTGACCCATCTTCTGCGTCATTTCGGCTGAACCTGCATCTGGTGTTGTAGTATCTGTGAGTCACGAGGACTCAGCAATCCCATAACCATGGGTATCAAAACTAGCAAAGCTTTATGGGTAGGAGGAGGTAAAGTGGTGAGGTTGCAGCAGCGGCTAAGCATAATATGGTGGCTAACTTACGAGTACAAGAATAAGATGAGCATCTACGCAAATGGTCGCAGCTAGTAGTGATCGCTAAAGATCCTGAACTACCTACGAGTCAAACATAACCCCACCGTGTTCTCTTCTCAAAGTGAAAAGAGACAGTCATGGTTACTCACACAGTTGTGTGTTTTACCTCGGATCCTCTGTCAAGATTTCTACAACCGGACATTAACAACTTCCAATCTGCCACATAACCGCGGGCACGGCTTTCGAAAGATCATAACCCTACAGGGGTGTCCCAACTTAGCCCATCATAAGCTCTCACGATTAGCTGAAGTGATAAATATAATATCATCACCCCTTATCTTAGGGAAATCCGATCAGGCTCGGCATCCCGGTGCACAAGACATTTCGACAATGGTAAAACTAGTCCAGCAAGACCTCCCGGCGTGCCGACACCCTGATGGTAGCCGCGCGCATCTCGTCTCAGGCCACAACCGGATGGGCGGTCCTATAGGTAAAACCAAACCTCGAGTTTCCCCGTGGTGGCCCCGCATAACCCCCGTTTGGGACCAACACCATCAGCACTGGCCCCCCCTGTTATGTAGAAATAAGAACCCGGGGACATGACCCCCTATGCAATTAATTAATTATTTAAGTTGTTATTATGAGCAAATTAAAACCAATGTTGGGCCTTGCTGGAGGAGTGTTATTCAAAGTCGAACTGTCAAGGGGTCCCCATCCACCCATCGTGTAAGGAACGCAAAATCAAGGAACATAATGCCGTTTTATCGGCGCCTAAGGTGGCATGAGTGGAACAAAACACCGAGCAAAAGGCCAAGCCTTCCACCCATGCCCAGTATATAGGTGTGTTAATAATAATTATAGATATTGTGATATTCCAACAACAAATTCCCTCTTGGTACGATCTTCATCTTCACTTGCAACTAGCAACGCTATAAGAGGGGCTGAGCAAGCGGGTGACATAGCCAAACAATGGTTTTGCTAGGAAGGTGTCAAAGGTCAGAGGTTTCATGGCAACAAGGAGAGGGCTGACAATAAAAGATGGGTAGCGCGACATGAAACGATAGCATCGAGACAACTAAGCATGGCAATGGTAGTAAAGGTATCCAAGGGTATGATCATCTTGCCTGGGATTCCGAAAGGGAGAAGAACAAGTCCATGAAGTAGACGGAGCAACATAGTCGAGCGAATCCTCACAACTCCGGAACGAAACCGAATCTAACAAGAGAAGCACCCGGAAAGAAGCAAACAACACGGTAAACACACAAGCATAAACATGGCATACGATGCACATCCAAGTATGATGCATGTCCGGTTTAATTATGCATGGCATGGCAATGTGCACAAACAAAACTACAAGTTAAGTGGAGCTCAATATGCAATGAGTTGCATATTGACGAAACACCACATGTTATTTATTTAGTTGACTCTCGTTTATTTACAAGACAAGATTAAATGTTTTTAACATAGCAAGATGTGAATCCAAAGTAAACTACCTATCTAGGCAATTTAAATGAGGCCGGAAAATAACAACTACAATTCCGGAAAAAATCCCCATATGCATGTTTAGCAATTTTAAGCAACAACAATTCACACATTTTAAATGTTGTTAACATGATACGGATGATATGATCAAGTTTATGCAATTTTTATTAAAAGTTGACATGAAGATGATAAGGAGTATATGTCACCGTGGTGGAAAGAAAAAGGTGCCACGGCAACGATCCGAAAATGATGCAATGGCAACATCTCGGTTCCGGTAACCCGTTGAGAGACCGGTGCAAAAGATGACGGAGAGCGTGTCATGCAAGAAGAAAAGTGGGTGATCCCGTCACCGGGTTCCCACGAGTCGGCGACGAGGCAACCGAGGAGCATGACAAAGGACGAAACGGGCACTGTGCACACAAGGGAAACATTTCATACAACACAAGCATTCATCCACGGGCATCGTCTCGGGGTTATACCTTCGGAACATTTGTTTTCGGAGCGGTTCGAGGTCGTAGAGGAAGTAGTCGTTCACGTCTCCAAAGAGGTACTCGATGAATCCAACATCTTTGGGGCGACGGTAGTTGTTCACTCGACGGCCTTCGGCGACGGTAGCCGTACACGGTTCGTAGGCGTTCGGGTATCCGTAGATGTACTTGTTTCACCTCTGGGCGTAGTCGACCTTGGCGTTTCCGAAGGGGTACTTGTGGAATCCGTGTAGTCGAACTTGAAGGTCATCGGCGTCGGTACTTGGGGTCTCCGGACTTGCCGGTCTTGGTTCTTGTGACGTAGTGGTACGAGGTCATTTTCCGGTCGTGTAGTTGGACTTGGTTGACATCTGAGCCTCGCCGAGATCTCGTCGAGAAGGGTTCTTGGAGCTGCGATCTCGGCACGCAGCAAACAACAACGCGTGCATAACAAACCCGAAGCAAGCAGGGTTGGTCGGAGGAGCTGCAGAGGCCGACCAGGTGGTCGCTGCAACAGGGTGCTCCGGCGAGGCACTTGGCGGGGCAACGCAGCCTGGAAGGGGTGCGGGCGGTGGACGAGAGGTAGCAGGGGAGTCCGAGTGCGGGAGTGGGGCAGAGCTGGGCGGCGGCCTCTGGCCGGAGATGATGGGGAGGCGCGCACGGCTGGACGGCGCGGGCGCCGTGGCGGGAGGCGTCGAGGACGAGGTCGGGCGTCGCGATGAGGAGGTGGCCGAGGAGATTTGGGCTGGAGGTCCCGCAGAGCCACGGGACAGCGAGGACATCCATGGCTCCAACGGCAAAGCTCGCGGGGTCGAGATCCTCAGGCGCCCAGAGCATCGAGGCGCGGCGCAGGACGTGGCGTCGAGATGGCACCGGGGAGGCGGGCGCTCGGCAGGGGGAGGAAGGAAGATAGGGGAGCAGCGAGGGGTGAGATGGGATCGGGAGATGGGGCGCTGCGCGGCGAGGACTGGGAGATCGAACGAAGGGGTGGCGGCGCGAGGGAACCAGAGGGAGAGATCGAGAGGAGCGACTGGAACCTAGGGTTGGGGAAAGAAAGGGCCTGATGGGCCAGGAGGCGCGGTCGGCCTGGTTGGGCAGCCAGCTGGGCCTCAGCTCCTCTCCCTCTTATTACCAAAAAAAACAGAAGGAAAAGAAGAAAAGGAAAAAAAATAGCAATAAGAGAAAAGGGAAGGAAGGGTTACGAAAGAGTTTGAACAAGAGGTTATTTTTCTTGGGCTCATAAAAATGAGCGCGGTCCGAGAAAAATAGAAATGGCATGAACGAAAAAAATATAATTCAAACATATTTGAATTTAATTCAAATGGGTTTGAACTAAGACTTGATTTTTGAAGTCTCCAAAAATGTTCGAATTTTTGGAGGAACCTCGATACAACGGAAAAGAATTATAAACAAGGTTTGATGGTGAAACCAGAAGTAGAAAAGGCATGGGGAATATATGCAAGTTTGTTTGGGTTAATTCCAAACAATTGGAATATTTTTATAATAGCTCCATAAATTTGGAGGATATGTTATAAAGAGAAGTCACACTTCCCTCGATTTAAATGGACCGAAGGTCCACACGACTTATTTAAGTTGAGATGCAAAAGATGAATGACATGATGGCATGATGACACGATGCAATGAAAAAAAATAACACAAGCACAAAAGAAACACACGGGAGAACCCGGAACATCTGGAATCTCTGGAATCTTCTGGGACGTCGGTCTTCGGGCGTCACAACTCTCCCACACTAACAGATGATCTCGACTCGAGATCCTAGAGATGGCACCGAGTAGAAATGAAAAAGAAGAGGTAAAACAAAGTTGCTTCTTTGACAAACGAGTAAAACCTCGAACCTTGAGAGGTTAAACAAGTTGAAAGAACAAAACAACATAGATGAACGAAGATGAAAACACTCCGTTAGAAAAGAGGAACCAGGAGCATTAAGAGAACCTTGAAGGTTGAAAGACATGAAACAAGAGCTTACGAACCAAAAGAATATGAAACTGCAATGGTATAGCCAAGGAATAAGAATGACATAATTCGGACAGCACTCCGACTGAAAATGGAAGGAATTAAGATGAGCTTGAGAAGATGGATGATACTTGATGAAATCAACATCATATTGCCTCCGAAACAATTGAAAGAATGGCACAAGGGGTAAGAAGGATTCAGACAGCACTCCGGTTGAAAAGAGAGGCAAGACATGAAAAGATGAGAGAACTTGAAAAGAGGACATAATACTCTGGTTAAATGGACAAGCTAGGAAGGAACATCATCTCGATAAAACGAGATGAGGGTTTGGAGAGCGCAACATCACAATGCCTCCGGAATGAAAGAATAGCATATAAATCAATGAAAGAAATGAATGGAGAAGAAAATGACAACTTCTCCCACGAATGAATTTGAAAGAGCATCTTTACAAAGAAGGGTTGAATAGAGTTGTTGGAAATTCAACAACGAAAAGAATAAGCTTGATGTGGGCTTATGGAAAACATCTCAAAATTATGAGGTGACAACCAGCCACTTACGAAACATTTGATTGGATTGAGATCAACAAGGAGACAAAAACTTATCTCACCGGAATGATAAATGAAGAACTTGGGTAATTTATAAGCACCATAATAGCAACAATTCTCAAGGAAAGCTTTTAGGTGAATTATAACCCAAGATAACTCCAACGAATAATTAAAGGGTTGAAAAGATCTCATGAACAAGGAAAATGATGGTTTTAAATATCTCATTCTAGATAACTCGTGAACCATGAAACATGAAGGAATTGTCAAGAATGACATAACACCATCTGAAAAGATAAGGTAGAAAGGATTGCACTTGGAAAGCATGATGAAGAATGCTTGAGCTCCAACAAGAATCTTGATGAAGGCTTCGAGGATGAATTAAATGATGATGAACCACCATGAGAACTCCGGTAATGAAAGCATGAGAAGTGAAAAAAAATGAAAAGAATAAGATTCAAGGCCTGCAATGAATTAGATGGAGCTTTGAAATGATAATTGAAATAACTTGGAGCTCCGGAAAACAAGATGAACAACTTAGAACCGAGAATATGATATGATGAACAAGCTCTAGACAAAAGAATTAAATCACCTTGAAGGAATAAGAATAAGAATTATGTCATGCGTCTCCTTCACCAATTTAAATTGATGACAACCAAAGGATTTGGCATACTACTTATTCTCGTTGCAAAGAATTAAAGAGAGATCTAGCACAAGCTTGGGTAAATCTTCAACAAACCACCGGTAGGATTATGAAAAAAAAACGGGTGAATTAATACGATAACAAGGAAGAGTAAACTTCAACGAACCACCGTAAGAATTGAGACCGGGTGAAGAAAGAGAATAATCCACCGGGAAGAATAAGCACTTGAGGAAAAATTTACAAGAGAACGAAGAGATCGCGAACCGATTAAAGAATACTTGACAAAGCATCGGTAGAATATGGAGACGAACGAAGAGGCATCAATGAAGAATATTTGAAGGACGAAGTTGAAAACTGGGAACGAAGAATCTTCTGAAATGATGGCCTTCGGAGGATCACAAAGAAAAGAATTCATGAAATGCTTCGGATGGGTATAAAAGAATTCCTCACAATCTGAACACTTATGAGGATGGTATGAAGCTAGAACTTTGAATCTTGGAAGAACGGATAAGGATTCAAGAGGAACTCGTCTTCGGGTCTTCAAAATCTGAGAAGACGATGAGATACACCACCATGAATTGTTGAGGCACTCCGGAATGAGAATTAAAAGGTTGAACCAATGGTGAAAAGAATTAACGCGATTTTGGAGAAGGTATATGACTGCTGTAATCCATTCTTACGTCACATTTCAAAAGAATTCTCCGGAAAAAGAAGAGTCAGGTAAGATCCTGGGAAAAGACCTGTGGGTTAGGGCCCACTAAAGAAATCACCGTTGGTAAAGATTGCTTGAGGGATATTGCACCGGTTGAATTAAATGGCTTGAATAAGATGACAATCCTCAAAAATAATTTGAACGGATTACGAACAGAAACATGAATCTTCTGAGATACCTTCACCTCTCCGAATATGAATAGCAAGAGGAGAATGATTAATTGGAGCACCGGAATAAGAAAGCATTGTGACATGAGGAAAAGGATAAGATCAACACCGAAATCTTGAATTAGATCCACCGGCAGAATTTGAGAACAAAAGAATGATGAACTTGAAGCTCTTGAGCATCTTCACTATAATTCACCGGATAAGAACATTGAAGGAGATGAATGAAGAAACATCACATGAATAAAATGGATATTTGATTTTAGAATTTCTGGCTCCGAGAAGAAGAAGGGTGGGAGGGTGGGGGAAAACAAAGACAACTTGAGATGATTGAAATAGACAAATCGTCAGATTTCTCAATGGCGTCCGTATGGAATAACTTGAAGAGAAGGCACACCGGTTGAAAAGGATTAACATGAAGATCTCGATGGTCAAGAAGAATTAGCACTCCCATAGAAATATGAGAACACCGATTAAGAAAGGTATGGAATCAACACTTGACATCGAAGCAACTCGAATACCAGAATCAAAACAAAAACAAGGATAGATATGTTGCAACATAATCTTCACAATATCATTCGAACAGAGAATTGAACGAATGAATTCCGTAGGTACATCAACTTGTCGAGAAGCCACTTGGAGAACAAAAGGTAAATAAAAACAACAAGGAGCAGAAGAACAAATACACGATAGAAGCTTCGTTCGACATATTCGTGCTGAAAGCTTATGGAACGTGTTACAAAAGGGTTTTGCAATCCCCGGATCAGCATAGCCAAGGACCCTTTAAGATGCAACTCCCGATCAGAACAACACCCATAAAACTACTTCACTCAATGTAGAACCCCGAACTCCATATCATGCACTCGTTGGAAGAATGCCTAGAACTACTAGACGAACCCACCTATTAATTCTGAAAGTTTCCAGTTATGCAATCAGGTGTTGGGGATACAGGGGAAGCACCGCGCACTCAACTCTAATCCTACATCCAGCTGTATCCATCCTTCAACACATAACCAGTTATTTTTGGAAACCGTTTACCTCGGACCTTCGAAACGCATCTACTATACAAGCTATGGCAATACTCCCGGACTACCTCCCCAATACTGGGTGATGTCGGGGTTATCTTGCCACTAACCGCATAGGAGAGTTTTCGATGTCGGCCGTCTTAAGTATTACAGAACTGATGCGATATATTTGTGACGACAACACCTCGGAGCTCAACTCCCCGGGACACTGCCACAACCCCTAAATGACAGGAGGCATCGAGAACAATGTTCTCGTCACAAAGACATCGTAAAAATCCAACCAATACTCGTGTGATCCTAAAAAAATTGGTGAATTTTTGAGAGTAGAAGAGACAAGAGTAATCATCAGGAGTCCTCACCAGAGTGAAAAGAGATGAGGAGAAAAGGAAATCCTACTCTCTGATATATATATAGGACTCAAAACATTTTCAAGTGTGTGCCTAGACTCAACCGTCAACGATTCGATCAATCAGTGGGGGCTTCTAGGTCGGAGAAGGCTCTGAATACCAACTTGTAATGCCCAGGATGGGACTATACCTCTTACGTGTCGAGGCACGACTTAAAGGTATAAGCCCATTCTGGAATGATCTCAAGTTTGGTATCTTTGCACGACTCATGTAAAAATAGGGATGAAACTGCAAAATGAGATAGTTGGCTTACACTCGCCACTTCACACAATACATTACATAAGCAAAACATCATTCAAAGCATCACAACCCGACTACGGGCGAAGATCCAAAAGAAAGATACCAAAACATAAAGCCACAGGTCCGAATCGCCCCTAGTAGAAACCACTACTGATCGTCGAAAACGTCACAAGCATACGCCCACGCTCTTCGTGGAACTCCCGGAAGTTCTGACCCATCTTCTGCGTCATCTCGGCTGAACCTGCATCTGGTGTTGTAGTATCTGTGAGCCACGAGGACTCAGCAATCCCATAACCATGGGTATCAAAACTAGCAAAGCTTTATGGGTAGGAGGAGGTAAAGTGGTGAGGTTGCAGCAGCGGCTAAGCATAATATGGTGGCTAACTTACGAGTACAAGAATAAGATGAGCATCTACGCAAATGGTCGCAGCTAGTAGTGATCGCTAAAGATCCTGAACTACCTACGAGTCAAACATAACCCCACCATGTTCTCTTCTCCAAGTGAAAAGAGACAGTCACGGTTACTCACACAGTTGTGTGTTTTACCTCGGATCCTCTGTCAAGTTTTCTACAACCGGACATTAACAAATTCCAATCTGCCACATAACCGCGGGCACGGCTTTCGAAAGATCATAACCCTGCAGGGGTGTCCCAACTTAGCCCATCACAAGCTCTCACGATTAGCTGAAGTGATAAATATAATATCATCACCCCTTATCTTAGGGAAATCCGATCAGGCTCGGCATCCCGGTGCACAAGACATTTCGACAATGGTAAAACTAGTCCAGCAAGACCTCCCGGCGTGCCGACACCTTGATGATTGCCGCGCGCATCTCGTCTTAGGCCACAACCAGATGGGCGATCCTACAGGTAAAACCAAACCTCGAGTTTCCCAGTGGTGGCCCCGCATAACCCCCGTTTGGGACCAACACCATCAGCACTGGCCCCCCCTGTTATGAAGAATAAAGAACCCGGGGACATGACCCCCTATGCAATTAATTAATTATTTAAGTTGTTATTATGAGCAAATTGAAACCAATGTTGGGCCTTGCTGGAGGAGTTATATTCAAAGTCGAACTGTCAAGGGGTCCCCATCCACCCATCGTGTAAGGAACGCAAAATCAAGGAACATAATGCCGGTTTATCGGCGCCTAAGGTGGCATGAGTGGAACAAAACACCGAGCAAAAGGCCAAGCCTTCCACCCATGCCCAGTATATAGGTGTGTTAATAATAATTATAGATATTGTGATATTCCAACAACAAGTTCCCTCCTGGAACGATCTTCATCTTCACCTGCAACTAGCAACGCTATAAGAGGGAATGAGCAAGTGGGTGACATAGCCAAACAATGGTTTTGCTAGGAAGGTGTCAAAGGTTAGAGGTTTCATGGCAACAAGGAGAGGGCTGACAATAAAAGATGGGTAGCGCGACATGTAACGATAGCATCGAGACAACTAAGCATGGCAATGGTAGTAAAGGTATCCAAGGGTATGATCATCTTGCCTGGGATTCCGCAAGGGAGAAGAACAAATCCATGAAGTAGACGGAGCAACATAGTCGAGCGAATCCTCACAACTCCGGAACGAAACTGAAGCTAACAAGAGAAGCAACCAGAAATAAGCAAGCAACACGGTAAACACACAAGCATAAACATGGCATACGATGCACATCCAAGTATGATGCATGTCCGGTTTAATTATGCATGGCATGGCAATGTGCACAAACAAAACTACAAGTTAAGTGGAGCTCAATATGCAATGAGTTGCATATTGACGAAACACCACATGTTATTTATTTAGTTGACTCTCGTTTATTTACAAGACAAGATTAAATGTTTTTAACATAGCAATAGGTGAATCCAAAGTAAACTACCTATCTAGGCAATTTAAATGAGGCCGGAAAATAACAACAACAATTCCGGAAAAATCCCCATATCCATGTTTAGCAATTTTAAGCAACAACAATTCACACATTTTAAATGTTGTTAACATGATGCGGATGATATGATCAAGTTTATGCAATTTTTATTAAAAGTTGACATGAAGATGATAAGGAGTATATGTCACCGTGGTGGAAAGAAAAAGGTGCCACGGCAACGATCCGAAAATGATGCAACGGCAACATCTCGGTTCCGGTAACCCGTTGAGAGACCGGTGCAAAAGATGACGGAGAGCGTGTCATGCAAGAAGGAAAGTGGGGTGATCCCGTCACCGGGTTCCCACGAGTCGGCGACGAGGCAACCGAGGAGCATGACAAAGGACGAAACGGGCACGGTGCACACAAGGGAAACATTTCATACAACACATGCATTCATCCACGGGCATCGTCTCGGGGTTATACCTTCGGAACGTTCGTTTTCGGAGTGGTTTGAGGTCGTAGAGGAAGTAGTCGTTCACGTCTCCGAAGAGGTACTCGATGAATCCAACATCTTCGGGGCGACAGTAGTTGTTCACTCGACGGCCTTCGGCGATGGTAGCCGTACACGGTTCGTAGGCGTTCGGGTATCCGTAGATGTACTTGTTTCACCTCCGGGCGTAGTCGACCTTGGCGTTTCCGAAGGGGTACTTGTGGAATCCGTGTAGTCGAACTTGAAGGTCATCGGCGTCGTGGTACTTGGGGTCTCCGGACTTGCCGGTCTTGGTTCTTGAGACGTAGTGGTACGAGGTCATTTTCTGGTCGTGTAGTTGGACTTGGTTGACATCCGAGCCTCGCTGAGATCTCGTCGAGAAGGGTTCTTGGAGCTGCGATCTCGGCACGCAGCAAACAACAACGCGTGCATAACAAACCCGAAGCAAGCAGGGTTGGTCGGAGGAGCTGCAGAGGCCGAGCAGGTGGTCGCTGCAACAAGGTGCTCCGGCGAGGCAGTTGGCGGGGCAACGCAGCCTGCAAGGGGTGCGGGCGGTGGACGAGAGGTAGCAGGGGAGTCCGAGTGCGGGAGTGGGGCAGAGCTGGGCGGAGGCCTCTGGCCGGAGATGATGGGGAGGCGCGCACGGCTGGACGCCGCGGGCGCCGTGGCGGGAGGCGTCGAGGAGGAGGTCGGGCGTCGCGATGAGGAGGTGGCCGAGGAGATTGGGGCTGGAGGTCCCGTAGAGCCACGGGACGGCGAGGACGTCCATGGCTCCAACGGCAAAGCTCGCGGGGTCGAGCTCCTCAGGCGCCCTGAGCATCGAGGCCCGGCGCAGGACGTGGCGTTGCGATGGCGCCGGGGAGGCGGGCGCTCGGTAGGGGGAGGAAGGAAGACAGGGGAGCAGCGAGGGGTGAGATGGGATCGGGAGATGGGGCGCTGCGCGGCGAGGAGAGGGAGATCGAACGAAGGGGTGGCGGCGCGAGGTTATCAGAGGGAGAGATTGAGAGGAGCGACTGGAACCTAGGGTTGGGGAAAGAAAGGGCCTGATGCGCCAGGAGGCGCGGTCGGCCTGGCTGGGCAGCCAGCTGGGCCTCAGCTCCTCTCCCTCTTATTACCAAAAAAAAACAGAAGGAAAAGATGAAAAGGAAAAAAAATAGCAAGAAGAGAAAAGGGAAGGAAGGGTTACGAAAGAGTTTGAACAAGAGGTTATTTTTCTCGGGCTCATAAAAATGAGCGCGGTCCGAGAAAAATAGAAATGGCATGAACGAAAAAATATAATTCAAACATATTTGAATTTAATTCAAATGGGTTTGAACTAAGACTTGATTTTTGAAGTCTCCAAAAATGTTCGAATTTTTGGAGGAACCTCGATACAACGGAAAAGAATTATAGACAAGGTTTGATGGTGAAACCAGAAGTAGAAAAGGCATGGGGAATATATGCAAGTGTGTTTGGGGTAATTCCAAACAATTGGAATATTTTTATAATAGCTCCATAAATTTGGAGGATATGTTATAAAGAGAAGTCACACTTCCCTCGATTTAAATGGACCGAAGGTCCACACGACTTATTTAAGTTGAGATGCAAAAGATGAATGACATGATGGCATGATGACACGATGCAATGCAAAAAAAAATAACACAAGCACAAAAGAAACACACGGGAGAACCCGGAACAGCTGGAATCTCTGGAATCTTCTGGGACGTCGGTCTTCGGGCGTCACACCAACGCCCCTGCATTCTTCATGCACATGATGAACAAAGTATTCATGGACTTCTTGGATAAGTTTGTGCTGGTCTTCATTGATGACCTTCACATATATTCAAAAGGCGAAGAAGAGCACAAGCAACATCTCAGGGCAGTATTGCAAAGGCTCCGTGACCACCAGTTGTATGCCAAGTTCAGCAAATGTGAGTTTTGGCTCAAGCAAGTTGGATTCTTGGGGCATGTTCTCTCAGTAGAAGGCATATCTGTGGATCCAAGCAAGGTCAAAGATGTGCTGAAGTGGCCAGCACCCACGATAGTGACAGAAATTGGGGGTTTTCTTGGACTCGCAGGATACTACCGTCGGTTCATTGAAGGCTTCTCTAAGATTGCCAAGCCTATGACAGAGCTACTCAAGAAGGACCAGAAATTTATATGGCCCAAAGACAACAAGAAGAGTTTCAATGAGTTGAAGACTTGACTGACCTCAGCACCTGTGTTCACACTTCCCGACATCTACCGAAGCTTTGATGTATACTGCGACGCATCCAGGAGAGGGATTGGGTGTGTACTCATGCAAGACGACAAGGTTGTAGCTTATGCATCTCGACAGCTATGACCCCACGAAGGGAATTACCCGACGCACGACTTGGAATTGGCTGCAGTTCTGCATGATATGAAAATTTGGAGGCATTATCTCATCGGCAAGAGATGCCAAATATTCACCGACCATAAGAGTCTCAAGGACATATTCATTCAACCAGATTTAAATCTCCGCCAGCAAAAATGGTTGGAATTGGTCAAGGATTATGACCTTGGAATCAACTACCATCCCGACAAAGCTAACGTGGTTGCCAACGCTCTGAGCCACAAACCTGCCAACTTGAATGCCTTAATGGAGTCCTTGCCGCCCAAGTTGCAAGAAAAGTTCGCTCAGCTCAACCTGACTATTGTTGGGACTGACCGCGCCAATATGCTGGAAGTCACTCCACTAGTAGAAAACAACCTTTAATCCAGGTTCGTAAGGACCTTTAGTCCCGATTTTGCAACCGGCACTAAAGGATGGGGACTAAAGGTCCCCCACCTTAGCCCCGGTTCAACACGACCCGGGACTAAAGGCCCACCACGTCGCACTAGCCCACGCCGGGGGATGGGGGACCTTTAGCACCGGTTGGTGTTACCAACCGACACTAAAGGATTTTTTTGAATTTTTTTTTTCGATTTTCAAATTTCTGAATTATTTGACGACTTAATCTCTAATCACCGCTCATCACTTCTGAAGTGTGGAGCACTCATTCTAAATCGTCTAACTTCCCGGCCGATCACCTATCCTCTCACTACTCCAGCCCGAGCACGCTTAACTTCCTAGTTCTATTCCCCCTAGTTTCCGAGTCTGCACTTGTTGTTTTCCTGACAATAGTAAGTTGTCAATCCTATTAACCCTCAGGAGTTTATCTTGAGGATGAAGTCACCTGTTTCAATGTTTGAGTTTGAAACTATTATTCTAAAAAACAATAATTATTTAGTAACACTAATATTTCTTGAATAAGTAGCTTGACCATAGTTTCACCAGATTTGACAAAAAAAATCAAAAAATGAAATAATTATTTAGTAACACTAATTTTATTATAATTATTTAATACCACTAATATTTCTTGAATAATTAGTTTGACCACAGTTTGACCAGATTTAACCAAAATTCAAAAAAGTTGAAATTTGAACATAACTTTTTTCCTTTCAGAATCTGAGGATTCTAATTTTTTTTGCAAAATGGCCTACAAAGGTCAAAATCGGATGCGAATTTTCGTGCTGAACATTTCGATATATTATACTGTTTTTTCCGACATCGTATCCAAAAGATATACTCGTTTTACTTTTTCATAACACTTTTTTGCAAAACATGTCAAAATTTATGTTCTTAAATTTCCCTAACTAGTAGATGTAGTAACATAACTACAACTCGAAGGATTTTAATTTTTGAAGTTTTTTTCATTTTCTTTTGGGTTTTTTTAAAACTTAAAATGCGATACAGGGGGATAGAGTTTGACAAATGCCCTTTAGTTACGGTTTGTGTCTCCAACCGGGACTAAAGGAATCATCATTGATGCCGTACAGGCGTTCTTTGACAGCTTGGAAGAAGTGCCAATTCGCTCCGACGAGAAGAAAGGCCTCACCCGCGATACCACTGACACGGAGCTGGCGCGCATCGCCACTAGGCTGGAAGAGGCGGCGGCAGCCGCAGCCGCGGGCGAGTTCGGATTCACCGTGGAGGAGGCAGAGGCAGCAAAGGAGGCAAGCCTTGCCGAGCGAGATGAATTTGCCGGCGAGGGAGAGCTTGCCGGGCATGACGCCGAGTCTAGCGAGCCCGCCGAGCAGGGCGTCGAGTCGAGCGAGCCCGCCGAGGATACGAGCGGCTCGTTGGAGATCGACTCCTCTTCCTCCTCATCTTCAGGCAGCTCGCCGCTAGCAGAGCCCCCAGCTCCACCAAGAAGGCGTCTCCGCAAGGCCGGGGACGTGGCGGAGGGGCAGACGAGTCGACAGCCGCCGCGCCGCACGACACGCTCCACCGCCGCAAGCACTATTGCCACGGGATCCCCTCGTGCTGCTGCGGCAACTGGAGCGGGGTCTTCCCGGACCGCCGCTTCTACTCCTGCCGCTTCTCACGCCACGGTGGCAGCCGGAGCGGGGTCATCTCAGACCACCGCCACTGCTCCCGTCAAGCGGCCAAGGGAGCCTACTCCTCCGCCTCCTCGCGCTGGGCGTGAGCCGGATTTCGACTTCTCCGCGCTCAGCTCCGACGAGGAAGAAGAAGAGTAAGATTCTTGTTGTTCTTGTATTTCCTCAATTTTTTGCTGTTTTGTCTTGTATCTCATTTGCCTTACTCTGAACTTATTCCTTTTCAGGACTCTGGCCCAGAGAGCGGTAAAGAGAGCCAAGGTCCCGGCGAGGAGAGAGGAGGTGATCATTGTCGAGGATGAACCCACCGAGACCACCTTGCCGGACTCGGCAACTAATCTTCAGAGCAGCCCCCAGCGCAGCCCCCAGCGTAAGTATATGGTTCACTTTCCGCTGTTAGGCGCGCGTGGGTGTTCTTTATTTGCTGACATCTTGATTGTTGGTTTGTGTAGGAGCAGAGCAGCCACACCAGGAGCGCCCGGAGGCCGCCCCCGACGTGCCATCTGCTTCAACTACGCCGCCAAGGGGGAGTTCTCCAGCAAGGGAGAGTCCTCCGACGAGGGGGAGCTCTCCGGCAAGGGGGAGTTCCCCGGCAAGGGAGAGTCCTCCGGTGAGGGGCAGCACCAGCGGCCCTCCGCCGGCGGAGACCATGACTGCGCCGCCAAGGGAAAGCTCTCTGGCAAGGGAGCCTGCCGAGGAGCCGGCTCGCGCAGGTAATCCTCTCGCCTCAAACTTCCCTTGGGCTTTTCTTCTTTTGATTCTTCTTTTTGGATATTTGCTTGACCGTTTTTCTCCCCTTTCCTGCCGTCAGACCCATCTGCTGCAGAGCCGATGGAGACAGAGGCTGCTGGCGAGGAGAACACGCACGGCAGCACCGGCGACGCCGCTGCCACCGAAGAAGCATCCGGGGCCGACGATCCCGCCGGCGATGAGGCCGCCAAGGCTACCGCCGCAGCAGCTGGCGAGGGGTCCGGCGATCGCACTGACGGCCCTGAGGCCGCAGGAGCGCCAAGCGCTACGCCGACCGCTGATTCCTCTGTCGCTGCCGCAGCGCCAGGCTCCGAAGAGCCCCAGCCAGGCGTCTACCTGAAGGCCGGCGATGGCGTCTTCATCAACCTCCCCTGGGCGTCAATGTCCAGGGCGCCGGTCGAAGGAGAAAGCTTTGATGGAGAGGTGCTCGCCTCTGCCGAGCTGACGCTTGTTGACGCGCCGAGCAGCAGCAGCGGCGAGCCCGAGGAGGAGCGGTTGCTGTGGAAGCTGTTGTCGCTCTACCGCGCTCGGCAAGCCAAGCTGGAGTCTCGCGAGGCGCTTGCCGCGAAGGCGGGAGCTGACATTGAGAAGCACGCGGAGGAGCTCCGGGCCCTCAACCAGGCAGCTCTCCGGTCCCTGGCAGAGGAGCGGGAGCAACTTGCCGAGGAGCAGCAGGCCTTCTTCCTCAAGAAGGCCGAAGTCGAAGAACAGCAGCGGCTTGCCGCTGAGAAGCTGTCCGCGCGGGAGGGCGAGCTGGCACAGCGGACAGTCAATCTTGACATCCATGAGGAGGAGCTTGCCGCGCGCGAGCGATCACTTGGCGGAGCCCTCAAGCTAGCAGAGGACACTGCCGCAGCTGCCTAGGTCGCCAAGAAGCAGTTGGAGACGAAGGTGGCGCAGCTCGAGGCCGATCTCAAGGCGAGAGGTGAAGAGATCACCGCACTCAAGCATGAGCGGGAGAAGGACGCCCACATCAACTCGGAGCTGCAGGTTCGCCTCGCCGAGAAGGGCAAGGAGCTTGCCGCCGCCAAGGACTCCAACGCGGATCTTGAGTTGAAGCTGACCACTTTGACCAAGACGCTGGACGGCGCCAAGGAGCGGGAGGCGGCCTTGAAGGAGGAGATCAAGGCCGAGAAGGCGCTGCTGGCGAGTGCTGCTGTCGCCCAGAACACCTTTAGGGAGACCGTGGAGCACTGGACGGTGGGTCTCGTCAATGCTGCCGCAGATATGGACAGGGAGCTGGCGCAGCTGGGGGCGGAGTATCTCGGCTATTCCTCCGATGAGAACCTCCACCCCAGCGCCAAGCTCACCCTGTTCTTCAAAGGCGTGGCGACGGCCCTCCAGCGACTCCGGGAGAGGATCCCAAAGCAGCTGGCCGACGAGTCGCGCAAGCTCTGCGCGGGAGCCCTTCAAAAGGTGTTGGTGAAGGTGGCCTTCCGCAACCCGGGCCTCAACCTCACCAACGTCCTCAAGTCCCTGCCGCCGGATGCTGATCTGGAGGCGCTCAAGGCCCTTGTCGCACCCATTGTGGACAAGGTGAGCGGGATCAAGAGGGTTGAGGGCGATCGCGTGGACTAGGCCGCCCGTTTTTTTTCTTTCCTTGTCGCTGCTGGCCATGTTATGAGAACAATTTGTTAGAGCCGCGACAAGCTATCTTGTATTATAACTCTATTTGGGTAGTGATTGCAACGTTATTTCCTTTACTTGATTCCTTCCTTTGTATGTTTTTGCTCTACGCTTTTAGGGAACTTGCCGGCGTAGGCATCTTAGCCACGAGCGCTGAGTCCGGGACGTCAGCAGCCTGCTGGCGGTGCCGTTACCAAAAAGAAACCATGTCGCAACTAGTCGCAGCTCACTTAAATTGTTGAGCGAACTCGAAACAAAGTTGTTGAGCGGACTCGAAACAAAGTTGTTGAGCTGGCTCGAAACAAAGTTAAGGGCGCAACTAGCTACGAGTTGGTTCCTCCGCGCATAGGTTTTCCATACAAAGCATGGCCGTTCAAGGAAGATAACTCAAAAATTTAAAAATCTGATTGTTCAAGCTTTGGCAACTTAGCTTTTCTGTTGTTTGCTTCCCGGCAAGGTGGAACTCTCTTGAACGACGCCTGGTCCATACCATTATCTTCTCCTTTCCCCCCGGCAAACTTGTGGACGAGGGAACCTTCCTTTGCTTGAGAAAAAGAAAGAAGAGAAAATAAAGATATGGAGCCTTACGGCTCGTTATAGCTTACCGGGGGTAGGTGCTGCACAAAATGTCAGATAACACATGCAAAAAATAGAAAGCATGAAATTGACAAGATGTGCGGGGCACATGAGCTTTACTTATGCACGGTGTCTGCGCCCGGCTTTGTACAAAGGATTACATGCAACATCGGCAAGACTTGTACAAAAGGTGGTTGTCGGAACGGGTTCCGGCAACCGCGCCTTATGGGTAGAACTTACGAAGATGTTCGATGTTCCAGGAGTTGCTCACCGGAAAGCCATCTTCGGCCTCAAGGCGGACAGCGCCAGGCCTAGTGACTCGTTTCACCCGGTAAGGGCCTTCCCACTTCGGCGTCAACTTGCTGGAATTCTTGGCGGACTGAACGCGTCGAAGAACAAGGTCGCCTTCCTCGAGACTTCTGGCATTAACTTTGCGGCTATGGTAGCGGCGCAAAGCTTGCTGGTAGCGAGCAGCTCGTACAGCAGCCTGAAGACGGTCTTCCTGAAGGAGCAACGCATCATCTTGTCGCAGCTGCTCTTGCTCAAGCTCATCATAAGCAAGCACTCGAGGTGACCCGTATACGAGTTCCGTGGGGAGAACTGCCTCTGCTCCATAGACTAGAGCGAAAGGTGTCTGTCCAGTGGCTCGATTTGGCGTCGTCCTGATCGACCAAAGAACTACTGGCAGCTCCTCGATCCAGTTTCTTCCGCACTTGTGCAGCCTGTCGAAAGTTCTGGTCTTGAGTCCACGCAGCACTTCAGCATTTGCCCTCTCCGCTTGACCGTTGCTTCTCGGGTGAGCTACAGAAGCGAAGCAGACCTGGGCGCCAAGATCTTGGACATACTGCATGAAGATGCGGCTCGTGAATTGCGTACCGTTGTCGGTAATGATCCTGTTAGGGATCCCGAAGCGGCAAACAATCGACCTGAAGAACTGGACTGCTGACTGTGCTGTCACCTTCCTCACTGGTTCCACTTCCGGCCACTTTGTGAACTTGTCGATTGCAACGTACAAGTACTCAAAGCCCCCGGCTGCGCGGGGAAAGGGGCCGAGGATGTCGAGCCCCCACACCGAAAATGACCAGGATAAAGGGATCGTCTCGAGAGCCTGAGCTGGCTGGTGTATCTGCTTGGAATGGAATTGGCACGCTTCACACTTGGTTACTTGTGCAGTTGCATCCTGGAGGGCTGTCGGCCAAAAGAACCCTTGCCGGAAAGCTTTTCCGGCAAGTGCTCTTGCGCCAACGTGGTGACCACATATGCCTCCATGTATCTCTGCCAACAGCTTTTGCCTGTATTCCCGGTGAATACACTTCAATTTCACACCGTTGAGTCTTCTTCTGTACAGTGTGTTGTCAACAAACTGGTACATACTTGACTGCCGGGCTACTCTTTCCGCTTCTTCTTGCTCTTCGGGAAGTTCTCCTGTCTGAAGGAAACGGACAATCTGCTGTGCCCATGCTGGAGCTTGTGGCTCGACAACAAGGACTAAAGGCACATCTGCTGTTGTGGGAACACCCGCTTCTACGGCGAGAACCTGCGGTTCAGCCGGAGCTTGATGTTGCCCGACAAGCTTGCCGGAGCAAAACTTGTGGGGAGCGTCTGCTTCAACGGAACATACCCTGGGGCTTGCCGGAGCAGACTGTTCCTCAGCACTCTTGGTGTTGATCTTGGGGACCTTTTTGGCGGCGGCTTCGGGAAGCTCTGCCGGAAAATAGTCACCAGAAATCAACTTCCTCTTCTTGCTCTGTCCAGTTGATGGTGTTACAGATGGTTGAGTCAGCTTGAGCACAAAGATCCCTGGTTCCACAGGTAACTTAAGTGCGGCGCACTTCGACAGGCCATCGGCAATGTCGTTCTGAGCTCTTGGAACATGCTCCATCTGTAGGCCGTCAAAGTGCTCTTCAAGCTTTCTCACTTCATCAACGTAGGCTTCCATCAACGGACTCTGATAATTCTTGTTGACTTGGCGGACGACAAGCTGTGAGTCACCCCTGACAATGAGCTTCTTGATCCCAAGGTCTGCCGCGATCCTGAGACCGGCAAGCAAACCTTCATACTCTGCGGTATTGTTTGTTGCTTGCTCCTTGGGAAAGTGCATATGGACTACGTACTTGAGGTGCTCTCCGGTGGGTGCGACAAGCAGCAAGCCAGCACCGGCGCCTTGCAGCGAGAAGGCACCATCAAAGTACATTAGCCACTCTTTGCTTGCTTCTTTGACGGGGATGCTCGTTTCTGGAATTTCTTCATCTGGTGTTGGCGTCCACTCTGCTATGAATTCTGCCAATGCTCTGCTTTGGATAGTTGAAGTGCTCTCAAACTTGAGGCCAAAGCTTGACAGTTCCAGTGCCCACTCAACAATCCTTCCTGTTGCTTCTGGATTCTGTAGTATCCTCTTCAGCGGAAAGCGAGTGACAACTGTGATTTCATGTGCTTGGAAGTAATGGCGCAGCTTTCTCGAGGCCATGACAAGGCCGAAAAGCAATTTCTGCACACCAGAGTACCTTGACCTAGCCCCCTGCAGGTGGGAACTGACAAAGTAAACTGGGTGCTGCACCATTCTCTTCTGTATCTCCTGCGTAGATCCATCTTTGTCGGGACCAGAGCTTGTCGCGGAAGCCCCCTGCTTGTCGCTGGACGTGCTTGCCGTGGTTGTTGGCTCATCATCTGCCTCCCTCTCCGCTACTAACACAGCAGTAACCACTTGATTGGTTGCCGCTAGATACAACAGCAACTTCTCTTGTGGCTTAGGTGCGACAAGTATTGGAGTGGAGGACAGGTATCTCTTCAAGTCTTGCAGCGCAGCCTCCGCCTCCGGGGTCCATTTCATTGGACCTGCCTTTTTCAATATTTTGAAAAACGGCAGGGCGCGTTCAACAGACTTAGAGATAAACCTGCTGAGAGCAGCCACGCAACCGGCAAGTCTTCGTACATCCTTGACACGCTTTGGTGCTTCAATCTGCTCAATGGCCTTGATCTTGTCGGGATTGGCTTCAATCCCCCGCTGAGACACAAAGAACCCGAGAAGCTTGCCGGAAGGGACTCCAAACACACACTTCTCGGGGTTGAGCTTGAGGCTGATCTTGCGTAGATTTGCAAATGTCTCGTCTAAATCTTGAATCAAGGTTGCCTTGTCTTTGCTTTTGACCACTATGTCATCCATGTAGGCTTCCACATTTCTGTGTATTTGTGGCTCAAAAGCAGTATGGACTACCCTTGCAAATGTTGAACCAGCATTCTTCAAACCGAAAGGCATCTGTATGAAACAGTACGTGCCACATGGAGTGATGAATGCGGTCTTCTCCTCATCCTCTTCTGCCATGAAGATCTGATGGTATCCTGAGTATGCGTCAAGAAATGAAAGCAAGTCACATCCGGCCGTGGAGTCAACAATCTGGTCAATGCGCGGCAAGGGAAATGGGTCTTTGGGACAAGCTTTATTGACATCGGTAAAGTCGATACAAAGCCTCCATTTCCCGTTTGCCTTGCGCACGACTACAGGATTGGCCAACCACGTAGGATGGAGCACTCCTCTGACAAGGCCTGCTGCTTCCAATTTCTTGATTTCTTCTGCGATGAATTCTTGGCGCTCCACTGCTTGTTTCCTCACTTTCTGCTTGACGGGCCGCGCATGAGGACAGACGGCAAGATGGTGCTCAATTACTTTCCTGGGAACACCGGGATGTCAGACGGTTGCCACGCAAACACGTCGACGTTCGCCCGCAGGAAAGCAATGAGCGCGCTTTCCTATTTAGGGTCAAGAGTGGCATTGATGGTGAAGGTACCACCAGTGCCGTCCTTCTTGGCGGACACCTTCTTGGTCTCTGGCGGAGCTGCCATTGTCTTCTTACACTTGCCGGTGGAGCTCGATGGTGCGTCCTCGACGGTAGCGCAGCACTCCGAAGAGGTGCGCTTGCCGGAGTGGGCATCAGAACTCTTGCCGGACTTGGTCTTCTTCTTCCCCCCGGGAGCTTCAGCGGCAAGTGACTTGCGATCTGTTGCGGCTGTTGCTTCCCGGTAGATCTTGTCGGCGCAGATAAGAGCATCCTTCTTGTCGCCAGGGACAGAGATGACGCTTATCGGGCCTGGCATCTTCAGCATGTTGTATGCGTAATGAGAGGCTGCCATGAACTTGGCGAGTGCTGGACGGCCGAGTATCCCATTGTAAGGCAATGGAAAATCGGCAATGTCGAACGTGACCCTCTCAGTCCTGAAGTTCAACTCGCCGCCAAATGTTACTGGCAACGTGATCTTCCCCTTCAGCTTGCTCCTTCCCGGGTTGATTCCTTGGAATGTGCCGGTCTCTTCGAGCTCGCTGTCAGGGATCTGGAGTTTTTGGAGTACAGCGGAGGAGATCAGGTTCAAGCCGGCCCCGCCGTCAACTATCATCTTAGTGACCTTGAGGTTGCGGATAGTTGGGGAAACCAACATCGGCAAGCACCCGACCGCGGTTGTGCGGTCAGGGTGGTCCTCAATATCAAAGATGATAGGCGTGCTGGACCATTTCAGAAGCTTGCGTGATTCGACAGGTGGTTCTGTCGCATTGACTTTCCGCACCCACTGCTTGAGTTGGCGGTGTGAAGTATGCAGAGAAGCACCGCCGTCAACGCACAACACCTCTGTGGCTTTCTGGAACTCCTACTCGCTGGTCTCAACATCATCCATGTCTTCGTTCTCGTCGTCGTCTTCATCCTTGTCGCGGCCGAGGGGAGGTCTGTCTCCTTGCCGCTGCTTGGCCTTGCCGCGGCGTCCTCCCCGGCCGGTATTCTTCGTGCCGGATCCTCCAACACCTCCTTGGGCCTTCTCCTTGTCGCGTCGCTCGTATTCAGCCTTTTGCTGCTCAACAAGCTGCTCGACCCTCTTACAGTTCTAGAGGTCATGACCCTTGGTGCGGTGGATCTTGCAGTACTGCTTGTCGGTGCCGTCCTGCTTGTCGGCGGCCGCCACAGCCTGGCAGTTGGTGCAAGCGGCAATCTCCTTGCCGGAGCTACCAGCTTTGGCTTTCTTGGCGCCACCTTCATTGCCGGACTGCTCACATCTTTGCCTCTTTTCTTCCTGTTGTTCCGCCGCCGGTTTTTCTTTGCCGGGGCAGCATCCTCGCTGTCAGATCCTCCTGCTCCTGTATCCTCTCCGGGGAGTTTCCTCCCTTCCTCAGCACGTGCACACTTGTTGGCCAGGGCATACAGCTCACTGACGTCCCTGATCTTGCACATCGCCATCTCCTCCCGCATCCTGCGGTTACGCACGTTCTGATGGAACGCGCTGATAACTGCGGCAGGGTGGACGTCTGGCATGTTGTGCTGTACACGGCTGAATCTCTGGATGTACTTGCGCAGGGGCTCTCCTTCCTTCTGGGCGAGCAGATGAAGGTCACTCTCTTGGCCATGGGGTTTGTGGCCGCCTGTAAAGGCGCCGACAAACTGATGGCATAGGTCTGCCCAAGAAGATATGGAGTTGTCCGGCAAGTGCATGAGCCAGGATCTGACGTTGGGTTTGAGCACCAGCGGGAAGTAGTTGGCAAGGATCTTGTCGTCTCGCCCCCCGGCAGCTTGCACCGCGATGATGTAGATGTTGAGGAACTCCGACGGATGCGTCTTGCCATCGTACTTCTCCGGTACGTCTGGTTTGAAATTCTTCATGCTGGGCCACTGGACTTGCCGCAGCTCACGAGTAAACGCAGGACAACCTACCGCGTACGGCAAGTCGCCTGGTTCCCCTGGCACATGCATGTCGACAGTGGGCCCAGCGCGCTGGTCTGATTGACGCCGCGTTTCTCTTCGGCGCTCGATGCGAGTACGAGCGTCCTCTTGTTGTCGTTCGTGAAGAACTTGGCGCTGATCGCGACGAGTCCGTGGATCCGATGACGCGGTGGAGTCGCTGTAGAGGTTGATCCGACGAGTCGGCGATCTTGGCCTTTGGGGCGGAGAGTGCACGGTGGTTGCACCCCACCGGTCTTGTCGCCATCGGCTCGTGCCTGGCTGACTTGTCGCGGCTGCGACGTATTCGGCTGCCGTGGAGTGTCGCCGTTGGCGAAGCCGATGAGACTCTGAATGGTGGCCCTCCAGTTGTCGATCTTGTCTGTCGTTGGAGGGAAATCTAGGAACAGTTGAGCTCGCGCCAGAGCTTCTGCTGGAGTGGCGGGTAGCGGTGGCGAACTGTGTGAGGAGCGGGATATGCTCGGACTCCTAACTATGTTAGAAGGAGCAGTATCTCGTCCAGGCGACCGTGCCTTGCTCGTGCCAGCATGTTGGAGTGCATGCTGGTCTTGAGCATTCCGAGATCCACCAGCTCGATCTTGGTCCAGCAAACGTATGGTACCGTGAGTACCATGACGCTGCCGGTCTCGCGCCTCCTGAGATGGGCGCGGTGCATGTACGGACGCCGAGGTCTTGGAGTGCGCCCGGTCGTTGTGGGAGTCGACTACGCCGCCGATGGGCAGCGCAGCCTTGTCCTTGGACTTGGCGGCACCGTGAGCTCCCTCGTTGACACCCGTTCTTCCGCCGGCGTCTACCCCACCAGCCGTTGGCTCCGGCGGTGGTGGGATCGACGTGGACGGAGCAGCCGCCTCCGAAGCCTTCTTCTTCGGTGGCATATCGATGAAGATGATGAAGATCTAGCTCCTGTGAACGCCGGATCAGGTTCACACAACCTCGACGCACCCCTACCTGGCGCGCCAAAGATGTCGGGGAAACTGATCCATGAACACCTATGGGACCGGCGGGCTGAGTCCCTTTCGGTTTGGCGGGGGCGGAGATCGCATGAAGAGCAGATCGAGGCGAAGCACACGAGCAGTTTACCCAGGTTCGGGATGCACGGATGCGTAAAACCCTACTCCTGCTTTGTGGTTTGTACTGAGTTCTTGCTCGGAAGCGCTGAGTGCTACAGTACACTTCAGCAGCTAACGAGACCGAGCGTGAGAGTTCTTATGCTTCGAACCCCCCTCTACGTTGCGCATGGGCCTCCTTTTATATGCTCAAGGGGTCACCGACAGGTGGCAACGCAGATGAGGGTAAAAATGGAAAGGTGTTGCGGTTGGTACAGCTACCTGTACAGTGTATCATACCTAACCCTGACAGCAGGGGACAAGGGCACTAAATGCCCATCTGTGTCGCCCAAACAGTGCAAAAAGGGGCCGCCAGGGACGCCACTGCTCGCCACGATGGCGATCTTGTCAGCGCCGCTTGCCACCGTTCACCGCTGGCTGCACAGCCTCCCGCCACGTACGCCTGGAAGGGTCCCAGAGCGACACGTTGGTGGGTGCGCTGGTACAGGGTGGTAGCTTGCCGCGGCAAGCGCCTTGCCGCGGTCGTTGTCTTGTCGTTGTCTTGTCGGGTCCGGGAGCTTGCCGCTCACCGGGCCTTGCCGGGACGCGTGGCGTGTCGCGGAAAGTTCCTTGAGATGCCTTGGTTGGCCTTCCCGGGAAGCTCCTCTTGCTGCGGTCTTGTCTTCTTGTCTTAAATACTTTGTTCTTGAATGGCTCCAAAGGAACCACAGAGGACCTTGGCGGTCACCCGGCAAGCCTTGCCGCGGGGTGCTGCGACTGCCCGTGCACAAGTTCGGGATACTAGGGTACCCCTACTCTAGTACACCGACAATCATACTCGATTCATCCAGGAGGTACTAAGATGTACGAAGGCCTTCGACATATATTCTGGTGGGATGGAATGAAGAAGGACGTTGCATATTTCATCGCCTGCTGTGACATATGCAACAAGGTAAAGGCGAAACATCAGAAACCCGCCGGGCTACTCCAACCCTTACCCGTTCCGCAATGGAAGTGGGATGATGTATGCATGGACTTCATCATTGGACTTCCCAAGACTCACTGAGGAAATGACGCTGTATGGGTTGTGGTGGACATGCTGACAAATGTAGCCCATTTCATTCCTATCCGGACCACTTATCGGGGAGATCAACTCACGCAATTGTATGTCTCCAGAATTGTTAGCGTTCATGGAGTGCCCCGCACCATCATTTTCGACCGAGGTTCTATTTTTACCTCGGCATTTTGGTCATGACTCCATCAAGCTTTGGGGACAACATTGAAGTACACCGCAACGTATCACCCTCAGGCTGACGGGCTGACCGAGCGAGTAAATCAAATACTCGAAGACATGCTCCGAGCATGTGCCCTAGCCCAAGGACCCAAGTGGGAAGATAGTATGCCGTATGCGGAGTTATCATACAACAACAGTTTCCAGACCAGCCTCAAGATGTCACCATATGAAGCATTGTATGGCTGTAAGTGCCGCATTCCGCTAAACTGGTCTCAAACTGGAGATAGCCGCATCTTCGGAACTGATCTTATAATGGAGGCTAAGAATCAAGTCATAGAAATTCAAGACAGACTTCAAGTGTCCAAGTCTCGGCAAAAGAGCTGTTATGACTCCAAGTGCCGACAAGTCAGTTTTGAGCCCGGAGAATATGTTTACCTCCGAGTCACGCCTATGAAAGGAGTGATGAGAGTTCAGACTCGAGGAGACCTAGCATCCAGATTCATTGGCCCATTCCCAGTTATGTCCAGAGTTGGTATAGTGGCTTATCAGTTGGAACTTCCAACAGAATTTTCAGAAGTGCACGATGTGTTCCACGTCTCATAGTTGAGAAGGTGTATATCACCACCCGAGAAAAGGACTGATATGACAGAGATAGAGATTGCTAAGGATTTGACTTATGAGGAGAAACCGTTCAGGATATCTATTATATACTTAAAACAAGAGTCAAACAAGACATCACATTAATCCACATCTATTAAATTATGTTGACCGGCAATTATATAT
>LR738711.1:156115546-156153447 GCA_902687465.1 Secale cereale | reverse complement strand
ATATATATATATATATATATTAACGATTAAGATTTAAATGATGTAGCATTACATAAAAATATAGTTGCGTGTACACAATTTGGCATGACACATTGATAACCCACAAGTGTAGGGGATCGCAACAGTTTTCGAGGGTAAAGTATTCAACCCAAATTTATTGATTCGACACAAGGGAGCAGAATAATACTCTTAAGTATTAACAGCTGAGTTATCAATTCAACCACACCTGGAAACTTAGTATCTGCAGCAAGATAGTTTAGTAGCAAAGTAATATGATAGTGGCGGTAGCAGCAATAAAAGTAACGATAGTGTTTTTGTAGTTTTTGTAATAGTAGCAACGGAAAAGTAAATAAGCAACAAGCAATATAGGAAAATCTCGTAGGCATTGAATCGGTGATGGAAAATTATGTCAGATGCAACTCATCATGTAGAAGTTATAACCTAGGGTGACACAGAACTAACTCCAGTTCATGAATGCAATGTAGGCATGTATTCCGAATATAGTCATACGTGCTTATGGAAAAGAACTTGCATGACATCTTTTGTCCTACCCTCCCGTGGCAGCGGGGTCCTATTGGAAACTAAGGGATATTAAGGCCTCCTTTTAATAGAGTACCGGACCAAAGCATTAACACATAGTGAATACATGAACTCCTCAAACTATGGTCATCACCGGGAGTGGTCCCGATTATTGTCACTTCGGGGTTGCCGGATCATAACACATAGTAGGTGACTATAGACTTGCAAGATAGGATCAAGAACACACATATATTCATGAAAACATAATAGGTTTAGATCTAAAATCATGGCACTCGGGCCCTAGTGACAAGCATTAAGCATAGCAAAGTCATAGCAACATCAATCTCAAAACATAGTGGATACTAGGGATCAAACCCTAACAAAACTAACTCGATTACATGATAGATCCCATCCAACCCATCACCGTCCAGCAAGCCTACGATGGAATTACTCACGCATGGCGGTGAGCATCCTGGAATTGGTGATGGAGGAAGGTTGATGATGACGATGGCGACGATCTCCACTCTCCGAAGCCCCAAACGGGCTCCAGATCAGCCCTCCCGAGAGAGATTAGGGCTTGGCAGCGGCTCCGTCTCGTGAAATGTGATAATTCTTTCTCCCTGATTTTTCTCCCCGAAAGTGAAGATATAGGATCTGGGGGTACGTCGGTGGAGCACCAGGGGGCCCACGAGGCAGGGGGCGCGCCCCCCTCCCTCGTGGACAGGGTGTGGCCCCCCTGGTGTGGATCTTCTTGCAGATATTTTTTATATTTTCCAAAATAAATCTTCGTTGATTTTCAGGCGATTTCGAGAACTTTTTATTTCTTCACAAAAACAACACCATGACAGTTCTGCTAAAAACATCGTCAGTCCGGGTTAGTTCCATTCAAATCATGCAAGTTAGAGTCTAAATCAAGGGCAAAAGGGTTTGGAAAAGTAGATACGTTGGAGACGTATCACACATAAAAGTAGTTCGGCACATATATGTCCTTTCGATTAAAAAATCTGTCCTACATAACTATAGATGAGAACGTACGTGGATTATATGGAAAGGGTGTCTCCCCTAAAAAAAGACACGGCTGCCAAACAGCTAAAAAAGACATGCCTGCTAACTTTAAAGAGTCCAAACGCCCAAAAAAGAAGAGTCTGGTAACAATACTACATCGGATGACATCATCTACAATCAAAACTTTCTTCTCTTTGGGCGTTAACAAACTTTCTCTATCCAGATAAACAAAATACATGTGTACGTACATAGCATAGAGTGTAAGGCAAAAAAATCCCAATAGACTTCTATTTATAATATAATAAAGTAAGGTCTTGCAAAAAAATGTCTACAACACGACTAAAAATATATCATCCATTGATTTTAATTATGATGGATGCGATTAAACGATAGAACAACTCCACTGAATGTGAGTCTAGCATGGACATGTGAAAGACGAGGCCATGTAACGTATTACTCCCTCCGTTCCAAAATAGATGACTCAAGTTTGTACTAAATTTATACTAAAGTGGTTGTTCAAAAAAACTTTATACTAAAGTTAATACAAAGTTGAGTCATTTATTTTGGAACGGAGGGAGTAGAAAACAAGAAAGTGCCATACAGACAAGGTGCTTGCATGAAAGGAAAACACGCATGCATACAAGGAATACTAAAAAACAAGGCATCCCCTCACGTAGTATATACATCCCTGAGTGGGTATTGGCTAAGCACGTGTTACAGAGGGAGTGCTTGCTGGAGTAATCCGTCTACAAGACATCAGGTGCTGCGGAGTCCTTAGTGCCAAGAAAAGGAGAAGGGCTAGCGTGACAGCAAGTTAAAACATGATGTGGCAGGTTTGGAAGACCGTCGAGATTATGGCCGCAAGCATGAAGCTCTAAACTGGGCACAACCAAGCGGCAAGGTCGTCGGCCACGACTGTAGAAAGGATATGCGGTGCAACTCATTGTATTCCATGGAGTCGGTTACAATATATACACGGGGTGTCTTGCGTGACAAGGAAACTAATCCTACCATATCTCTAGGAGTCAACTATACAAGGCTAGAGAATATAGGAATAGCAATACAAATATGACACGTTCAACACCCCCCCCCCCCCGTAGTCGAAGCGTCGGTGTCAGCAATGCAATGACCGGAACGAAACTCCTGGAATGCAGCTGTTGGAAGCCCTTTGGTCATAATGTCGGCAAACTGTTGGGTGGTCGGTACATGAAGAACACGAAGCTGACCCAACCGAACCTTCTCGCGGATGAAATGAACATCAAGTTCAATGTGCTTGGTCCGCTTATGCTGCACCAGATTGGCCGCGAGATAGGTGACCGAAACATTATCACAGAAAACCACCGTTGCTTTCGGGATCGAGACCGAAAGTTTGCCAAGTAGTTGACGTAGCCAACATGTCTCGGCAACAACGTTGGCAACATCATGGTACTTGGCCTCAACACTCGAGCGGGAGACGGTGGGCTGCCGCTTAGAGGACCATGAGATGAGAGAGTCGCTGAAGAAGACACAATATCCAGATGTAGATCGTCGAGTGTCAGGACAACCAGCCCAATCCACATCAGTGTAAGCAAACAACTCGGTAGAGGCGGAGCCTCGAAGACGAAGACCGAAGGTCGGTGTGCCGCGAATGTATCAGAGAATGCGCTTGACCAAAGACCAGTGAACATCATGAGTCGAGTGCATGTGCAGGCAAACCTGCTGTACTGGAAACTGAATGTCTGGTCTGGTGAGCATGAGGTACCGAAGAGCACCAACAATACTGCGGTAGAGAGCGGCGTCAGTGGCAGGTTGTCCAGTAGTGGCAGAGAGCTTCGGCTTGGCCTCAGCAGGAGTAGCAACAGGTTTGCAGTCGGTCATGCCAGTGATGGAAATATGCCCTAGAGGCAATAATAAAGTTGTTATATATATATATATTTATATCATGATAAATGTTTATTATTCATGCTAGAATTGTATTAACCGAAAACTTAGTACATGTGTGAATACATGGACAAACAAAGTGTCACTAGTATGCCTCTACTTGACTAGCTGGTTGAATCAAAGATGGTTAAGTTTCCTAGCCATAGACATGAGTTGTCATTTGATTAAGGGGATCACATCATTAGTGAATGATGTGATTGACTTGACCTATTCTGTTAGCTTAAGCATTTGATCGTTTAGTATATTGCTATTGCTTTCTTCATGACTTATACATGTTCCTATGACTATGAGAATATGCAGCTCCCGAATACCGGAGGAACACTTTGTGTTCTACCAAATGTCACAACGTAACTGGGTGATCATAAAGGTGCTCTACAGGTGTCTCCGCTGGTACTTGTTGAGTTGGCATATATCAAGATTAGGATTTGTCACTCCGGTTGTCGGAGAGGTATCTATGGGCCCTCTCGGTAATGCACATCACTGTAAGCCTTGGAAGCAATGTAACTAATGAGTTAGTTACGGGATAGTGCATTACGGAACGAGTAAAGAGACTTGCCGGTAACGAGATTGAACTAGGTATTGAGATACCGACGATCGAATCTCGGGCAAGTAACATACCGATGACAAAGGGAACAACGTATGTTGTTATGCTGTTTGACCGATAAAGATCTTCGTAGAATATGTAGGAACCAATATGAGCATCCAGGTTCCGCTATTGGTTATTGACCGGAGAGGAGTCTCGATCATGTCTACATAGTTCTCGAACCCGTAGGGTTCGCACGCTTAACGTTTGGTGACGATCGGTTTTATGAGTTTATGTGTTTTGATATACCGAAGATAGTTCGGAGTCCTGGATGTGATCACGGACATGACGAGGAGTCTCGGAATGGTCGAGACATGAAAGTTGATATATGATACGTCTCCAACGTATCTATAATTTTTTATTGTTCCATGCTATTATTTATGATGTTTTGGATGTTCATTGGGCTCTGTTATACACTTTTATATTATTTTTGGGACTAACCTATTAACCCAAAGGCCCAGTCCAGATTGCCGTTTTTAGCCTATTTGAGGGTTTTATACAAAAGGAATATCAAACGGAGTCCAAACGGAATGAAACTTCGGGAGAGATATTTTTGGAGCAAAATACGCACGTGAAACTTGAGAACCACGGAATAGGGATGAGGTGGCGTCCACGAGGGTGGGGGGCGCCCCCTGCCTCGTGGGCCCCACGTCAGGCCCCCGGTGCCCTCCTTCCTCCTATATATATATCTACGTACCCCGAAACCATCAGACGAACAGAGAAAACCCTAGTTCCACCGCCGCAACCTTCTGTTACCGTGAGATCCCATCTTGTGGCCTATTCCGGAGCTCCGCCGGAGGGGGGATCTTCCACGGAGTGCTTCTACATCATCATCATCGCCTCACCATGAGTTGTGAGTAGTTTACCACAGACCTTCGGGTCCATAGCTAGTCTCTAGATGGCTTCTTCTCTCTCTTTGGATCTCAATACCAAGTTCTCCTCGGTCTTCGAGGAGATCTATTCGATGTAATCTCTTTTTGCGGTGTGTTGTCGAGATACGATGAATTGTGGGTTTATGATCAAGATTATCTATGAGAAATATTTGGTCCTTTTCTGAACTCTTTATGTATGATTATAATATCCTTGCAAGTCTCTTCGAATTATTGGTTTGGTTTGGCCTACTAGATCTATAGTTCTTGCAATCGGAGAAGTGCTTGGCTTTGGGTTCAATCTTGCGGTGTCCTTTCCTAGTGACAGTAGGGGCAGCAAGGCACGTATTGTATTGTTGCCATCGAGGATAAAAATATGGGGTTCTCATCATATAGCTTGAGTTTATCCCTCTACATCATGTCATCTTTCTTAAGGCGTTACTCTGTTCGTATGAACTCAATACACTAGATGCATGCTGGATAGTGGTCGATGTGTGGAGTAATAGTAGTAGATGCAGAATCGTTTCGGTCTACTTGTCTCGGACGTGATGCCTATATATAATGATCATGCCTAGATAGTCTCATAATTATTTGCTTTTCTATCAATTGCTCGACAGTAATTTGTTTACCCGCCGTAGAATATCGCTATCATGAGAGAAGCCACTAGAGAAAACTATGGCCCCCGGGTCTATTCTCAACATATCAATCTACAATCTACTTTACTTTTCTGCTTTTACTTTCTGTTCTTATATCCAAAAATACCAAAAATATCAAACTAACATCTCTATCAGATCTCACTTTCGTAAGTGACCATAAAGGGATTGACAACCCCTTATCGCGTTGGCTGCGAAGTTCTTATTTGTTTGTGCAGGTGCGAGGGACTCGCGCTTGGTCTCCTACTAGATTGATACCTTGGTTCTCAAAAACTGAGGGAAGTACTTACGCTACTGTGCTGCATCACCCTTTCCTCTTCAAGGGAATACAACGCAAGCTCGAGAAGTAGCAAGTAGAATTTCTGGCTCCATTGCCGGGGAGGCTTACGCAAAAGTCATAGACCAAGTACCTATCACAAACCCTTATCCTTCGTATTACATTTATTTGCCTCTCGTTTTCCTCTCCCCCACTTCACCCTTGCCGTTTTATTTGCCTTTCTTCTGCCGTGTGTTTATCGTTCGCTTTCTTCTTGTTTGCTTGTGTGTTGGATTGCTTGCTTGTCATCATGTCTAGCACACCTATCATTATCAATACTCCCGAGAGTGAGATTCTTAATTTTAAACAAAGGGAGGAAGAAAACTTAAAAGATGCCTGTATAGAATTTGCAATGCTCAAAATAGATCTACTAGGAAGCTTTCCACTTCCATACTTCTTCACAATTTTTATGTTAGCATAACTCCGTGGAATAGATTTATTTTAGATACCATTACCGGAAGGAATTTCTTGGGTAGCCATACTTTTGATTCTTATAATGCAATGACTGAATTATTTGGCTCACCACCTCTTATGGTTAATGGGACTATTTTAACTTTGGAGCATGTTATGCCAAGGCTAGAAATCATTGAAAACAAAGTTGCTACGTAGAGTTGGTAGATAACTTGGATAGCAAAATCCACAATGAAATTACCCAATATGGATCCAAGGTAGGAGTTTTTCTGAAAAACTTTAAGGAAAAGGAACCCATAGTTAAAGAAAAATTAAATCAAGATTCTACTAGGATCAATAATCTTGAGGATATTATTACTAATGTGGGTTCTGCTCTTTCTGCTATAAAAACTACTTCTAATCCTTCTACCACTAAATTATCTAAGTTCATGTATGTTCCTAAGAACAAGAGTGAAATATCTTGTAAAGGAATCGCAGATCTTAAATCCATAAGTGTTCATCCTAATTTTCTTACTTTTGCAAGAGAACCTTTTGACACAATTGAATTCCTTGATTTCTTTCCCAAAAGTTTGATTATCAATAGGGATAAAGAAGATCCTAAGAATCACCAGTGCTTAATTAACGAATTGCCTTCCAAAGATGGCAATACCTAGATCTATCCATGTATCGTGCCTAGCTAGGGGCATAAAACGATAGCGCTTGTTGGGAGGCAACCCAATTTTATATATTTTGTTTTTTATTTTGTTTAGGAATAAATATTGCATCTAGCTTCTGTTTAGATGTGGTTTTGTGTGTTAATTAGTGTTTGTGCCATGTAGAACCTTTGGGAAAACTTGTGTGAAGTTTATATGATCTTGCTGTGAAAAACAGAATCGTTAGCGCTCGCTAGAATGGTCACCAGATTTTACTGGAGTGTGCTATTTAGTTGATTCTTTTTGCAGATGATTAATAGACAAATTCCTCACGTTTACCAATTTATTTCAATTTTGTTGGAGTTACATAAGTATGCGAAACTTATAGATTACTACAGACTGTTCTGTTTTTGACAGATTCTGTTTTTCGTGTGTTGTTTGCTTATTTCGATGCATCTATGACTAGTATTGGGAAGTATGAATCATAGAGAAGTTGGAATACAGTAGGTTTAATACCAATATAAACAAATAATTAATTCATTAGAGTACCTTTGAGTAGTGGTTTGTTTTCTTATACTAACGGAGCTCACGAGATTTTTGTCTAAGTTTTGTGTTGTGAAGTTTTCAAGTTTTGAGTATTGCTTTGATGGACTATGGAACAAAGAGTGGCAAGATCCTAATCTAGGGGATGCCCAAGGCACCCCAAGGTAAAATTCAAGGACAACCAAAAGCCTAAGCTTGGGGATGCCCCGGGAAGGCATCCCCTCTTTCGTCTTCATCTATCGGTAACTATACTCGGAGCTATATTTTTATTCACCACATGATATGTGTTTTACTTGGAGCGTCGTGTGTTATTTGAGTCTTTGCTTGTTAGTTTGCCACAATTATCCTTGCTAGACACACCTTTTTGACAGAGTTAAATATGGCCTAGGAATTGATAGAACACTCTATATGCTTCACTTATATCTTTTGAGTTGAATAGTTTTCGCTCTAGTGCTTCACTTATATCTTTTAGAGCATGGTGGTAGTTATATTTTGTAGAAATTGTGATCTCTCATACTTCACTTATAACTTTTTGAGAGTCTATCAAAACAGCATGGTAATGTGCTTTGGCTATAAAACTAGCCTTACATGATAGACATCCAAGATCAATGTAGTAAAAACTTTCACACTAAGTGCATTGAATATGATGAGAAGTTGGATGCTTGATAATTGTTTAGAGATATGAGGATAGTGATATTAGAGTCATGCTAGTGGAGTTATTATGAAATTGAGAAATGCTTGTGTTAAAGTTAGTGATTCCCGTAGCATGCACGTATGGTGAACCGCTATGTGACGAAGTTAGAGCATGATGTATTTGTAGAGTGTCATCCTTTGTGTGGAGATCGGGGGCGCGCGATGGTTAACTCCTACCAACCTCCCCCCTAGGAGCATACGTTGATTGCCTTGTTTTTATGACTCGTAAATATTTGCAATAAGTATATGAGTTCTTATGACTAATGTTGAGTCCATGGATATTACGCACTCTCACCGTTCCACCATTGCTTGCCTCTCTTGTACCGCGCAACTTTCGTCGGTACCATAGACCCACTATATATCCTTCCTCAAAACAGCCACCATATATCCTTCCTCAAAACAGCCACCATATATCTTCCTCCAAACAGCCACCATACCTACCTATCATGGCATTTCCATAGCCATTCCGAGATCTATTGCTATGCAACTTTCCACCGTTTTGTGCATATGACACGCTTCACATTGTCATATTTCCATGCAAGATCATGTAGTTGACATCGTATTTGTGGCAAAGCCACCATGCATAACTTTTCATACATATAACTATTGATTCTTTGCACATCCCGGTACACCGTCGGAGGCATCCATATAGAGTCATACTTTGTTCTAGTATCGAGTTGTAAATCAATAAAAGTATGATGATCATCATTATTAGAGCATTGTCCCATGTGAGGAAAGGCCAATAAAAAAGAGATGGCCCAAAAAAAATTAGAAGAGGGGCTAAATAAAAAAAGAAAAAAACAGAAAGCCCCTCAAAAAATGAGAGAAAAGAGAGAAGGGCCAATTGCTACTATCCTTTTCCACACTTGTGCTTCAAAGTAGCACCGTGTTCTTCATGATAGAGAGTCTCATGTTTAGTCACTTTCATATACTAGTGGGAATTTTCATTATAGAACTTGGCTTGTATATTCCAACGATGGGCTTCCTCAAATGCCCTAGGTCTTCGTGAGCAAGCAAGTTGGATGCACACCCACTTAGTTTCCTTTGTTGAGCTTCCATACATTCTTAGCTCTAGTGCATCCGTTGCATGGCAATCCCTACTCACTCACATTGATATCTATTGATGGGCATCTCCATAGCCCGTTGATACGCCTAGTGGATGTGAGACTATTGTTGGAAATATGCCCTAGAGGCAATAATAAAATGGTTATTATTATATTTCCTTGTTCATGATAATTGTCTATTGTTCATGCTTTAATTGTATTATCCGGAAACAGTGATACATGCGTGAATACATAGACCACAACGTGTCCCTAGTAAGCCTCTAGTTGACTAGCTCGTTGATCAATAGATGGTTACGGTTTCCTGACCATGGACATTGGATGTCATTGATAACGGGATCACATAATTAGGAGAATGATGTGATGGACAAGACCCAATCCTAAGCCTAGCACTAGATCGTGTAGTTCGTTTGCTAAAGCTTTTCCAATGTCAAGAAACTTTTCCTTAGACCATGAGATTGTGCAACTCCCGGATACTGCAGGAATGCTTTGGGTGTACCAAACGTCACAACGTAACTGGGTGGCTATAAAGGTGCACTACGGGTATCTCCGAAAGTGTGTGTTGGGTTGGCACGAACCGCGACTGGGATTTGTCACTCCGTGTGACGGAGAGGTACCTCTGGGCCCACTCGGTAGGACATCATCATAATGAGCTCAATGTGATCAAAGAGTTGTTCACGGGATGATGTGTTACGGAACGAGTAAAGAGACTTGCCATAATGAGATTGAACAAGGTATCGGTATACCGACGATCGAATCTCGGGCAAGTACTATACCGATAGATAAAGGGAATTGCATACGGGATAGATTGAATCCTCGACATCGTGGTTCATCCGATGAGATCATCGAGGAGCATGTGGGAGCCAGCATGGGTATCCAGATCCCGCTGTTGGTTATTGACCGGAGAGTCGCCTCGGTCATGTCTGCGTGTCTACCGAACCCGTAGGGTCTACACACTTAAGGTTCGGTGACGCTAGGGTTGTAGAGATATTAGTATGCGGTAATCCGAAAGTTGTTTGGAGTCCCGGATGAGATCCCGGACGTCACGAGGAGTTCCGGAATGGTCCGGAGGTAAAGATTTGTATATAAGAAGTCCAGTTTCGGCCACCGGGAATGTTTCGGGGGTCACCGGTATTGTACCGGGACCACCGGAAGGGTCCCGGGGGTCCACCGGGTGGGCCACCTATCCCGGAGGGCCCCATGGGCTGAAGTGGGAAGGGAAGCAGCCCCTGGTGGGCTGGTGCGCCCCCATGGGCCTCCCCCTGCGCCTAGGGTTGGAAACCCTGGGGGTGGGGGCGCCCCACCAAACTTGGGGGGCAAGTCCCCCCCTTGGCCGCCCCCCCCCCCTTGAGATGGGATCTCTAGGGGCCGGCGCTCCCCCTTAGGGCCCCTATATAAAGAGGGGGGAGGGAGGGCTGCGCACCCTAGCCCCTGGCGCCTCCCTCTCCCCTCGTAACACCTCTCCCTCTCGCTGAGCTTGGCGAAGCCCTGCCGAGATCCCCGCTGCTTCCACCACCACGCCGTTGTGCTGCTGGATCTCCATCAACCTCTCCTCCCCCTTGCTGGATCAACAAGGAGGAGACGTCTCTCCCAATCGTACGTGTGTTGAACGCGGAGGTGCCGTCCATTCGGCTCTCGGTCATCAGTGATTTGGATCACGACGAGTACGACTCCATCAACCCCGTTCTCTTGAATGCTTCCGCTCGTGATCTACAAGGGTATGTAGATGCACTCCCCTCTCCCTCGTTGCTAGATGACTCCATAGATTGATCTTGGTGATGCGTAGAAAATTTTAAAATTCTGCTACGTTCCCCAACAGTGGTATCAGAGCTAGGTCTATGCATAGTTACTATGCACGAGTAGAACACAAGTTGTTGTGGGCGTAGATCATGTCAATTTACTTGCCGCTACTAGTCTTATCTTGATTCGGCGGCATCATGGGATGAAGCAGCCCGGACCGACCTTACACGTACGCTTACGTGAGACAGGTTCCACTAACTGACATGCACTAGTTGCATAAAGTGGCTAGCGGGTGTCTGTCTCTCCCATTTTAGTCGGATCGGATTAGATGAAAGGGTCCTTATGAAGGGTAAATATAAATTGGCATATCACGTTGTGGTTTTGGCGTAGGTAAGAAACGTTCTTGCTAGAAACCTATAGCAGCCACGTAAAAACTTGCAACAAAAATTAGAGGACATCTAACTTGTTCTTGCAGCATGTGCCGTGTGATGTGATATGGCCAAAAGATGTGATGAATGATATATATGTGATGTATGAGATTGATCATGTTCTTGTAATAGGAATCAAGACTTGCATGTCAATGAGTGTGACAACCGGCAGGAGCCATAGGAGTTGTCTTATTTTATTGTATGACCTGCATGTCACTGAAAACACCATGTAATTATTTTACTTTATTGCTAACCATTAGCCATAGTAGTAGAAGTAATGTTTGGCGAGACGACTTCATGAAGACACGATGATGGAGATCATGATGATGGAGATCATGATGATGGAGATCATGGTGTCATGCCAGTGACGATGATGATCATGGAGCCCCAAAGATGAAGATCAAAACGAGCAAAATGATATTGGCCATATCATGTCACTATTTGATTGCATGTGATGTTTATCATGTTTTACATCTTATTTGCTTAGAACGACGGTAGTAAATAAGATGATCTCTCACTAAAATTTCAAGAATTGTGTTCCCCCTAACTATGCACCGTCGCTAAGGTTCGTTGTTCCGAAGTACCACGTGATGATCAGGTGTGATAGGCTCTAACGTTCGCATACAACGGGTGTAGCCAGATTTACACACGCAATACACTTAGGGTTCACTTGACGAGCCTAGCATGTACAGACATGGCCTCGGAACATGGAAGACCGAAAGGTCGAACATGAGTCATATAGAAGATACGATCAACATAAAGATGTTCACCGTTGATGACTAGTCCGTCTCACATGATGATCGGACACGGCCTAGTCGATTCGGATCATGTATCACTTAGATGACTAGAGAGATGTCTATCTGTGTGGGAGTTCATTAAATTTGTTTAGATGAACTTAATTGTCATGAACATAGTCTAAAATCTTTACAATATGTCTTGTAGATCCAATGGCCCACGCTAATGTTGCCCTCAACTTCAACGCGTTCCTATAGAAAACCAAGCTGAAAGACGATGGTAGCAACTATACGGATTGGGTCCATAACTTCAGGATTATCCTCATAGCTGCCAAGAAAGCATATGTCCTTGAAGCACCGCTAGGTGATGCACCCGTTTTCCCACCAGCTCAAGACGTTATGAACGTCTGGCAGTCGCGTAGTGATGATTACTCCCGGGTTCAGTGCGGCATGCTTTACAGCTTAGAATCGGGGCTCCAAAAGCATTTTCAGCAACACGGAGCATATGAGATGTTCCAAGAGCTGAAAATGGTTTTCCAAGCTCATGCACGAGTCGAGAGATATGAAGTCTCCGACAAGTTCTACAGTTGTAAGATGGAGGAGAATAGTTCTGTCAGCGAGCATATACTCAAAATGTCTGGGTTGCACAATCGCTTGTCTCAGTTGGGAATTAATCTCCCAGATGACGCGGTCGTTGACAGAATCCTTCAGTCGCTCCCACCTAGCTACAAGAGCTTCGTGATGAACTTCAATATGCAAGGGATGGAGAAGTCCATTCCCGAGGTGTATTCAATGCTGAAATCAGCGGAGGTGGAGATCAAGAAAGAACATCAAGTGTTGATGGTGAATAAAACCACTAAGTTCAAGAAAGGAAAGGGTAAGAAGAACTTCAAGAAGGGCGGCAAAGGAGTTGCCACGCCCGCTAAGCCAGTTGCCGGGAAGAAGCCAAAGAATGGACCCAAGCCTGAGACTGAGTGCTTTTATTGCAAGGGAACGGGTCACTGGAAGCGGAACTGCCCCAAATACTTAGCAGATAAGAAGGCCGACAACGTCAAAGGTATATGTGATATACATGTTATTGATGTGTACCTTACCAGTGCTCGTAGTAGCTCCTGGGTATTTGATACCGGTGCAGTTGCTCACATTTGTACTCAAAGCAGGAGCTGCGGAATAAGCGGAGACTGGCGAAAGACGAGGTGACGATGCGCGTCGGGAATGGTTCCAAGGTCGATGTGATTGTCGTCGGCACGCTACCTCTGCATCTACCTTCGGGATTAGTTTTAAACCTCAATAATTGTTATTTAGTACTAGCTTTGAGCATGAACATTGTATCTGGATCTCGTTTAATGCGAGATGGCTACTCATTTAAATCCAAGAATAATGGTTGTTCTATTTATATGAGAGAAATGTTTTATGGTCATGCCCCGCTGGTCAACGGTTTATTCTTAATGAATTTGGAATGTGATGTTACACATATTCATAGTGTGAATGCCAAAAGATGTAAGGTTGATAATGATAGTCCCACATACTTGTGGCACTGCCGCCTTGGTCATATTGGTGTCAAACGTATGAAGAAGCTCCATGCGGATGAACTTTTGGAGTCTCTTGATTATGAATCATTTGACACGTGCGAACCTTGCTTTTTGGGCAAGATGACCAAGACTCCGTTCTCCGTAACAATGGAGCGAGCAACCAACTTATTGGAAATCATACATACCGATGTGTGCGGTCCAATGAGTGTTGAAGCTCGCGGTGGCTATCCTTATGTTCTCACCCTCACAGATGACTTAAGTGGATATGGGTATGTCTACTTGATGAAACACAAGTCTGAGACCTTTGAAAAGTTCAAGGAATTCCATAATGAGGTTGAAAATCAACGTGACAGAAAAATAAAGTTCTTACGATCGGATCGTGGAGGAGAATATTTAAGTCACGAATTTGGCATGCACCTAAGGAACTGTGGAATTGTTTCACAATTGACGCTGCCTGGAACACCTCAGCGTAATGGTGTGTCCGAACGTCGTAATCATACTCTATTGGACATGGTACGATCTATGATGTCTCTTACTGACTTACCGCTATCATTTTGGGGTTATGCTTTAGAGACTGCCGCATTCACTTTAAATAGGGCACCGTCTAAATCCGTTGAGACGACACCGTATGAACTTTGGTTTGGGAAGAAACCTAAGTTGTCGTTTCTAAAAGTTTGGGGATGCGATGCTTATGTCAAGAAACTTCAACCTGAAAAGCTCGAACCCAAATCGGAAATATTCGTCTTCATATGATACCCTAAGGAAACTATTGGGTACACCTTCTACCTCAGATCCGAAGGTAAGGTCTTCGTTGCCAAGAATGGATCCTTTCTGGAGAAAGAGTTCTCTCAAAAGAAGTGAGTGGGAGAAAAGTTGAACTTGATGAGGTGATTGTCACCCCTTCCGAACCAGAAAGTAGCGCAGTGCAGGAAGATGTTTCTGTGGTGCCTGCACCGACTAGGGAGGAAGTTAATGATAATGATCATGAAGCTTCAGATCAAGTTACTGCTGAACTTCGTAGGTCCACAAGGACATGTTCCGCACCAGAGTGGTACGGCAACCCTATCATGGAAATCATGTTGTTAGACAATGGTGAACCTTCGAACTATGAAGAAGCGATGGCAGGCCCGGATTCCAACAAATGGCTTGAAGCCATGAAATCCGAGATAGGATCCATGTATGATAACAAAGTATGGACTTTGGTGTACTTGCCCGATGATCGGCATGCCATAGAAAATAAATGGATCTTTAAGAAGAAGACTGACGCGGATGGTAATGTTACTATCTATACGGCTCGACTTATCGCTAAAGGTTATCGACAAGTTCAAGGAATTGACTACAACGAGACTTTCTCTCCCGTAGCGATGCTGAAGTCCGTCCGAATCATGTTAGCAATTGCCACATTCTATGATTATGAGATATGGCAAATGGACGTCAAAATGGCATTCCTTAATGGCTTCCTCAAGGAAGAACTGTATATGATGCAACCGGAAAGGTTTTGTCGATCCTGAGAATGCTAACAAGGTATGCAAGCTCTAGCGCTCAATCTATGGGCTGGTGCAAGCATCTCGGAGTTCGAACATTCGCTTTGATGAGGTGATCAAAGCGTTTGGGTTTATACAGACTTGGGGAGAAGCCTGTATTTACAAGAAAGTGAGTGGGAGCTCTGTAGCATTTCTCAGATCATATGTGGATGATATATTGTTGATGGGAAATGATGTAGAACTCTTGGAAAGCATAAAGGCCTACTTGAATAAGTGTTTTTCAATGAAGGACCTTGGAGAAGCTGCATACATATTAGGCATCAAGATCTATAGAGATAGACCGAGACGCCTCATTGGTCTTTCACAAAGCACATACCTTGACAAGATATTGAAGAAGTTCAATATGGATCAGTCCAAGAAAGGGTTCTTGCCAGTATTGCAAGGTATGAGATTGAGCACAGCTCAATGCCCGACCTCGACAGAAGATACAGAAAAGATGAGTGTCATCCCCTATGCCTTGGCCATAGGTTCTATTATGTATGCCATGCTGTGCACAGGACCTGATGTGAACCCTGCCATAAGTTTGGTGGGGAGGTACCAAAGTGATCCCGGTATGGAACACTGGACAGCGGTCAAGAACATCCTGAAGTACCTGAAAAGGACTAAGGATATGTTTCTCGTTTACAGAGGTGATGAAGAGCTCGTCGTAAAGGGTTACGTAGATGTTAGCTTCGACACAGATCTGGATGACTCCAAGTCACAAACCGGATACGTGTATATTTTGAATGGCGGGGCAGTCAGCTGGTGCAGTTGCAAGCAAAGCGTCGTGGCGGCAGCTACATGTGAAGCGGAGTACATAGCTGCATCCAAAGCAGCCCAGGAAGGAGTCTAGATGAAGGAGTTCATCATCGACCTAGGAGTTATCCCAAGCGCGTCGGGCCCGATGACTCTCTTCTGTGACAACACTAGAGCTATTGCAATTGCCAAGGAGCCCAGGTTTCACAAGAAGACCAAGCACATCAAGCGCCGTTTCAACTCCATCCGGAATTATATTCAAGATGGAGACATAGATATTTCTAAAGTGCATACGGATCTGAATGTCGCAGATCCGTTGACTAAACCTCTTCCACGAGCAAAACATGATCAACACCAGAACTCTATGGGTGTTCGATTCATCACAATGTAACTAGATTATTGACTCTAGTGCAAGTGGGAGACTGTTGGAAATATGCCCTAGAGGCAATAATAAAATGGTTATTATTATATTTCCTTGTTCATGATAATTGTCTATTGTTCACGCTTTAATTGTATTATCTGGAAACAGTGATACATGTGTGAATACATAGACCACAACGTGTCCCTAGTAAGCCTCTAGTTGACTAGCTCGTTGATCAATAGATGGTTACGATTGCCTGACCATGGACATTGGATGTCATTGATAACGGGATCACATCATTAGGAGAATGATGTGATGGATAAGACCCAATCCTAAGCCTAGCACTAGATCATGTAGTTCGTTTGCTAAAGTTTTTCCAATGTCAAGTAACTTTTCCTTAGACCATGAGATTGTGCAACTCCCGGATACTGTAGGAATGCTTTGGGTGTACCAAACATCACAACGTAACTGGGTGGCTATAAAGGTGCACTACGGGTATCTCTGAAAGTGTCTGTTGGGTTGGCACGAATCGAGACTGGGATTTGTCACTCCATGTGACGGAGAGGTACCTCTGGGCCCACTCGGTAGGACATCATCATAATGAGCTCAATGTGATCAAAGAGTTGTTCACGGGATGATGTGTTACGGAACGAGTAAAGAGACTTGCCATAACGAGATTGAACAAGGTATCGGTATACCGACGATCGAATCTCGGGCAAGTACTATACCGATATACAAAGGGAATTGCGTACGGGATTGATTGAATCCTCGACATCATGGTTCATCCGATGAGATCATCGAGGAGTATGTGGGAGCCAGCATGGGTATCCAGATCCCGCTGTTGGTTATTGACCGGAGAGTCGCCTCGGTCATGTCTGCGTGTCTACCGAACCCGTAGGGTCTACACACTTAAGGTTCGGTGATGCTAGGGTTGTAGAGATATTAGTATGCGGTAACCCGAAAGTTGTTTGGAGTCCCGGATGAGATCCCGGACGTCACGAGGAGTTCCGGAATGGTCCGGAGGTAAAGATTTGTATATAGGAAGTCCAGTTTCGGCCATCGGGAATGTTTCGGGGGTCACCGGTATTGTATCGGGACCACCGGAAGGGTCCCGGGGGTCCACCGGGTGGGCCACCTATCCCGGAGGGCCCCATGGGCTGAAGTGGGAAGGGAAGCAGCCCCTGGTGGGCTGGTGCGCCCCCATGGGCCTCCCCCTGCGCCTAGGGTTGGAAACCCTGGGGGTGGGGGCGCCCCACCAAACTTGGGGGGCAAGTCCCCCCCTTGGCCGCCCCCCCCCTTGAGATGGGATCTCTAGGGACCGGCGCTCCCCCTTAGGGCCCCTATATAAAGAGGGGGAGGGAGGGCTGCGCACCCTAGCCCCTGGCGCCTCCCTCTCCCCCCGTAACACCTCTCCCTCTCGCTGAGCTTGGCGAAGCCCTGCCGAGATCCGCGCTGCTTCCACCACCACGCCGTCATGCTGCTGGATCTCCATCAACCTCTCCTCCCCCTTGCTGGATCAAGAAGGAGGAGACATCTCTCCAAACTGTACGTGTGTTGAACGCGAGGGTGCCGTCCGTTCGGCGCTCGGTCATCGATGATTTGGATCACGATGAGTACGACTCCATCTACCCCGTTCTCTTGAATGCTTCCGCTCGCGATCTACAATGGTATGTAGATGCACTCCCCTCTCCCTCGTTGCTAGATGACTCCATACATTGATCTTGGTGATGCTTAGAAAATTTTAAAATTCGGCTACGTTCCCCGACAACTATCTCCCTCCTTTTTATCTTCTCCACAACCACCTCTCTATTCCACCCATAGCGCTATGTCCATGGCTCACGCTCATGTATTGCGTGAAAGTTGAAAGGTTTGTAAGAATAGAGTACGAAAATAAGTGCTTGGCTGAAACCGGGGTTGTGCATGATATGAATATTTTGTGTGATGAAGAGGGAGCATTGCCAGACTATATGATTTTGTAGGGATGACTTTCTTTAGCCATAGTATTTTGAGAAGATATGATTGCTTTGTTAGAATGATTGAAGTATTATTATTTCTTATTTTAATATACACTTTTGTCTTGAATCTTTCAGATCTGAACATTCATGCCACAATTAAGAGAATTATATTGAAAACTATGTTGGTTAGTATTCCACATAAAAATTCTATTTTTATCATTTACCTACTCGAGGACGAGCAGGTATTAAGCTTGGGGATGCTTGATACGTCTCCAACGTATCTATAATTTTTGTTTCTTCCATGCTATTATTTATGATATTTTGGATGTTTATTGGGCTTTGTTATTCACTTTTATATTACTTTTGGGACTAACCTATTAACCCAAAGGCCCAGTGCAGATTGCTATTTTTTGCCTATTTCAGGGTTTTACAGAAAAGGAATATCAAATGGAGTCCAAACGGAATGAAACTTTGGGAGAGATATTTTTGGAGCAAAATAAGCACGGGAGACTTGAGAACCACGTAATAGGGCCGAGGTGGCATCCACGAGGGTGGGGGGCGCGCCCCCTGCCTCGTGGGCCCCACGTCTAGCCCCAGGTGCCCTCCTTCTTCTACATATATCTACGTACCCCGAAACCATCAGACGAACAGAGAAAACCCTAGTTCCACCGCCGCAACCTTCTGTTCCCATGAGATCCCATCTTGGGGCCTGTTCCGGAGCTTCGCCGGAGGGGGGATCTTCCACGGAGTGCTTCTACATCATCATCATCGCCTCACCATGAGTTGTGAGTAGTTTACCACAGACCTTCGGGTCCATAGCTAGTATCTAGATGACTTCTTCTCTTTGGATCCCAATACCAAGTTCTCCTCGGTCTTCGAGGAGATCTATTCGATGTAATCTCTTTTTGTGATGTGTTTGTCGAGATCCGATGAATTGTGGGTTTATGATCTAGATTATCTATGAGAAATATTTGGTTCTTTTCTGAACTCTTTATGTATGATTATAATATCCTTGCAAGTCTCTTCGAATTATTGGTTTGGTTTGGCCTACTAGATCTATAGTTCTTGCAATGGGAGAAGTGCTTGGCTTTGGGTTCAATCTTGCGGTGTCCTTTCTCAGTGACAGTAGGGGCAGCAAGGCATATATTGTATTGTTGCCATCGAGGATAAAAAGATGGGGTTTATATCATTATGTTTTAATTTATCCCTCTACATCATGTCATCTTGCTTAAGGCGTTACTCTGTTCTTATGAACTTGATGCATGTTGGATAGCGGTCGATGTGTGGAGTAATAGTAGTAGATGCAGAATCGTTTCGGTCTACTTGTCTCGGACGTGATGCCTATGTATAATGATCATGCCTAGATAGTCTCATAATTATTCGCTTTTCTATCAATTGCTCGACCGTAATTTGTTTACCCACCGTAGAATAGTGCTATCATGAGAGAAGCCACTAGAGAAAACTATGGCCCCCGGGTCTATTCTCAACTTATCAATCTACAATCTACTTTACTTTTCCGCTTTTACTTTTTGTTCTTATATCCAAAAATACCAAAAATATCAAACTATCATCTCTATCGGATCTCACTTTCATTAGTGACCGTAAAGGGATTGACAACCCCTTATCATGTTGGCTGCAAAGTTCTTATTTGTTTGTGCAGGTGCGAGGGACTCGCGCGTGGTCTCCTACTGGATTGATACCTTGGTTCTCAAAAACTGAGGGAAATACTTACGCTACTGTGCTGCATCACCCTTTCCTCTTCGAGGGAATATAACGCAAGCTCGAGAAGTAGCAATATATTGGACGGCTATATTCGGACACCGGAAGTGTTCCGGGTGGTTTCGGAGAAAACCGGAGTGCCAGAGGGGTTACCGGAACCCCCCCGGGGAAGTATATGGCCTTAGTGGGCCTTAGGGGAGAGAGGGCAGCATCCGAGGAGGTGGCGCGCCCCCTCCCATGGGGAGTCCGAATTGGACTAGGGGAGGGGGGCGCGACTCCTCTTTCCCTCTCCCTCTCTTTCCTTCCCCCTTCCCCTTCCTAGTAGGACTAGGAAAGGATGAATCCTACTCCTACTAGGAGGATTCCTCCTCTCCTTGGGGCGCACCAAGGCCGGCCAGCCTCCCCCCTTGCTCCTTTATATACGGGGGCAGGGGGCATCCTAGGACACACAAGTTGATTGTTCCAAGCCGTCTGCGGTGCCCCCCTTCCACCATATTCCACTTCGGTCATATCGTAGCGGTGCTTAGGCGAAGCCCTGCGTTTGTAACTTCATCATCACCGTCATCACTCCGTCGTGCTGAAGGAACTCTCCCTCGAAGATCTACTGCATCGTGAGTTCGTGGGACCTCACCGAGCTGAACGTGTGCAGATCGCGGAGGTGTCGTACGTTCAGTACTAGGATCGGTCGATCGTGAAGACGTACAACTACATGAACCGCATTGTCATAACGCTTCCGCTTACGGTCTACAAGGGCACGTGGACGAGACTCTCCCCTCTCATTGCTATGCATCATCGTCATCTTGCTTGTGCGTATGATTTTTTTTTGAAAATACTACGTGCCCTAACAGTGGCATCCGAGCCAGGTTTATGCGTAGATGTTATATGCACGAGTAGAACACAAGTGAGTTGTGGGCGATACTAGTCATACTGCTTACCAGCATGTCATACTTTGATTCAACGGTATTGTTGGATGAAGCGGCCCAGACCGACATTACACGTATGCTTACGCGAGACTGGTTCTACGGACGTGCTTCGCACGCAGGTGGCTAGCGAGTGTCAGTTTCTCCAACTTTATTTGAATCGAGTGTGGCTATGCCCGGTCCTTGTGAAGGTTAAATCAGCACATACTTTACGAAATATCGTTGTGGTTTTGATGCGTAGGTAAGAATGGTTCTTACTCAGCCAGTAGCAGCCACGTAAAACTTGCAACAACAAACTAGAGGACGTCTAACTTGTTTTTATAGAGCATGTTGTGATGTGATATGGTCAAGACATGATGCTAAATTTTATTGTATGAGATGATCATGTTTTGTCAGAGTTATCGGCAACTGTCAGGAGCCATATGGTTGTCGCTTTATTGTATGAAATGCAATTGCCATGTAATTGCTTTACTTTATCACTAAGCGGTAGCGATAGTCGTAGAAGCAATAGTTGGCGAGACGACAACGATGCTACGATGGAGATCAAGGTGTCGCGACGGTGACGATGGTAATCATGACGGTGCTTTGGAGATGAAGATCAAAGGCACAAGATGATGATGGCCATATCAGATCACTTATATTGATTGCATGTGATGTTTATCTATTATGCATCTTATTTTGCTTAGATCGACGATAGCATTATAATATGATCTCTCACTAAATTTCAAGGTATAAGTGTTCTCCCTGAGTATGCACCCTTGCGAAAGTTCGTCGTGCCGAGACACCACATGATGATCGGGTGTGAGAAGCTCTATGTTCACATACAACTGGTGCAAGCCAGTTTTGTACACACAGAATACTCGGGTTAAACTTGACGAGCCTAGCATATGCAGATATGGCCTCGGAACACTGGAGACCGAAAGGTCGAGCGTGAATCATATAGTAGATATGATCAACATAGTGATGTTCACCATTGAAAACTACTCCATCTCACGTGATGATCGGACATGGTTTAGTAGATATGGATCACGTGATCACTTAGATGATTAGAGGGATGTCTATCTAAATGGGAGTTCTTAAGTAATTTGATTAATTGAACTTTAATTTATCATGAACTTAGTACCTGATAGTATTTTGCATGTCTATGTTGTTGTAGATAGATGGCCCGTGCTGTTGTTCCGTTGAATTTTTATGCATTCCTAGAAAAAGCTAAGTTAAAAGATGATGATAGCAACTACATAGACTGGGTCCGTAATTTGAGGATTATCCTCATTGCTGCACAGAAGAATTATGTCCTGGAAGCACCGCTAGGTGACAGGCCTGCTGCTAGAGCAACTCCGGATGTTATGAACGTCTGGCAAGCTCGTTCTGATGATTACTTGATAGTTCAGTGTGCCATGCTTTACGGCTTAGAATCGGGACTTCAACGACATTTTGAACGTCATGGAGCATATGAGATGTTCCAAGAGTTGAAGTTAATATTTCAAGCAAATGCCCGAATTGAGAGATATGAAGTCTCCAATAAGTTCTATAGCTGCAAGATGGAGGAGAACAGTTCTATCAGTGAACACTTGCTCAGAATGTCTAGGTACTACAATCATATGACTCAACTTGGTTGCAAAGTTGACGAAGATAGTGTTATTGATAGAGTTCTTCAATCACTGCCACCAAGCTATAAAGGCTTCGTGATGAACTATAACATGCAAGGGATGTAGAAGACAATTCCCGAGCTCTTCGCTATGCTGAAAGCTGTGGAGGTAGAAATCAAAAAGGAGCATCAAGTGTTGATGGTTAACAAGACCACTAGTTTCAAGAAAAAGGGCAAGGGAAAGAAGGGGAACTTCAAGAAGAATAGCAAGACAGTTGATACTCCCACGAAGAAACCCAAGTCTGGAGCCAAGCCTAAAACTGAGTGCTTCTACTGCAAAGGGACTGGACACTGGAAGCGGAACTGCCCCAAGTATTTGGCGGATAAGAAGGATGGCAAAGTGAACAAAGGTATATGGTGATATACATGTTATTGATGTGTACCTTACTAATGCTCGCAGTAGCACCTGGGTATTTGATACTAGTTATGTTGCTAATATTTGCAACTCGAAACATGGACTACGAATTAAGCAAAGATTGGCTAAGGACGAGGTGATGATGCACGTGGGAAATGGTTCCAAAGTCCATGTGATCGCAGTCGGCACGCTACCTCTACTCTACCTTCGGGATTAGTTTTAGACCTGAATAATTGTTATTTGGTGCCAACATTGAGCATGCACATTATATCTGGATCTTGTTTGATGCGAGACGGTTATTCATTTAAATTAGAGAATAATGGTTGTTCTATTTATACGAGTAATATCTTTTATGGTCATGCACCCTTGAAGAGTGGTCTGTTTATATTGATTCTCGATAGTAGTGACACACATATTTATAATATTGAAGCCAAAAGATGCAGAGTTGATAATGATAGTGCAACTAATTTGTGGCACTGCCGTTTAGGTCATATTGGTGTAAAGCGCATGAAGAAACTCCATTCTGATGGAATTTTGGAATCACTTGATTATGAATCACTTGGTACTTGCGAACCATGCCTCATGGGCAAGATGACTAAAACGCCGTTCTCCGGAACAATGGAGCGAGCAATAGATTTGTTGGAAATCATACATACCGATGTATGTGGTCCAATGAATGTTGAGGCTCGCAGCGGGTATCGTTATTTTCTCACCTTCATAGATGATTTGAGCAGATATGGGCATATCTACTTAATGAAACACAAGTCTGAAACATTTGAAAAGTTCAAAGAATTTCAGAGTGAAGTGGAAAATCATCGTAACAAGAAAATAAAGTTTCTACGATCTGATCGTGGAGGAGAATATTTGAGTTACGAGTTTGCTCTTCATTTGAAACAATGCGGAATAGTCTCGCAACTCACGCCACCCGGAACACCACAACGTAATGGTGTGTCTGAACGTCGTAATCGTACTTACTAGATATGGTGTGATCTATGATGTCTCTTATTGATTTTCCGCTATCGTTTTGGGGTTATGCTTTAGAGACAGCTGCATTCACGTTAAATAGGGCACCATCTAAATCCGTTGTGACAACACCTTATGAACTATGGTTTCGCAAGAAACCAAAGTTGTCGTTTCTTAAAGTTTGGGGCTGCGATGCTTATGTGAAAAAGCTTCAACCGGATAAGCTCGAACCCAAATCGGAGAAATGTGTCTTTCATAGGATACCCAAAGGAGACAGTTGGGTACACCTTCTATCACAGATCCGAAGGCAAGACATTCGTTGCTAAGAATGGATCCTTTCTAGAGAAGGAGTTTCTCTCAAAAGAAGTGAATGGGAGGAAAGTAGAACTTGATGAGGTAACTGTACCTACTCCCTTATTCGAAAGTAGTTCATCACAGAAATCTGTTCCTGTGACTCCTACACCAATTAGTGAGGAAGCTAATGATAATGATCATGTAACTTCAGATCAAGTTACTACCGAACCTCATAGGTCAACCAGAGTAAGATCCGCACCAGATTTGTACGGTAATCCTGTTCTGGAGGTCATGTTACTTGACAATGACGAACATACGAACTATGAGGAGGCGATGATGACCCCAGATTCCATGAAATGGCTTGAGGCCATGAAATCTGAGATGGGATATGCATGAGAACAAATTGTGGACTTTGGTTGACTTGCCCGATGATCGGCAAGTCATTGAGAATAAATGGATCTTCAAGAAGAAGACTGATGCCGACGGTAATGTTACTATCTACAAAGCTCGACTTGTTGTGAAAGGTTTTCGACAAGTTCAAGGAGTTGACTACGATGAGACCTTGTCACCCGTAGCGATGCTTAAGTCCGTCCGAATCATGTTTGCATTGCTGCATTTTTTGATTATGAAATTTGGCAAATGGATGTAAAGACTGCATCCCTGAATGGATTTCTGGAAGAAGAGTTGTGTATGATGCAACCCTAAGGTTTTATCAATCCAAAGGATGCTAACAAAGTGTGCAAGCTCCAGCGATCCATCTATGGACTGGTGCAAGCATCTCATAGTTGGAATAAATGTTTTGATAGTGTGATCAAAGCATATGGTTTTATACAGACTTTTGGAGAAGCCTATATTTACAAGAAAGTGAGTGGGAGCTCTGTAGCATTTCTGATATTATATGTGGATGACATATTGTTGATTGGAAATGATATAGAATTTCTGGATAGCATAAAATGATACTTGAATAAGAGTTTTCAATGAAAGACCTCGGTGAAGCTGCTTATATATTGGGCATTAAGGTCTATAGATATAGATCAAGACTCTTAATTGGACTTTCACAAAGCACATACCTTGATAAAGTTTTGAAGAAGTTCAAAATGGATCATGCAAAGAAAGGGTTCTTGCCTGTGTTACAAGGTGTGAAGTTGAGTCAGACTCAATGCCCGACCACTGCAGAAGATGGAGAGAAAATGAAAGGTGTTCCCTATGCTTCAGCCATAGGCTCTATCATGTATGCAATGCTGTGTACCAGACCTGATGTGTACCTTGCTATTAGTTTAGCAGGGAGGTACCAAAGTAATCCAGGAGTGGATCACTAGACAGCGGTCAAGAACATCCTGAAATACCTGAAAAGGACTAAGGATAAGTTTCTTATTTATGGAGGTGACAAAGTGCTCGTGTAAATGGTTACATCAATGCAAGCTTTGACACTGATCCGGATGACTCTAAGTCATAAACCGGATACGTGTTTATATTGAACGGTGGAGCTGTCAGTTGGTGCAGTTCTAAGCAAAGCGTCGTGGCGGGATCGATGTGTGAAGCGGAGTACATAGCTGCTTCGGAAGCAGCAAATGAAGGAGTCTTGATGAAGGAGTTCATATCCGATCTAGGTGTCATACCTAGTGCATTGGGTCCAATGAAAATCTTTTGTGACATACTGGTGCAATTGTCTTGGCAAGGGAATCCAGATTTCACAAGAGAACCAAGCACAACAAGAGACGCTTCAATTCCATCCGCGATCAAGTCAAGGAGGGAGACATAGAGATTTGCAAGATACATACGGATCTGAATGTTGCAGACCCGTTGACTAGGCCTCTCTTACGAGCAAAACATGATCAACACCAAGACTCTATGGGTGTTAGAATCATCACTGTGTAATCTAGATTATTGACTCTAGTGCAAGTGGGAGACTGAAGGAAATATGCACTAGAGGCAATAAAAAAGTTGTTATTTATATTTCCGTATATCATGATAAATGTTTATTATTCATGCTAGAATTGTATTGACCGGAAACTTAGTACATGTGTGAATACATAGACAAACAAAGTGTCACTAGTATGCCTCTACTTGACTAGCTCGTTGAGTCAAAGATAGTTAAGTTTCCTAGCCATAGACATGAGTTGTCATTTGATTAACGGGATCACATCATTAGTGAATGATGTGATTGACTTGACCCATTCCGTTAGCTTAAGCATTTGATTGTTTAGTATATATTGCTATTGCTTTCTTCATGACTTATACATATCCCTATGACTATGAGATTATCTAACTCCCGAAAACTGGAGGAACACTTTGTGTGCTACCAAATGTCACAACGTAACTGGGTGATTGATACGTCCATAACGTATCTATAATTTCTGCTTGCTCCATGCTTCTTTTGTGTGATATTGCTATGATATTGATGCACTTCCATACACTTTTGATCATATTTGGAGTAACCTATTAACTCAGTGCACCACAGTGCCAGTTCCTGTTTTCTGCTGTTTTTCTATTTCAGGTTTCCCCCATATTAAAAGTGCCCCAAAAATTCCGGGAAAAATACAGGAAAAATCAACGTACAGGAAGCTTCACGAAGAACCAAAGCGGGGCCAGAGGGGAGCCAGGGGAGGCCCAGGCGGCCCCCTGGCGTGGCCCCACCCCTGGCCGTGCCAGGGGGGTGCCTGGGGCCCCTGCTCCGCCTCTGGCTGCCCCCCTTCGCATATATATCCCTCTCGTCCCGAAACCCTCGAGGACAGAACCCTTTTTCGCGATCTCTCCTCTGTTCCGCCGCCGCAGCGCTTCCAAGATCGGGAGCATCAGGAGAACTCTTCCCTGCACCCTGCCGGAGGGGAGAACCACCACCGGGAGCTTCTCCACCACCATGGACGCTTCCCGGATGAGTCGTGAGTAGTCCACCTTGGACCATGGGTCCATGATCAGTAGCTATGTGATGTTCTCCTCTCCTCTTTGCTCTTCATGGTTTAGACCTCGTGAGCTGCCCTACATGATCGAGGCACATATGTAATCTTTCTGCTGTTGCTTTGCTGAGTTTGCTGGGATCTGATGGATTATGAGACTATGTTCAGATTGTGTTTGAGTAATATATTTGATTCACCTCTTTTATATCTTTGTTCTTGAGTAATTCTTGCATGTTCTCCGTTGCTGTTTATTGCTTTGGCCAAGTAGTAGGTAGTAACTCCAAGAGGGAGCGTTATGCTTGATTGTGGGTTCATGCCCCCTGATGACTAGCTTGAGTGACAGAAACATGAGTCTAGGGGATGTGCTGTTGCCACAAGGGGGAAAACAACGGTGCTTGTACTTGCGGGTGCAAGGATTGTTTACTTTACGCAAAGTTCTTTTAATGCAGTTGTCTGTTGCTTTGAGTTTACACTTTGGGTGGGATTCGCAACTTAATACTGGCGAGATGTTCTGGATAGATATCTCAAGGTGGATGATTAGTAGTAGATGCAGATGGATTTCGGTCTACTTGCCTTGACATACCGCCCATGCTTTTGAGCTTCTACCTTTCTTTGCAGCATAGTTAGCATTGGTTTGCGCACATAATCCTGTCAATTGCCCAGCTATAATTTGTTTACCTCGCTTTGCTGTTTTATCGTCTTTTGGGAGAGATACATCACTAGTGAACATCATGGGACCCCGGTCCATATTACCACCGCTGATCACACCTTCTATTTACTTCCTATTTTTATTTCCTAGTTGCAGTCATAGCTATCATTATTATCTCTTGTGTTTGATCCTTTGTAAACAACAAGGCCGGAGGGATTGACAACCTCTCTATACTCGTTGGGAGCAAAGTTATCTGTATCTGTGTGCAGGTCCTGTCAACCGCTAAGTTCTGGCGCCGTTGACACCTACTTGTCGACCCTCGGAGTCTCACGGGATTTGATCCTTGGTATCTTTGCCAAGGGAAATTTGCCGCTACGCTACATCTCAACCTTCCACTTGGGGTAAACAACGAGGGGCGAGAAGCCATCAAGCATGTTTCTGGCGCCGTTGCCGGGGACTCTACTCTTCAAGATAGGGGAGTTGCACGTTATCTTTTATCTTTGCTTTTTAGTCTTGTTAGTTTACCTTTCAGTTTTTGCTTTAGTGTCCTTTATCAAAAATCACAAAAAAATTATTTGCTTTTCTGTTAGTAGTCCTTTCTGTTTAGTCCAGCATGTTAGGACTTGGTGCTTTGAGGGAATCAGAAGTTCTAGATTTCCATCAAAGGGATGGAGAAAATATGTAGAAGGCATGGGACAGAATTTCTGATGCACATAGGAGAATTATGCCTTGGATACCTATAAAAATTGTGCTTATAAATTTTTACCATGGTCTTTTTAAATGGTGTAAACACTCTCTTGATATTATAGCTGAAGGAGATTTCCTAGAGTGTGATGAAGCTAGAGCTCTTGAAATTATACATGGTCTATTTAGTTACTTTGTTTATGATCATAGGTTTGATACTGTCATAGATAGACTTGCTACTATTGAAAAGAGAATGGATGCTCTAGACTTGATGAAGGTAGAGAAACCCAAACCCAATAAGAGAGATATTTTGGAAATAGACAATGATTGGGAGCCTTTTGTTAGGATTAGCATCTCTAATCAAGACTTCCTTGCTTATTGTGATATCTGATCTATGGTTTCTACTATGCCAAAAATTGTTCATGATTCTTTAAAATTTAACATGGACAAATTATCATCCTATCATGAACATGCTAATGGAGATATTTCTGAGATCCAAGGAAGAATAAAAGACGTACCAGTTACATTCCTTAAAGGGACTGCAATGGTTGATTTCTTCATCATGAAGCCAAACCAAGGAAATATAGTGCTTGGAAGGGACTTCCTCCGAGCCGTAAAAGGCTTCATTGATATAGGTAAGGGACAAATCCGCCTACGCGGGAAGGCAAAAGGTACATACCCCTTTCCTAGAAGGAACAAGTATGAACTTGTTGAGGAACCATTTGAAGCAATTTATAACTCCGATTATTATGATGACTTTTGATTCCTCCTTTTTGCATCATGCCTAGCTTAAAGGCATAAAAGAAAGCGCTTTTGGGAGGCAGCCCACAACGAATTAGGTTTTATTTTGCTTTTGTTGTGTCTTGATGTTTGTTACTACAGTAGCATCATCATTGTATCTTTTCTTTTCAGCTTTGTGCCAAGTTTAGCCTCCGATTGCAAGAAAGTTCAAAAGTTGTGACGTGCTGTCCAGAAAACAGATTCTGTCCTTGGACATAAGAATTCGAATAAAATCACCAGATCATCTTTTTGATCTGAATTTTTTGGACAGCGTGCTCTATACAATTGGCTTTCGAGCGTCTGTTCTGAGTTTTTTGATTTGAGTTGCAGAAGTGCCCCGAAAAAATTATTTAATACCTGCTGGTCTGTTTTTCACAGATTCTGTCCTGTTTTGCCTTTTCTTCGTTTTGCAAACCTTGAGCTTGCTTTTTCTTTGCAAAAACCTTTTGGCAATCTTGAGAAACAGTAGCTCTTCAAGATTATTTTTATTTCCAGTAGGGAAAAATTATTTTATTGTGGGTACTAACCTCGCTAATCAGATTATGATGAGTTATGTATGAAGGGAGTTTTCAAGTGTGCGAGGGAAGATGATAAAAGAAGATTCAGGAGGGTCAAACGCTCAAGCTTGGGGATGCCCCCGTGCACCCCCAAGAAATATTCAAGAAGACTCAAGCGTCTAAGCTTGGGGATGCCCCCATGCATCCCCTTCTCCATCAACAATTATCAGTTCTTCTTTCGTTCCACTATATTCTTATCACTTCATGCGTTATGTGCTATGCTTGGAGCATCTTGCTCTTAGTTTCCTTTTTTAGTTTTCTTTAGCTTTGCTTGCTGTTCATAACAAGTTAGAACCCAGCTTTCTTTGTGTGGGAGAGAAACACGCTCCACTTCAACCTAGAACACAACATAGGATTTTCATGCTTATCTTTGCTGTGTGTGTTCTTTGTCTTTCCATAGCTGCTGCCATGTTTAGCTCTTAGTTTTCATGCTTTTCTTTTTAAAGAGCTTTTGTTTAGTTGGTTGCTGAACTCTCTTGAGTTTTCATGTTTATCTTGTTAAGAGAGTTTGCCTGTTGCACTGAGTTGTGTGTCTTAACTTAAAGTAGGTAATTGAGGTTGCTATTTAATTTTAGTAATAACTTGCAATAGTTTTGAGGTATTGCCATGAGTAATGTCTGAACTTTTGGTGTCAAGAGCTTTAGCCTAATAGTGATAGATGTCGTATTTTGGGCAAACCGTGTTTATTTTCGAAAACCTACAAAATAGTTGAGAACTTTAGCTACTAGATGGATCACTAATCTTTGGAGGGATCGAATATTAGAGTACACTCACGTACCATGAGTCGAGGATGCGCAAGGATAACCAAACCCCCATACACTCCTCCTCAGGGTACTTGTCTCGTTGTGAACCTCCTAATTAGATTGAGAGTTACCGATAATAAGTGCATGAGTTCTTCGGACTAATGTGAGTATTCGAAAGTTGATACTTCCACCTAGCCATATTTTTCTAGCCTCTTCGGTACCGTGCATTGCCCTTTCTCACCTCGAGAGTTGGCGCATACTTCGCCGGTGCATCCAAATCCTTGGCACGATAAACTCTGTCATCATAAGCCTCATTATATCCTTCCTCAAAACAGCCACCATACCTACCTATCAAGGCATTTCCATAGCCTTTCCGAGATACATTGCCATGCAACATCCATCTTCTCATGACTTGATCTTCATGTCATACGTGCTTTTTGCTTGATCGATGAGCCGCATGCTAGTTGGGCCTTGCCCTAATCATTGCTACATGACGCGCTAGTATCATTGCATATCCTGCAACACTGGCAGAGGCATACATTTGCATACATCATGATTGTTTCATCTTCGTTATGTTGAGTACTTTTGTAAAGTGTGAAAGATCTTCTATACTTCTTGTAATATATAGAGTGTTGCCCCTAAAGTGAGGAAAAGATCCCAAAGAGGACAAAATCAAAAGATCCCAAAGAGGACAAAATCAAAAGTTCCCAAAGAGGACAAATGAGAGTTAAATATAAAGAGCCATTGAGGCCACAAAAAAATAAAAAATATATAGAAAAAAGAGAAAAAGAAATAAAAAGAGAGAAGGGGCACACTACTATTCCTTTTGAGAGATCCACACTCGTACTCCATCTTATACCTTGTACTCCATAGAGATTATCATTCATGCATATAGCTATGTGGGAACCTTCACACTATAGAACTTGGCTTGTATATTCCAATGATGAGCCTCCTCAAAAGAGCTCTAGGTCTTCTTGAGCAAGCAAGTTGGATGCACCCCCACTAGTTCCATTGGAGAGCTTACCTTAGCTCATATGTGCATCCGTTGCATGGCAATCCCTACTCCTCACATAAATATCTATCATTTGGCTTTCTCTCGCCTATGATTGTCCTCATTGATGTGAGCCTTTCACACCTTTTTTGTCTTCCCCCCTTCATCATTTTTCTCTCTCTGCCATCCGAAGTGTCAACTTTCTTGCTTACGCTCATCCATTGCATGAGTGCTCAAAATATCGAAAGGGAGTGGATCATTTTGACTTGTACCTGGCTGGTGGTCTGGGGATGAGTCAAGATAAGATTCCAAAGAAGACCAAGTGTGAAACTTTAGTAGATTAAGTTCTCAACAATACAAAAACTATGTTTTACTCTCTCATATATCCCTATCCCCTTTCTTGCACGCAAACACCATTTGGAGACATTCGAGTCACGGACAGCGAGAGCTCTTGCACCTTTATGTTCTTATGTTGCTTGTTACAATGCTAATATAGACTCTTGCTTGTTATGACTTGAATTGAATTACATGCCTTGATTGCTTTACTTAAAAGTTCTTATATGGTTGATAGCATGTCACCACAGAAATTATGCTTGTTATCATTTACCTACTCGAGGACGAGCAGGAATTAAGCTTGGGGATGTTGATACGTCCAAAACGTATCTATAATTTCTGCTTACTCCGTGCTTCTTTTGTGTGATATTGCTATGATACTGATGCACTTCCATACACTTTTGATCATATTTGGACTAACCTATTAACTCAGTGCACCACAGTGCCAGTTCCAGTTTTCTGCTCTTTTTCTATTTCAGGTTTCCCCCATATTAAAAGTGCCCCAAAAATTCCGGGAAAAATACAGGAAAAATCAGCATACAGGAAGCTTCGTGAAGAACCAAAGCGGGGCCAGAGGGGAGCCAGGGGAGGCCCAGGCGGCCACCTGGCGCGGCCCCACCCCTGGCCGCGCCAGGGGGGCGCCTGGGGCCCCTGCTCCGCCTCTGGCTGCCCCCCTTCGCATATATGTCCCTCTCGTCCCGAAACCCTCGAGGACAGAACCCTTTTTCGCGATCTCGCCTCTGTTCCGCCGCCGCAGCGCTTCCAAGATCGGGAGCATCAGGAGAACTCTTCCCGGCACCCTGCCGGAGGGGAGAACCACCACCGGGAGCTTCTCCACCACCATGGATGCTTCCCGGATGAGTCGTGAGTAGTCCACCTTGGACCATGGGTCCGTGATCAGTAGCTATGTGATGTTCTCCTCCCCTCTTTGCTCTTCATGGTTTAGACCTCGTGAGCTGCCCTACATGATCGAGGCACATATGTAATCTTTCTGCTGTTGCTTCGCTGAGTTTGCTGGGATCTGATGGATTATGAGACTATGTTTAGATTGTGTTTGAGTAATATATTTGATTCACCTCTTTTATATCTTTGTTCTTGAGTAATTCTTGCATGTTCTCCGTTGCTGTTTATTGCTTTGGCCAAGTAGTAGGTAGTAACTCCAAGAGGGAGCGTTATGCTTGATTGTGGGTTCATGCCCCCTGATGACTAGCTTGAGTGACAGAAACATGAGTCTAGGGGATGTGCTGTTGCCACAAGGGGGAAAACAATGGTGCTTGTACTTGCGGGTGCAAGGATTGTTTACTTTACGCAAAGTTCTTTTAATGCAGTTGTCTGTTGCTTTGAGTTTACACTTTGGGTGGGATTCGCAACTTAATACCAGCGAGATGTTCTGGATAGATATCTCAAGGTCGATGATTAGTAGTATATGCAGATGGATTTGGTCTACTTGCCTTGGCGTACCGCCCATGCTTTTGAGCCTCTACCTTTCTTTGCAGCATAGTTAGCATTGGTTTGTGCACATAATCCTGTCAATTGCCCAGCTATAATTTGTTTACCTCGCTTTGCTGTTTTATCGTCTTTTGGGAGAGAGACATCACTAGTGAACATCATGGGACCCCGGTCCATATTACCACCGCTGATCACACCTTCTATTTACTTCCTGTTTTTATTTCCTAGTTGCAGTCATAGCTATCATTATTATCTCTTGTGTTTGACCCTTTGTAAACAACAAGGCCGGAGGGATTGACAACCTCTCTGTACTCGTTGGGAGCAAAGTTATCTGTATCTGTGTGCAGGTCCTGTCAACCGCTAAGTTCTGGCGCCATTGACACCTACTTGTCGACCCTCGGAGTCTCACGGGATTCAATCCTTGGTATCTTTGCAAGGGGAAATTTTCCGCTACGCTACATCTCAACCTTCCACTTGGGGTAACCAACGAGGGGCGAGAAGCCATCAGTGATCATAAAGGTGCTCTACAGGTGTCTCCGATGGTACTTATTGAGTTGGCATATATCGAGATTAGGATTTGTCACTCCCATTGTCGGAGAGGTATCTCTGGGCCCTCTCGGTAATGCACATCATTGTAAGCCCGGCAAGCAATCTATCTATATCTATACTTATACTAATTACAGACTCCCTAGAAATTCCCACATTAATCAGAAATTACCGGCCGTTAATCTGGTGGGACCGAGTTATAACGGTGCGGATCGAATCATATAATCCTTGCAATCTAAGAAAAAAATTAGCGCAGCTGTAAAATACCAATCTAGGGTACCTGTAATATAAAGAAAACCAATCAATCATACTTCTCCTGCACGATCAATCCTTCCCCAAAGAGTCCTCACGCAAAGTAATCCTTGGGCAATATTTTTTCCCCTGTGGCTCCTCATACTACGAAATTGTTGCGGGTGAACATGAAACTCGATTTGATATATAGAGGAGGTCGAGAAGGACAGCGGCATGAAGATCCTGACAAGGACCATGGCGTTGCGAAGGCAAGAGGCGGCCGCTGGTTGGCTGCTCCTGGCGTGACTGAAATTGTCGAGTCATATATCATATAATAGTGCGTGCGTTCCTGCTTCTCCTTGCTTTAGGAGTGTCAACGGGGAAGATCTGGCGGAGATGATATCAGAGGATGGCAAGATTGCAGAAGAACTTTGTGATTGCAGAGCGGATTGAGTAGAAGATGTTGTTCGTATTGCTCTTGGTCTTCGCTGCAGGATGGTAGGAGGATCCACAGAGGAGGTTGAGGACGATTGAAGGATGGTGGAAGAAATTGCCTCGGACATATGTTGCTGCAGGTCTCTGTGGTAAGGGAAATCGATTACGTTGGGAAATTGATTAAGTTGATGGTGATGATCCTAATGGTGCTCTTTACAATCAATGGAGTCTGGACAATTTTCAGTTCATACCGGACTTCCACATCCATAAGGATGTCTACGTATCCTCTTAGACAAAACCGGTAGCAGCAACTTCACGGAGAGCGGGTGATGTAATGAGGACTTGACTCCCGAGATTCTCACAGGTAAAGTAATTGATTTTATGAAGCAGGTTTGAACTACACAACATTGGCAGCGTCAGCGGCACGAAGAAACTCTTCTATTACGTGTACTTACGTACGATCCTAGCGTATCTACCTGGAATCGATCAACCTCTTCGTAAAAGTCAGCTTTCTTTTTCTATGTATAACTCCCATCCGGATCCTTTATCTCTTTACTACTGCTGGTAGCTAACTCCGATGATTTTCTCGAGCTTTTTCTGAGGGATTACGACATGGCCCTCAAACTAGCTATGAGTTGGTTGGTGTTACGGCGCAGGTGTAGGCGGGATGGTGAGATGCTTCAACATATGTGTCCAACTTAAGTCAGGTTTAAAATTTTAGAGGTATATCATATCCTATGAATTATGATATTTTAATTCTCTATCATGCAAATTAAAACCGACACGATCATGCTTGTGCTTTTTTTTGCTTTTTTCTGATGCCCGAGTAGGAAGTAGTGCAGACTGTTATTAATTAGGAAAGGGGTCCAGCATATTAGCATAGCCGGATATAGATTTCAGAATACACTAGCGTCTTCCTTAAGGAGCTCGGGAAGAATAACCAAAGTACTCAGCTTTGAGTTGTGGCTTCAGGTTGCTTTGTTCGACACACTCGAGAATTGTTTAATTATTTTGTAGTTAACTATACATAATTTGCCATGCATGGACTGACGTACATCAAAAGAAATTGTGAGCTTCAGAAACTCTATTGATTATTTCTTGCCCCTAATCATCTATCTCTTATTGTATGGGGAATGATGTATGTTGCTCTGCGTAGACGATGACCTGCGGTCATTATGTGCTACCGTACTGCAAGATGCATAGTTAAACTTTGACAGGACTGCATGAGCTAGGTTCCATCAGTTCCTCATCCTGACCCTTCCGTGTTACCTAGGTTGCTTTCCCTTCAATAACAAAACAGATGCAAAGCACGCAGGGCCGTCAGAGACAAGCCTTACTTTCTGGAGTCCTACTGCTAGGGTTGATGTCCTACTGCTGGAGAAAGAATAGTAGAAAAAACATCCTTTTGTCCAGAGATAATCTCATATGCATGGTTCATACTCAAGAAAGGTACTGGCTGCTTTATAAAAGATCAACCGTTTTATCTTTGTAGCTGTTTATAGATGAAACTCTTTACGTATTACAAGCATGACTCAGTTCTATGTATTTTACACATAGTGGCTTGCACTACCAAAATAAACCCCTATGCCTACGGCCTCATCTATGCCGACGGGGGCCGTCGGCATAGATGGACGTATCCCGACGGCCTAGGGTAGGCCGTAGGCGTAGAAAAGCCGTCGGCATATGTCGATCTATGCCGACGGGGCCCGTCGGCATACTACGGCCATCGGGACCTCTGGCGATACACCAACGAGGGCCATCGGCATAGATGAGGCTCGCCTACCCGGTCAGCGGTGATCATTTGACGGTGTCGGAACTACGCCGACGGGGGCTAACGGTGGCCGTCGGCATTGAAATCAAACAGAGAAAAGAAAAAAAATTAGACAGAAACTATGCCTACGTCTAAGCCGTCGGCGTAGGGCTACCACGAGCTACCAGAGGGCGCCACGTGTGAGCCTATGCCTACGGCTAAGCCGTCGGCATATATTTGAAACTATGCCTACGGTAGCACTAGTCAAAGCCCGTCCGGCGAAAGTGAAAGGGCTAGATCTCCTGGTCAAACGGGAATCGGGATGGACTTCGGGGTGTAGCTATGCCACCGAAACATCGCACGGCTCCTGAGGCATGTGCGAAATTGTTGTGGCATGCGTTCACGCCCGTCTTGGGGCTCCGTGGTGTGGCCCCCCTCCACGGACAGCAATGCCGCCGTCTCTTGGAGGGGGGAATCGTGCGGGTGCGGTAGAACCAGAGGGAATCTAGTGGTGGGTTGGGTCCAGACCGTGTTAGGGGATGTTGCTATGGGTTGACCTATCGCAACCAGGTTGAAGAGATCACTAGTCAAAGACCGTCCGGCGAAAGTCAAAGGGCTAGATCTCCTGGTCAACTCGGACTCGGGGTGGCCTTCGGCGTGTAGCTATGCCACCGAAACATTTCATGACTCCCGATGCATGTGTGAAAGTGTTGTGGAATGCGTAGACGCCCGTCTTGGGGCTCCGTGGTGTGGCCCCCCTCCACGGATGGCAGTGCCGCCATCACTTGGAGGGGGGAATCGTGCGGGAGCGGTAGAACCGAAGGGAATCTAGTGGTGGGTTGGGTCCTTACCGTGTTCAGGGATGTTGCTATGGGCTGACCTATCGCAACCAGGTGGAAAACTCAACTGTTTAAAGCCCGTCCGATTAAAGTCAAAGGCGTAGATCCTCGAGTCAATGGTGTTAGAGTTAGTCCGGTCGGTGGGGCTTCCGGGTGTAGCTCAGCCACCGAAACATCGCACGGGTTCTCCTAGTTGCGGTATTTCACCCCCCAAAAAAGGTATATACATGTACCCGCTCTCTTGCGTTAATATTTTTCAAGAAGTCAAAATTCAACACCTGAGAACTAACTCACAAAATTTTATGTTCGTTCTTCTTCTTCCGGCATTTCTTGAAGCTAAGCATGATAGTATTTGTCGAATAAATCCGGATGAATAGAGTTGTTTAAATGTGAGAATTTGGCACCAACGATACTATTTGTTCAAATAAAATAAGAATTATTCAGATCTGACGAAATCACTAATGACATAACTAGAGTAAGTAATAATGTATAAAAAAATGTCCTCGCAAGAAAAAGGCCGGCCGCTCGTGCCTTATCCACTCAACATACCGACTAGCCACTACCCTGGAAAAAATAAAAAAACATTGGCCGCTCGTTGCCTTATCCACCTCGCCCCGACCCGTCGTTCCTCCACGCTGCCACCGCTCTCGATCTGCGCCGGCGCCGCCGACCCCTACTGCGCCGGCGCCACCCCCGCCCGGGGGCCGCACCGCGCGCACCCTCCCCGCCGTGTACCGCGCGCCCCTGTCCCGGCCCTTCACCGCGCGCGCAGCCCGTCCCCGCTCCGCACCGCCACCGTTCTTCCCGGCCCGCACTGCCGCCGGCCGTCCCCGCCCGGCCCCATCCCCGCACGGGCACGGTCGTCCCCGCCCCCTTCCCGGCCC
>LR738711.1:156088109-156115498 GCA_902687465.1 Secale cereale | reverse complement strand
CCCCCCCCCCCCCCCCGCAACTACTGGTGAGGTGGCCGTGGCCACGGCTCCGGCGGTCCGGCGCCACCTCACTGGCCCTCCGCTACTGGTGAGGACCGGCTCCGGCGGTCCGGCGTGCTCTGCTGCTAATTTTTTGTTTTTCATCAATATGTTCGAGCTAGCCAGGATGCATGCGGAATAGTGTATTTGTGGATGCCATTTATAGTGCAGAAGGCTACTTTGTGCGTGCTGCAGGACACTGAAAATGGATACGACAAAGGTAACCCATCTTCAGTTTGTTCTCAGATTCACATAGGTTTGTCGTTATTTAATACTCCAAAGTAACTTTAGTAGTTTGTGCCACTTTAGCGCAAAAAGGTTGGAAGATACAGAATGCTTATGGAACCACCGTTATAGTAGTTCAGATTTCAGAACTCTAAACTTTTACGCCAAAGTAGCTTGCCATGCTGCAGTAGAACTAATCATGTTATTTCTACTACTTTTGGGTTGTAACTTCATTTTCTATAACAACTTTTTTACCCTAATTACTCTATATTGAAGAGAACACGAATCCTTAATGTACAAGTTTAAATGAGGATATATATGCATATATTTTTATCTTAGATTGTTCACCTTAATATTTATTTGCTTATGTCTACTGAAATACTGTTGGATTCTACTAAATATATAATATTGTTTTAGCTGCATGTTCCTGTCAAGATGGAAAGATACATAATTTATGTTGTTATTTTGGGTCTATACAATTATTGAGAAAGAGAAAATGCTTGCATGGTAGATAGTATTGTGATTCCTATTGTTCCTCAATCACTATTTTCTCAAGTTGCCAAAACAATTAATTAAACAGTCTTTATTTCAATATAATTTTGTAAGTATTTTCCCTCTTATCTTCATTGCTCACTTTATTTTCCGCATTGAGATGTTTTATGAGTTTCATCATGTCATACCGTAGGCCTACTTGGAGTACACACGCCAGGAGACCATGGCGTGGCATGCGAGCCTTTTAGCAGTTCATGAGCACAACTCTCGCATGATGGCGGTTAGTTTGGCCCTTTTCATTTCACTTCTATTTTGCACTTGCATTTCTTCTAACATTCTTGTTTGCTTGGTCAATTAATATGCAGCATGTTGTTGAGTGCATGGCGGCTGGCAGGGTTCCTCAATTGCAACCAGCATAGTCTCCTCCACCACAACCAGTGCTGCTTACTTTTGAGGAGTTTATGGCACAGAACCCTGGCCCCTCGCCGGTTAGCACATCCCAAACTATTCACCCAAAGCATAATGTTTATTCAACACAACCATATACCCCCTTAACATGTCTTTTCAACATCCAGGGAACCGGTGGATCTATCGTTGGTGGTGGTGCTGGTCTTGGCATCACTCCCGAGTCACGGAGCCCGGTCACTCCGATCCATGGAGGCGGTGGCGGTGGCGGTCTTGGCGGTAGCGCTGTCGCTAGCAGTGACGACCTGGGCTTCGGTAGACTTGGTCTTGGCATCACTCCCGAGTCACGAAGCCCGGTCACTCCGATCCATGGAGGCGGTGGCGGTCTTGGCGGTAGCGCTGTCGCTAGCAGTGACGACTTGGGCTTCGGCGGACTTGGCGGTGGTGGTGGATGTCCTGGCGCTTAACCCTTTGGGTGACGGTGGTGGTGATGATAAACTTGTGTTCTTTAGATGACTTGTGGTCTTTTATGGTCTTTTAGATGACTTGTGTGCTTCTTTAGATGCTTATGTTTGTGATGATGCTTATGTTTGTCATGATACTTATATTGTTGTGATGGTGTTGGTTGTGAGGATGATACTTATATATGTTGTGTATGTCTATTTCATCATATATATCTGTTGTGAATTTGAATTGAAATCAAACAGAAAAAAGAAAAAATAATAAGACAGAAACTATGCCTACAGCTAAGTCATAGGCATAGGGCAACCACGAGCTACCAGAGGGCGCCACGTGGAGCCTATGCCTACGGCTAGGCCGTCGGCATATATCTAAAACTATGCCTACGGCATAGCCGTCGGCATATATCTAAAACTATGCCTACGGCCATGCCGTAGGCATAGTTTTAGATATATGCCGGCGGCCTAGCCGTAGGCATAGCCCTGCCCCAGGAACTAGTAGAGGGCGCCATGTGGCAGGGATATGCCTACGACCTAGCCGTCGGCATAGATCTGAAACTATGCCTACGGCTAACCCGTCGGCATAGCCCTGTCACGTGGCGTCTCCTCTATGGGCAGCACTTGACGGCAGCGCCGCCTTCCACCGTTAGCTTGGAACTTTGCTGACGACCTTGGCGGTCGTCATAGATGTACGAACGCCGTCGGCATATCATATATGGCGACGGCTTTTCTATGCCGATGACATCCCGGCATACGCCGACGCATATGTTGCCGACGGCCCTATGCCTACGGGGGCCGTCAGCATAGACCTTTCCCGACGGGAATCAGGGCTATGCCTACGGCCTGGGCTGTAGGCATAGGGGTTTATTCTGGTAGTGTTGGACAGCTATTTCTTACACTATGGTAACATTGTCTGTCAGACCTTTCTCTTAGTTAGCTTCTTTCCAAGATAATTGTGTGGTTGATCTCAAGCTTCAAATAGGCAAAAAATTCGAAAAAGAAATCAAATCCCTCTAAAATTTCGGTAAATCCTGATTTGTTTCCCACATGTAAACGCCCATTATGTATATGTGTAGGATCAAAAATATATTTTATTAGTCTTTTCGTGTAGCATACAAAATAAATTCTAATAGACATAAATTAGAGGGTACGCATCTCCATTTATAGTTTTGATGGAACCTAAAAAAATTATGTATTTTTAGCCGAGCGGAAAGGAGCCATTCAGGGTTTCTGCCCAATATCATCATATATTAATGTGATTGAGTAGTAGACAGTGGAGTTGGCAAGCAAACAAAGTTTCAATCGCATTATTAATTAAAGGAGAAAGATAGTACTTTGTGATGAAAATACATTTAAGCGTTTTAGAGAAACCCATGTTACCAAATAAATTAGGGCCAGAGGAGATCCAAATCGCACATATACAGATGAAAAAGTTGATGAATATCATACTATTGTTGAAGCACGTGTGCGATTTCATGTTTTAACTTAAATACATTACGTCAAGCGCGTATCACTTGGAGTATAAAGATATCTTTCAACATGCACGCACCACTCTTAAGCTAGACATTGTCGTCATTGATCCGTGGAGGCTAGGCAGTAGCACCGTCAACTTAACAATAACTTAAAAATTAGCTCCGTGAGCAGTAGGTCTTTAATATGCAGTCTCCATACAAACACATCAAGGAATGTACTACGTACCATCCATTGATGCATGGAGATCCGTTTACAATGGCAACATTGAAACCAACGTTTGTATCCATAGATTAATCTATAATTTCCCTTTTTTGTTGAGGGTTGATATATAATTTCAATTTTCTTCTGTCAGTGCTTGTGGAAAAATTGAAGTTCTTTATGTGTTGACTTCACATTTGTTGTGTTTTGCTGCAGCACGTGCATGGCAAGGACAAATGGCTCATTGATGCTTAGGGGTCAAATTAGTATGTAGTGATATCACCCTCATGTATATTTCTACAAGTAGTTGATACAAGCCTCAAATTGACCAAATTAGTATATAGTGATATCATCCTCATATATTTTCTACAAGTAGTTGATAGAAATCTCAAATCACTAATTCCCAATAAATCTTCTCTCCTTCCAGTCCCTATAATCAGTTGCTTCAAATTTCTATAGTATGTAATGACTTTGACACTGGAAAAAAATAAACATGGAAAAAATAAATTATAATTATTTTGTTGAGCACATATCGAATATACAAATAAGCAAGGTTACTGAAAAGAAAACAAAAATAAACCCCAAAGAGGTAGAAGAAATTATTTGAATCATATTCTGTCATTTCGAATTGAATTAATAAAAACCAAAATAGTGGAGACAGCCTACGTGTGCTTGAGTTTGACTTGGATGGATTGGTGTTTCATTTTTTTTTGTTTCATGAAAGATATTAATTATGCCAAAATAAAAGCATAAAACTTATTGACTAGCCCATGCAAATGCATTGGTTGACGACTAGTGTAACTAATGAGTTAGTTACGTGAAAGTGCATTACGGAACGAGTAAAGAGACTTGCCTGTAACGAGATTGAACTAGGTATTGAGCTACCGACGATGGAATCTCGGGCAAGTGACATACCGATGACAAAGGGAACAACGTATGTTGTTATGCAGTTTGACTGATGAAGATCTTCGTAGAATATGTAGGAACCAATATGAGCATCCAGGTTCCGCTATTTTTATTGACCGGAGATGAGTGTCGGTCATGTCTACATAGTTCTCGAACCCGTAGGGTCCGCACACTTAACGTTCGATGATGGTCGGTATTATGAGTTTATGTGTTTTGATGTACCGAAGATAGTTCTGAGTCCCGAATGTGATCACGGACATGACGAGTAGTCTCAAAATGGTCAAGACATAAAGATTGATATATTGGACGGCTATATTCGGATGCCGGAAGTGTTCCGGGTGGTTTCGGAGAAAACTAGAGTGCCGGAGGGGTTACCGGACCCCTCGGGGAAGTATTGGGCCTTAGTGGGCCTTAGGGGAGAGAGAGGGCAGCAACCCAGGAGGTGGCGCCCCCCTCCCAAGAGGAGTCCGAATTGGACTTGGGCAGGGGGGCGCGGCCCCTCTTTCCCTCTCCCTCTCCCTCTCTCTCTTTCCTCCCCCCTTCCCCCTTCCTAGTGGACTAGGAAAGGATGAATTCTACTCCTACTAGGAGGAGGATTCCTCCTCTCCATGGGGCGCACCAAGGCCGTCCGGCCTCCCCCTTGCTCCTTTATATACGGGGCAGGGGGGCACCCTAGGACACACAAGTTGATTGTTCCAAGTCGTGTGCGGTGCCCCCCTACCCCCATATTCTACCTCGGTCATATCGTAGCGGTGCTTAAGCGAAGCCCTGCGTCGGTAACTTCATCATCATTGTCATCACGCCGTCGTGCTGACGGAACTCTCCCTCTAAGCTCTACTGGATCGTGAGTTCGTGGGACGTCGCCGAGCTGAACATGTGCAGATCGCGGATGTGCCGTACATTCGGTACTAGTATCGGTCGATTGTGAAGACATACGACTACATCAACCGTGTTGTCATAACGCTTCCGTTTATGGTCTACGAGGGTACGTGGACGACACTCTCCCCTCTCGTTGCTATGCATCACCATGATCTTGCGTGTGCGTAGGAATTTTGTTGAAATTACTACGTTCCACAACATCCAACACAATCCAATAGATCGAGAGCATACTGTCCTTGATGAAGAAAGAATCCGGTAGAGTCACATCGCACATTGACGCCGAGGAAGAAGTGCAGTGCACCCAAGTCCTTAAGCCAAAACTTAGAACTAAGACGGCTGATGATGTCACGAAGTTAGTCTGCACGAGAGGCGATGATGATGATATCATCAACATATAGGAGAAGCATGGCGACATGATTAGCTAGATGAAGCACAAATAGTGACGTGTCGGAAGTGGTGCTGCGAAAACCAAAAGAAGTGAGAAAAGCTGCAATGCATTTATACCACACACAAGGCGCCTGCTTTAGACCGTAGAGAGACCATGAGAGCGGGCAAACATCATCGGGCCGAGTGGGATCGACAAAACAAGCTGGCTGCTGACAAAGTACACGCTCCTGAACATGACCGTAGAGAAAGGCGTTGTTGATGTCAAGCTGATGAACTAGCCAGCGGCGAGCTGAAGAACGACACTAATCATGGTGGGTTTAATGACCATTGAGAAAGTCTCTGAGAAGTCAACGCCGGCACGTTGTGCAAATCCGTGAACCACCCAACGAGCCTTGTACCTGCCCAGAGAGCCGTCTGGTAGAAGTTTATGCCAAAATACCCATTTACCGGTGATGATGTTGGCACCGGGGGGCGAGGAACCAACGTCCAGGTCCTGTTGGCGACAAGAGCATCATACTCAGTACGCATGGCCGGAAGCTGGTGCGGATCACTCAATGCAGAGCGCACTGAGCACAGTATAGGAGAGATGACCGTGACACTGAGGTTGTGGTAGCGGGTGTTCGGCTGACGAATCCCGTCCTCAGCACGTGTCACCATAGAGTGATGAGGTGGCGGAGGTGGGAGGCGAGGCCTTCGTCGAGGCGGCGTGACAGCCACAGCTGCGGGTGCAGACAACGTCGAAGGTGAAGCCGCAGAAGGGTCCGCGGGCAACGAGGCAGCGGCCATAGAGGGCGGCGGTGACGAAGCCGCCAGCGAGTCTGCGGGGGCGACTGCGGCAGAGGCCACGGGTGAGACCACGGAAGGTGGTGGCGACAAAGCTGCGATCGAAGCTGCGAGTGGCGAAGCTGGGCTCGCGGGTGAGACTGCATGTGGAGAAGACGAGCCGGCAGGCAAGGTAGCAGCCGGCGTAGACGACGCTGGAGATGCGGCCAGGAGTTGCGCCGTCGCCGAAGAGACGGTCGAGGGCCGAGTTGGCGATGAGGACACCGACCTGCATGGGTTGGTGCCGAAGCCAGCGGAGATGAGACCGGTTCCTCCTGAGCCGACGGAGTCGAGGCCAGGTGTGCCGTAGTCGACGAGGGACACAGACGGGCCGCCTAAGCGGCAGCTGGTCGCGGCGCGGGGAGCGCAAGGGTGCCACGCGACCGTCGGGAGGCGGTCTCCAATGTTGTCGCTCCTGCCGAATTAACCTGCTCAAAAGGGAAGACGACCTCATCAAAGTAAACATGCCATGAGACAAACACGCGACGAGAGACGGGATCATAGCAACGAAAGCCTTTGGTGTTGGGTTGATAGCCGAGAAACACACAAGCAAGAGATCGAGGTACAAGTTTGTGTGGACCGAAGGCGGTAATGTTGGGGTAACATAAACAACCAAAGACGTGAAGGTCGTCATAAGATGGAGAGAGCCGAATAAGAGATGATGAGGTGTGTAGCTCCATCGAGGTTTGGAAAGCCGGATGTTGAGGAGAAGTGTGGCAGTAGCAAGGGCATCCGACCAGAATTGGGCGGGCATGTGTGCATGAAAGAGCAACACACGGACACTCTCATTGAGGGTGCGGAGGACACGTTCGGACCAACCATTTTGTTGGGAGGTGTATGGACACGTGAGGCGGAAAATAGTGCCATGAGTGGATAGAAGATGGCGAATGGCGAGGTTATCAAATTATTTTCCGTTATCCGTTTGAAGGTGAGCAATGGTGCGATGAAAGTGGGTGTGGACGTAAGCGTAAAAGGAGTGGAGGGTGGAGGCGATGTCGGATTTATGGTGTAGCGGAAAAGTCCAAGTGAAGTGAGAAAAATCATCTAAAATCACAAGATAATATGATAAGCCCGAATTGCTAGGCACTGGAGATGTCCGAACACCACAATGGATAACATCAAAAGGAAAAGTAGCTATTGATGTAGATGAAGGAAACGACAAGCGAACATGTTTTCCGATGCGGCAAGTGTGACATGTATGAGCTGCCGATTTATTACATGAAAAGGAAAAGGTGCTCAAAATTTTGATAAGAGCGTCGGCACCGGGATGGCCAAGTCGAGCGTGCCAAAGCGAGACGTCGGCATGAAGAGCAACCATACTGCCACTCGTCTTAGGACCACATGGGTAGAGATCGTCGGGGGAATCACATCGGTGTAGAACCCTCCGGGAGCGAGCATCCTTAATAGAGAAACCACAAGCGTCAAACTCAACAGTGACATGATTTTCATGGGTAAGAGTACAAATAGAACATATGCTTTTGATTAAAGATGGTGAAACAAGCACATTATTGAGAGTTAAAGATGAAGAGGGAAATGGAAGGGAGGATGAACCGTGATGAGTGATGGAAAGAGAGGAGCCATCACCAACCACGATGCGAGAGTTGAAGGGATAGGGGGAGGCACAGGAGAGGATATCGGGGTAAGTGGCCATGTGAGCAGCGGCGCCGGTGTCCATATACCAATTGCCGCCTCCGTTTTTGGTGCTCGGCAAGGGTGCAGCATGAAGAGCGGAGAGGAGCACCGGGTCATAGACCGGAGGGGCGCCACCATAGGCGCCATAGCACGGAGGGCTGCCGGAGGCCGAGGGGCCACCATAGCCCGCGGCGTTGACGTATGTCGCAGGCGCCGGCGCAGTCAGTAGCGCCTGATGGGAGGTCGGCCGTGGCCCGAGGATGCCTGGAGCAGGGGGGAGGGGGACGGGCATGGAGTAAGCATGCACAACGCCCGTCCATGGATTGTACCCCGAGAGCCACGGTGGATGGGGAGTGGCCGCGTTGGTCGCGGGTGGGCGCTGCGCCGGGTTAGCGTTGCGGCCCCGACCCCCGCGTCCCTTCTGCTTGCAGCCACTAGAGGGCGCGGGTGCGGGTGGCGGGGTGGGAGCAGGCGCGTGCGACCCTGGCGGTGCTAGAGGAGCGCCATGGCCAGCGGCGAGACCGACGTGAAGGGCGACGTGGGTCGCCTACCGGGCGGAGTGATGGAGGCGCTTCTCCTCCATGCGAAGGTACGTGACTGCCTTCGCATACGTCGGCGTGATGAGTGAGAGGTTGGCGGCGGACTGACCAAGGTCGGGGTGGAGGCCGCGAAGGAGGTTGGTGAGGAGTACGGAGTCATCGATGGCCATGCCGACGTCTGCTACTTCTCGAGTGTGTGTTGTATTCCCTCGAAAAGGAAAGGGTGATGCAGCACAGTAGCGTAAGTATTTCCCTCAGTTTTTGAGAACCAAGGTATCAATCCAGTAGGAGACCACGCGCGAGTCCCTCGCACCTGCACAAACAAATAAGAACCTCACAGCCAACGCGATAAAAGGGGTTGTCAATCCCTTCTCGGACACTTATGAGAGTGAGATCTGATAGATATGATAAGATAATATTTTTGGTATAGAGACTGAAAGTAAAGATGCAAAGTAAAACAACGGCGACAGAAATTAGCAAGTTGACGGGAAACTAATATGATAAAGATAGACCGAGGGGCCATAGGTTTCACTAGTGGTTTCTCTCATGATAGCAAAATTCTACGGTGGGTGAACAAATTACTGTCGAGCAATTGATAGAAAAGTGCATTGTTATGAGAATATCTACGCATGATCATTGTATATAGGCATCACATCCGTGACAAGTAGACCGAAATGATTCTGCATCTACTACTATTACTCCACACATCGACCGCTATCCAGCATGCATCTAGAGTATTAAGTTCATAAGAACAGAGTAACGCCTTAAGCAAGATGACATGATGTAGAGGGATAAACTCAAGCAATATGATATAAACTCCATCTTTTTATCCTCGATGGCAACAATACTATACGTTGCTTGCTGCCCCTGCTGTCACCGGGAAAGGACACCGCAAGATTGAACCCAAAGCCAAGCACTCTCCCATTGCAAGAACTATAGATCTAGTAGGCCAAACCAAACCAATCATTCAAAGAGACTTGCAAGATATTATAATCATACATAAAAGATTTCAGAAAAAAAATCCAATATTGTTCAAATATAATCTTGATCATAAACCCACAATTCAGCGGATCTCGACAAACACACCGCAAAAAGATTACATCGAATAGATCTCCTCGAAGATCGAGGGGAACTTTGTATTGAGATCCAAAGAGAGAGAAGAAGCCATCTAGCTAGTAACTATGGACCCGAAGGTCTGTGTTAAACTACTCACAACTCACCGGAGAGGCTATGGTGTTGATGTAGAAGCCCTGCGTGATCGATGCCTCCTCCGCTGGAGCTCCGGAAGAGGCACCAAGATGGGATCTCACGGGAACAGAAGGTTGCGGCGGTGTAATTAGGGTTCTGTCCGTTGCCTCGATGTTTTCAGGTTATGAGAGTATATATAGGCTGAAGAGGCACGTCGGGGGGTTAACAGGTGGCCCAAGAGGGTGGGGGGCGCGCCCTGCCCTCGTGGCCACCTCCTTCGCTTCCTGGCGTGTACTCCAAGTCTTTCATGTTGATATTGTTCCAAAAATAACTCTCCCGAAGGTTTCATTCCATTTGGACTCCGTTTGATATCCCTTTTCTGCGAAACACTGAAATAGGCAAAAAAATAACAATTTGCACTGGGCGTTGGGTTAGTACGTTAGTCCAAAAAATAATATAAAAGTGTATAATAAAGCCCATTAAACATCCAAAACAGAATATATAATAGCATGGAACAATAAAAAATATATAGATACGTTGGAGACGTATCAAGCATCCCCAAGCTTAATTCCTGCTCGTTCTCGAGTAGGTAAATGATAAAAACAGAGTTTTTGATGTGGAATGCTAACCAACATAATTCAATGTAATTTTCTTTATTGTGGCATGAATGTTCAGATTCGAAAGATTCAAGACAAAAGTCTATATTGACATAAGAATAATATTAGTTCAAGCATACTAACAAAGCAATCATGTCTTCTCAAAATAACATGGCCAAAGAAAGTTCATCCCTACAAAATCATATAGTTTGGCTATGCTCCATCTTCGTCACACAAAATACTCAAATCATGCACAACCCCGGTTTCAGCCAAGCAATTGTTTCATACTTAAATTGTTTCAAACTTTTTCAACTTTCACGCAGTACATGAGCGTGAGCCATGGACATAGCACTATAGGTGGAATAGAGTGGTGGTTGTGGAGAAGACAAAAGAGGAAGATGGTCTCACATCAACTAGGCGTATCAATGGGCTATGGAGATGCCCATCAATAGATATCAATGTGAGTGAGTAGGGATTGCCATGCAACGGATGCACTAGAGCTAAGAATGTATGAAAGCTCAACAAAAGAAACTAAGTGGGTGTGCATCCAACTTGCTTGCTCACGAAGACCTAGGGCATTTGAGGAAGCCCATCGTTGGAATATACAAGCCAAGTTCTATAATGAAAATTCCCACTAGTATATGAAAGTGACTAAACAAGAGACTCTCTATCATGAAGATCATGGTGCTACTTTGAAGCACAAGTGTGGAAAAAGATAGTAGCATTGTCCCTTTTTTTCTTTTTCTTTTTTCTTTTGGGCCTTTCTTTTTTTCTTTAACCTTTCTTCTTTTTTTCCTTTTTTTCTTTTTCTTTTTTTTCTTTGGGACAATGCTCTAATAATGATGATCATCACACTTCTATTGATTTACAACTCGATATTAGAACAAAGTATGACTCTATATGAATGCCTCTGGCAGTGTACCGGGATGTGCAATGAATCAAGAGTGGCATGTATGAAAATTATGCATGGTGGCCTAGCCACGAATACGATGTCAACTACATGATCATGCATGGCAATATGACAATAATGAAGCGTGTCATATGAACGGAACGGTGGAAAGTTGCATGGCAATATATCTCGGAATGGCTATAGAAATGCCATGATAGGTAGGTATATGGTGACTGTTTTGAGGAAGGTATATGGTGATTGTATGGTACCGATGAGAGTTGCGTGGTACAAGAGAGGCTAGCAATGGTGGAAGGGTGAGAGTGCGTATAATCCATGGACTCAACATTAGTCATAAAGAACTCACATACTTATTGCAAAAATCTACAAGTCATCAAAACAAAGTACTACACGCATGCTCCTAGGGAAAGGGTTGGTAGGAGTTAACCATCGCGCGATCCCGACCTCCACACAAAGGATGACACTCAATGAAATACCTCATGCTTCAAATTTGTCACACAGCGGTTACCATACGTGCATGCTACGGTACTTGCAAACCTCAACAAGTATTTCTCAAATTCACAATTACTCTACTAGCATGAATCTAATATCACCATCCTCATATCTGAAAACAATCATCAATGATCAAACTTCTCATAATATTCAATGCACTTTATATGAAAGTTTTTACTATACTCATCTTGGATGCCTATCATATTAGGACTAATTTTATAACCAAAGCACATTACCTTGCTGTTCTAAGAGACTCTCAGAAAGATATAAGTGAAGCACACAGAGTATTCTAATAAATTCTAATTCATTTGTATCTCTCTCAAAAGGTGTGTCCAGCAAGGATGATTGTGGTAAACTAAAAACCAAAGACTCAAATCATACATGACGCTCCAAGCAAAACACATATCATGTGGTGAATAAAAATATAGTCTCAAGTAAAGTAATCGATAGATGAAGACATAAGAGGGGATGCCTTCCCGGGGCATCCCCAATCTTAGGCTCTTGCCACTCTTTGTTCCATAGTCCATCAAATCCTTACTCAAAAGTTGAAAACTTCACAACACAAAACTTAGCCAAAAATCTCGTGAGCTCCGTTAGTATAAGAAAACAAACCACTACTCAAAGGTACTGTAATGAACTCATTATTTGTTTATATTGGTGTTAAACCTACTGTATTCCAACTTCTCTATGATACATACCCCCCGATACTACTCATAGATTCATCAAAATAAGCAAACAACACACGAAAAACAGAATCTGTCAAAAATAGAACAGTGTGTAGCAATCTGTAACTTTCAAATACTTCTGTAACTCTAAAGAAATTGAAATAAATTGGTGGATGTGAGGAATTTGTCTGTTAATCATCTGTAAAAAGAATCAACTAAAAAACACTCTCCGGTAAAAAATGGTAGATAATCTCGTGAGCGCTAAAGTTTCTGTTTTTTTACAGCATGATTGCATAAACCTCACACAAGTATTCCCAAAGGTTCTACTTGGCTCAAAGACTAATTAAAAAACAAAACCACATCTAAACAGAAGCTAGATGCAATATTTATTCCTAAACAGAAGCAAAAGAAAAGAAAATAAAATTGGGTTGCCTCCCAACAAGCGCTATCGTTTAACGCCCCTAGCTAGGTACGATACGAGAATAGATCTAGGTATTGCCATAATGATAGGGTAGATCACGAAAACTCATCTCATACTCCCTACGTTCAGAAGCAAGTTTTCTTTGTGGCAAGCAAAAGTAATCAAAAGGGCTAAAATTTAATAGGACTAAAGTCCCCCATATCAAGCTCAGGAGGTATAGGTTCCTCCTTTGGCCCTTCATATTGCACAACCAATTCATCATTATAAGCATTCTTTTGGCAAAAGGTCATAAGCCTTCGCTCAAGGGAAAAGCCTAACCCATAGTTTTGAATAGAAAAATCATCATTCAATTTAGAGATTCTATCAACCAAAATATCGGTAGGAACCTTTTTCCTAAGGTTTTCATTAAAAGCAACATGATCTAAAGATTGCAAACACATTATGTCCTCTTGATTAATTGAGATAGCTTCTATGGGAGGACGACCAGCGTCCACCCTATAATGCGTAAAGATTTCTTTGGCCTCTTTCATTATGAATCTGAACTCATGAGCCAAAAAGATAGTAGTTGCGCGCTTAACGGAAGAATTCTCAATATTGGAAAATTCCAGAGAGATTCTCTGAATGCAAGGATGCATATGGATAAATTGCCTTCCAATTTCACCTACAAGCATAGATATGGCATCCGCAAGACTACAAGTTCTATGAAGAATAGATCCACCCATAGTGGGTAAAGCATCGGCACAAGTAAATAAGTCTTGAAGAACTCCTTTTCCAAAATATTACCACTACCAACCCGGAACTTCTTAGTATGTAAAGTGGTAGTTTCATTTGGAGGATCAACAAAGGCAAAGTTGCCCTCAACGTTACTACCCTTTTCAACGGCATCTTCCCCCATCTCAGACATGATAGCAACAAACCGCAATAAAGACGAACACATGAGGCAAGCAAACGGTAAACACAAGGAAGAAGAAGGGCGAATAAAACGGCAAGGGTGAAGTAGGGAGAGGAAAACGAGAGGCAAATAATGTAATGCGAGGGATAAGGGTTTGTGATAGGTACTTGGTATATGACTTTTGTGTAGGTATTCCCGGCAACGGTGCTAGAAATCCTTCTTGCTACTTCTCGAGCTTGCGTTGTATTCCCTCGAAGAGGAAAGGGTGATCCAGCACAGTAGCGTAAGTATTTCCCTCAGTTTTTGAGAACCAAGGTATCAATCCAGTAGGAGACCACGCGCGAGTCCCTCGCACCTGCACAAACAAATAAGAACCTCGCAGCCAATGCGATAAAAGGGGTTGTCAATCCCTTCTCAGTCACTTACGAGAGTGAGATCTGATAGATATGATAAGATAATATTTTTGGTATTTTTGGTATAGAGACTGAAAGTAAAGATGCAAAGTAAAACAATGGCGACAGAAATTGGCAAGTTGACGGGAAACTAATATGATAAAGATAGACCCAGGGGCCATAGGTTTCACTAGTGGCTTCTCTTATGATAGCAGAATTCTACGGTGGGTGAACAAATTACTATCGAGCAATTGATAGAAAAGCGCATAGTTATGAGAATATCTAGGCATGATCATTGTATATAGGCATCACGTACATGACAAGTAGACCGAAACGATTCTGCATCTACTACTATTACTCCACACATCGACCGCTATCCAGCATGCATCTAGAGTATAAGAACAGAGTAACGCCTTAAGCAAGATGACATGATGTAGAGGGATAAACTCAAGCAATATGATATAAACCCTATCTTTTTATCCTCGGTGGCGACAATACTATACGTGCCTTGCTGCCCCTGTTGTCACTGGGAAAGGACACCGTAAGATTGAACCCAAAGCCAAGCATTTCTCCCATTGCAAGAACTATAGATCTAGTAGGCCAAACCAAACCAATAATTCGAAGAGACTTGCAAGGATATTATAATCATACATAAAAGATTTCATAAAAGATTCCAATATTGTTCAAAGATAATCTTGACCGTAAACCCACAATTCATCGGATCTCGACAAACACACCGCAAAAAGATTACATTGAATAGATCTCCTCGAAGATCGAGGAGAACTTTGTATTGAGATCCAAAGAGAGAGAAGAAGCCATCTAGCTAATAACTATGGACCGGAAGGTCTGTGGTAAACTACTCACAACTCATCGGAGAGGCTATGGTGTTGATGTAGAAGCCCTCCGGGATCGATGCCCCCTCCGACGGAGCCATGGAACAGGCCCCAAGATGGGATCTCACAGGAACAGAAGGTTGCAGCGGTGGAATTAGGGTTTCGTCTGTTGCCTTGATTTTTTCAGGGTTTGAGAGTATATATAGGCTGAAGAGGCACGTCGGGGGGTCAACAGGTGGCCCACGAGGGTGGGAGGCGCGCCTACCCCCTGGGTGCGCCCCTGCCCTCGTGGCCATCTCCTTCGCTTCCTGGCATGTACTCCAAGTCTTTCATGTTGATATTGTTCCAAAAATAACTCTCCCGAAGGTTTCATTCCGTTTGGACTCCGTTTGATATCTCTTTTCTGCGAAACACTGTAATAGGCAAAAAACAACAATTTGCACTGGGCCTTGGGTTAGTAGGTTACTCCCAAAAATAATATAAAAGTGTATAATAAAGCCCATTAAACATCCAAAACAGAATATATAATAGCATGGAACAATCAAAAATTATAGATACATTGGAGACGTATCAACGTCGCGCAGATCGTCGGCGAGAACCTTCAGCCACGTGCAATACTCATCGATCGAAAGATCGTTTTGCTGCATAGTGAAGAACTCCCCTTGAAGGAAGACGCGGCGTTGAAGTTGATTGTCAAGGAACAGGTTAGACAACCTCATCCACATAGCGTACGCCGACAGGTCGTGTGTGTTCACCATGTTAAAGAGGCTGACGGAGATGGTGAGGAAGAGCCACTTGATGATGCAGGCGTCCGCAACCAGCCCCTCGTCGTCGTCCTTCATGTCGCGGCAGTCGATGCTCCCGTCAACATGCTCGATGAGACGGTAAGAGCGGAATGGCAACGCGAAATACGTGCGCCACGCGTTGTACGATGGCGAGTCGAGGTTGAGGAAGCCGGGTACGTGGTCCTTGATGTGAAGCTCGTTGAGGCGGTCGGAGGTGAACATGGCACCGGCGAAGGAACCAGCGTCGGATGGGTCGGCCATGGAGCGGGACTTGGTGGCGTCGGGTGATGGGAAGGGGCGACGGGACTACAAGAGGGAGAGAGTAGCGGTGGCGGATTAGGGTTTGGGTGGTGGCAGAGGGAAGGGGCGGCAGCGGCTGTAGAAGGACAGCGGCGGTGGCACTAGGGTTTTGGGGAAAAGGGAGCAGCAGCGGCGGTAGGAAGAAGGAGAAGCGGCGACGTAGTGTTTTGGGGTGGAAGGAGGCGGCGGCGGCTACGGGAGAGGTAGTGGCAGCGGCGGCGTTAGGGTTTTGTAATGCCCAGGATGGGACTATACCTCCTACGTGTTGAGGCACAACTTAAAGGTATAAGCCCATTCTGGGCATTACAAGTTGGTATTCATAGCCTTCTCCGAACTAGGAGCCCCCACTGATTGATCGAATCGTTGACGGTTGAGTCTAGGCACACACTAGAAAATGTTTTGAGTCCTATATGTATATCAGAGAGTAGGATTTCTTTTGCTCCTCATCTCTTTTCACTCTGGTGAGGACTCCTGACGATTACTTATCTCTTCTACTCTCAAAAATGCACCAAATTTATTTTTAGGATCACGCGAGTATTGTTTGGATTGTTCCGATGTCTTTGTGACGAGAACATTGTTCTCGATGCCTCCTGTCATTTAGGGGTTGTGGCAGTGTCCTGGAGAGTTGAGCTCTGAGGTGTTGTCGTCACAAATATATCGCAGCAGTTCTGGAATACTTAAGACGGCCGACATCGAAAACTCTCCTATGCGGTTAGTGGCAAGATAACCCCGACATCACCCAGTACTGGGGAGGTAGTTCGGGAGTATTGCCATAGCTTGTATAGCAGATGCGTTTCGAAGGTCCGAGGTAAACGGTTTTCGGAAATAACTGGTTATGTGTTGAAGGATGGATACAGCTGGATGTAGGATTAGATTTGAGTGCGCGATGCTTCCCCTGTATCCCCAACACCTGATTGCATAACTGGGAACTTTCGGAAATTAATAGGTGGGTTCATCTAGTAGTTCGTAGGCATTCTTCCAACGAATGCACGATATGGAGTTTGGGGTTCTACATTGAGTGAAGTAGTTTTATGGGCTTGTTCCGATCGGGAGTTGCATCTTAAAGGGTCCTTGGCTATGCTGATCCGAGGATTGCAAAACCCTTTTGTAACACGTTCCATGAGCTTTCAGCACGAATATGTGGAACGAAGCTTCTATCTTGTATTTGTTCTATCTGCTCCTTGTTGTTTTTATTTACCTTTTGTTCTCCCAAGTGGCTTCTCGACAAATGTTGTACCATTAAGCTATGGAATTCATTCGTTCAATTCTCCGTTCGAATGATATTGTGAAGATTATGTTGCAACATATCTATCCGTTGTTTTTGTTTTGATTCTGGTATTCGACTTGCTTCGATGTCAAGTGTTGATTCCATACCTTCCTAATCGGTGTTCTCATATTTCTATGGGAGTGCTAATTCTTCTTGACCATCCATAGTTTCATGTTAATCCTTTTCAACCGGTGTGCCTTCTCTTCAAGTTATTCCATACGGACGCCGTTGAGAAATCTGACGAGTTGTCTGTTTCATTCATCCCAAGTTGTCTTTGTTTCCCCCGCCCTCCCTTCCTTCTTCTTATTGGAGCCACAATTCCTAATCAAGTATCAATTTTATTCATGTGAGCTTTCTTCATTCATTTCCTTCAATGTTCTTATCCGGTGATTTATCGTGAAGATGCTCAAGAGCTTCAAGTTCATCATTCTCCGTTCTCGTTTCTTCTCCGGTGGAATAAATTCAAGCTTCTATGTTGATCATGTCTCTTCCTTTTGTTTCACATGTTTTCACATGTTGTAATTTCTTATCCGAAGTCTCTCTTGCTTATGCAACTCTCTAATTCTTCTCCGGAGTGCTGAAGATATCTCAGATGATCCGCGTTTCCATTCTTAATCCTTTCAAGCTATTTTGAGGATTGTTATCTTACTCAAGCCATTTAATTCAACCGGTGCAATATCTCTTAAGCAATCTTTTCCAATGGTGATTTCTTTAGTGGGCCCTAACCCAGAGGTCTTTTTCCAGGATCTTACCTGACTCTTCCAAATTTTTTCCGGAGTTATACTCAAATTCTTTTCAAAGTGTGACGTAAGTATGAATCCCATCAGTCACAGTCCTTCTCCAGAACCGCTTTCAAATTCTTTTTCATCATTGGTTCAACCTTTTAATTCTTCATTACGGAGTGCCTATACAATTCACGGTGGTGTATCTCATCGTCTTCTTAGATTTTGAAGAATCGAAGAAGAGTTCCTCTTAAATCTTGGCCCGTTCTCTTGAAGATTCGTGGTTCTAGCTTAATACCATCCTCATTATTGTTCTGTTTGTGAGGAATTCTTTTTATACCCGTCCGGAGCATTTCATGAATTCTTTCCATTGTGTTCCTCTGAAGGTCATCATTTCAGAAGATTTCGCCGTTCGCAGTTTTCAACTTCGTCCTCCAAATATTCTTCATCGATGCCTCTCCGTTCGTCTCCATGTTCTTCCGGTGCATCGTTCAAGTATTCTTTAATCAGTTCGCGATCTCTTCATTCTCTTGTATCTAAATTTCCTCTAGTGCTATTCTTCCCGGTGGATTATTCTCTTTCATCACCCGTTTTCAATTCTTACGGCGGTTCATTCAAGATTACTATTCCGTTGTTATCGTATTAATTCATTTGTTCTTTTCATAATCCTACCGGTGAGTCGTTCAAGATTATTCTCAAGTTTGGCTATATCTCTCTCCAATCCTTTTCAAGAAAAATAAGTAGTAGGCCAAATCCGTTGCTGGTCATCAATTTATTTTGATCAAGGATAAGCATACAATAAATCTTATTCTTATTTCCTCGAAGTGATTAATCTCTTTTTTCCGGAGCTTGTTCATCATATCATATTCTCGGTTCTAAGTTGTTCATCTTGTTTTCCGAAGCTCCAAGTTATTTCAATTATATCATTTCAAACCTCCATCTAATTCATCGCAGGCCTTGAATCTTATTCTTTTCATCTTTCGCTTCTCATGCTTTCATTACCGGAGTTATCATGATGGTTGATCATGATTTAATTCATCCTCAAAGTCTTCATCAAGATTCTTGTTGGAGCTCAAGTATTCTTCTTCATGCAATTGAAGTGTAATTCTTTCTCCCTTATCTTTTGAGATGGTGTTATGCCCTTCTTGACAATTTCCCTTCAGGTTTCATGATTCACAAGTTGTCAGGAATGAGATATTTAATCCCGTCATTTTCTTCGTTGGAGTTATCTTGGGTTGTATTTCACCTAAAGCTTTCCCTAAGGATTGTTGCTAATTATGGTGCTTATAAATGACCCAAATTCTTCATTTATCATTCCGGTGAAATAAGTTTATCGTCTCCTTGTTGATCTCAATCCAATCAAATGTTTTTCGTAAGATGCTTTTCCATAAGCCCACATCAAGCTTATTCTTTCGTTGTTGAATTTCCAACAACTCTATTCAACCCTTCTTTGTAAGGATGCTCTTTCAAATTCAATTTTGAGAGAAGTTGTCATATTTTTCTCCGTTCATTTCTTTCATTGATCTATATTCTATTCTTTCATTCCGGGGGCATTGTGATATTGCTCTCTTTGACCATCATCTCGTTTTATCAAGATCATATTCTTCCCTTGCTTGTCTATTTAACCGGAGTGTTGTGTCCTCCATTCAAGTTCCGTCATCTTATCTAGTTTTTTTCCTCTGTTTTCAACCGGAGTGTTGTCTGATTCCTTCTTACCCCTTGTGCCATTCTTTCAATTGTTTCAGAGGCAGTGTGTTGTTGATTTCATCAAGTATCATACATCTCGTCAAGCTCATGTTAATTCCTTCCATTTCCAGTCGGAGTGCTGTCCAAATTATATCATTCTTATTCCTTGGCTATACCGTTGCAGTTTCATGTTCTTTTGGTTCGTAAGCTCTTGTTTCATGTCTTTCAACCTATTAGGTTATCATAATGCTCCTTGTTACTCTTTCTAACGGAGTGTTTTCATATTCGTTCATCTCCGTTGTATTCTTCTTTCAATTTGGTCAACCTCTCAGGTTCGTGGTTTCACTCGTTTGTCGAAGAAGCAACTTTGTTTTACCTCTTCCTTTTTCCGTTTCACCCGGTGCCATCTCTAGGATCTCGGGTCGAGATCCTTTGTTAGTGTGGGAGAGTTGTGACGCCCAAAGACCGACGTCCCAGAAGATTCCAGATGTTCCGGGTTCTCCCGTGTGTTTCATTTGTGCTTGTGTTATTTATTTTGCATTGCATCATGTCATCATGCCATCATGACTTTAATCTTTGCATCTCAACTAAATAAATGGCATAGATCTATTGATCTATTTAAATCGAGGGAAGAGTGAATTCTCTTTATAACATATCCTCCTAATATTATGGAGCTATTATAAATAAATATTCCATTTGTTTGGAATTAACCCAAACACACTTGCATATATTCCCCATGCCTTTTCTACTTCAAGTTTCACCGTCAAAACCCTGTCTATAATTCTTATCCGTTTTATTGAGGCTCCTCCAAAAATTCGAACATTTTTGGACACTTCAAAACCCTAGTCCTAGTCCAAACCCATGTGAATAAAATTCAAATGAGTTTGGATTTAACTCTTGCATTCATGCCTCTCCTATTTTTCGTGGACCATGCACATTTTTGCGAGTCAAGAGAAATAATCCCCATGCCCAATTCTTTCCCTAACCCTCTCTTTCTTTTTCTTCTCTCTTATTCTTTTCTTCTAAAAGAATATGAGGGAGAGAGAGAGAGCCCAGCCGGGCTGCATCATCCTAGCCGCAGGCCGGCCCATCTCCTTCCCGTGGCCCACGGCCCAGCCGCCCCCAGCTTCTCTAACCCTAGACGCACCCCGTCGCTCCCTTCTCTCCCCGATCCTCTCAGTATCTCCCGTCTGTTTTCCTCTGTCGCCGCCACTCATCGCTACCAGGGAAGAAGCCCGACCCCCCTCGCTCAATCTGCGCCTAGAGCGCCTACGCCACCGCACCAGGCCGCCGCCTCCCTGTGCTCGACGCCCAGGCCGCGTCCAACCTCCGCCTCCCCGACGACTCCTCCATCGCGCCATCTTCCTCGAGCCTTTCGGCTCCCGATCTGCCACCGCGCCATGGTGTTCGTGTCGTCCAGCTGCGCCGGCGAGCACGAGCCACCACGGGCCACCCGACAGCGCCGGCGCCGTCGCCCTGCCGCCGCCCCATGCGCCTCCTCGCCTTGGCCTGGACGCCCTGCCGCCGCTCCGTCGCGCCGTGCTGGTGACCCCCGCCGCCAACATCTCCAGCGCCTCCGCGCCCGTCTTCTCCGCCGGACCTTACCCCGCGCCGAGCTGCTCCACCCGTTCTCCTTTCCTCTGATTCGTTCGCAGCACCTTTTACTCATCCCGCTAGTCATGGCCGCCGCCGCGAAGCTTCTAGCTTCCGGCAGCAACAGCTGTAGGTCCGGTGGCCTCGTACCCGCCGTGGCCCTCCTCGTCTGGCGTCTCTGCCTTCCGGTCTATCTGCATCGCCGTACCTGACCATCTCGGCGTCTCGCTGGAACCGCAAGTACCCCCAACGCCTCTGGATTCGGCAAGTTCAACGACGACCACAGTGACGCGACAAGTACCACTACGACGCGACAAGTACCTCGACGCTCGACGCCCGAACGACTACCTTCGGTGAAGAAACGTGTACGACTACCCTCGAAGATCCGTGGATGCGCCAAGTACCCCTTCGGACCGAGACACCAAGTACCACTATGTGCATGTACCGCTACCGTCGCCCCCAAGACGTTCGATTCGCCAAGTACCTCTACCGTTGACCCCGAACATCTTCGGAAACGTGAACGACTACGAAACGTGTACCACGACCCGCGAGTACCACTACTTCCCTCGACGATCTTGATCCTCCCCGAAACGAACGTTTCGAAGGTATAACCCCGAGACGATGACCCGTGGACTGCATGTTTTGTATGAGATGAATCGGATGTTTGCATCGTGTCCGTTGTGCCCTCGTTTGCCTTGGCAGCAACCCGTGGGAACCCGGTGACGGGATCACCCCACCTTTCATCTTGTTCGACTCGCACACGCCACCCTTCTTTTGCACCGGTCTCTCGACGAGTTACCGGAACCGATATGTTGCGTGGCATCATTTTCGGATTCGCCGCCGTGGCCCCTTTCTTTCCACCACGGTGACTAATACTTCATATCTCTTCATGTTAACGTTTAACTAAAAATTGCATAAAACTTGATCATGTCATCCGCATCATGTTAACAACATTAAAATGTGTGAATTGTTGTTTGCTTAAAATTGCTAAACATGCATATGGGGATTTTCCGAAATTGTTGTTGTAGTTTCCGACCTCATTTAAACTTGTTGACTTGTGTTGTTCTTGTGTGCTTCCTACCTTGCCATGTATTGCATCCGATATAGACTTGCTATGCATCATATGTAGACTTGTCTTGCATCCTACTTGGTTGAGCATATTGTCATGTTGCTTGTGTTGTTTTTCTGTGCTTCCTACCTTGCCATGTATTGCTTCCTGTATAGACTTGTCTTGCATCATACCTTTCCATGTATTGCATCATGTATAGACTTGTGTTATTTTTCTGTGCTTCCTACCTTGTCATGTTTTCTTCCTGTATAGACTTGTGGTGCATCCTATATAGAACTGTCTTGCATCATACTTGGTTGAGCATATTGTCGTGTCTCGTGTTGTGTGTTTACCGTATTGCTTGCTTCTTCTCGTTAGTGCTTGTTCCGTTGCGATCGTGAGGATTCGTTCAACTTCTCATGGTTCTTCTTCAAGGCTTATTCTTAGTCTTCTTCATGGACCCGTTCTTCTTCCTTTCGGAATCCCAGGCAAGATGATCATACCCTTGGATACCTTTACTACCATTGCCATGCTTAGTTGTCTCGATGCTATCGTTACATGTCGCGCTACCCATCTTTTATGTCAGCCTCTCCTTGTTGCCATGAAACCTCTAACCTTTGACACCTTCCTAGCAAAACCATTGTTTGGCTTGTTACCCGCTTGCTCAGCCCCTCTTATAGCATTGTTAGTTGCAGGTGAAGATGAAGATTGTTCCATGTTGGAACTTGATGCTTTGGGAATATCACAATATCTATTATTATATTTAACACACCTATATACTGGGCATGGGTGGAAGGCTTGGCCTTTTGCTCGGTGTTTTGTCCCACTAATGCCACCTTAGGCGCCGATAAACCGTCATTATGTTCCTTGATTTTGCGTTCGTTACACGGTTGCGTATATGGGGACCCCTTGACACTTCGTCTTTGAATAAAACTCCTCCAGCAAGGCCCAACATTGGTTTTAATTTGCCTCATAATAACAACTTAATTAATTAATTAAAATTGCATAGGGGGTCGCGTCCCCGGGGATTCTTTCTACATAGCAGGGGGGGCCAGTGCTGATGGTGTTGGTCCCAAACGAGGGTCCTACAGGGCCACCTTGGGGAAACCCGAGGGCTGGTTTTACCTATAGCATCGCCCATCCGGACGTGGCCTGAGACGAGATACGCGCGGCTACTATCAGGGTGTCGGCACGCCGGGAGGTCTTGTTGGACTTGTTTTACCATTGTCGAAATGTCTTGTGCACCGGGATGCCGAGCCTGATCGGATTTCCCTAATATAAGGGGTGATGATATTATATTTATCACTTCAGCTGATCGTGAGAGCTTGTGATGGGCTAAGTTGGGACACCCCTTCAGGGTTATGATCTTTCGAAAGTCGTGCCCGCGGTTATGTGGCAGATTGGAATTTGTTAATGTCCGGTTGTAGAAAACTTGACAGAGGATCCGAAGTAAAACACACAACTGTGTGAGTAACCGTGACTGTCTCTTTTCACTTTGAGAAGAGAACACGGTGGGGTTAAGTTTGACTCGTAGGTAGTTCAGGATCTTTAGCAATCATTACTAGTTTGCGACCGCTTGCGTAGATGCTCATCTTATTCTCGTACTCGTAAGCTAGCCACCATATCATGCTTAGCCGCTGCTGCAACCTCACCACTTTACCTCTTCCTACCCATAAATCTTTGCTAGTCTTGATACCCATGGTTATGGGATTGCTGAGTCCTCGTGGCTCACAGATACTACAACACCAGATGCAGGTACAGCTGAGTATGATGCAGGAGATGGATCAGAACTTCAGTGGGAGTTTGATGAAGAGCGTAGCCGTATGTATGTGACGTTTCGACGATCAGTAGTGGTTCCTACTAGGGGCGATCGGGACCTTGTGGCTTTATGTTTTTGGTACCTTTCTTTTGGATCTTCGCCCGTAGTCGGGTTGTGATGTTCTGAATGATGATTTGCTTATGTAATGTATTGTGTGACGTGGCGAGTGTAAGCCAACTATCGTTTTGCAATTTCATCCCTATTTTTACATGAGTCGTGCAAAGATACCGAACTTGAGATCATTCCAGAAGGGGCTTATACCTTTAAGTCGTGCCTCGACACGTAGGAGGTATAGTCCCATCCTGGGCATTACAGGTTTGGAGTTGGCGGCAACGACGGCTACGGGTTGCAGAAGCGAGAGGAGATCGCGGTAAAACTGATACCATGTAGAAAGGATATGCGGTGCAACTCATTGTATTGCATGGAGTTGGTTACAATATATACACGGGGTGTCTTGCGTCAAGGAAACTAATCCTACCATATCTCAAGGAGTCAACTATACAAGGCTAGAAAAGATAGGAATAGCAATACAAATATGTCACTTTCAACAACGACCGCATGGTCGCCATACCAATTGCGTCCATGCACATGGCGAGGAGATGCAGGAGCTGAATCACAGAGTTTTTCTATATTTGGCAACAAACCTGGTGCTTCCTCGACCTCTCTGTGATAGTGGACGGGGCAGTAAGTAGAATGAGAAGCTACTTGGCTGCCTTACTATGTAGTGTCGGCTCCATTCGTTACGACAGTGGCCTCAATGGATGGCAACAACCACACATACGCTGGAGCACAAAGATGGGATCATATACGTATGGAATATGCAAGTCACGAGTCCTATACTTTTTTTAGAAATGGATGAGGACCCCCGGCCTCTGCATCTGGACGATGCATGCATCCACTTTATTAATTTTGCTCACAATACCTTACAAAGTCATCCACTTTATTAATTATTCTCGTTCAAATACTTGGGCCTACCCATATCCCCGGACGTGCTTCATGCCAAAGAATTTGCCCCGATGGTCACAAAGGTGGGCAACAGGGTCCTTCCCTGGCCGGGTAGGTATAATACCAATGCGGGTAAAGTGGCTCTAATCAATGCATGTCTATCCTCCCTCCCCATGTTCCTGATGGGTTTCTACCTCTTATCGGCTGGGACACATGCTGGTTTTGATAAACACCGTGGGGCGTTTTACTGGAACGCTGCGGATAATCGCCGCAAATATCGCTTTGTTAAATGGAAATTGATGTGTAGGCCGAAAAACCATGGGGGGTTAGGGATTCTTAATACTTCCATCATGAACCAATGCTTGTTGATCAAATGGTGGTGGAAGATTATGAGTTCTGAGGACCAGCCCCTCTGGCTATCCATTCTTAAGGCTAAATATTTCTCTTCCTCGAGCCTGATGTTTGCTCAATCGCGTGGTGGCTCTCAATTTTGGAAGTCCCTGGTCAAGGTTAGACCTGTATTCTAGTCTTTTGTTAAGTTTGTTGTTGGGGACAGCTCTTCGATTAGATTTTTGCTGGATTGGTGGTGTGGAGACTCACCCCTCTTGGTGACCTTCCCCACCCTTTTCTCTTATTGCTCTGATCCGAATATTTCTATTGCGGAGTTGGCGTCCCATGGGTGAAACCTGGTCTTCCGCCGCTCCTTGTTGCCTATAGAGTTTGAAGACTAGCAACGCCTTACTGCCGTCTTCCCTATGTTCTCGACGAACAGTGATTCGGTGTTCTGGCCGCTCTCTGCCTATGGGCGCTTCTCCGTTAAGTCGCTCTACTCTAAGCTTGTTGGTGGCACACCCACTAATCGTTTTTCCCAGATCTGGAAGGCCCGAATTCCCCCTAAGATTAAGATTTTCTTGTGGCAAGCCTTCAGAGGCCGACTGCCTTCGGCTAATCAAATTCGTAAGAAAAATGGGTCGGGCTCCTAGTTCTATGCTTTGTGCGGTGCGGTGGAGGACACGGAGCACATTTTTTTCCACTGTGTCTTGGCTAAGCTCATTTGGAGTTGCATGAGGGATTGGCTTCTTGTCTCTTGGGCCCCTGCCTCATTTGCCGACTTGCGTAGCTGAGCAAGCAACCTTTCGGGCGTCTCTAGATGTATCTTTTGGGTGGGCCTGGGGGCTTTTTGCTGGTCCCTTTAGACGACTAGGAACAAATTTACTATTGAGCACATGTTTCCGGCTGAACCTGCTGACTGCTTATTTAAATTGTGTGCTTTCTTGTAGCAGTGGAAATCATTGACTAAGATCGATGACCAGGATGCGCTCTCTATGCTGATCTCCAAAGTTCGGGCTTCGGCTTCTTAGTTATGCAGACAAGAGCAGGATGCTTAAGTGCTTTCTTTTGGGCCGGCAACTTTAGCTGTATTTGGGACTTTCTCTTCCGACCTGCGTGCCGTGTACTGGCGAGGGAGCCATGTACCTTATTGTCTTTTCTTTCGTCTCGCCCGTCGTTGGGGTTTGGTTGCTGTGTGGTACTTTTCTTGCTGTGTGATTGCTACCTGCCTTATGGCTTTATTTATAAAGTCGGGCGTATGCCTTCTCTCTAAAATAAAGCCACCGTCTAGGCAACAACTGTCGCTACTCCTATCTAGTTGATGAAGGGATGCTGATAGTCTGGGCCTAATACCAAACAGACCTCGCAGCCAAACCTAACATCTAAGACCTGAGGTCCCAACCAGGACGCCTACCGGGTATGGCGCACCCACCAGTCCGGCGCACTCCTCAACTAGGAGGCCTGCCGAGTACGAGGCCGCCACAGCCACCTGCCATCAATCCATGTTTAGTGCTATACTGTTGGATGTACCTTGCCCGGTCTAGCTGCCGTCGATGCCACCACGACGCTGATGGCTTCTCGCCCCTCGTTGGTTACCCCAAGTGGAAGGTTTGAGATGCAGTGTAGCGGTAGTTTTCCCTTGGCAAAGATACCAAGGATCGAATCCCCTGAGACTCCGAGGGTCAACAAGAAGGTGTCAACTGCTAGCGGCGCAACTTAGCGATTGACAGGACCTGCACACAAATACAAATAACTTTGCTCCCAACGAGTACAGAGAGGTTGTCAATCCCTCCGGCCTTGTCGTTTACAAAGGATCAAACGCAAGAGATAATAGTGATAGGTATGACTGCAACTAGTAAGTAAGAACAGAAAGTAAATAGCGGATGTGATCAGTGATGGTAATATGGACCGGGGTCCCATGATGTTCACTAGTGATGTCTCTCTCCCAAAAGACGATAAAACAGCTAAGCGAGGTAAACGAATTACAGCTGGGCAATTGACAGGATTATGTGCGCAAACCAATGCTAACTATGCTGCAAAGAAAGGTAGAGGC
>LR738711.1:156056692-156088099 GCA_902687465.1 Secale cereale | reverse complement strand
GACAACTACATTAAAAGAACTTTGCGTAAAGTAAACAATCCTTGCACCCGCAAGTACAAGCACCGTTGTTTTCCCCCTTGTGGCAACAGCACATCCCCTAGACTCATGTTTCTGTCACTCAAGCTAGTCATCGAGGGGCATGAACCCACAATCAAGCATAACGTTCCCTCTTGGAGTTACTACCTACTACTTGGCCAAAGCAATAAACAGCAACGGAGAACATGCAAGAATTACTCAAGAACATAAATATAAAAGAGGTGAATCAAATATATTACTCACACACAATCTAAACATAATCTCATAATCCATCGGATCCCAGCAAACTCATCATAGCAACAGCATAAGGATTACATATGTGCCTCGATCATGTAGGGCAGCTCACGAGGTCTAATCGGTGAAGAACAAAGAGGGGAGGAGAACATCACATAGCTACTGGTCATGGACCCATGGTCCAAGGGAGACTACTCACAACTCATCCGAGAGGCGTCCATGGTGGTGGAGAAGCTCCCGGTGGTGATCCTCCCCTCCGGCAGGGTGCCGGGAAGAGTTCTCCTGGTGCTCCCGATCTTGGAAGCGCGGCGTCGGCGGAACAGAGATGAGATCGCGAAAAAGGGTTCCGTCCTCGAGGGTTTCGGGACGTGGTGTAAATATATGCCAAAGGGGGGCGTCAGAAAAGGCCAGGGGGGCCCAGGCGCCCTGGCGGCGCGGCCAGGAGGGGGGCCGCCCCCTCTGGTCGCCTGGAGCCCTGGTGGCCCCCCTCTGGCCCTACTTTGGCCGCATGGAAGCTTCTGGAATGCTGATTTTTTATATATTTTTCCCGGGATTTTTCTGGCAATTTACGTAATGGGAAAACCTGAAATACAAAAACAGCAGAAAACAGAAACTGGCACTGGGGTGCACTGAGTTAATAGGTTAGTACAAATATGATCAAAAGTGTATGGAAGTGAATAAATATCATAGCAATATCACACAAAAGAGGCATGGAGCAAGCAGAAATTATAGATACGTTTTGGACGTATCAACATCCCCAAGCTTAATTCCTACTCGTCCTCGAGTAGGTAAATGATAACAAGCATAATTTCTGTGGTGACATGCTACCAACCATATAAGAACTTTTCACAGTCACATGACAAATGCTTACTGAGACAATGAATCTGTAGTAATTAAGTTGCCTCATGAGAATATCACAAAGAACTGAAAGTTTTACAATATGATACTGAAACACTCAATAGATTTGTAGTGAGCATGGTGTGCAAACATGACAAAGTGATATCTCGCTTGCCCCCTTTAGTGAAGCAAAACATAAATGCAGGGGCACCTCCAAAGTTTAAGTGACGACTAGATACAATGATTTCAGAATAAACGGTATCATAGTCATGCAAAAGACAATGGTACTTTGGGTCAATGCACATTACACTCAGAATGACAATCATGCTCTCAATAGTTGGTGCTTTAAAGAAAGAAGGTGGAGACTCTCGAACCATGGCTTTTGTTGGCAAGGTTGAAAACCCGTGGTCGGAAACAAAAACTAAACATGTACCAGAGCTCTTGGTTTTAAAAATAGAAGTAAAAATTATTTTTTAGAGATGCATATTTCGTCAACGAATGCTAGCAGATAACTCAATTACTTCTCGAGCTGGACAAGTTTCGAGGAACGGCTCCCGCACGAGGATGATCACATCCTCTTAATCTCCTTTGTTTATCACTGCCAAAGTTTTCTGATTTCTCATGAACAAAGCATGAAGGAGGGTTTGTTTGTTGTATATTTTTTAATGAGCCGGGCGCACTCTTTGCCAGTTCCTTCTCGTATTAGGGGTTTGCACATTAGACATGCAATCCCGGGGTGAAGCTTGTCCAACTTAAAAAGATCATGAATTAACTACTACTTCCTCATGAGCTAAAACAGAGGCACAAAAGAGAAATGCTTTTGATTAATTTCGAGATGGTACACGAAAGTCTTCGTTAGGAATGGCAAGTAAATACCATGTATAGGAAGGTATGGTGGACTCATATGGCATAACTGGTTTAAAGGATTTTGGATGCATAAGCAGTCAATCCGCTTAGTACAGGCGAAGGTTAGCAAAAGACTGGGAGCGACCAACTAAGAGAGCAATGACGGTCATAATCATGCAGAGCGACAAAGCAACATTGAATCGGGCATGGAAGTTATATCGCTACTCAGAAATTAAAGATCATCAAGGCTTGATAGACTTTCTTTACAGTCTTAAATATGCGTGAGCATATGCCAAGTCAATCAAAATAAATTCTTGAAGGAAGATATCACTAAACCATACCACATCATAGGCAAACAAATCATGTTGGAACTTCAATAACACATTAAGAACCCCCCAGCTATTTGAGACTAACCATAAGAAAACATGAACTACTAAGCACCATTATGCACATAGCATTTTTATCATAGACATATCAACCAGTGCAACAGAAGCCAACTCTCTTAACAAGATAAGCATGATAACTCAAGAGAGTTCCAGCGACCAACTAAACAAAAGCTCTTTAAAAAGAAAAGCATGAAAACTAAGAGCTGAACATGATAGTAGCTATTAAAAGACAAAGAACATACACAGCAAAGATAAACATGAAAATCCTATGTTATGTTCTAGGTTGAAGTGGAGCGTGTTTCTCTCCCACACAAAGAAAGATGGGTTCCAACTCGTTATGAACAGCAAGCAAAGCTAAAGAAAACTAAAAAGGAAACTAAAAGCAAGACGCTCCAAGCATAGCACATAACACATGAAGTGATAAAAATATAGTGGAACGAAAGACGAACTGATAATTGTTGATGGAGAAGGGGATGCACGGGGGCATCCCCAAGCTTAGATACTTGAGTCTTCTTGAATATTTCTTGGGGGTGCACGGGGGCATCCCCAAGCTTGAGTGTTTGACACTCCTGAATCTTTTTATCATCTTCCCTCGCACACTTGAAAACTCCCTTCATACATAACTCATCATAATCTGATTAGCGAGGTTAGTACCCATAATAAAATAATTTTTCCTTGCTGGAAATAAGGATAATCTTGAAGGTCTACTGTTTCTCAAGATTGCCAAAAGGTTTTTGCAAAGAAAAAGCAAGCTCAAGGTTTGTAAAACGAAGAAAAGGCAAAACAGGACAAAATCTGTGAAAAACAGACCAGTAGGTAGTAAATAATTTTTTCGGGGAACTTCTGCAACTCAAATCAAAAAACTCAGAACAGACGCCCGAAAGCCAATTGTATAGAGCACGCTGTCGAAAAAATTCAGACGAAAAAGATGATCTGGTGATTTTATACGAATTTTTCTGTCCAAGGACAGAATCTGTTTCCTGGACAGCAGGTCACAACTTTTGAACTTTCTTGCAATCAGAGGCTAAACTTGGCACAAAGCTAAAAAGTAAAGATACAATGATGATGCTACTGTAGTAACAAACATCAAGACTCAACAAAAGCAAAATAAAATTTTATTCATTGTGTGCTGCCTCCCAAAAGCGCTTTCTTTTATGCCTTTAAGCTAGGCATAATGCAAAGAGATCAAGTTTTATCAAGAGTAAAAGAATAGCTAGCCCGTATAGCGGACTCAAAAGGTAACTTAATCTTCTTTCTAGGGAAGTGTTCCATCCCTTTCTTGAGAGGAAATTGGAATTTTATATTCCCCTCTTTCATGTCAATGATGGCACCAACGGTGCGAAGAAAAGGACGTCCCAAGATAATTGGACAAGAAGGTTCACATTCAATATCCATAATAGTAAAATCAACGGGAACATAATTGTCATTGACAATGATAAGAACATCGTCGATCCTCCCCAAGGGTTTCTTTATGGAAGAATCAACAAGACGAACACCAAAAGAACAAGAATCAAAAGGTTTCAATTTAAGCATATCATATATTCTTTTGGGCATAACGGAGGTACTAGCTCCAACATCACATAAAGCATAGCAAGATAAGTTATTCAACTTAATTTTAATCATAGGATCCCAACCATCTTCTAGCTTTCTAGGTATGGAGGCTTCTACCCTAAGTTTCTCCTCCCTAGCTTTGATGAGAGCATTAGTGATATGCTCTATGAAGGCAAGATTAAGCGTGCAAGTGCGGGGATCTCTAGACATCTTGTGAAGAAAATCAATAACTTCAGAAAGGGTGCAATTATCAAAATCAAGGTCACTACTATCAAGTAAAGTGGTAGTGGTGTCCTTTAGGCTCACTTGATTGGTAGTTTCTATGGTCATAGCATCACCATTAATAGGTCCAATGGGACCAGGAGTGCATTGGGTGCTAAGAGTTTGGATATCCTCAACAACTTGGATAGTAGCAACAGTGTGGTGGGTAGGAAGGTTCTTAATTCTATCTTCTTCCTCCTTTTCTCTAGCCCATCTCTCTTTAAGTTTAGCCAACATCCTAATGTTTTCATTAATTTGCACTTGAATAGCATTCATAGGAGTGGTCTTCCTCTCCTCAAGAGGGGAAGTTCTAATTTTAAGCAACTCTACCTCATGGGCTAAATTGTCTACCTTCAAAGAGAGATCATCTAGTTTGGCTAGTTTTTCTTCTACACTCTTATTGAAGGCTTTTTGGGTAGTGATGAAATCTTTAAGCATAATCTCTAGTTCAGAAGTGGAGTTCTTGGTGCTAGGATAAGCATGGTTGTTCCCATAGGAATTAGAGGGGAACGGTCTAGGATTGTTACCAAAATTACTCCTATAAGCATTATTATTAAAATTGTTTCTAGAGATAAAGTTCACATCTACTTTATCTTGAGCAATCAAAGAATTTAAAGGAACATCACGAGGATCAACAGAAGATTGCTTGGAAAGTAGAGACATGATCAAGTCAACTTTTTCATTTAGGGAGGAAATCTCCTCGACAGAGTTTACCTTCGTACCTGTTGGAGCGCGTTCGGTGTGCCATTGGGAATAATTGGTCATCATCTCATCGAGAAGCTTCGTGGCAGCACCAAGTGTAGTTGACATAAAGGTTCCTCCCGCGGCCGAATCTAACAAGTTCCGCGAGGTGAAGTTCAAGCCTGCATAAAAAGTTTGGATAACCATCCAAGTAGTCAAACCATGAGTAGGGCAGTTCTTGACAAGAGATTTCACGCGTTCCCAAGCTTGGGCAACGTGTTCATTATCCAATTGTTTGAAATTCATTATGTTACTCCTTAGTTGGATAATTTTAGCAGGTGGATAGTACTTCCCAATAAAGGCATCCTTGCACTTGTCCCAAGAATCTATGCTATTTCTAGGCAAAGATTGAAACCAAATTTTAGCTCCTCCTCTCAAGGAGAAAGGAAAAAGCTTAAGCTTAACAATATTACCATCTATTTCTTGGTACTTTTGCATATCACAGAGTTCAACAAAATTGTTTAAGTGTAAAGCAGCATCATCTCCAGCACCGGAGAATTAATCTTTCATAACTAGGTTCAGTAAAGCAGGTTTAATTTCATAAGAAGGTGCTGAAGTGGCAGGTGTAGTAATAGGCGTGCAGATAAAGTCATCGTTGTTATGACTAGTGAAGTCACACAACTTGGTGTTCTCGGTGGAACCCATAGCAGCAAGCAAGCAAGATAACTATTTTTGTGATTTTTGATAAAGGGAACTAAAGCAAAAACTGAAAGGTAAACTAACAAGACTAAAAAGCAAAGGTAAAAGATAGCGTGCAACTCCCCTATCTTGAAGAGTGGAGTCCCCGGCAACGGCGCCAGAAAACTTTGCTTGATGGCTTCTCGCCCCTCGTTGGTTACCCCAAGTGGAAGGTTTGAGATGTAGTGTAGCGGTAGTTTTCCCTTGGCAAAGATACCAAGGATCGAATCCCCTGAGACTCCGAGGGTCAACAAGAAGGTGTCAACTGCTAGCGGTGCAACTTAGCGATTGACAGGACCTGCACACAAATACAAATAACTTTGCTCCCAACGAGTACAGAGAGGTTGTCAATCCCTCCGGCCTTGTCGTTTACAAAGGATCAAACGCAAGAGATAATAGTGATAAGTATGACTGCAACTAGTAAGTAAGAACAGAAAGTAAATAGCGGATGTGATCAGTGATGGTAATATGGACCGGGGTCCCATGATGTTCACTAGTGATGTCTCTCTCCCAAAAGACGATAAAACAGCTAAGCGAGGTAAACGAATTACAGCTGGGCAATTGACAGGATGATGTGCGTAAACCAATGCTAACTATGCTGCAAAGAAAGGTAGAGGCTCAAAAGCATGGGCGGTACGCCAAGGCAAGTAGACCGAAATCCATCTGCATCTACTACTAATCATCCACCTTGAGATATCTATCCAGAACATCTCGCTGGTATTAAGTTGCGAGTCCCACCCATAGTGTAAACTCAAAGCAACAGACAACTGCATTAAAAGAACTTTGCGTAAAGTAAACAATCCTTGCACCCACAAGTACAAGCACCGTTTTTCCCCCTTGTGGCAACAGCACATCCCCTAGACTCATGTTTCTGTCACTCAAGCTAGTCATCGAGGGGCATGAACCCACAATCAAGCATAACGTTCCCTCTTGGAGTTACTACCTACTACTTGGCCAAAGCAATAAACAGCAACGGAGAACATGCAAGAATTACTCAAGAACATAAATATAAAAGAGGTGAATCAAATATATTACTCACACACAATCTGAACATAATCTCATAATCCATCGGATCCCAGCAAACTCATCATAGCAACAGCATAAGGATTACATATGTGCCTCGATCATGTAGGGCAGCTCACGAGGTCTAATCGGTGAAGAACAAAGAGGGGAGGAGAACATCACATAGCTACTGGTCATGGACCCATGGTCCAAGGGAGACTACTCACAACTCATCCGGGAGGCGTCCATGGTGGTGGAGAAGCTCCCGGTGGTGATCCTCCCCTCCGGCAGGGTGCCGGGAAGAGTTCTCCTGGTGCTCCCGATCTTGGAAGCGCGGCGGCGGCGGAACAGAGATGAGATCGCGAAAAAGGGTTCCGTCCTCGAGGGTTTCGTGACGTGGTGTAAATATATGCCAAAGGGGGGCGTCAGAAAAGGCCAGGGGGGCCCAGGCGCCCTGGCGGCGCGGCCAGGAGGGGGGCCGCCCCCTCTGGTCGCCTGGAGCCCTGGTGGCCCCCCTCTGGCCCTACTTTGGCCGCATGGAAGCTTCCGGAATGCTGATTTTTTATATATTTTTCCCGGGATTTTTCTGGCAATTTACATAATGGGAAAACCTGAAATACAAAAACAGCAGAAAACAGAAACTGGCACTGGGGTGCACTGAGTTAATAGGTTAGTCCAAATATGATCAAAAGTGTATGGAAGTGAATAAATATCATAGCAATATCACACAAAAGAGGCATGGAGCAAGCAGAAATTATAGATACGTTTTGGACGTATCAGACGCCAGACAATTCCACCATCATGCGCTCGTCCATATGAGTGTGTTATATATAAGGAACCAACATACAAAGAACCCCAAAGTCAATCACGTACTTGATTGTGTTGCATGTGCATACACAAGGTCATACCCTTTTACCAAACTTAGCACATATAATTTGAACAATCTATTTGAAGTTGAAACCATATAAGACATGAGTATACTTACATATACGGCATGCAATTAGCAACGCTGATCAAAGACAAACAATATGGCTAACACATCAAAACCAGATACTATCTCTATTGGAACATTAGATACATGTCTAGGATACTGAGCCTGTCGGACAAGTCAAAGACAATGGACAAGGCCAACCAAGCCTACAGTGAGATCACCTTCATTTAACCATGTGCTCATATGTAACAAACCTAATTTTTTTTGTTTTTATCAAAGCCTACTTATCGATGGAGATTTTAAGCATTAATTATGATAAGAGAAGCGTAGACATGAATATGTATCACAAACTATGGCTGCATGAGAGCAATTGGAGTAGCATATATTTTTTAGTTCGGGTCACATTGCATGTGCTCTTGCCGAAAGTGATTTCAGCAAAAAAACTAGCTTTGTGCTTCACTTTTTCCTTCGTTGCATCAGTAGATTGGATTAGAAAAGCATGCCTCCAGTAACCGGATGCGAAGGGAATGTACATTAAAATCTTTTAACATTTAATATACCAATATTTCCCATTTATTTAATAGTTTTTATGTATTTCATGATTTCTCCACAGTAATCTAAATATTAGTTTGACAATATGATTTCTGTGAAGCAAAGTTGACAATAGATTCGCAAAGCAAACAATGGCTTACTATATCAAACGGGGGCAAGTCGATGCATTAATTTCACTGGGCTATAGTAGATGAGATGTTGAACTCACCCTCTTAATTGCCATTGGAAACCCACTCAACGACATTCTTATTTACATCCAATCCATTGTAATTTCAATCTTAGAAACCGGGAACACAACTTCATAGTCCAAAACTAATTGTCAAACCTAAGGTCTAATACTTTGAATTGTGGAGCTAATATCGGATAAATAAAACTAAGTTACCAAGTAGTAAATCCGGTCACAAATCGATGGTGCTGGCAGATGAGATTTTGTTCCAGGAGGGTTGTTAAATTTGGATGGCCGAGGGAGGGAGGGGAAGAGACAAATAGACAGACAGAGAGAGAGGGGGGGAGGGGAGGGAGCAGGTACACAACGATATGCGTTGGAGTTGGCACAATAATCAAACTAAAAATAAATAAAGATAGGGTTTGTGAACCATCTATACATGGGACTAAAGTACAAACGCCATATAAGTCCAAACTTAGTAGTACAATTTCCATGATAGACAACACATATATAATAATTAGCTAATTCAGCGAGACAAAAAAACCATCTTCACTGCATACACATAACTAGAAGCATGCTAGGACAATATGCTTGACTTCAAAATGCATTTTTTCACAAACTTAAAATTCATTGTTCTATAAAATTCATTATTAGTTCAAAACCTTATAACAACAAACCTTATAAATGAACTAAACTAGCTTAATAAATAATTCAATAACTTATGGTACTATTAGATGTTTGTTTTAAAGTGCAAAAATATTTCACTCATATAATATAGCTTCTAAATATATGAAACTATAGATTATAATATCTAGCCGCGCAAATGCACGGGTAACCCTGCTAGTTGGATGAGATGGAAAGAGTCACCAGCAATAAGGCAGTTAAGTTCTATAAGGTAAAGTGGGAACACCATATATACCGAGGACGACGCTACATGGGAAAGAGAAGACTCTTTGAGAGCTTCCTATCCGGAGTTGTTTTCCCGAGAAAGCGAATCTCAAGGAAGAGAATCATCCTAAGTGGGGAAGGTTCGTGACACCCTAGTTTTTGCCACCATTTATTCTCTTGGGTTTATTTACCATTTTATTCAAAAATGAGTTTTTGAATGAGTTTATTTGTACTTAGCACTTGGGAATTATTTTGGCTTTCACCCATGTGTCAGGACCGGGTTTTCGGGGTATTAAAACCCCAAAAGTGGCCCTTGTGCTCACCAGCCCCAGGATTACTGTTAGCTGATGAGGCACCACTTGATACAGAAATTCCAAGCAAAAAAATACAAAATATGTAGTACAAGACCATTCTGGCCTGAGAGTACAACACAAGGTTTCTAGTGGTTGATGGCGGAAGCGGTTTATAGGTCATCGGTGTCTGTGGGACTCCATTTACCACGGGAACAACTGACCAGGTTAACTCCTATCTTCGCGAGGCTGCTATCACCATTGCGTAGGTTCCGGGGCGGTCATCGCAACGCTCCTCTCCATGCAAGAAATCTGGCCAATACAATCACCAGGGACAAGCCAGTGAGTACTTTGAATGTACTCGCAAACATTGTGAACAGAGGTACAATATAACAAAAGATAATCGTGCTCGGAAATATTCGATGATCACAATGTCAGTTACGAAATGATAATCCACGATGCAAGCAGATTGTTCATACAAAATAGGAATATGCAATTAGAGAGTGAAAATATAAATAAAGTATGCCACAGTCGGGCGTCTGAGTGACACCACATAAAGGGCTTATAAATAAAAGGAATAACAAACAAGCCACAGTCGGGCGTCTGAGCGACACCACATAAAGGGCTTATAACTAAAAGAAATAGCAAACATGCCACAGTCAGGCGTCTAAGTGACACCACATAAAGGGCTTATAAATAAAAGAAATAGCAAGCATGCCACAGTCGGGCGTCTAAGCAACACCACATAAAGGGCTTATAAATAAAAGAAATAGCAAGCATGCCACAGTCGGGCGTCTAAGCGACACCACATAACGGGCTTATAAATAAATGAAAAGCTGGTGAATATCCAGGAGGTAGAACCGTCCCAGGGATACTCAATAATTCGAATAACATAAATGGTTAGTCCATACTAGTAATAATAACAACAACCATCATCATAAGTCACAAGTCATGATTCATGTTTTGGGTTTGGTAATCCTTCCTCAGAAGACCGACACTAGGACCGACACTTGACCCATCCTAGATTGTTGTCCTAACCTAGGGACACGGCTATTCGAATAGATTTAATCTCTACAGAGGGTGTACTCTTTACCCATGAGTAACGGATTCCTTTAGTCCATCGGGACTAATTCCGTCTACGGTCTTTTAATTTGAAAACACACCTGACCGCACGCACCAGCCTAACTCACCGGTGTCTGGAATCACCCATGACATCCGTTAAGCAAAACTCTAAGTGGGGAGGCTACAATCTCGACTAGCATGGGATCGTAAAAATTTATAACGCGCGTAAACTGGGGAAGCTACCCCCTTCGGCTCCAACCGAAAACACCCATGCCCCCGGACCAGGTGGCATCCCTACCGGATGCAGCCGGTATCTTCCACCATGGCCTCTCTGTACGGTGTGAGCTAGAATGGGGTTGACAACTTACTGAACCGTACCCTACCCATGGCAAGGACAAGCGGTAGTACGAAACAAGCATGGGGGTTACTGGAACAAGACTCTATCTATGGTCGACTCAGAAGGTTTAAGCATCACTTGTATGATTAGCATAACCAATATATTCCACATCAACAGACGGAATCACCACTCATCATACCTCACCATGCCATGCCGGACACCACCGTCTCGACGAGGGACTAGGGATAAGCTCGTGTCTACACAAGACAACGACTTTCCCGACTTTCTTCCGATAGGCATGAAAGGCATACGAGGGGGATTTCCATCACAAGCATATTAACTTTTCAACCACAAGGAGTCTACACCATGCACTCATGGGTATGATCATAACATCACATAGGAAAATGAATGTATCCATGTCAAGGTGGTGTTGTAATCATATCAAACAACACACCACAAGTATTGGGCCAGGGTTCAGAATGCTTGCCTTCAAGTTGTGGAGAGGCAAAGTGCATTCCAAACTTTTGAAAGTTTTCTTCCTTCTTCAAAAATCCTATTTAAGAAGATTTGAAATCAACACATAGTTTCAAAACTGTACAAAAAAGTTGTTTGGAAAATTTTCAAATAAATATGTAAATAAACTAGACCAAATTTGAGAAACAACAGAAAAATAATCAAGTCATTTGGACTTATATTTAAAAAGTTGTAACCAATCAAACTTTAGTCAACATTCTGTTTTTAAAATAAAACCAGAAAATAAAACGTTTCGGAGAGGAATATGTGTTCGAGGTGAGGAAAACGTACTTCGGTGGTTACGCTTCCACTTAAGCCAGCGCGGGCCGGCTCTGGGTCACTGACAGTGGGTCCCTTGGACCCACTGGTCAGGTTTGACCAGTCGCCCGCCTCCTTCCTCCTCTGTCCGAGCGGGGCGGGGCTCCGGCGATCGCCGTCGATGAGCCACAGCTCCTTGAGGGGTTCTGAGCGCGGGGATGGATCCGCCAGTCTGGAGCGGTCCTCCCGGTAGTCGCTAGGTCGGCGGGGACGAAGGGAGTCGCCGGCGGCGAGCTCCGCAGCGGACGGTGGCTGCGGGAGAATTGGGGGTCTAGGCTATGGTGGCTCCTGGTCGCAGTTGAGAGCATGGGCAGCTCCGTACGATCAAGGTGAGTCTGATGGTGGTGCTAGATGGATGGGGGAGGGTCTGCTCGCGGTGAACGGAGCTGGAGTGCGGTGGCGGCCGTACTGGATGGAGCGAGGAAGATAGCTCTTCCCCCATTGATTGCTGGCCACGGGAGTTCTAGAGGGATGGCATGAGGTCGCTTGAGTGCTCGGACGAGCTCGGGGCTCCTATATATAGCGTTCTATGTCGGTTCCGCGGCGGCCGGGGATAAGCTCGTCGTCGGACCGCCGTTCTATTGCAGCAGGGCGACGTGGAGGCGGCGGGCTCTAGCGGACGGCTCGTGGATAAGTTTGGACTGCTCCAGGGGCAGCTGGCGCGCTGGAGTGGCTTGGGCAGCACCGTCCGTGGCAGGTGCGCACTGTGGTTGCCGGCGTGCCGCCAAGGCTGACCTGACAGTGGCGCTGTAGGGCGTCAGGGTGGCCCTATGCGGTGGGAGGGACCAGGGCATGTTGGCTGCGAGTGGAAGGAACCAGAACGAGCGTGGGGAGGCGGTAGCTGGATGCGGCGACGCGTGCGCACGCATGTGCAAATGGCGCGCTCTGCTCGCGCTCCGGGCACGCACGGCACCTGCTCGGCAAAATGCCAAGGCAAGTTAGAAGGCTCGGGTGGGGCTGGGGATTAACAGGTCTAGGTTAGAGGCATCTAGGAGCTTAGTGGACAAGACTGCTGGGTCAGTGGATCAAGTTTGTAATGCAAACTAGAAATACATACCAAAGCTGGCTATGCATATAAGGTGTTCGATAGAATGCCAAGGGCATCTAGGTAACTCTTGGGGTGGCCAAAATCTCCAGACCATTGTCTCTCTAGGTGTAGAAGATGGTGACAAGGTTAGTTGGGCAAAACTAGAAACTTGCAAGTGTAAGTTTTTGAGAAAATCAAATCTGGACAGAAACTAAAAGGCATTATTGCATGGACCAAAAATGTTCCAAATGGTCCAATCTCCTGGAATTAAGGGTTTTGTAGGGAGGACTACAAGCAAGAAAAATCTCATGGTTAAATGGGCAAGTTAGCATAGGGCTGTAGTAGAAAATGCCAATCTGGACCAGAGAGCAAAAGTGGATGTTTTGCTCAAATTTCTCAAAGAACACCAATGGGTTTTTGCATAGAAGTGATGTAGGGACTTCACATGACATCCCCAAATTTTGGTGAAATTTTTAAATAAATCTATCAAAGGGTTGTAGTGCAAATAGGGCTTTAAAACTAATGAAAATTCACTTTAAGTGATAAAGCTCAGGGGAAAATAATTATGCAAATAAATCCACTGATAAAAGAACTGTTTTTCATGAGAGGGCAAACAAGTCCAATAATATATTTGAGAAGTTTTCACCTGGGGTAAAAACTCCTTAATAGCAAAAGAAAGAGTGGTTCTGAAACCAAAGACAACCCAGAAAATGAAACGTTTAATTCCCTGGCAAAATTTTGATTAATAAATCAAGGTCAAAATTTTGGGTTGTTACAACACTACCCCCCTTAAAAAAATCTCGTCCTCGAGATTTGCTAAAAGTTGTTATGAAAAAAAAAATACTTCTACTGTCACAAAGTGATATCACCAAAAATAACCATCCTACTCATGCAATAAAAATGCGGCTACAGTGAATGGGCAATAAGTGGTGTAAACTGTAGTGTGAAATACTGGTGCTGCGTGGAAAAATCTACGGTCGGGGAAAACGATATATTTCTACTCTTGGCTATAGTGAATTTAAAAATAAATTTTCTAAATTCTAAAATACGTTGGTCGCACCCGAGAGCACAGTGCTCTCTCTGGTTGACAGGTGGGCCCGGGGCCCACTGTCAGTCTCTTCTCCTACCTCTGGCTATCTCTTCTCCCTGTCTCTCGCGCGCTTTCCCGCGCTTTCTCCATCGGCGACGTCTAGGGCGTAGGGCATATAGGCCGTACTGAGGTAGTGCGCGGCGTGCTAGCTGCCGGCGCAGCATGCACTCACCTCACGGGCCAGTGCACTGTCGGCACTGCTCGCGGATTCGCCTCCGAACACCGGCGGTCGAGCGACGAGCGGCGCTGGTGGACTCCGCCCACCGTACACCGATCTCGAGCTATAAAATGACCGAGGTGCTTCTTCTTCTTCCTCACACTTGGCCTCGCTTCTCCTTCTCCTTCCCTCTCCTCCATTTCAGTTTGCAGGAGCTCGGGACGAGGCTCTAATGGCGGAGGTGATGCCGGACTGGCGCATGATCCTAGTGTGCGGAGGTTTGGCAGCATTGCTGGGGTTATCCGTGCTCTTGTGCGCGATGATCCTTGACGATCGTCGTGATGCTGCGGTTCGAGTGCTAGCTCTTCGCGGTGGTGGCGATCACGAAAATTATGCGCTGGTGTCGGGTGCTAACGGTCGTCAGTGCGCGGAAGGCAACTTGTGCCTGAATAAACTCCCACAGATTTCTCCTTAAGAGACTGTGGTGCGCTAGAGAGGTAAACAATTAGATGCAACAAGTGTGCGCGGATTTGCAACTAGTGTACTGTGTTGAGTGGTTGGAGTTGTGAGTCTGTTATTGCGGTGCTGTGAAAAAATAAAATCTATGTCATGCAGGGATATATGTTGCAACAACTTAGGCAAAATAATATCTCACTCCAGGTTTTACCGAGAGCGAAAATTAGTTAATCAAGAATTATCAACAGTAAAAACTACTCCCGTTAATTGAAATCAAATATTTTATTTGACACACAACTTTAGGATAACACGCATAAATTGCAACTCATAAATAAATGCTGGGACAACCAACATAGCAGTGACATCTAAAAAGAAAATGGTAAATAGACAGGGTCCTGTGAAAACGTCTCTGGTACAGGGGCACACTCTTCTTCTATCGGAGGAAGTGGATTGACTGGTCGATGAATGCGCCTCTCCTGTCCGGGCCTCAGTGGTCTGCTGATGGCGATCCGAGGATTTAAATCGGCGAGGCTCTGGAGATAACCCATTACTCGTTGGGTCTAACGCTCTTGTCTGATGACATACTGTGTAAGGCTGGCCAGTACTGGCTCTCTCTCAATTCGCCCACCAGGAAAAGATGCTACTTCTCCGGGTGTTGCACGGCTCGGAAAGTAATAATACCCCCGTTCGCTGGCATAGGGCACCGCGAATCGAAGGCGAGTAAGCGCTTCATACGCAGCAGCTTCCATGACCATCTGAGGAGTTGGCATAGAATTCCCCACGAAGGAGACTTCTGTTGGGTCTTGGTTTGGATTTGCGGGAGGGATGTGCACTACTGCCCAATATTTCGAGGTGGATGGTGTGATCCTCGATTTGAGCAACTCGTACTGGGGTGGACGGGTGGCACTCATGGTACGGCAGGTAAAGTCCCACAATATCTTAACAAAACTACCTGGGGTGGTATCTGGAGTTCTTAGATAAATACTAGGGATCGGCATGGCAAAAGAAATGGCTGTGAGAGTGGTGCGCCAGGTGAGGGATGCTTGGCAAGGTCACGAGGTGGCCTTTTATATAGCAACTGGGCTGGTTATTAAATCTCGGTGAGGGGCAGCTGTTTTGTCGGTTCTGCTTTATGGGGTCGGGGTCAATGCTACAGATACACACGTCTCGCAAAAGTGACGTATTTACTGTAGGAGTCGTCGGTGTGGTTCCTTGGAAGTTACTCCCGGAATAAAAAATGCGTTCGTACACCGACATATTCATGTATGGCTACTATAAAGATAAGGACGCACAAGCAAACAGTATTTACACATGGCAATATAGGGTCACACAACAACAGGGTGTGGACATATTAAGGCTCGGTACTACTCGAGTGATTTAATCTACCTCGTTTATATCTAAGCGGCCTTGCCTCATGGACGCCGAGGCTTCTCCACGGGTTTCACTGTCAGGGTTAGCTGGAGGGGGCTGAGGAACTGCAGGGTCGGGGCAGTGATGATGACCATCGTGGGGATTGTTGGCCACAATCCCGTTGGAGCGCGTTCCAAACAGGCGACGCATCACTTCTGGGGAGACCAAAGCATTTTGGTCGATGGTTGGGGCAGATCTCAAGGACTCGATAGGTTGTCCGAACAGCACGACTGGGTTGTCGGCGCCGGGCTCATCCCCTCCTCTTGCCGGGGCTCGGCGAACCAATTCTCCACGAGTTGCGATCAGATCAAGAGTGATTTGATCAAACAGTTCCTCTAGTGCACTTACATAGCGTACTAGATGCAATAATGCAGGATTTGTCTCGTGGTCTCCGTTGGCAACCCGGGGTGGCCTACCATACCCGTCACGGCTAGGGTAGTAGTAGAATGAGCGACAGTTAACTCTGGGCGACAAGCCGGAGTTGAACTATAGCCTCTCAATCAGCTAGTTGGATGGCTTGCGGCTCAAAGGAAGTTGTCCTTCTGGTGAACCTGTAGGGGCGTTCTGGCGATAGACCCCTACCGTAGACGTGCACAGTGGCCTAGAATTGACGGCTTTCAGCGCTCATGGATCCTTGGTACACAACATATTCTAGGGGCTCCTCTAATGCAAAGGCACGGCGGGTGAGGTTTGCTAGCACGGTCACAAATCCTCCAAGGTTGGTTGCTATGGTTTCATTGTGAACAATGGGTCCTCGCATTTTAGCTTGGTTGGAGTAGAGGCTGGGTTGTGCTGGGTTGAGGCTAGTGTGCCCTTTTATAGGAAAAGGGGACGGAGTCTTCCGTCGCACGCTTGCGGAGGAAACTATTTAGGTGTCGGTCACTAGCACGTGATCGACGAGCTAGGCTGATAGGTTGGGCACCGACTGCCAAAGGTGTCGGTTCACTGTGCGGGTATCTTACACGAGAAGCTTGGCCGGGGTTAGGATAAGGTCTAGTGGGGTGGTTAACCTAGGTTTTTCGACCTGGCTAAGATAGGATTAGCCAATGGTCAGCCTGGCTCTGATACCAAGGTTGTCAGGACCGGGTTTTCGGGGTATTAAAACCCCAAAAGTGGCCCTTGTGCTCACGAGCCCCAGGATTACTGTTAGCTGATGAGGCACCACTTGATACAGAAATTCCAAGCAAAAAAATACAAAATATGTAGTACAAGACCATTCTGGCCTGAGAGCACAACACAAGGTTTCTACTGGCTGATGGCGGAAGCGGTTTATGGGTCATCAGTGTCTGTGGGACTCCATTTCCCACGGGAACAGCTGACCAGGTTAACTCCTATCTTCGCGAGGCTGCTATCACCGTTGCGTAGGTTTCGGGGTCGTCATCGCAACGCTCCTCTCCATGCAAGAAATCTGGCCAAGACAATAGCCAGGGACAAGCCAGTGAGTACTTTGAATGTACTCGCAAACATTGTGAACACGGGTACAATATAACAAAAGATAATCGTGCTCGTAAATATTCAATGATCACAATGTCAGTTACGAAATGATAATCCACGATACAAGCAGATTGTTCATACAAAATAGGAATATGCAATCAGAGAGTGAAAATATAAATAAAGTATGCCACAGTCAGGCGTCTCAGCGACACCACATAACGGGCTTATAAATAAAAGGAATAACAAACATGCCATAGTCGGGCGTCTGAGTGACACCACATAAAGGGCTTATAAATAAAAGAAATAGCAAGCATGCCACAGTCGAGCGTCTAAGCGACACCACATAAAGGGCCTATAAATAAAAGAAATAGCCAGCATGCCACAGTCGGGCGTCTAAGCGACACCACATAAAGGGCTTATAAATAAATGAAAAGATTGTGAATATCCAGGAGGTAGAACTGTCCTAGGGATACTCAATAATTCGAATAACACAAATGGTTAGTCCATAATAGTAATAATAACAACAACCATCATCATAAGTCACAAGTCATGATTCATGTTTTGGGTTTGGTAATCCTTCCTCCGAAGACCGACACTAGGACCGACACTTGACCCATCCCAGATTGTTGTCCTAACCTAGGGACATGGCTATTCGAATAGATTTAATCTCTGCAGAGGGTGTACCCTTTACCCACGAGTAACGGATTCCTTTAGTCCATCGGGACTAATTCCGTCTACGGTCTTTTTATTTGAAAACACACCTGACCGCACACACCAGCCTAACTCACCGGTGTCTTGAATCACCCACGACATCTGTTAAGCGAAACTCTAAGTGGGGAGGCTACAACCTCGACTAGCATGGGATTGTAAAATTTTATAACGCGCATAAACTGGGGAAGCTACCCCCTTCGGCTCCAACTGAAAACACCCATGCCCCCGGACCAGGTGGTATGCCTACCGGATGCAGCCGATATCTTCCACCATGGCCTCTCTGTACGGTGTGTGCTAGAAAGGGGTTGACAACTTACTGAACCGTACCCTACCCATGGCAGGGACAAGCGGTAGTACGAAACAATCATGGGGGTTACTGGAACAAGACTCGATCTATGGTCGACTCAGGAGGTTTAAGCATCACTTGTATGATTAGTATAACCAATATATTCCACATCAACAGACATAATCACCACTCATCATACCTCACCATGCCATATCGGACACCACCGTCTCGACGAGGGAATAGGGACAAGCTCATGTCTACACAAGACAACGACTTTCCCGGCTTTCTTTCGATAGGCATGAAAGGCATACGAGGGGGATTTCCATCATAAGCATATTAACTTTTCAACAGCAAGGAGTCTACACAATGCACTCATGGGTATGATCATAACATCACATAGGAAAATGAATGCATCCATGTCAAGGTGGTGTTGTAATCGTATCAAACAACACACCACAAGTATTGGGCCGGGGTTCAGAATGCTTGCCTTCAAGTTGTGGAGAGGCAGAGTGCATTCCAAACTTTTGAAAGTTTTCTTCCTTCTTCAAAAATCCTATTTAAGAAGATTTGAAATCAACACATAGTTTCAAAACTGTACAAAAAAGTTGTCTGGAAAATTTTCAAATAAATATGTAAATAAACTAGACCAAATTTGAGGAACAACAGAAAAAGAATCAAGTCATTTGCACTTATATTTAAAAAGTTTTAACCAGTGAAAGTTTAGTCAACATTATGTTTTTAAAATAAAACCAGAAAAGAAAACGTTTCGGAGAGGAATACGTGTTCGAGGCAAGGAAAACGAACTTCGTTGGTTACGCTTCCACTTAATCCAGCGCGGGCCGGCTCTGGGTCATTAACAGTGGGTCCCTTGGACCCACTGGTTAGGTTTGACCAGTCGCCTGCCTCCTTCCTCCTCTGTCCGAGCGGGGCGGGGCTCCGGTGATCGCCGTCGACAAGTCATGGCTCCTTGAGGGGTTCTGGGGGCGGGGATGGATCCGCCAGTCTGGGGTGGTCCTCCCGGTAGTCGCTAGGTCGGCGGGGACGAAGGGAGTCACCGGCGGCGAGCTCCGCGGCGGACGGTGGCTGCGGGAGAATTGGGGGTCTGGGCTATGGTGGCTCCTGGTCGCAGTTGAGAGCATGGGCAGCTCCGTACGATCAAGGTGAGTCTGATGGTGGTGCTGGATGGATGGGGGAGGGTCTGCTCGTGGTGAACGGAGCTAGGGTGCGGTGGCGGCCGTACTGGCCGGAGGCGAGGAAGACAGCTCTTCCCCCATCGATTGCTGGCCACGGGAGTTCTAGAGGGATGGCATGAGGTCGCCTAAGTGCTCGGACGAGCTCGGGGCTCCTATATATAGCGTTCTATGTAGGTTCAGCGGTGGCCGGGGATAAGCTGGTCGGTGAACCGCCGTTCTATTGCAGCAGGGCGACATGGAGGCGGCGGGCGCTAGCGGACGGCTCGTGGATAAGTTTGGACTGTTCCAGGGGCAGCTGGCGCACTGGAGTGGCTTGGGCGGCACCGTCCGTGCCAGGGGTGCACTGTGGTTGCCGGCGTGCCACCAAGGCTGACCTGACGGTGGCGCTGTAGGGTGTCAGGGTGGCCCTGTGCGGTGGGAGGGACCAGGGCGTGTTGGCTGCGAGTGGAAGGAACCAGAACGAGCGCGGGGAGGCGGCAGTGGGACGCGGCGACGCATGCGCACGCACAGGCAAAACGCATGCTCTGCTCGAGCTCCGGGCACGCACGGCACCTGCTCGGCAAAATGCCAAGGCAAGTTAGAAGGCTCGGGTGGGGCTGGGGATTAACAGGTCTAGGTTAGAGGCATCTAGGAGCTTAGTGGACAAGACTGCTGGGTCAGTGGATCAAGTTTGTAATGCAAACTAGAAATACATACCAAAGCTGGCTATGCATATAAGGTGTTCGATAGAATGCCAAGGGCATCTAGGTAACTCTTGGGGTGGCCAAAATCTCTTGATCATTGTCTCTCTAGGTGTAGAAGATGGTGACAAGGTTAGTTGGGCAAACCTAGAAACTTGCAAGTGTATGTTTTTGAGAAAATCAAATCTGGACAGAAACTAAAAGGCATTATTGCATGGACCAAAAATGTTCCAAGTGGTCCAATCTCCTGGACTTAAGGGGTTTATAGGGAGGACTACAAGCAGGAAAAAGCTCAAGGTTAAAAGGGCAAGTTAGCATAGGGATGTAGTAGAAAATGCCAATGTGGACCAGAGAGCAAAAGTGGATGTTTTGCTCAAATTTCTCAAAGAACACCAATGGGTTTTTGCATAGAAGTGATGTAGGGACTTCACATGACATCCCCAAATTTTGGTAATTTTTTTAAATAAATCTATCAAAGGGTTGTAGTGCAAATAGGACTTTAAAACTAATGAAAATTCACTTTAAGTGATAAAGCTAAGGGGAAAATAATTATGCAAATAAATCCACTGATAAAAGAAATGTTTTTCATGAGAGGGCAAACAAGTCCAATAACATATTTGAGAAGTTTTCACCTGGGGTAAAAACTCCTTAATAGCAAAAGAAAGAGTGGTTCTGAAACCAAAGACAACCCAGAAAATGAAAGGTTTAATTCCCTTACAAAATTTTGATTAATAAATCAAGGTCAAAATTTTGGGGTGTTACACCATGTGGCTCCATTCACCTTCCACATCCTCTCTTGACCTCTCCTATGTCATAACATAGCTTTAGAAAATTTTCTTTCAAAGGAAAATAATCATTTTCATTCTGAAAATGACTTCTTTTCACTTCTGTCCCAAAGCAACCCCTCTTTTTATTTCTCAGAAAAATCTGAGAAAATTCCCACAACTCCTTTTCATCATGCCTCGTCACTCCATGCAAAAATATCTCATGAGTATGTGGAGTATTGTTGCTCTACAACCTCATTTGCATTTTCCCTCAAAATGCACTTTACAAAGGAAGTGTATTTTTCTTGATCCAATGAAGCTGATTTTTCTTGAGCTTCATTACCTTCCTAAGTAAAACTTAACCTCCAAAGACCAGCACTAAACTCCTTCTAGAACCTATCCAAAAATTGCTCACAAGTTTCTATACAGAAACTTGCTCCCCCTCTCATGTCTATCTTGGCTGGCATGGCAGTGTGCCATCCACGTCCCTCGACCCCTCACTGCATGAAATACACACCAGACACGATTTGAGCAGCTCAGGCCGCGTGATGCCAGAGTTCATGCAGTGATCGCGCGAGGACAAGGCCGTTCTGTGCTCGTCCGCGTCCTGCCACACTGGCTGCATGAGCCAGGGAGCTTTCCCCCTCTCTCACTAGCGCTAGTCGTCACCGAGCGCCACTTCCAGATCCCTTCGGCGAGCCAGAGACCCCTCCTCCCCTCCCCCAATAAATACAGCTTGTCCCGCCCCTCTCCGAGCACCAAACCGCACTCATATAACCTCCACACCTCCGCGACTAGCCGCGGCCAGGCCAGGCAAGCCTCTGGCCGCCATTCCCCTCTGTCGCTCACCGACGATCCAAGTCTTCTGCTCTCTCCCACTCCACTGCCTCTCGAGCTCCACCCTCTTCTCCGGCGTGTTCCTGGTGGTCCACTGGTTCGAGCTAACACCTCTGGAGCCCCTGGAACTGCCTCTCATCGCTGGCGTCTTCTTCTCCAATGAGCTCCGCCCGCTGCAGCCACTGGAGACGACCACGCCGACCTCTTCTAACCACCTCTTGCCACGTTTCGGGTACATGTAGGTGCGCCGTGACCTTGCACATCCATCTCTCCCTTCCATGGCGGCCGTCGAGCTCTTCTCGCTAGCGTAGGCATCAGTGACACCCGCCTCCTCTGTTTCTTCTCGCTCCCTCTCTCTCACCTGACCAGACGGGCCCGCTGTCAGCCTCATAGCGCACGCCTGAAGTGGTATGAGTGGAGGCGTAAACCCTGGAATACGTCTTTGACGTCAGCCGCTCTATTTTCTTCTTCTAATATTCATTTTAATTCAATATTTTGACTCAACCTTGACCATCTATAACTCCTATTCTATAAGTCCAAATGAGTTGAATCTTTTTGCACTAATTTTGTCTTGCTCTTCTCTTTCAGCATGCAAAAGATGAGATTTTTTGACTGCTGTAAATATTTTCTGTGGTATTTAAATGTGGTATGTGACATTTTATTTTGTCATTTTTAAATGTTTTCAGAAGGATAAACTTGCCTTGAGGAGATCCAGGAGGAGTGTGAACCTCCTCTGTGCTAAGAAAAGCCATCAAAAATATTATCATAATGCCATTTCAATAATCATGATTTTCAACTTGAATATGACTTATTTTCATGCATTTAAATATTTGATTAATCACAATAATGCTAGTTGCATGTTTTTGGTACGATTGTCTAGTTTTCCAGTAGCTTACGAGTGCATGATCTAGTATGTAATATTGGAGTTACTTTTAGCATGATCTTGAGTAGAATATTTATTAGTATTATTTGTTTATGGTGAATATTATTAGCATATGGTAGAATCAAGTTCTTGCTATGATTACTTCATGTCCAATAGTGTGTTAAGTGGTTTAGCTTGGTCAAGTTAATGCAGTAGTCTTGATAAGATCATTGAGCGTGAGTAGTTGCTTTCCGATATCATGATGATATGCTTGCATAGATCCATTTTAATGGAACACTATGGATCGAGTATTTTTATTTCATGTTTAATATGTTGAATAATCCAACTTGAACATAATGTTGATCGAGTCATGGTGCCACCGAATCGAGCTTCCGAGTGCAACCACATTTGCCTTTGTGGGAAGGCCCTTATTCAGTCCGTTGTCATGCCTCTGATCGGTGCCTCCAATGAGGGAAGGTTATCCGTGTGCGCTACCCTGGCCTGGTAGGTAGGCTTAACCTTGTGTGCCCGCTGTTGTTATGGTACCCTGTCCCCGTTTGGGACCATTTATGTTTTGCCACGACGGTGGCCGTTGGATGTCCGGAGTGGCATCGGGGCCACCCATAACTTAGCCCAATGGGGAGTTGGTCGGAGTGGCTGGGAGAGTGTCATGGCAATGGATTAGTTCTGTCAGAATGCCGTTGGTCCACCTAAATGAGAGTGTGAGGCCATGGATTCCGTGGTGAGGGATATAGTGTACTAACCTCTGCAGAGTGTGTGTTTAATCTATCAATAGCCGCGTCCCCGGTCATGGACACAGTTCATAGTGGGTCACACAGTGGATCAACATAAATAAGTTAACATGCACACTAAGTGAACTTGTGGCATTGCTATGATGGATAAGTTGTTGGAACGATAGTGATGGTTTCCGTTGTTATCTAGAGGTGATCACCGTGATGATGATGTGGTTTGAGGTTGCGAGGTAACCATGATGGTAAGCGAGTCTGAGGGACTCTAGTAACGTGCATATTCACTTAATGAGCATCATGAGTAGTTCTTGCATTTAACCTGCTTAATCGTCATGTTATTGTTTGTCATTATGCTTTATTTGTTGTGAGATTGCAAGTACATTCAATGTACTGACCTGGCGTGTCATGCCAGCTTTCAGGAAAGTTGTACCAGATTGGAGTACTACCCGCGTCTAGGCCGTGTCCACGTCGGTGTCCATGTGCTATGGAGTTTCGCTTCATTGTTCTTCCGCTGCCGCGTAGTCGTTCTGTCGTAAACCGAGGCCCCTCTTATGTTCATTAAATAATGTTCATATTGTCCAGCCATACCGTGTGTGCCTCTTGGCCTCGCTACTTGTTGTAATATGGAACCTATGTTCTCGCTTACGTCAATAAAGTTGTTGCTTTTCTGTACCAAGTTGTTGTGTGTTGCCAGAAGACTAAATCTTTGGGCTAGCAATGCAAGGTAAACCGGTTGCTCTGAGCCGGGGTGCCACAGTTATGGCATCAAAACTATCCCAGACGTAATTATTTGTATCCAAATATAGTCATAATTATTTGTATTCAAACAATTAATTGGATATTTTATCCAAATATAATTATTTGTATCCAAATATAACATTTTTATTTCTCACTAATGATTCATAAATGTTAAAAATAGGCCGGAATATTGGGTGTAATGAGTGATTACTAAAATTAGATCATTTGTTTTCAATATATACATGGGGTGTGTGGTCAGTATATGCTTCCTCGGATACTATATACGCAAAAAAATATCTCAATAGGAGGACTCACTTCTATGGCGAAACTTACGATGAATGGAAGCAAGGTGGTCATGCTTATGATAGTTATCCTCGCATGTACCACAATTCATTCGCAGTGTAAGTATACGGAAATATTCATGTGGAATATGATAAACTTTTTATTGTATCAATTTTTTTGCAAGTGTATAAAAAATTATCAATCTCTCTGTAAAAAAATATAAAAGTGTTTAGATCACTAGTGTTATATTTTTTCTCGCTCCTCGAAGAACCACTAACACGAAAGCTAGCTGACATGTACATTATTGTTTGCATGCAGGTCGAACAGTTGAACAGATGAACAACAACAAGGTCCAAATGTGCACATGCTCACGAATAAATGCAGTTTACTGCTGCGACCTAGGAGGTGATTGCTTTCAAACTATAGAACAATGCCAAAAAGGTTGTGCTCCTGGATGCAAGCGATCTCGTACCTTGACACAGCCATGTGCAAGTGTTACATATGATTTATGATGAGAAATATGTCATGACCATATTGAAATAAAATTACGATGAGATGTAATGTTGGTGGTTTCTTACATATAAGATTCGCATATACTAATATTTATTTTGCATGGTATCATATGTGGCTGGATGATTAGGACCAAGTGGTCACGGTTTGGAGCACCTAGGTGCCTAGGCTCCTTGCCTTATGTCCGTTAGATCTTAGACTGATGCATGCATATTGTAATGGGCGGGGGTATTAGGCGCCTTGTATGTATGCTTTATATTGAAGTAATTGGTAAGTACCAATAGATATAAGACTGATTTATTTGTCTTAAGAACATCTACAACTGGACATAGAAAATATGACCCCTTAAACACCCATAGTCGTGCCTGGTCAGTGACCAGGCGTGCCCGTTTAGAGACGCTACTCAGCCGTCCGCACAGCCATACTCCTCATTTTCTCCATCATAAGTCCGATCACTAGCTGCCATGGACACCCCGTCCCCCGCCGCCCCTGAATCCGCCACCCGGACAGGTTCCTCCCCTCCTCCGCCGGTTCCTCCAACATCTGTGCCGCGGTGGGTGATGGGGACATGTACTAAGGGCAGGGTATCATGCCTGACCTACAGACCCTGCCCTAGGACTCCATGCACCCACTGCTGGGCCCTAGGGCCAGGCAGGCATTCACATGCTCTACAATCAGAGACGTATACTCAGAAAATGTTAACCACTCAAAGGGCAACGTTCCACTCGACCGGCCTTCTTCACTCGACCGAACCTATCAGCACTCTGATGAAGAAGGCCAGGAGACTCCCCAGAAACGCAATGGCTAGGATGTGCGTCCACCCTCATCAAGTGTAGTTATTACTCCTGTTACCGGTAACAGCGTCCTTAAACCCCCCCTTAACCCGTGGCAACGACAACATTCATGGGGCGTATGCATACTCTATATAAGCTTCCCCCTGTTCCATGGAAAGGGTTCGCAATCCATTCTACCATACACTCCAATCTATCAGCTCCAGAGCACCGATGGATAGGGCTATTACCTCCACCACGAGGGGCCTGAACTCGTAAATCCGAGTGTAAGAACATTACAAAAAAAACACTTCCATAATAATACGTGTTTGTCACAGTAGGTCACGTTTTCTATCATGCTTGTACATCCATAACAATTTTATGACAGAATCAAGATAGTCATACATGTGCTGTCGTAGAAATGTTCCATGACAATACCACAATTATCATAATGGAAGTGTACATTTCCATGACAATAAATGGCGTGTCATGAAAGTGTTTTTGTCAAGGGTAACCGACATGTGGCATCCACCATAATAGGTCACCGTTAAGCTATCGGGTTCCGGTTTGGATCCAATAACCCATTAACAGCCCTGACCAATGGGGATTTTCCACGTGTAAAATTCTTATTCGCTGGAGGATCCACATGTCGGCTCAGCGTTGGGACAGATGTCATCCACTCATTGTATGGGAGGCGCCTATGATACATCGGCACGTGGCAAGGCCCAATAGTGGCCCATTTAGGTGAAAGAGGTCGGCCTAGTTAAAATTAGCAGGCCAACCCATATAGGGCCTACTCATGTCTGATCCATTTAAGCCCACGGCCCATACGAGATGTGCCAATTTGGCCCGTCAACGACCCATTATCTATTTGACACCATTGCAGCCCATCGTCAGTTAGAGCCCGTTAACAGCCCACTATATATTTGGGCTAAATATCGCCCCCATGTGGTTTCGGCATGTTAACGGACCATTCGAGGGATGGGCTAATTTTCAGGATGTATGTCTTTCGGCCTGTTAGCGACCCATCTAAGTGTTGGGCCAATTTCCAGCCCAGTGTGTCTTTTAGCCCTTTGACGGCCCATACATGAGTTGGGCCATTTGTAGTCGGACCTGAGTTTTGGCCTGTTAACGGCCCATAAATGAGTTGGGCCATTTGCAGTCGGGCCTGAGTTTTGGCGTCTTAACGGCCCATGCTCTTCATGACCAATACCAGCCCGGTTTCACTTTCGGCCTACTAAAGGCCCACAACACAGTTGGGCCATATATAGTCCAACCTAACTTTCGGCATCTTAACGGCCCATGGTCTTCATGGTCCAGTATGAGCCCTCTGTCACTTTCGGCCCGCTAAAGGCCCACAATATAGTTGGGCCATATATAGGCCGACCTTAGTATCGGCCTGTTAATGACCCGTGAAATCAAATGGGCCCACTTATTGCCTTCTTCGATGTAGGCCTATTAACGACCCGGGAGGTAACAGGGCTGAGCATTAACTGCTGGCTTGTTTCTAGCAGCCTAATAGAGCTTTCGTCCTGGTTACAGCCCATTAATATAATGTGCCCAGTAGAGTTCGAGCATGTCTGTAGGCCCAATTAGATAACGTCGATTCCGGCCCAGCTATAATTTGATCCCATTACGACGAGCATCAAAGGCCTATGAGAATTTTGGCCCATGCGAGCCCATTAGGGAAGCCCATTAAGGGCAGTGGGTCGCTTCCTTCATTTGTGCCCACGACTGTTCGTAAACTATTAAGTTCACTACTTTTTTTCCTTCCTAGCGACCAGTTAGCTGGAATGCGAGGTGCGCTAAGCAACCGTACGGCATACAAGGAAAAACGTTGCACATACAACATATAATACAGGAAATTACATCCACTTGGCAATCAAAGATTTATGCCAGTGCAAATAAATGAACAGAACTTAACGATGTACAACCTCACAATCTGCAACCTCAGCGCGAATGACATCCATAAGCATGTGAGCAAGTTCTTCCCTCTTTGCTACACTGTCTCTGAAAACATTGATCAGTTGTTGTTGCGCAAGAATGTGCACCTCTGATTCCTCCATGATTTACATGATTGCTTCAGCCATTAATTCATTCACAAACAGACATTTTTTCCGTTGGATTCGAGACAGAGGAAACTCAATAGATTCATATGGCAATTCTAGCAGGCTTGTATTATTAATAGTGGAGTGTCTCGACCACTGCATCATAACATAAATTAGGAGGGGAACCAAACAGATTAATCAAGAGTTATTGCCATATTATCTAGCGAAGATTTATTGGAAAGAAACAATGGGGTTTCCATGTTGTTTACAAAGTTTGTCTTCTTACCTTCACCAGCCTACACCAAATTAACACACTAGCGATGCGTTCATTAGCCAGGTCAGATAATAGGAAAGCAACATTGACACAACGAACATTTGGACAACCATACCACACCAGTCTACACAAAATTAACACAATATAGCACAACTATCATCAGCCAGGTAAGGTAATAGGAAAGCAACATTGACACAATAAATGATTGGGCAACCAGAACAGCACTATAATTTTGTAATGTGCATGATATGAGATAATACACTAATGCTGCTCAGTATGCAAAACTACCAGGCAGTTTTCCTTACAAAAATCAACATTGTCGCCATTAATTATACATTTTGCTACAAGTAAATTTAGATCAGATAAAGGTTGGATTCACGCCGATTAACAAAATACATGCTGATGTAAAAATTGAGTTATATACAACATGTACTTACATCAGCATTGGAGCATAGAGAATTCACGCAAGATACTTTCCTCGAACGCGATCTCACTTTAGAAAGTCTTGTATCCTTTAAGATTATTTTCTAAGAGAGAGATGGGTAATAAGCATGTCGAAAATATGATCTGAATGCTATAAAATTTCATGATGTGAGTATACACACACGCTTTTTAGAATGGAGTTGACATATTTATGCTGGACTGGAGCGGACTAGTTCTTTGGCCACTTGAATCTGCTTATTATCAGCAGGAATTGGGTTTCTCTATGCTGGAGAAGTATCTATAAACACTGGAGTTGGTTTACTATCTCTTGGCGTTTCGATTTTTGGCAAAGACCTTGTTTGTAATCCTTTAGATTCTAACATAGCCGTCTTCCCCTTGCATGCCTTATATAGAAGAATGGTGCTTCAGTTATAAAACATGCTACATTAGAGAGATGGAATAGGTACTAAAGAATAGAAAGGCATGACATATTGACATGTATTCCCCCAATCCGGAAATAAATGGATGTGTCTAGGCGTATTTCAGTTCTACATATATCAATTTTTATCCATTTCTGCGACATGTAATCCGGACGGAGGGAGTATGATGTAAGAGCTAGGGATACGACAAGACAACAGAGTAAAAAACACTAGTTGAATGCAAAATGTGTGATAGCTGAATACGTACAAAAAAACACTAAGGCAACATATGCTTGTATGATTGGGAAACTAATATGGCTTGCAATAGACCACTAGAACAACACTTCAATGTAAAAATAGCATGGTATGGTAGACAGATGAAGTACATACTGATGAATAACAATGCATAAGATATTCAGAAGCATGATGTCCAAACTAAGCAGATGGCATTGCAACAGAGTAGAATGACCGTACTTGAATTTGAAAACATGTTATCATGAATGGAGTAGGTACTAAAAACAAGAAGGCATGACATATTTACATGCATGATCAGCAAGCTAAGCACATGGCATTGCAACAGTAGATGCACTCCAGGACATGATATGCATGATGTACCCATATCACGGGCCAAGTTAGAGCAAGGACCTTGTGGGGGTGAATAAGAATCGGCATATTTCTGCAAGTCTTCTGAAGAACTGCCTTTACATGTTCCATGATATTGGGTATCATTGACGTCAAGTTTGTTGGCCATTACCTTGAGAGCTCTGACCAAAACCTCGCTCCCCGCCCGACCGTATTGCCGTGGTTGCGCCGCACCTGCTAATCCACAAAGACTCGCCGTCATCCAGATCCGACGGCAGAAGTACCTTCAACCCACACAACTCTAAGATAGCCACGTAAGCATTGCTTCCGTGGCGCACTTGTACCCCCGCGCACTTACGTTAGACACCAGCCAACCGAGAGCCAAGGAGCTCCGCCGCCTCGAGCGGTGCTGCTTCCCATTAGGAATCGATTGGCCGAGAATAAAAATTCAGATAACAGACGTCTAAATAAAGTGATTTGAGATGAGTGTATGACCTATCTTGCGGCCCCGTGAAATAGGCAGCTCCAGCTGCCGAGTCAGTGAGGCCGGCGCGGTTGTGGTGGTGGGAAAGTAGAGATTTCGCGACGGTCGACAGCTACGAGGAAGCAGCGTCGGGGCCCTGGATGCATCCGAAATTGGAGCCGCTCTGACGCCGTGCATAATGGTGGGGTGAATAGGATCCTTTATAGTTCACGCGGCCGTCGTCGAGGCAGCTCCGGCAGCACGGAGTAAGAGGCACACGGCCCGATGCACGATGAAAAACAGACAACGTCTCTCCAGCATTGGGGAGGAGGGCTACGGTGAATTTGGTGTGGTGGGGGTGCCATGGAGGAGGGGCTCAGGTTTCGCGGCTGGGGAGAAGGGAGCTTCCTGTGAGAAGGTGATTTGGCGCCCACGATGTATGAATGAGGAATTGGGAGGGGGAACCATGTCTTAAGGACGCATTTATCTGAAATGTGTGTGTGGGGGGGGGAGTTACAATTCTACCCCTGCCTTTAGGCTTCTTGGCTTGGGCATGTGTACTGAGGGTCGAGGATAGTAGAGTAACTTTTCTTCTCCCAAATAGTGGGCGCGAGCGATTTCGGGCGAGGAGCGCGTGTTTTGAAATAGTGGGTGCGACCGATTTTGGGCGTGTTTTGAAATAGTCGGTGCGAGCGATTTCTACAGTGGAGAGGGTGTTTTGCCACCCATCGTTTATGAATTATTCAACACCTGTCATTTCGGCCGAGGAGAAGGTGCGCTTGGATGAAGTTACGAACCTACCCTCGATGTACAACGGGCCAACTGATGCGTGTCCCACATAGGCCGGTAATTTCGCTTCTCCCATTTATTTGCTCGGGCGAATTCCACCGAGCAGATGGTGTTTAGCGGGTTGTTCAAATTTTGGGAGAACGAGCATCCACGTCTACCATACCAAGTCGATTTGAATCAAATTTTAAAATATTAGTGTAACATCCCAAATTTTCAATTTGGAATGTTATACATAGATCATACCTCATTGCATGCTCTTTGCATTTTTGTTGTGGCGTTCCCCGAAATTCTAAGCAACTCAAGGACCTACGGAGAGAGTTGGGAATTTTACCGTTTTGTATTTGAGTTCGCTCGAATACCGGTACAAGGATAGTGTTGGTTTTAATTATTTTTCTCTCCTAAAAATATTTCTAAATACAATATATGAGCGGAGATAATATGACTTCTCCAAAATAACAGAAATATTGGAGGAAAAATGTTAAAATCACTTTTGGAATTTTTCTGGATTTATTTGCGATTTTATTTTCATAGGAAAAATGCGCGTTTTTCAAAAGTGCATTTAGGTCCAGGAAAAATGTTCATTGTGTCCTAAATATTATTAGAGGATGCTGAAAATTTATTTCGGGATTTTTGGATTCCGTTTAGTATTTATTTCGTTAGTTTTGCTACGTCAGGACTCTTTTAGAAAAAAAAAAAGAACGACCCGACTCCGGGCCATGTTAGCCCAGGACTCTGGGCTTTATAAGCGCCAGCCCCGGCCCGAGGCAGCCAGCCCGCTCGCCCGCCTAACCCTAGCCGCCGCGCACCGCCGCCGCCTCGCCGCC
>LR738711.1:155855207-156045395 GCA_902687465.1 Secale cereale | reverse complement strand
CCCCTACTCAACCGCCGCCGCCTACCCCCCGCACCCTCCCCCACTCCACCGACCGCCGCCGCCGACCCATGAACTCACATGATTCATAAATATATTCAAATAGCAAATTTGATGATATTTTTAAAAAAATATTTTTGTCTTATAAAAAAATATTACTGTTATGATTTAAACAAGTTTGAACATATTTAAACACAAATAAGTATCAAACAGCATTTTAAATGCATAAAAAAATTTGTGGAGCCTGGGAATCGAACCCAGGACCTCCTGGTGGGAGAACTAGGTGCTAACCAGTCGAGCTAGTAGAGGGACTTGTTGTGTATGAGGTATGGTGGGAGATAACCTGTTGGCTCGCGCAGAAATCAAAAAAAATACTAATGGCGCTCCAGGGTGAGGTGCGCCATTAGTATGGACGTACTTATGGCGCACCAGGTCACGGTGCGCCATTAGTATTGTGCCCCATCCATATTGATGCCCCGGCCCACTACACCTCCCCCCTCTCTCTCCCTCGCCTCGATCCACTTCCCCTCTCCTTCCCCGACGCCGCCGCCCCCGTGCCCACGACGCCGCCGCCCCCCGCGCCCCCGAGCCCTAGCGCTCGCCGCCGCTCGCGCCGACGCCGACCCACGCGCCCCCGAGCCCTAGCCCTAGCGCTCGACAACGCCGCTGCCCCCCCGGGCCCCCGAGCCCTAGCCCTAGCGCTCGACGCCGCCCCACGTGCCCCCGCCGCCGGAGACTTGGAGCCTCGGAGCCTCGGAGCCGCCCCACGTCCTCGAAGCCGCCGCCTGAGACTTGGAGCCGCCGTCTATCCCCGCCTCCCCAAGCTCGCCGTCTCCCTCTGCCTCTTCTCGGTTAGTTCATCCATCATGCTACTTTAAGGAATTTTCTTGCCTCGTTTCTATGTAAAAAATAAAATAAAAAGAGTGGATGTGTTGCTTCCTTTGAAAACACAGGAAATTAGTAGTATTCCTAAGAAATTTTTCTAGACTAGAGGGAGAGAGCATTTACTAGTGCTGTCTCTGCTGGTTTTATATTTCTTAGGAAAAATGTGTATCAAATCTAGCTATGTGACAGAGGGTTCCTTAATTCTCTAGTTTGACTCCATCTATTTAAGTTACTTTTCTGCCAATTCTATTTTTAACTAGATGAATCGCCACCTATTTTGTTAGATAAGTGAGACAATAAAGTCAAAAGTTTTAGGCAATATGATCTAGCCATGTAGGAGGTATTGTATTGTAGTCCCTGTATCAGAAGAAAAAAAATTATGCAAATTAACAAAATGAATAATAAACATGTTCAAACTTACATCTGTAATTGTGCATTGGCAACTAAAGGTCTTCCGCCAGCCTCTGTTTATTTAGATTGCTACTTGATCAAGTAGTGACCACCGCATATTACTGACTAAATCTTTGATGCAATACTTAAGCATTTCCTACCATGACAACCTGAGGTAAGATACAGCATATCACTACAAGTCTACAAGCAGAAGTACCACTACATGCTACATGTTTTCTACTTCTTATTATCTAGACTAGATACACATTTCAATTTCAAGAACGCATGAAAGAAGAAGAAAATAATAAAACCAGCAGAGACAGCACTAGTAAATAAAAGTGCCATGTTATTTGAATTTTGAAAATAATAAAGAAGAAGAAAATAATAAAACCAGTTAGAAGTAACATTATTTAGAATGGAGTGGGAGGATGATGGATATTTTTCCATTGGAGCAACAAAAGTGCCATGTTATTTGAATTTTGAAATGGCCTGGGGGTGTGGGTTTGTGGGAGTAGCACTAGTAAGATGGATGCATTTGGACTATACTAGTAAATAAAAGAGATTGATTGGATCAATATTTTCCTTTGTGTCACACTCCACAGAGATAGCAGTCCACTGGGCAAAGCTGCCTCCCTCCTACGTACTGCTCTGATGAACACAGTAGTATAAATAAAGTGCATCTACATTGTCAAGGTAAGCAAAGAGCTCTAGTGGCTAGTGTTAATCAGGACAAGAAAACTTGTTTTTGTCGTGTGAGTAAGCGCAGGTAAATCCTGCTATTTAATCTCATCAAATGCTCGTAGAAGCAACCTTACTAAAATCGGTAGATAAAATATCTAAAAATGACCATGATAGAGCCATTGGGCTGAGCTAGCAAAGTAGATATGGTATGTCTGTCAGCTAGTTGTATGTTTAAGATTAAAAATACACTAGGTATCTGTGCGCTTTTACTCTATTCTGCCAATTTGCAAATAAAGCGGTTATTTTATTCTGAATACCAAGATTGCATATTTTTCCATGTGGGTCTCTGAAGTTTGATCCAAATCTGAGATAACATACATGTAAACGGGCGTCCTTAAATGACTGCAAGCCTTCGACATGCATTTTCTTTACTTAAATGCACACTGCATCTCCTTTGTCTTAATAATATTCTGTCCAATGATATCGGATTGTTTCATGATGTAACTGCGAAAGCAAACTGGAAATATATGCTTTTGCAAGCTATACATGTGCTTGTCTTGTTGCTGCTGCTTTAATTTGTTTGTACTGTAACATCTTATAGCTTCATTGGTCCAATCAGCTACTGGAAATATCCATGTTTAGACATGGCAGATTTCCCCACTTTGCACTGCTGGGTTTTGTCTCCGACCATCGTGTCGTGATGGTTTTGCAGGTACCCCGAGAGGCCCTTGAGTTTGCTGTAATGTCGATTAACTTCCGTTCCGGCAAATTCGGGTACTCCATATGTCCTATTTTCAGCAAAGGTCATGCTGAAATTTCCCGTGAATTTTAGCATGACTTTGCTAAAAATAGGACATATGGGGTACTTGTGACTAATCCATGGGCCGGGGTATCTTAGTAGTTAATTAAGTAGGATCAAGTGCCCCTTTATTCTACCTGCATTAAACCATAGGCGGCAATAGAGCCAAGTGATTAGGCCCAACTTAGAATTCTCCTTCCTAGCTTAGCTTTTAGGATGCCTCGGTGTCGACAAACCATTAATTATAAAACCTTGGCTTTTAGGGTGCCTCGGTGTCGATAAAAAAAAGCTTAGGCTTTTAGGGTGCCTCGGCGTCGAAAAACCCTCAATGATAAAAGCTTAGCTTTTAGGATGCCTCGGTGTCGACAAACCCTAAATGATGAGACCATGATCTTGTTCCTTGACAATAACCAACTTTTTGACCAAACTTTGTTCCTATTTAGAGAGAAACATGTCCAACAACGATGAGGCCGGGGGTTCGAGCGGCAAGGCATTCTGGGAGCTATCCCAGGAGATGGAGGAACAACCTCACTTGTATGAGGATGCCGCCTTCCCCACCGATCCTGAGACCACTGATGGTACCGCCGAGGATGACCCCACTGATGCCACCACTGATGGTGCCGCCGAGGATGCCACCACTGATGATGGCGGCGCACGCACAGATGGCAGCCAACCGAAGAGGCAACGGAAGGACCGGCGCCCGACCGTGCTCCGCACCCTCAAGGAGGAAGTTACTGAAGTGGACTCCGACGGGAATCCAACGGCGCCCGAACGAATAGTCAAGGGGTACTCGCTTCAGCTTGGGTGCATTCTCCGAAGCACCGTCTCGATCAACACCGAGAACCTGAGGCATCCTGACCGAGGGAATTTGCGCAACCTCCTCTTCACGAAGCTGCACGAACAATACAAGTTCCCCGCTGAATTTGAAAACACAAGCCTCAAAGGGAATAAAGTGAACAATGCTGCCCTCACGAAGATGAGCATGGCCCTGTCTACTTGGAAAAGCAATGTGAAGAGAATGATCGAGAAAGGTGAGAGTTATGAGAAGATCAAGGAGAAAAATCCTTCGATCACCAAAGATGACTACAACGACTTTAAGATCAATTGCTCGAGCACCGCAAACTCCGAATCAAGTCAGTGGGGGAAAGAAATGCGGGAGCTGAACTTAGGGGAACACACACTCGGTCCCGGCGGTTACAGAGTGGCGGAGCCTATATGGGACAAGGAGGAGGCGGACCATGCCGAGCAAGGCCTACCGCCCCTCTTCGATAAATACGGTGACAAGCAGACCAGGAACTTTGTCAGGGCCCGGTACAAGAAGGACCCGAAAACAAAGGAGCTTACCACGGATCCGAAGACCAGGGCGCTTGAGCTTGTTCTGGTAAGGAATACACCCCCGCGTAATTAGCTCCATATGGTTGCATTCTAATTAATGACGCCAAATTTCTAAGTGGTTCACATTCCTTCCACAGGCGACTGAAAGCAGTAGCGCGGGGTCAACTAAGAGCAACCCTTGGGACACGACTCTAAATAGGGCGTTGAATGTAATGAAGAACAAGGATAAGCTCAGTAAGCCGACGTCAGCTGGTCGTGTGGCCGGGAAAGGCTTGTCGACAAAATGGTCGTCATACTATAACGCTGGTGGGCGAAAGGAGAAAAAGACCAGCTCGGAAAGCCAGGCGCGCGAGGTTCAAGAACTCAAGGCACAGGTGGCGCGGATTCCGGAGATTGTCCAAGAGCAAGTGCAACAACAGCTCGGAGCGACGATCACCGCCATTGTGCCTACCATGATCGAGGGGTTGAGTGCGTGCATTGCGGGCGGCCAACAGGGGCCGCCCCCGATTCCTAGCTTCACGGTCAGCAACTCGCAGAACGCGATGGTGGGGCCATTGGTGTCTCCGGCGGAGGCGGCATTGGTGTCTCCGACGCCGGCACGGGAGCTTAATGCACCCGGGTGTACGCCGGCCGGCACCTCTGGAGCAAGCAGCCCCTCCGTTAACTACACGCCCGCCGTTGGCGGTGCCTCGACATTAGCCGAGCTCGACGCCATCATCACGGTAACTAATTAAGCCTCTCTCGGCCGAGGACTTCATCTCCTTGCCTTTGACTGGGCATCCCTGACGCCCTACATGTTTTCGCAGGGCGCCGCCGACGTTCCGTGCACTCTCGTGCACTTCGTGAACAACGAGTTGGTCGATGTCGCCAAGGGAAAAATCGTTCAACCGGGCAACCCCTTGTTCCATGGTACCCAGATGCCACCCAACTTGTTTAGGGTTCAACTGGTTCGGGTGCTGCCAGGCTGCGACGAGGTGTTACCTCCGATTCGACCCATCGGGGCCGACGATGATGACGTGATGACCCTCAGCGCCTGCCTGAGCTGGCCCCTGCTTTGGCCGAAGAGCCAGATTTGTTTGGGGGCGGGGGACACCACCCCAAAGACAACACCGCCAGTCGTGCCGGCGCCAAGTCGGCCCCATGGCAAGACCGCCGCAACGGTGCCGGACATCCCTATGCCACTGGATCCAAACATGCATATGGCACAGGATCAGAATGACGACGACGATGATACATTTGCGAACGTCGATCAGTACTTTGCCGATCATGGTACGGTGGCGACTTCATGGGGCCTCCTTCTCAAGAACCCAACCCAACAAAAGACGTGCGCGATTTAGCTGGTACCGCGGAGAAGCCAAGTTGCAATAGGCGTCGTCTGCCGTTCAGCTCTCAGGAGACGCCTCCAGCTACCGACTTCACCGAGCCTCAGATAGGCGAGGTGCAAAATATTATCAGCCCCAACACACTCAAGAAGGCGGTCTGTGAGCAGAACTCAGTCCCATTACAGGAGAAGAAGAAGGCACGCAAAAGAAAGACTAACAAGGGTGCGAGCCAGCCGACACCGAGTATGATCCGTGCTCAAGACGGCCCACCTTCACCTGAGGATGTAATGAGGAGGGTGCATGTGGCGGGTAGGCCGATGCTACCGAGAAATATGCTCGATGCTGCAACCGGTGCTATGCGGAGTCTGCTTGACAGTGTTCTTTCTTTGGAGAAGCGGCGTCTCAGAGAGAAGGATGTGGCATACCCGTTTTTCGCGGCCAAGGTGCCAGAGGGCAAGGGCTTTGTGGATAACTCCATCGGGGGTACGATCGTCCTGCGGTTTGATGACATCCACGCTATGTTGAACCTTCATCCGCTGCACTACACCTTCGTTCGGCTATTTTCGCTGAGTATGGAGATGCAGATCATTCGCGACAAGACCCCGGACATCGTGATAGTCGACCCCTTCTACATGCGTGCCAAGATCTTGGGCAGCGCTGGGGACCGGCAAGTCGCGAGTTCTTACCTCGAAGGCGTCATTCTGGCAAACCGAGATAAGGATAACTTCCTCGTGCCTTACTTTCCCGAGTAAGTCCTCCCCTCAACCGCCCCGTAACATATGAATTCTTAGATTTCGATCATTTTTCTTTTAACATTCCGTGTTTTCTACAGTGACACACATTGCACGCTCATCCTCCTAAGCCCCAAATATTCCATGGCCACATATTTCGACCCGGACCGTCAGTCGAACGTAGACTACACAAATGTCAAGAAGGTTCTTGATGATGTTCTCCCCGGCTACGCCAAATCTGGAGGCACCTTCACCAGGACAGTTCGTAAGTACGGCAAGCACGTGTTCTCCCACAATACGACATTCTGCTGCGTCAAGCAGCCGCCTGGCGGTCAGAAGGGTGCCTACTACGCCATCCATCACATGCAGGCGATCGTACGGGACCATCATCAACTTCTGCTACCGAGTAAACTCAAAGATTGGGCCGCGAGCGTGTCGGCAATCCAGGACGCGGACATCAGACAAGAATTCTTTCGCATCCAGTCGGAGTTTTTGGAAATCATCCATCAAGATGTCCTTCGTACATCGGGGCAGTTCTACCTCAGAAATCAACCGTCCAACAGTGACATCGACACAATGCTACAAATGCAGGCTGACAACGCCCGTGATTTCATGACTCCCACGATAGACGGCGGCTTCATCCACGCTCCGGTCCCTTGAGTCGAGTCGAAAGCAGTGATGCTGTGTCTAGTTCTGAAACATCGATTGACTCATGTTGTAATTAAACTTTAATGAACTTGTAGTATGTCTCTTTGGTTTCGAGAGTCGTTCAACTTATAATTAGATGTAATCGATGCTATTAATGTCTTGCTTTTCTCTTTCGATCGTTTTGTTGCATACTTATATATTGCTTATGTATTGTCTGTGAATTGGTACTAACGTTTCGTTTGGCTAGTGCATAGCGATGCCGTCGTATGTCGTGTACAAGGGTAAGGTTCCCGGAGTCTACGACGACTGGGAGGAGTGTCGGAGACAGGTTCACCGATTCAGCGGTAACAGTTACGAAGGGTACACCACTAGGGCCGAGGCCGAATCTAGATACGCCCGCTATCTAGCGGGAGAGGGGAGGGAGCGTTGGAGGAACCTGATGAAGACGAGTTTCATCGTGATGATGCTCATCGTGATGACCGCATCTCTCTTCTATGTGATGGTAGTTTAGATGATCGATATCGACTTGTAATGTGAAGACAAACTCGCTACTCGCGGTCTCAAGACTCCTACGATCGATATCGATCATCAAAACGATCGATATCAACTTATAATGTGATGCTACAAATGCAGGCTGACAACGCCCATGATTTCATGACTCCCACGATAGACGGCGGCTTCATCCACGCTCCGGTCCCTTGAGTCGAGTCGAAAGCAGTGATGCTGTGTCTAGTTCTGAAACATCGATTGGCTCATGTTGTAATTAAACTTTAATGAACTTGTAGTATGTATCTTTGGTTTCGAGAGTCGTTCAACTTATAATTAGATGTAATCGATGCTATTAATGTCTTGCTTTTCTCTTTCGATCGTTTTGTTGCATACTTATATATTGCTTATGTATTGTCTGTGAATTGGTACTAACATTTCGTTTGGCTAGTGCATAGCGATGCCGTCGTATGTCGTGTACAAGGGTAAGGTTCCCGGAGTCTACGACGACTGGGAGGAGTGTCGGAGACAGGTTCACCGATTCAGCGGTAACAGTTACAAAGGGTACACCACTAGGGCCGAGGCCGAATCTAGATACGCCCGCTATCTAGCGGGAGAGGGGAGGGAGCGTTGGAGGAACCGGATGAAGATGAGTTTCATCGTGATGATGCTCATCGTGATGACCGCATCTCTCTTCTATGTGATGGTAGTTTAGATGATCGATATCGACTTGTAATGTGAAGACAAACTCGCTACTCGCGGTCTCGAGACTTGTAATATAATGTTCTATCTTTGTTCGGTCTTTTCAATTCGGAGACTAATATGATGAATTGTATTCAGAGACTAATCTTCTATTGTATTCGATGAATCTGTTGTTGATGTGTGTTGTCTATATTGTGTCCAATTATACATTTTGTAACCTGTGCAAAAAACAGAAAATAAAAAATAATAAAAACCTAATATTCATACTAATGGCGCATCACATCATAGTGCGCCATTAGTATGCCAAAGGATACTAATGGCGCATCATTAAACAGTGCGCCATTACTATGCCGAAGTTACTAATGGCGCATCTTGTTGTTGTGCGCCATTAGTATGTCAAAGCACCTGGGTATACATGGCCCCCTAGGAGGCATACTAATGGCGCACTGCTGTATATACTAATGGCGTATCTGAGGTGCGCCATTAGTATACCAGATACTAATGGCGCACCAGAGGTGCGCCATTAGTAAAATATACTAATGGCATGGCACTAATGGCGCACCACTAATGCGCCATTAATGGCCAAATTAGGTGCGCCATTAGTAGGCCTTTTCCTAGTAGTGATTATCCGGATGTGTTTCCAGAGGAGTTACCTGGCATGCCACCGGATAGAGATATTGAGTTTTTGATTGAGTTGTTGCCTGGCACCGAACCAATATCTAAGAGACCATATCAGATGCCAGCGAATGATCTGGAGGAGATCAAGAAGCAGATTAAGGAGTTATTGGAGAAAGGATTTATTCGTCGAAGTTCATCACCTTGGGGAGCCCCAGTTCTTTTGGTCGAGAGGAAGGATGGATCTTTAAGAATGGTCGTTGATTATCGTGCGCTGAATGAAGTGACTATTAAGAATAAGTACCCGCTGCCGATGATCAATGATTTGTTCGACCAACTCCAGGGAGCGAAAGTATTCTCCAAGATAGATCTACGATCTGGTTACCACCAATTGAAGATCCGAGAGAAGGATATACCTAAGACAGCCTTCACCACACGGTACGGGCTATATGAGTATACGGTTATGTCATTTGGATTGACTAACGCCCCTGCCTACTTCATGAGTATGATGAATAAGGTGTTCATGGAGTTCTTGGATAAGTTCGTCGTGGTATTCATTGACGATATTCTGGTATAGTCGAAAGATGAGGAAGAACATGTAGAGCATTTGCGTTTGGTATTGGAGAAGCTCAGAGAACATCAGGTGTATGCCAAGTTTAGCAAATGCGAGTTTTGGTTGAAGGAAGTCGGACTCCTAGGGCATGTTATATCGGGAGAAGGTATAGCAGTGGACCCCGTCAAAGTGCAGGCAGTCACTGAGTGGTTGGCACCCACTTCAGTTGGAGAGATCCGCAGTTTTCTTGGACTCGGGGGATACTACCGGAGGTTCATAGAAAATTTCTCCAAGATTGCAAAGCCAATGACGACATTGTTGAAGAAAGAGACAAAGTTTGATTGGACTGAAGAGTGTGAAGAAAGTTTCCATGAGTTGAAGAAACGGTTGACGACAGCCCCAGTGCTGATATTGCCAAATATACGCAAGGATTTCCAAGTGTACTGCGATGCTTCATGCTTAGGACTTGAAGAAGTACTTATGCAGGATGGAAGAGTTGTTTCCTATGCATCCCGTCAACTGCGACCACACGAGTTGAATTACGCGACGCATGATCTGGAGTTAGCAGCTGTAGTGCACGCACTGAAAACCTAGAGACATTTCCTTATTGGAAATCATTGTGATGTGTACACGGATCACAAGAGTTTGAAGTACATTTTCACATAGAAGGAGCTGAACCTCAGACAAAGGAGGTGGTTGGAGATTATAAAGGATTATGATATGAAGCTGCACTATCATCCAGGAAAGGCCAACATCGTGGCAGACACTTTGAGCCGGAAGAGTTATGCCAATACCCTAGTAAAAGGAGGATTGCCACAAGAGTTAGCAGAAGATCTCAGGGAGCTTCATTTGGAGATAGTCCCTAGAGGTTTCGTGGCAACGTTGGAGGTTCAGTCGACATTGCTGGGAAAGATACGTGAAGCCCAGAAGGATGACAAGGAAATCGCAGATATAAGGAAACGGATGAGTGAAGGAAAATCCAAGGGATTTCGAGAGGACGAAAACGACACCTTGTGGTTTGAGGATCGAATCTATGTGCCCAACGACCCAGAGATCAGGAAATTGATACTGCAGTAAGCACATGATTCACCATACTCGATACACCCCAGAAACACCAAGATGTATTTGGATTTGAAGGAACGTTTCTGGTGGACGGGAATGAAGAAGGATATTGTCGAGTATGTAGCCGTATGCGATGTATGCCAGAGAGTAAAGGCAGAGCATCAGAAGCCAGCAGGATTGCTGCAGCCTATGTCGATACCCGAATGGAAGTGGGAGAAGCTTGGCATGGATTTTATCACCGGATTGCCCAGGACCAAATCAGGATATGACTCAATCTGGGTAGTAGTGGATCGATTGACAAAAGTAGCCCAATTTATCCCTGTGAAAACCACATACACCAGTGCGAAGTTGGCCAAGATATACATGACCAGGATAGTATGTCTGCACGGAGTTCCGAGGACCATTGTATCAGATAGAGGAACACAGTTCACCTCAAAGTTTTGGCATCAGCTACACCAAACTTTGGGAACGAGGCTGGAATTCAGCACCGCTTTTCATCCGCAGACCGATGGACAGACCGAGAGAGTCAACCAGATCCTGGAGGACATGTTGAGAGCCTGTGCGTTAGATTATGGATCTAGTTGGGATGATAATTTGCCCTACGCGGAGTTCTCGTACAACAACAGTTACCAGGCCAGTTTGAAGATGGCACCGTTCGAGGCATTGTATGGAAGGAGATGCCGAACACCGTTAATGTGGGATGAAGTTGGAGACCGACAGTTGTTTGGACCAGACTTGATCAAAGAGTCTGAGGAGAAGGTGAAGTTGATTTGAGATAGATTGAAGGTAGCTCAGTCCAGGCAGAAGAGTTATGCAGACTCGAAGCGCAAGGAGATAGCCTACGAAATCGGAGACAGAGCGTACTTGAGAGTATCGCCTCTGCGAGGAGTTAAACGTTTCGGAGTTAAAGGGAAGCTAGCCCCGAGATTTGTGGGACCCTATCGTGTCCTCGAACGCATGGGAGAGGTTGCCTATAAGTTGGAATTGCCTGAAGGATTGTCAAGAGTGCACAACGTGTTTCATGTTTCGCAGCTTAAGAAGTGCCACGCGGAGATGGCCGACATACCGCTTAGAGACATAGTACCCCTGGAAGCAATTCAGTTGGACAGTGATCTGACCTATGAGGAGAAGCCTGTTAAGATTCTCGAATTTTCGAGCAGAGTCACCCGTAGTAAGGTTATCAAGTTTTGCAAAGTTCAGTGGACTCACCACACCGAGGAAGAAGCCACCTGGGAACGAGAAGATGATCTACGCAAGGACCACCCAAACATGTTCTCTAGCCTAGTCGAATCTCGAGGGCGAGATTCATTCTAAGGGGGGTAGGTTTGTAACATCCCAAATTTTCAATTTGGAATGTTATACATAGATCATACTGCATTGCATGCTCTTTGCATTTTTGTTGTGGCGTTCCTCGAAATTCTAAGCAACTCAAGGACCTACGGAGAGAGTTGGGAATTTTACCGTTTTTGTATTTGAGTTCGCTCGAATACCGGTACGAGGACAGTGTTGGTTCTAATTATTTTTCTCTCCTAAATATATTTCTAAATACAATATATGAGCGGAGATAATATGACTTCTCCAAAATAACAAGAAATAGTGGATGAAAAATGTTAAAATCACTTTTGGAATTTTTCTGGATTTATTTGCGATTTTATTTGCATAGGAAAAATGCGCGTTTTTCAAAAGTGCATTTAGGTCCGGGAAAAATGTTCACTTTGTCCTAAATATTATTAGAGGACGGTGAAAATTTATTTCGGGATTTTTGGAGTCCGTTTAGTATTTCATTCGTTAGTTTTGCTACGTCAGGACTCTTTTAGAAAAAAAAAGAACGAACCGACTCTGGGCCGTGTTAGCCCAGGACTCTGGGCTTTATAAGCGCCAGCTCCTGCCCGAGGCAGCCAGCCCGGTCGCCCCGCCTAACCCTAGCCGCCGCGCACCGCCGCCGCCGCGCCGCCGCTCCGCCGCCGCCTCGCCGCCGCGCACCGCCGCCGCCCCGCGCGCCTCGCCGCCCACCGCCGCTGCCGCGCCACCGCTCCGTCGGACCCGCCGCCCGCCGCCGCCAGAACTTCGCCGGAGTACGCCGATTTCGAGGTAGCCATCGGTTTTTTAAACCGATCGGTTCTTTTCGTAAAACCCTAGATTCGTTTGTTTTTAGGTTTAGATCGGTTCAGTTTTCTTCGGTTCAGCTATTTAGCGAACGTTCATCCGTAAGTTAATTTTAACGAACGCTTTTCGCCCGTTAGCCGCAGACAGCGAACGTTCATTCGTTAGCCTGTTCGTCAGTTTTTTTTTTCGGGGTATTTATCCGCGATTATTTCGATCGCGATTTCTGCCCTGATCTTGTTTTTTGTTTTTCTTTTCGCTCGAGAGTCGGAATCAGGTGATTCAAAATCCCAGATCTTCGTATTGACGCCCTCTTTTCGTTTAACCAACTTGAACAAAGTCTTGGCTACTGTAAAATTTGACTTTAGACCAATTAGTAACCGGAGCTCGTTTTTTCGCAGTTTGAGTTTCGTTGCTTCTTTCGATTTGATTCTTTTTGCAAACCGGAGTTCTTAAGTTGAACTTTCTGGTTAGATCCTATCTTCTGGAGTTTTGTTTGTGCATCATTGCTTGTTTTCTTATGTATGCTATTGTTTGCTTGCGATAGAATACCCGGACTATGAAGCGTGCTACTACGAGTCTCTAGGTTTTGCGAATCATCAGCAAGGCAAGTAACACTTTGATCATACTTTTATTACCCAGTTTTTATGCATTAGATCAAACCCTCACACATTGCATGAGTAGGATCTCTTAACTTGTGGGACTGGGAAGTAGTTTGAGGTAGAACCTATTACCTGCATTATTTTCAAACCCTTGGGAGTTACTTCTACGTTTGCTTAGGTTGCTATGCTATGCTCGTAGACGTGGTTTGGGTTTGAGTGAAATCCATGATAGATGTGAGTTGTTAATTAAGGATTCAACTTAAGGTGGCTACTTGAATACACATCTGGGTGGATTGGTTGCAGGGCACCTGGAGAATCCAGTGTTGTCTTAGGAAATCCCGGGGTTCCGTGTGATTTTTCCTATGGAATGCCACCCAGGCTCAAAGGGATCATAAAACTATTCATGCTAGAAACTTCCGTGTGCAGCCACATACCAATATGGGCTCTGGAATAGTTGAGTAAGTTGTGGGAAACCTTTCCGTGATGGGCTAGCAGATGTAGAGGAATTGTAGGTGTACCAGCCTATCTATCCGGTTAAGGGGACCTCTTCCGAAAGACTGTGTCTCGGTCATCCGTTTCTCAAACACCATGCAGTGCGAGAAACCAAACGGAGGCGATCGAGTCTTGTGGGAAAAGTGCACAAACCTCTGCAGAGTGTACAAACTGATCATGATTAGTCGTGTCCCCGGTTATGGACATCTTTAGTATCTGGTACTTGAATTATTGGTTGATCTCATCACTCTATAATTTAATTTGTTGGGTTAATGATTACTTTAATTTGGGATTGAGTTGGAGGTAACTTCTCAATGATTTTCAACCTACCTGATAGTTAAAAATAAAATTTATTCCTTTGTTGTAAGGAAAAATTGGCTTTACCTAAAAACTTTAACCTTAGAGCCTCCAACAGCCAAATATGCATATAGTATAGCCTTTATTCTGTTACTTGCATTCTCTGTGTTATCTTGCCAGCATATTCCATGTGCTGACCCGTTTTCGGGATGCAACATGTTACGTTGCAGACTTTTCAGACGAGGAATAAGACGTTCTAGGTCGTGTGTCATGCACTCAGCTATGCCGTTGGAGTTGATGGACTCACTTATCTTCCAAGCCTTCCGCTGTTATTTTGTTAGATGGCCTTAAGCCATAGATTTTTGTAACAAGTTCTCACTGGAGACATTCAATGTAATAAGTGTGTGATTGCCACTGTGTTATAAATCCTTCAAGTATTGTGTGTGTCAGCATTACGGATCCAGGGATGGCACAGAACACAGAGACTTCGGTCCATTCGGATCGTGGTCGCTACAATTAGCTTGCCACTTCTTTTTTAGATGGTGAGATGATGCTCATGACTAATGTGTTTTTACATGCTCGTTACTAACGATTTACTATATGAAAAATAGTTGACCCACTCAAAAACGGGAATCAAACCCAAAATATAATATCTCGATTCAACGAAATAGCTTATTCACCAGGTCAAAATAGTGAACTAAATCCAAAATTGAACACCTCAATTGAGTAGCATGTTGCACAGTATTATAGTACTCCATAAACATGTTGAAAGTAAAATTAATGAACTTGTTTGATATGCATATCTCCGTTCATGTGTGGATTGCATACAACATGTTCTCCAATTCAAATATTTGATGCATAAATGCGACCTCCCCCTCTCCCGGGCTCTTGTTCTCTCTCTCGCCGACAATCTTCAATTCTATCACACGCATCCAAACACAAACCTTGTCGGTCCCTCTCCCTCTCTCTCTCTCTCTCTCTCTCTCTCTCTCTGTGTGTGTGTGTGTGTGTGGTGGGGGGTCTTTCTAGTTCGCATGCACACTCCATGTATAGGTCTCTCTGGCACATGCATATCTCACTCGAACTTGATAGACCCATCTAAAACTCTCACTCCCTCCCTTGTTCTCTCTCCATCTCACACGCACACACATAATCTCACGCCTAGCCAAGTATGATTGTCTCTCACTCAATTGTAGGCACATGCAGTCCCCCTATATGTATTTTACTAATTATTAGTCTCCATCACAAATGTGTGCATTGTCTGTTTCCCACACTTGGTTTATCTCGATTTCTCTCGGGGCATCTTTCTATCGCACACACATACCTCGTCCATCGATCTCCCACCCATATAGTCCGCTCACAATCTCGAGCGGATCTCTCTATCACAAACACACCCTCTCTCCCTCCCGTTGCGTCCATCTTCTCCATGCATCCCTCTCGACCTTTCTCCCTGGTTGGCGAGACCTCTATTGGACATGTGCTATAGGGGTATCTCTCTCCGTTGCAAACAATCGCGCACTAGCTATCTTCGTGTATCTCCTGACCTCGCTTTTCTTTCTCGGAGATGCATGCGTGATGTTTGCATAAGAAATGAACACTCTCTCTCTCTCTGATTCATCGTTTGTTATCCCTTTATCTTTCACACACACACACACACTCCTAGCACACTCACTCATTCTCCTTCACACGCACTTGATCTCTCTCGACTTAGGCACTCTCTCTGGTCCATAGCATATATATTAATTGAAAAGTCAAACATCACAAAGTTTGACCATGTACGTGGAGAAACACATTTACATGTAGAACAGCAAACATATATGTTTAGTTTCATCATGAGATGTAGTTTCGTATGATGTATCTTTGGTATTGTAGATATAAATAATATTTGCGTAAACCTGGTCAAAGTTTCTAAAGTTTGACTTCTAAAAAATTTATATCACTGCATTATCGAACGGATGGAGTATCTCTTTCCCCCTCCCATCGCTATCTGACGCACCACTGATCAGTCTTATTGGGGCTCCTCTATCTCTCTCAAACTTTATATCTCCTGGTTCACAAATACATGCTACTTCTCGATCTTGCGTTGTATTCCCTCGAAGAGGAAAGGGTAATGCAACACAGTAGCGTAACTATTTCCCTCAGTTTTTGAGAACCAAGGTATCAATCCAGTAGGAGACCACGCGCGAGTCCCTCGCACCTACACAAACAATAAGAACTTCAGAGCCAACGCGATAAGGGGTTATCAATCCCTTTATGGTCACTAACGAAAGTGAGATCTGATAGATAGGATAGTTTGATATTTTTGGTATTTTTGGATATAAGAACAGTGTCGGGGGAAACTGTCCGCCACGAACACCTATGGGACCGGAGCCCCTTGTCTGTGCGGTACGAGGGCGGAGGGAGCACAAAGAGCAGATCGTAGCGAGCACGCGGGCAGTTTTACCCAGGTTCGGGCCGCGGTAGACGCGTAAAACCCTACTCCTGCTTGGTGGTGTATTGAGTTTGAGCGCTCGGGAGCTTGAAGAAGCAGCTACACCCAGCGCGAGAGTGATCTAGGTTCCGAACCCCCTCCACGTTGTGCATGGGCCTCCTTTTATAGTGTAAGGGGTCACCGACAGGTATCAACGTAGGAGAAAGGGGTAAAAACGTAAAAGAGGTGGTAGTTGTAACAGTGCGGGAACAGTGGAGCTACAGTACAGAACAGTGGTCTATACCTACTTTAACAGTGGGGGACAAGGGCATTCAATGCCCGTCGCCGTCGACCCCAAAAGCTCCCGCCCTGGTGCCTCCGTCTGCCACGGCGATGGATCCATCACCGTGGAGCGCCACCGTGTCCCCCAGGCTGCACAGCCATCCGCCACGCGTCCCTGGATAGGCCCCAGGGTGACGCGTGGGCCGATGAGCTGGAGCGCGGGGACACAGCATAGCCTTCCCGGCAAGCACCTTGCCGGGGCCTTGATCTTGCCGGGCCCGGGAGCTTGCCGCTCCCCGGGCCCTTGCCGGGTCTTCTATGATAGAATCTTCTAGTCTTCCTGGCAAGCTCCTCTTGCCAGGGCTTTGTGCTAGTGAGGTAATCTTGAGCCTGGTACGGCCTTCCCGGCAAGCTCCTCTTGCCGGGGTCTCGATCTTCTGTCTTGTATACTTTGTTTTTGAATGGTTTGACAGGGAGCAGGAAGGTCTCCGACAAGCACGCGGTAAACCCTGCCGCGGGAAGCTGCAGCTGCCCGTGCACAAGTTGGGGTACTGAGGCACCCCTACCTTAGTACACCGACAGGAGCCCCCGGGCCTGGGCCACACACGGTGCCGAGCGCTGTTGGGCCAGGCCCAAAACAGTGCACGGGCACCCGCGGCCCGCGGCGCGCCGAATCCACTTCCGTATCCGCCGCATCCCCCTGTAACGGCACGCGTCGATTGCGGCGCCGTGGGATGGGACGTGCCCACGATCTCTTAATGGAAAGGGCGAAACGCCCCCCACTTCCCCATAAAAGCAGAGGAAACGGGCGCGGTTCCCCTCCTTGCGCTTTCATTGCATCGTCTTCCTCCTCCAAAGATTCTCTCTTGCGCTCTGCCTCCACACCTCCGCCGCCGCCGAGCTCCTCGTTCCCCTCCTTCCGCCGCGTCCGCCATGGCCCCAAAGACCGACAAAGCGAAGGCGGAGAAGTCCAAGCGGGAGAAATCGGAGCAAGCGGCCAAGCTCGTCGCGTACCGGAAGCAGCATCTCGTCTTCCCGCCGAAGCTCGGCGTGCGGGAGCTCTGGAACAAGTATTACTTGTTCTGGGCCAAGAAGACCGACGCGCATCCCCGCACGCGAGCATATCCGGCCGCCGCCAAGGACAGCTATCCCGGCGGGTACTACTTTTTTGCTGCCTTCTTTCATTGTGGTCTCTGTCCTCCTTTCTCAAACTTCTTCTGCGACATCATGAACACATACGGCCTCCATCTGCTTGACTTCACCCCCAACGCCATCCTTACCATGGCGGTTTTCGCACACATGTGCGAAAACTTCATAGGAGTCCACCCCAATGTAGCGCTCTTTAGGCACTTCTTCACTCCTCGAGCCGAGGCCGATGCCCCCCTCTCCGGAGGAATTTCTTGGGTCTTCCGTCTCAATAAAAAGGGTGCGTACTTGCCGGGGGAGCTCCGCGGCAAGTGGGAGGAATGGCGAGCGGAGTGGTGCTGGATCGTCGAAGACCAGCCGCAAGCCTTCACCGCGCCGCGCACAACGCCCATCGTGCGTGGCAGGGACTGGAGTGAGCTAGACCCCGACGATATCAAGCTCGACATCGCCCTCGTCCGGATTCTTCGTCTTCGGATGGCCCAGCTGTCAGTTGCTGAGGTGGGCGCAGATTTCCTTCGCCGGCGCATCGCCCCTCTCCAAGACCGGAAGAGGCCGGCCTGGGAGTACGGCGGCCCGGCAGACATCATGAGGCTGCGCCCCGGGCTCAACTTCAACTTCACCACGCTGGAGCTGAGGGGAATGGTCCGGGAACTCTTCAAGTACGACCCGACACACCCCGAGTGGTTCAGGACTCCCCGGGGAGTGGTGCCGCTCTGCAACAACATTGTCAGGGATCGGATCCTCGCCATGATGCCCATGTGTGACTCGCACGGCGTGGACCGCACGTGGCTTGCTCCGAAGCCCATCGACGTCCTCAACTTCTACGACAACCTCGCAGAGGTGGCGAAGAACAAGGAGGACCTCAAGCTGCACACGCGGGACACCACCGACCAGGAGATCGCCTACATAGCTTCTCGGGCTGAAGAGGCCGCCGCAGCCGCGGCGGCAGGAATTTTCGGATACTCGCCGGAGGAGGCGGAGGCTACGGACGCGTCCACCCAGGCGGAGGAGGCGGAGATCCGCAGGTTGCTGCAGCTCCCTCCCGACGCGCTCGCCGGAGTCCCCTCCCTGAGGCACTCCGGAATCCATGGAATCGCGGCCGAGGCTGCGGCAATGGAGGGTGCCGTCGGAGGGAACAGAGGCGCCGCGAGGGGCGGAGGCGCCAAAGGAAAAGGGGCCGCAGCGCAGGACGCTGGGCCCAGTGAGCCGGCCGGGGAAGAGGAGGAGGAGGCCGAGGACTCCGGCGGATCCACGGAGTTGTACGCCGACGACCTCTCCTCGTCGGAGAGCTCCCCGCCCCCGGCAAGCCCAAGGCAGTCCCCACCGAAGCGTCTCCGCAAGACGGCGACGGGGGAGAGGGCGCAGGCGCCCCGGCAACAGCCAGCTCGCCGGGCAGCTCCCCGGGGGAGCCAAGCCGCGCCAAGGCCGACCGGCGCACCAGCCGTAGCAGAGGCGGCCCGCGCGCGGACCACGACGGAGGCGCCTCGCAGGCCGGCGCCGAGCCGGCAGGGGTCTTCTCGGAGCGGAGCAACGGCTCCGCCCGCTCCTCGGGCGCCGGCTACCACTGGGGCTGGGTCTTCACAGCCCCCAGCCCCAGGGACCACCAAGCGCGCGAGGGAGTCTTCATCTTCCGCTCCTCGCGCCGACGGGCCGACGGTGGAGTACGACTTCTCCGCCTTGAGCGAGGACGACGAGGAGGACCAGGAGTAAGGATCCAGGGCCTTACATCTTCTCGATTTCTGTCTTGATTTTTTGCTAATGCTGACTCCGTTCATTGCTTCTGATTTCAGGACCCTGGCCCATCGCGCGGCGAAGAAGGCCAAGGCGCCCGAGGCCGAGGTCATGGAAGACTCGGCAGCTGCGGCAACAGGAGGCGTGCCGGAGCCGAGCCTGCCGGACCCGAGTGCTGCTCCGAGGAGCAGCCCCCAGCGCAGCCCGCAGCGCAGCCCCCAGCGTAAGTCTGGGGTTTACTCTTTTCGCTTGTCGGGGTACGCCTGAGAATTTGGTCTTGTCTTCATATCTTGATGTTTCTTGTCTTGTTTTGTGCAGAGGTGGAGCCACAGCGGGAAGAGCGCCCGGAGACCATCGTCGAGGAGCCGCAGGCCCCGCCGTCCCCGCCAAGGCCTAACTCTCCGGCAAGGGAGAGTGCTCCGCCAAGGGCGGGTACTCCGCCAAGGCAGAGTACCCCGCCAAGGGCGAGCAGCCCGGCGAGGGTGGCCACTCCGACAAGGCCGAGCTCCCCGGCGAGGGAGCCCGCCGTGGAGGATGTCCGCCAAGGTATGTCTTGTGATTTGTCTTCTTGGCTTCGTCTCTTTTTGGATATTTGCTTGAATCTTGAACTTCTTTTTCTTCTTCTTCTTTTTAGATCTTCCTCCTCCTGAGCCTATGGAGACGGAGGTTGTCAACCTCGAGGAGGAGGGTGCGCAGGGCGGCGGCGGTGACGTCCCCGCCACCGAGGAGATGGCTGAGGCCGCCGAGCCGGCCGTGCAGGAGACTGCTCCAGCTGCGGACGCAGCGGCCGGGGAGGGGGACGGCGACCGCACCGCCGACCCGGAGGCGGCGGGAGCATCAGATGCTGCACCGGCCGCCGACCCCTCCGCCAGTAAGGAGCAGGGGTACTATCTTGAGGCCCCCAACGGCGTCTTCATCCAGATGCCTTGGGGGTCTTCCTCGCGAGCTCCCGCGGAGGGCGAGGCGTTTGACGGAGAAGTCCTCGCCTCCACGGGCTTGAAGATTGTCGAGGCGCCCGGCGGGAATGAAGGGCCCGAGGAGGAGAAGTTGCTCCACCAGCTCCTGGCCCTTTACCGGGCCAGGCAGGCGAAGCTCACCTCCCGGGAGGCCCTTGCCGCCAAGGCCGCCGCGGAAATGGAGAAGCGTGCGGCGGAGCTCAGCGCCGCCAACCAGGCGGCCCTCCGCGAGGTGGCGGAGGAGCGTGAGCGTCTCGCCGGCGAGTACCAGGAGTGGGTGCTCGAGAAGGCTGAAGCTGAAGAACAGCAGCGGCTCGCCGGGGTGGAGATGTCCCGGCGAGAGGGAGAGCTCGCGCAGCGGAAGGTCGAGCTCGACTCCCACGAGGAGGACCTTGCCGCTCGCGAGGCAGCCCTTGGCGGGGAGCTGAAGGAGGCGAAAGCCGCCGCGGTTGCCGCGGAAGACGCCAAGAAGGAGCTCTCCGCCAAGGTTGTGCAGCTGGAGAAGGCGCTGAAGGTGAGCGCGGAGAAGGTTGCCGCGCTTGTCACGGAGCGCGAAAAGGACGCCCACACAAACTCTGAGCTTCAGGTGAGCCTTTCCAAAAGGGGCGACGAGTTGAAGGCCGCCAAGGACTCCATCGAGGACTTGGAGCTGAAGGTCACTACTCTGAAGGACTCGCTCGACGCTGCCCGGGCTCAGGAGACCAAGCTGAAGGAGGAACTCCGCAAGGAGCGGACCCTGGTGGACAGCGTCAACAAAGCATCCGAGCTCTTCCGCCAGACCATTGAGGTATGGACCGAAGACTTGGTTTCTTCTGCGTCCAACATTGACCAGGAGCTGCTGGCGTTGAAGGTTGAACATCTCATCTACTCGCCGGATCCGGACCTCCCGCACAGCGCCAAGCTCAGCCTCTTCTTCAGAGGGATCGCGCCGGCCCTGGCAGGTCTCCGGAACCAAATCCCCGCGCAGCTGGCCGAGGAGTCGCGCCTGCTCTGCGCGGGAACTCTGGAGCGGGTGCTGACGAAGATCGTGTACCGCAATCCGGGAATCAACTTGACCAACGTTCTTTGTAGCCTGCCGGCCGATGCGAACACGGAGGCCCTGAAGGAGCGGGTCGCCCACATCATCGCCAAGGTGGCTAAGCTCGGCAGGAAGGAGGGCGACCGTGTAGATTAGGGCTCCATTATCTTTATCTTTTTGTTGCTGCACATTATGTCATGAACTCATTAGTCCATCGCGACAAGTTATCCTTTGTAAGATATTTATTTTGATCAATCAGCGCAATGTTATCTTCCTGGTTCCAACCCTTGACTTTGTATGTTTTTCACCCTACGCTCCCGGGGAGCTTGCCGGCAAGGGTCCTTGCCGTGAGCGCTGAGTGCTGGACTCTGAGCAGCCTGCTGGCCAAGGTCTCACCGGCAAGCAACCTCACCGCGGCTAGTCGCAACGCACTTAGCTTGCTGAGCGTACTCGGAAATGAAGCAAGGGCGCGACACTTGTCGCAGCTCACTTAAATCGTTGAGTGAACTCGAAAACAAGATAAGGGTGCGGCAAGCTACGGGTAGGTTCCTCCGCGCACAGGTTTTCCATACAAAGTGTGATTGTTCAAGGAAGACAACTAAAACTTAAAATTTGAACTGGTCAAATTCTAACAACTTATCTTTCATATGCTGCTTGCTTATATTGCTTGCTTTCTGGTAAGGCTTCTCTTTCTTGAACAGCACTTGGTTCCTCCTCCACCTCCTTCCCCCCCGGCAAACTTGTGCGCGAGGAACGTTCCTTCTGTTTAAGAGGAAAGAAAAGGGAGAGGGAAACAAGTATATGGCCTTTCGGCGTGCTAATGCTTACCGTATACTTGAGTGTTGCACCAAATGCCAAACAAAACATGCAAATAGCAAAGAGAAGCATGCAAAAGGCAATCGGTGCGAGAAACACAAAAACTTTACTGATGCACGGGGTCTGCGCCCGGCTTTGTACAAAGGGTTACATGCAACAGCGGCAAAGCTTGTACAAAAGGTGGTTGCCGGAGCGGATCACGGCAACCGCGCCTTATGGGTGAAACTTGCGAAGATGCTCTATGTTCCAGGAGTTGCTCACCGGTAAGCCTTCTTCGGTCTCGAGGCGGACAGCGCCGGGCCTCGTGACTTGTCTCACCCGATAAGGGCCTTCCCACTTCGGCGTCAACTTGTTGGAATTCTTGGCGGACTGAACACGCCGAAGAACAAGGTCGCCTTCCTCGAGACTCCTGGCCTTGACCTTGCGGCTATGGTAGCGACGCAAGGCTTGCTGGTATCGAGCAGCTCGTACAGCAGCCTGGAGACGTCCCTCCTCAAGGAGCAATGCATCATCTTGCCGCAGTTGCTCTTGCTCGAGCTCATCATAAGCGAGCACTCGAGGAGATCCGTATACGAGTTCCGTGGGGAGAACTGCCTCTGCTCCATATACTAGAGCAAAGGGTGTCTGTCCGGTGGCTCGACTTGGTGTCGTTCTGATTGACCAAAGAGCCGCCGGCAGCTCCTCTATCCAATTTCTTCCGCACTTGCGCAGCCTGTCAAAGGTCCTTGTCTTGAGTCCGCGCAGCACTTCAGCATTTGCCCTCTCCGCTTGACCGTTGCTCCTCGGGTGAGCAACAGAAGCGAAACAGACCTTGGCGCCAAGGTCTTGGACGTACTGCATGAAGGTGCGACTAGTGAATTGTGTACCGTTGTCGGTGATGATCCTGTTAGGGATCCCGAAACGGCAAACAATCGACCTGAAGAACCTGACCGCTGACTGTGCTGTCACCTTCCTCACCGGCTCCACTTCTGGCCACTTTGTGAACTTGTCGATTGCAAAGTACAAGTACTCAAAGCCCCCGACGGCTCGGGGGAAGGGGCCGAGGATATCGAGCCCCCAGACCGAGAAGGGCCAGGACAAAGGGATTGTTTGGAGAGCTTGAGCTGGCTGATGAATCTGTTTTGCATGGAACTGGCACGCTTCACACTTGGTTACTAGTGCAGTTGCATCTTGGAGGGCTTCTTGCCAAAAGAACCCTTGCCGGAAAGCTTTCCCGGCAAGCGCCCTTGCGCCAATGTGGTGGCCGCATATGCCTCCGTGTATTTCCGCCAACAGCTTCTGTCCATCTTCCCTGGAGATGCATTTCAACCTGACACCATTGAGTCTTCTTCTGTACAGCTCGTTATCCACGAACTGGTACATACTTGACTGCCTGGTTATCTTCTCTATCTCTTGAGGGTCGTCGGGAAGTTCTCCAGTTTGCAGAAAACGGACTATTTGCTGTGCCCATGCCGGAGCCTGAGGCTCAGCGGCAAGGACTAAAGGCTCGAGGGCCGCTGCGGGAACCTCCGCTTCTACGGCAAGGACCTCTGGTTCTGCCGGAGCTGATGGTCCCCCGGCAAGCTCGCCGGGGCGAGGCTTGTCGGGAATGCTTGCTTCAACTGTACAAGCCCGAGGACTTGCAGGAGCAAACTGTTCCTCAGCGTTGTGGTCGTTGATCTTGGTGACCTTGGCGGCGGTTTCCGGAAGGTCCGCCGGCAAGTAGTCACCGGAGACCAACTTTCTCTTCTTGGACTGTCCAATTGATGGTATAACGGATGGTTGAGTCAGCTTGAGCAAGAAGGTCCCTGGTTCCACAGGTAGCTTCATCGCAGCACACTTTGAAAGGCCATCTGCAATTTCATTCTGAGCTCTTGGGACGTGCTCCATCTGCAGACCTTCAAAGTGCTCCTCAAGCTTCCTCACTTCATCGACATAAGCTTCCATCAAAGGGCTCTGGTAGCTCTTGTTGACTTGCCGGACCACCAACTGAGAATCTCCCCGCACAATCAGCTTTCTGATCCCAAGTTCGGCCGCAATCCTTAGGCCGGCAAGCAAGCCTTCATACTCAGCAGTGTTGTTTGTCGCTTGCTCCCTGGGAAAGTGCATCTGGATAACGTATTTGAGGTGCTCTCCGGTGGGCGCGATGAGTACCACACCGGCACCGGCGCCTTGCAGCGAGAAGGCACCATCAAAATACATTACCCATTCACTTGTAGCTTCTTGTACGGGTGCACTTGTTTCTTGAACTTCCTCGTCGGGCGTTGGGGTCCACTCAGCTATGAATTCTGCCAAAGCTCGGCTCTGTATGGTTGAAGTGCTTTCAAATTTGAGTCCAAAGCTTGACAGCTCCAGTGCCCACTCAACGATCCTGCCTGTTGCCTCCGGATTGTGTAGTATCCTCTTCAGCGGAAAGCGAGTGACCACTGTTATCTCATGGGCTTGGAAGTAATGGCGCAGCTTTCTCGAGGCCATGAGGAGGCCGAAAAGCAATTTTTGCACACCAGAGTACCTTGATCTAGCCCCCTGGAGAAGGGAACTTACAAAGTACACTGGGCGCTGCACCATCTTCTTCCGCACCTCATCTTGTCCCTGCGCAGAGCTGTCCTTGTCGGGGCCAGAGCTCGTCGGATTAGCCCCCTGCTTGTCGCTGGATTCGCTTGTCGGTGGTGCTGACTCCTCGTCGGACTCCCTCTCCGCTACTAACGCAGCACTAACCACCTGGTTGGTTGCCGCTAAGTATAGCAACAACTTTTCCTGTGGTCTAGGTGCGACAAGTATTGGAGTGGAGGACAGGTACCGTTTCAAATCCTGCAGCGCTGCCTCCGCTTCCGGAGTCCACTTCATGGGACCTGCCTTCTTCAAGATTTTGAAGAAAGGTAGGGCGCGTTCTGCAGACTTTGAAATGAACCTACTGAGGGCAGCCACACAACCTGCAAGCCTTCTGACATCCTTGACGCGCTTCGGGGCCTCTATCTGCTCAATGGCTTTAATCTTGTCGGGGTTGGCTTCAATTCCCCTTTGTGACACAAAGAACCCGAGAAGCTTGCCGGAAGGGACTCCAAAGACGCACTTCTCGGGGTTTAACTTGAGCTGTATCTTGCGCAGGTTCTGAAATGTTTCTTCCAAGTCTTGAATCAGGGTATCCTTGCTCTTGCTCTTCACCATGATGTCATCCATGTAAGCCTCTACATTTCTGTGGATCTGTGGCTCAAAAGCAGTGTATACTACCCTTGCAAAGGTTGATCCTGCATTCTTCAACCCAAATGGCATGCGAATGAAGCAATAAGTGCCACATGGAGTGATAAATGCAGTTTTCTCTTCATCCTCTTTGGCCATGAAAATCTGATGATAGCCTGAGTATGCATCAAGAAAGCAGAGTAGCTCACATCCGGCAGTGGAGTCAACGATCTGGTCAATGCGCGGCAAAGGGAAGGGATCCTTGGGACATGCTTTATTCACATCGGTGAAGTCTATACACAGTCTCCACTTCCCGTTGGCCTTGCGCACGACGACTGGATTTGCCAACCACGTCGGATGGATCACACCTCTAACTAGACCTGCTGCCTCTAGCTTCTTGATCTCTTCGTTGATGAACTCTTGGCGCTCCACGGCTTGCTTCCTCACTTTCTGCTTGATGGGCCGCGCATGAGGACAGACAGCAAGCTTGTGCTCAATCACCTTCCTGGGAACGCCGGGGATGTCAGATGGTTGCCAAGCAAACACATCGACATTCGCCCGCAGGAAGGCAACGAGCGCGCTTTCCTATTTGCTGTCAAGCGTGGCACTGATGGTGAATGTACCACCAGTGCCGTCCTCCTTGGCGGACACCTTCTTGGTTGCCGGAGGAGCGGCCATTCCTTTCTTACTCTTGCCGGTGGAGCTCGATGGAACATCCTCGACGGCAGCGCAGCACTCCGAAGAGGTGCGGTTGCCGGAGTGGGTCCCAGAGCACTTGCCGGACTTGGTCTTCGTCTTCTTCCCCCCGGGAGCTTCAGCCGCAAGAGTGTCCTTCTCGGCTGCAGCTGCTGCTTCCCGGTAGATCTTGTCGGCGCAGATAAGCGCATCCTTCTTGTCGCTATGGACAGTGATGACGCTTATCGGCCCCGGCATCTTCAGTACGTTGTAGGCATAATGGGAAGCTGCCATGAACTTGGCGAGGGCAGGACGGCCAAGTATTCCATTGTAGGGTAATGGAATATCGGCGACGTCGAAAGTGATGCGCTCGGTCCTAAAGTTGAGCTCCCCGCCAAAGGTCACCGGCAGAGTGATCTTCCCCTTGGGCTTGCTCCTTCCCGGATTGATTCCTTGGAATGAACCGGTTTCTTCGAGCTCGCCATCTTGAATCTGGAGTTTCTTGATCACAGCAGAGGAGATCAAGTTCAGCCCGGCCCCACCGTCAACCAACATTTTGGTGACCTTGAGGTTGCGGATGGTGGGAGAAACCAGCATCGGCAAGCACCCGACCGCTGTGGTGCGGTCAGGGTGATCCTCAAGGTCAAAAACGATGGGCGTGCTGGACCATTTGAGGAGCCTGCGCGACTCCACGGGCGGCTCCGCTGCGTTTACCTCACGCACCCACTGCTTGAGTTGGCGGTGGGAGGTGTGCAGAGAGGCGCCACCGTCGACGCACAGGACCTCCGTGGCCTTCTGGAACTCCTGCTCGCTGTTCTCCTCGTCCTCCATGTCTTCGTCGTCATCTTCTTCGTCGTTGTCGCGGCCCCGGGGAGGTCGATCTCCTTGCCGCTGCTTAGCCTTGCCGCGGCGCCCTCCCCGGCCGTTGAACGGCCGCTTCTTGCTGGGCTCTTCCCCGCCACCTTGGGCCTTCTCCTTGTCGCGCCTCTCGTACTCAGCTTTCTGCTGCTCGACGAGGTACTCGACGCGCTTGCAGTTGGAGAGATCGTGACCCTTGGTGCGGTGGATCTTACAGTATTGCTTGTCGGAGCTACCCGGCTTGTCGGCCGCCGCCGCGGGGGCAGGCTCCTTGCCGGAGCCGCCAGCCTGTGCTTGCTTGGCGGGGGCCTCCTTGCCGGACTTCTCGACGGCAAGCACTTCCTTCTTGCCCTTCTTTCTGTTGTTCCGCCGCCGGCTCTTCTTTGCCGGGGCGGCGTCGTCGCTGTCACTTCCTCCCGCGCCAGTATCCTCCCCGGGGAGTCTCCTCCCCTCTTCTGCGCGTGCGCACTTGTCAGCAAGAGCATAGAGCTCGCTGACATCCCGAATCTTCGTCATCGCCATCTCCTCACGCATGCGGCGGTTACGCACGTTCTGATGGAACGCGCTGATAACCGCGGCAGGGTGAACGTCAGGGATGTTGTGCTGCACCCGGCTGAAGCATTGGATATACTTGCGCAGGGTTTCGCCTTCCTTCTGGGCCAAGATATGGAGATCGCTCTCCTGGCCATGGGGTTTGTGGCCGCCGGTGAAGGCGCCAACAAACTGGTGGCAGAGGTCGGCCCAAGAAGAGATGGAACCTTCCGGCAAGTGCATGAGCCACGAACGGACGTTCGGCTTTAGCACGAGCGGGAAGTAGTTCGCCAAGATCTTCTCGTCGCGCCCCCCGGCAGCTTGCACTGCGATGGTGTAGACGCTGAGAAACTCCGAGGGGTGCGTCTTGCCGTTGTACTTCTCCGGTACGTCGGGCTTAAAATTCTTCATGCTGGGCCACTGGACGCGCCGCAGCTCGCGGGTGAACGCAGGGCAGCCTGCCGCGTACGGCAAGTCACCTGGCTCACCGGGCGCGTGCGCGTCGACAGCGTTCCCAGCTCTCTTGTCTGATTGTCGCCGAGCTTCTCGGCGGCGCTCGATTGTGGTCCGAGCGTCTTCTTCTCGCCGGTCGTCGAGGACCTGGCGCTGGTCCCGACGAGCCCGCGGGTCCGACGAGGCTGTGGAGCCGTCGTCGGGGTTGTTCCGGCGGGGCGGCGTCTTCTGCTTCTGCGGCGGGGAATGCACGCTTGTCGCGCCCCCGGCAGTCTTGTCGCCGATAGCCTTCGTCTTCTCAGCTTGCCGCGGCCGTGAGGTCGACGGCTGCTGTGGAGAATCGTTGTTGGCGAAGTCTATCAGGCTCCGGATAGTGGCCCTCCATTCTTCGGCCTTGTCGGCCGCTGGAGGAAAGTCGAGGAGCAGTTGCGCCCTTGCGAGCGCTTCTGCTGGAGTGGAGGGGAACGCGGGCGAGCGGTGCGAGGAGCGGGATACGCTCGGACTTCTAACAACGTTAGAAGGAGCGGGGTCCCGCGCCGGCGCCTTCGCTTTGCTTGTGCCCGGACGGGGGTCCGGGGCGTCCCGCGAGCCTCCGGTTTGGCCTTGCCCCAGCAAGCGGATACCACCTCCCGTGGTATGGCGCTGCTGGGTCGTCGTGTGCTGAGATGGACGCGGCGCGTCCACGGAGACCGAGGTTCGGTCGTCCGTCCTATTCTTGGATCTGGTGGCGCCGTGAGTGTCCTCGCCGGCAACCACCCTTCCGACGGCATCTCCCCCGCCCACCGTTGGCTCTGGTGGCGGCGGGTGAGACGCGGACGGGCCTCCGACCTCCGAAGCCTTCTTCTTCGGGGCCATGGAGTTGTCGCTGATGAAATTGCTGATGAAGCTGGAGAGGTTGATGAAGAATGCGCCCGCGCGAACGCCGGATCAGGTTCGCACAACCTCGACGCCCCCTACCTGGCGCGCCAAAGATGTCGGGGGAAACTGTCCGCCACGAACACCTATGGGACCGGAGCCCCTTATCTGTGCGGTACGAGGGCGGAGGGAGCACAAAGAGCAGATCGTAGCGAGCACGCGGGCAGTTTTACCCAGGTTCGGGCCGCGGTAGACGCGTAAAACCCTACTCCTGCTTGGTGGTGTATTGAGTTTGAGCGCTCGGGAGCTTGAAGAAGCAGCTACACCCAGCGCGAGAGTGATCTAGGTTCCGAACCCCCTCCACGTTGTGCATGGGCCTCCTTTTATAGTGTAAGGGGTCACCGACAGGTGTCAACGTAGGAGAAAGGGGTAAAAACGTAAAAGAGGTGGTAGTTGTAACAGTGCGGGAACAGTGGAGCTACAGTACAGAACAGTGGTCTATACCTACTTTAACAGTGGGGGACAAGGGCATTCAATGCCCGTCGCCGTCGACCCCAAAAGCTCCCGCCCTGGTGCCTCCGTCTGCCACGGCGATGGATCCATCACCGTGGAGCGCCACCGTGTCCCCCAGGCTGCACAGCCATCCGCCACGCGTCCCTGGATAGGCCCCAGGGTGACGCGTGGGCCGATGAGCTGGAGCGCGGGGACACAGCGTAGCCTTCCCGGCAAGCACCTTGCCGGGGCCTTGATCTTGCCGGGCCCGGGAGCTTGCCGCTCCCCGGGCCCTTGCCGGGTCTTCTATGATAGAATCTTCTAGTCTTCCTGGCAAGCTCCTCTTGCCAGGGCTTTGTGCTAGTGAGGTAATCTTGAGCCTGGTACGGCCTTCCCGGCAAGCTCCTCTTGCCGGGGTCTCGATCTTCTGTCTTGTATACTTTGTTTTTGAATGGTTTGACAGGGAGCAGGAAGGTCTCCGACAAGCACGCGGTAAACCCTGCCGCGGGAAGCTGCAGCTGCCCGTGCACAAGTTGGGGTACTGAGGCACCCCTACCTTAGTACACCGACAAACAGAAAGTAAAAACAACAAAGTAAAGTAGATTGTAGATTAATATGTTGAGAATAGACCCAGGGGCCATTGGTTTCACTAGTGGCTTCTCTCATGTTAGCAGAATTCTATGGTGGGTGAACAAATTATTGTCGAGCAATTGATAGAAAAGCGCATAGTTATGAGAATATCTAGGCATGGTCATTATATATAGGCATCACATCCGTGACAAGTAGACCGAAACGATTCTGCATCTACTACTATTACTCCACACATCAACCGCTATCCAGCATGCATCTAGAGTATTAAGTTCATAAGAACAGAGTAATGCTTTGAGAAAAATGACATGATGTAGAGGGATAAACTTAAGCAATATGATATAAACCCCATCTTTTTATCCTCGATGGCAACAATACAATACGTGCCTTGCTGCCCCTGTAGTCACTGGGAAAGGACACCGCAAGATTGAACCCAAAGCCAAGCACTTCTCCCATTGCAAGAACTATAGATCTAGTAGGCCAAACCAAACCGATAATTCGAAGAGACTTGCAAGGATATTATAATCATACATAAAAGAATTCAGAAAATAACCAAATATTTCTCATAGATAATCTTGATCATAAACCCACAATTCATCAGATCTCGACAAACACACCGCAAAAATATTACATCGAATAGATCTCCTCGAAGACCGAGGAGAACTTGGTATTGAGATCCAAAAATAGAGAAGAAGCCATCTAGGTACTAACTATGGACCCGAAGGTCTGTGGTAAACTACTCACAACTCATGGTGAGGCAATGGTGTTGATGTAGAAGCACTCCATGGAAGATCCCCCCTCCGGCGGAGCTCCGAAACAGGCCCCAAGATGGGATCTCACGAGAACAGAAGGTTGCGGCGGTGGATTAGGGTTTTCTCTGTTGCCTCGATGTTTTGAGGGTATATGGGTATATATAGGAGGAAGGAGGGCATCGGGGGAGCCAAAGGGGGCCCACGAGGATGGGGGGCGCGCCCTGTAGGAGGGGGCTTGCCCTAGACCCTCGTTGCCGCCTCCTTCGTTCCCTTGCATGTACTCCAAGTCTTCTGTGTTTATATCGTTCCAAAAATAACTCTCGCGAAGGTTTCATTCCGTTTGGACTCTGTTTGATATTCCTTTTCTGCGAAACCCTGAAATAGGCAAAAAAACAGCAATCTGCACTAGGCCTTTGGGTTAATAGGTTAGTCCCAACAATAATAATAAAGTGTATGATAAAGCCCATTAAACATCCAAAACATCATATATAATAGCATGGAACAATAAAAAATTATAGATACGTTGGAAACGTATCAAGCATCCCCAAGCTTAATTCATGCTCGTCCTCGAGTAGGTAAATGATAAAAACAGAATTTTTGATGTGGAATGCTAACCATCATAATTTTCAATGTAATTTCTTTATTGTGGCATGAATGTTCAGATCCGAAAGATTCAAGACAAAAGTCTATATTGACATAAGAAATGATAATACTTCAAGCATACTAACAAAACAATCATGTCTTCTCAAAATAACATGGCCAAAAAAAGTTATCCCTACAAAATCATATAGTCTGGTTATACTCCCTCTTCATCACACAAAATATTCATATCATGCACAACCCCGGTTTCAGCCAAGCAATTGTTTTCATACTCAATTTATCCAAACCTTTCAACTTTCACGCAATAACTGAGCGTGAGCCATGGATATAGCACTATAGGTGGAATAGAGTGGTGGTTGTGGAGAAGACAAAAAGGAGGAAGATAGTCTCACATCGACTAGGCGTATCAACGGGCTATGGAGATGCCCATCAATAGATATCAATGTGAGTGAGTAGGGATTGCCATTCAACGGATGCACTAGAGCTATAAGTGTATGAAAGCTCATCAAAAGAAACTAAGTGGGTGTGCATCCAACTTGCTTGCTCATGAAAACCTAGGGCATTTGAGGAAGCCCATCGTTGGAATATACAAGCCAAGTTCTATAATGAAAATTCCCACTAGTATATGAAAGTGAAAAAACAAGAGACTCTCTATCATGAAGATCATGGTACTACTTTGAAGCACAAGTGTGGAAAAGGATAGTAGCATTGTCCCTTCTCTCTTTTCTCTCATTTTTTTGGAGGGGCTTTCTCTTTTTTTTGACCCTCTCTATATTTTTTTTGGCCATCTTTTTTTTATTTGTCCTTTCCTCACATGGGACAATGCTCTAATAATGAAGATCATCACACTTTTATTGACTTACAACTCAAAGATTACAACTCGATGCTAGAACAAAATATGACTCTATATGAATGCCTCCGGCGGTCTACCGGGATATGCAATGAATCAAGAGTGACATGTATGGATGAAATGTGAATGGTGGCTTTGCCACAAATACGATGTCAACTACATGATCATGCATGGCAATATGACAATATGAAGCGTGTCATATGAACGAAACGGTGGAAAGTTGCATGGCAATATATCTCGGAATGGCTATGGAAATGCCATGATAAGTAGGTATGGTGGCTGTTTTGAGGAAGGTATCTGGTGGGTGTATGGTACCGGCGAAAGTTGCGCGGTACAAGAGAGGCTAGCAATGGTGGAAGGGTGAGATTGTGTATAATCCATGGACTTAACATTAGTCATAAAGAACTCATATACTTATTGCAAAAATTTACGAGTCATCAAAACAAAGCAATCAACGCATGCCCCTAGGGGGGAGGTTGGTAGGAGTTAACCATCGTGCGCCCCCGACCTCCACACAAAGGATGACACTCTGTAAATACCTCATGCTCTAACTTCGTCACATAGCGGTTCACCATACGTGCATGCTACGGGAATCACAAACTTTAACTCAAGTATTTCTCAAATTCATAATTACTCCACTAGCATGACTCTAATATCACCATCCCCATATCTCAAAACAATCATCAAGTATCAAACTTCTCATCATATTCAAAGCACTTTATATGAAAGTTTTTACTACATTCATCTTGGATGCCTATCATATTAGGACTAATTTTATAACGAAAGCACATTACCATGCTGTTCTAAAAGACTGTCAAAAGGATATAAGTGAAGCATGAGAGATCGACAATTTCAACAAAATAAAATCACCACCGTGCTCTAAAATATATAACTGAAGCACTAGAGCAAAACTATTTAGCTCAAAAGATATAAGTGAAGCACATAGAGTATTCTAACAAATTCTAAACCATATTTATCACTCTCAAAAAGATATGTCCATAAAGGATGATTGTGGCAAACTAACAAGCAAAGACTCAAGCCATACATGACGCTCCAAGCAAAACACATATCATGTGGTGAATAAAAATATAGTCCCGAGTATAGTTACCGATAGATGAAGACGAAAGAGGGGATGCCTTCCCGGGGCATCCCCAAGCTTAGGATTTTGGTTGTCCTTGAATTTTACCTTGCGGTGCCTTGGGCATCCCCAAGCTTAGGATCTTGCCACTCTTTGTTCCATAGTCCATCAAAGCCATACTCAAAACTTAAAAACTTCACAACACAAAACTTAGCCAAAAATCTCATGAGCTCCGTTAGTATAAGAAAACAAACCACCACTCAAAGGTACTGTAATGAACTCATTCTTTGTTTATATTGGTGTTAAACCTGCTGTATTCCAACTTATCTATGATTCATACTCCCCAATACTACTCATAGATTCATCAAAACAAGCAAACAACACACGAAAAACAGAATCTGTCAAAAACAGAACAGTCTGTAGTAATCTGTAACTTTCGAATACTTCTATAACTCCAAAAAAAATTAAATAAATTGTTAAACGTGAGGAATTTTTCTATTAATCATCTACAAAAAGAATCAACTAAATAGCACTCTCCAGTAAAATCTGGTAGCTAATCTCGTGAGCGCTAAAGTCTCTGTTTTTTACAGCAAGATCATATAAACTTCACACAAGTCTTCCCAAAGGTTCTACTTGGCACAAACACTAATTAAAACACAAAACCACGTCTAAACAGAAGCTAGGTGCAATATTTATTCCTAAACAGAAGCAAAAACAAAGAAAATAAAATTGGGTTGCCTCCCAACAAGTGCTATCGTTTAATGCCCCTAGCTAGGCACGATACAAGGATAGATCTAGGTATTGCCATAATGATAAGATATATCAGGAAAAATCATCTCATATTCCCTACGTTCAGCAGCAAGTTTTCTTTGCGGCAAGCAAAAGTAATCAAAAGGGCTAAATTTAATAGGACAAAAGTCCCCCATATCAAGTTCAGGAGGTATAGGTTCCTCCTTTGTCCCTTTATAATGTACAACCAATTCATCATTATAAGCATTCTTTTGGCAAAAGGTCATGAGCCTTCGCTCAAGGGAAAAACCTAGCCCATTGTTTTGAACAGCAAAATCATCATTTAATTCGGAAATTCTATCAACCAAGATATCAGTAGGAACCTTTTTTCTAAGGTTTTCATTAAAAGCAACATGATCACGAGATCGCAAACGCATTATGTCTTCTTGATGGAATAAGATAGCCTCTATGGGAGGACGACCATCATATACTCCATAATGAGTAAAGATTTCTTTGGCCTCTTTCATGATAAATCTGAACTGATGGGCCAAAAAGATAGTAGCTGCGCGCTTAACAGAAGAATGCTCAATATTGGAAAATTCCAGAAAGATTCTTTGAATGCAAGGATGCATATGGATAAATTGCCTTTCAATTTCAACTATAAGCATAGATATGGCATCCGCAAGGCTACTAGTTCTACGAAGAATAGAACCACCCACAGTGGGTAAAGCACCGGCATATGCAAAGAAGTCTTGAAGAACTCCTTTTCCAATAATATTACCACTACCAACCCGAAACTTCTTAATATGTAAAGTGGTAGTTTAATTCGGAGGATCAACATAGACGTTGCCCTCAACATTACTACCCTTTTCGATAAAATCTTTCCCTATCTCAAACATGAGGGCAAGCGAACGGCAAACACACGGCAAAAAGAAGGGAAAATAAAACGGCAAGGGTGAAGTGGGGGAGACGAAAATGAGAGGCAAATAAATGTAATGCGAAGGATAAGGGTTTGTGATAGGTACTTGGTATATGACTTTTGCGTAAGCCTCCCCGGCAACGGCGCCAGAAATTTTTCTTGCTACTTCTCGAGCTTGCGTTGTATTCCCTCGAAGAGGAAAGGGTGATGCAGCATAGTAGCGTAAGTATTTCCCTCAGTTTTTGAGAACCAAGGTATCAATCCAGTAGGAGACCACGTGCGAGTCCCTCGCACCTGCACAAACAAATAAGAACTTCGCAGCCAACGCGATAAGGTGTTGTCAATCCCTTTACGATCACTTACGAAAGTGAGATCTGATAGATAGGATATTTTGATATTTTTGGCATTTTTTGATATAAGAAAAGAAAGTAAAAAACAGCAAAGTAAAGTAGATTGTAGATTAATATGTTGAGAATAGACCCGGGGGCCATAGGTTTCACTAGTGGCTTCTCTCATGATAGCAGAATTCTACGGTGGGTGAACAAATTACTGTCAAGCAATTGATAGAAAAGCGCATAGTTATGAGAATATCTAGGCATGATCATTATATATAGGCATCACGTCTGTGACAAGTAGACCGAAATGATTCTGCATTTACTACTATTACTCCACACATCGACCGCTATCCAGCATGCATCTAGAGTATTAAGTTCATAAGAACAGAGTAATGCTTTAAGCCAAATGACATGATGTAGAGGGATAAACTCAAGCAATATGATATAAACCCCATCCTTTTATCCTCGATGGCAACAATACAATACATTCCTTGCTGCCCCTGCTGTCACTGGGAAAGGACACCGCAAGATTGAACCCAAAGCCAAGCACTTCTCCCATTGCAAGAACTATAGATCTAGTAGGCCAAACCAAACCGATAATTCGAAGAGACTTGCAAGGATATTATAATCATACATAAAAGAATTCAGAACAGAACCAAATATTTCTCATAGATAATCTTGATCATAAACCCACAACTCATTGGATCTCGACCAACACACCGCAAAAAGATTACATCAAATAGATCTCCTCGGAGACCGAGGAGAACTTGGTATTGAGATCCAAAAAGAGAGAAGAAGCCATCTAGGTACTAACTATGGACCCGAAGGTCTGTGGTAAGCTACTCAGAACTCATGGTGAGGCAATGGTGTTGATGTAGAACCACTCCGTTGAAGATCCCCCCCCTCCGGCGGAGCTCCGGAACAGGCCCCAAGATGGGATCTCACGGGAACAGAAGGTTGCGGCGGGGGAATTAGGGTTTTCTCTGATGCCTCGATGTTTTCAGGGTATATGGGTATATATAGGAGGAAGAAGGACATCGGGGGAGCCAGAGGGGACCCACGAGGGTGGGGGCGTTCCCTGGACCCTCGTGGCCGCCTCCTTCGTTCCCTCGCGTGTACTCCAAGTCTTCTGTGTTGATATCATTCCAAAAATAACTCTCGTGAAGGTTTCATTCCGTTTGGACTCCGTTTGATATTCCTTTTCTGCGAAACCCTGAAATAGGCCAAAAATAGCAATCTGCACTTGGCCTTTGGTTTAATAGGTTAGTCCCAAAAAAAAAATAAAGTGTATGATAAAGCCCATTAAACATCCAAAACATCATATATAATAGCATGGAACAATCAAAAATTATAGATACGTTGGAGACGTACCAATACACATATCTCGGTCGCGCTACATAGACCCATCTAACACTCTCCACCTTTGTTCTCTCTATGTGACACGCCACACCCTATGTACCATAATCCCTCACTCCATCATAGGCACACGCACTCCCCCCTAAGTATGAATATCTCTCACTAGCCATCAGGAACACACGTATTGTCTCCTTGCATCCATACGTCTATCTCGGTATCTCTGGGGGTATCTTCCATAGCGCACAAACCTTCTCACTCGATCTCCCACCCGTGTAGTCCCATCACAATCTCCAGGGTATTTCTCTGTCACAAACATACACTCTCTCCTCCCATTGTGTGCATTTTCTCCATACGTCTCTCTCGACCTCTCTCCCTTGTTTGTCAGACCTCTCTTGGCCACGTGCTAGGGGACTTTCTCTCTTGGTTGCAAACAACCACACACTGTCTCCTCACCTCGCTTCTGTTGGCGAAGATGCATGTGTGATATGTTTGCATAAGACACACACACTTTTTCTCTACTTTTTCGTGTGTTTTCCATGTCTCTTTCACACACGCACACACACTTTTTTCACTCACTCTTTCTATTTCACGCACACACACACACACACACACTCTCTCTCTCTCTAGTCAGGTACTCTCTCACGTCCATAAACATATGGATGTTTTGAAAAGTCAAACCTCAGAAAAGTTTGACCAGGTATATGTGGAGAAAAACTTTTACATCTGGAATGATCATTAGATTCATCAGAACATGTACTTACTTCATACTATCATTTATCTTTGGTATTGTCGATATAAGTAATTTCTTTTAAACTTGATCAAAGTTTCAAAAGTTTGACTTTAAAAAATATATAGGCACTACATTATCGAACGGAGGGAGTATCTCTTTCTCTCTCTCTCTACTATCACTCACGGGCCTCCTCTCTCACTCGATCTCTCTATACCGAGGGATTATACAGTCACTGTGTCAGCGTATAGCTCTGTATATTGTTTAGTTGACCGGTCAACCAGTCCACATGCTACCTTGTCAGCTCGTGTTCTCTATCTTTGTGTGCTGGGCCATGTGGCAGTGGGTAAAAATAAGTAAACAAGAGGCCCATCTGACACGCGGTGAAGTAAACAAAGTTGAAACCACTCGCGGTAGCACCCCCATGCTAGTAAATTGAGGGAACACTTCTTCCGCGTGAAGGACGCACTCGCGCACACTTCATCACTGCGCAGTGGCATGCACAGAAGGACGCACTCGCGCACACCCAGCACACAATACACACCAAAACACGTGTACACCGGCGTCGCCGCTGGCTGAGATGGACGGCGAGGCAACTAACAAGTGGAGGCGGCTCGATCCAAAACCGCATCTGGTGAGCCTGGATTTCATCAGCAGCCTCCCCGATGACATGATGCTCGTCATCATCAGTCTCCTCCCCACCAAATCTGTCGTGCGGACTACCTTGCTCTCCTGACGGTGGCACCCCCAATAGCGCCGCGTCCCCCTCAACCTCATCGTCGACAGCTTCCTCTGCGACAGGGATTGCAAACGCATGGCCACAGTCTCCAAGATCCCTTCATCGCACCCTAGGCCAGCCAGACGCCTTGACATCCGCATGTTCAGTACCAACTGCAATTTCCAAGCCAAGTTAGAAGAGTGGTTCTTATCCCCCACCCTAGATCAGCTCGAGGAGCTCAGGTTTGAAGTTGGACAATGTCGCTCTCTGCCGCCGTCCGCACTCCACCTCACGCCAAACACTACGCTGCGCCAGCTTCAACTCCTGCTATTTTCCCTAGATTAATGTTGTGCCCGCCCTTCTTCTCCCTCAACTCAAGCAGCTCGACCTCTTCGACTTTGGTATGTGATGACCCACAAGTATAGGGGATCAATTATAGCTCTTTTCGATAAGTAAGGGTGTCGAACCCAACGAGGAGCAGAAGGAAATGACAAGTGTTTTTCAGTAAGGTAATATCTGCAAGTGCTGAAATTGTAAGTAGCAGAGTAGTTTCATAGGAAGATAATTTTGTAACGAGCAAGTAACAATAGTAGTATCAAAAGTGCAGCAAGATAGCCCAATCCTTTTGAGGCAAAGGACATGCCAAGACGGTCTCTTATAATAAGCAAAGCGTTCTTGATGGTACACGGGAATTTCATCTAGTCAATTTCATGATGTTGGTTCAATTCGTGTTCGCAACTTTGATAATTTGATATGTGGGTGGATCGGCACTTATGTGATGTTCTTACTTGAACAAACCTCCTACTTACGATTAACCCCCCCGCAAGCATCCGAAATAATAGAAAAGTATTAAGAATAAATTCTAACCATAGCATTAATTTTTTGGATATAACCGGCCCCTTACCGAATAGCGCATAAACTGGGGTTTAAGCTTCTGTCACTCTCGCAACCCACCATCTATGCACTACTCCACAGTGCATTCCCTTAGGCCAAATATGGTGAAGTGCCATGTATTCGATGTTCACATGACACCACTAAGGGAATCACAACATACATACTATCAAAATATCGAACACATATCAAATTCACATGATTACTTGCAACATGATTTCTCCCGTGACCTGAAGAACAAAGGTAACTACTCACAAATGATGAACATGCTCAAGATCAGAGGGGTATTAAATAGCATAATGGATTTGAACATATAATCTTCCAAAAAATAAACCATATAGTAATCAACTACAAGATGTAATCAACACTACTAGTCACCCACAAGCACCAATCTATAGTTTCGGTAACAAGATTGAACATAAGAGATGAACTAGGGTTTGAGACGAGATGGTGCTGTTGAAGATGTTGATGAATATAGCCCTCCCCAAGATGGGAGAGTTGTTGGTGATGATGATGATGATGTTTTCCCCCTCCGGGAGGGAAGTTCCCTCGACGGAATCGCTCCACCGGAGGGCAAAAGTGCTCCTGCCCAAGTTCCGCCTCAAGACGGCGGCGCTCCATCCTGAAAGTCTCCTCCTTATTTTTTTCTAGCCCGGGATGGCTTATATACTAGAAGATGGGCACCGGAGGTGGGCCTGGGCAAGCACAACCCACCAGGGCACGCCTGGGGGGCCTGGTGCGCCCAGGCGGGTTGTGCCCACCTGGTGGGCCCCCTTTTGTGGTTACTAGCTCCAGTATTTTTCATATATTGCATAAAAAATCTCCGTGAAGTTTCAGGTTGTTTGGAGTTGTGCAGAATAGGTGCCCTGACGTAGCTTTCTCAGGTCCAGATTTCCAGCTGCCGGAATTCTCCCCCTTGGTGTACTCCTTGCAAATTATGAGAGAAGAAGGCATTAGAATTACTCCAAAAGGCATTATTATGCATAATAACAACATAAATAACAGCAAGAAAACATGATGCAAAATGGACGTATCAGTATGCCGAACATGGCACCTACACTCAAGTGCCATCTCCGGCGCATGGTCGTGTCACTTCACTATGAGGAGCAGCATGTAATAATTTGACCAACGGGTAGTACAATACTACTACATTGGCAGTACTACTACTAGTACTAGCACCACCGTCTGGATTTAGTTGTACTACCACGTCCGTATGGATTTAGTATTGGACTAGCAATATCTGGTAATGCATGCCACAAAAAATATACTACTCCCTTTGTAAATAAATACTACTCTCTTTTCTGGTAGTACATGGAGTATTGTTTTATTCAGTTTTGAACGCAATCCCCGATGATATTATACACTCGCCCTTCCGGTAGATGGCTCAAATATGAAATCTCATCAATCAGACTACTATTGTACTCACCGAGCGGTCAGCTTGGTAAGCTACCAACAAAAAATTGCAATAAAAGACTACTATGTGACAGCCTGGATTTTGCCCTTTCTCTTTTTTCGGACATGCCTTCTCTCTGTTTCCGAATGTGGTTTCTGCCTTGCTTTGATTTGGGTTTTGGAATCATTTCAGATGGACTTATCACTTGGTCATATCCTTGACTTTCAACCTAGTGACCTATCTACTCCTCATTCAATTTTGCTTCTCTGATAAAACCCTAAAATCATCCGAGGAATATTTTTCATAAAGGAAAAATATTCATTTTCCCATCTTGAACCTACTTTGGGGACTAGTGCTCCAAAGCAACCCCCATTTTTCTTGCTCCAAAAATTCTGAGATAATTCCTGCATATTCTTAGAACCTTGGCACACCTTCCCATGCTAAAATATTGCATCATTTTGTAATATTTTTGCTGTAGAAAATCATTTCAATTCTGGGCCAGAAATGCACTTTGTACAGCAAGTGCATTTTTCCTTGAGCTTTTGGCCTTGACCTTTCTTGAGCTTAATCATCGTCCTAAGAAACCCTAAACCCCAGGAGATCGGCCCTAATGGCCTTCTAGAAGGTGGCTTAACTTGGCGACCAAGTTTCTGGTCAGAAACTTGCCAGCTTGGTTAAGTCAAATCCGGTCGGCCTGAGCATGCATGAGCTATCACCACTCCTAGACTAAACACTGCATGGACGAACGTGTAGACAAGATTTGGCAGCGCTTGGGCGTCGTCTTGACCATGCCATGGCGGTGACCGCGTGAGGACAATGTGCCTGGCATGCGTTCAACGCGCTCTGGGTGTCGCCATCTTCTCTGTTTCATGCGTGCCCGTTCCAGCATTTGCCGATGCCTGCCGCGCCGCGCCACCACCCCCGACTCATCACCCTTGACCGCTCCCTGGCGCTCGATGACACCGGAGCCGCCGCAGCAAGCACAGGCACTGAGATGTCTCCAACGTATCTATAATTTTTTATTGTTCCATGCTATTATATTATCCTTCTAGGATGTTTTATGGGCTTTATTATACACTTTTATATCATTTTTTTGGGACTAACCTATTAACCGAGAGCCCAGTGCCAGTTTTTGTTTTTCTCCAGTTTTAGGGTTTCGCAGAAAAAGAATATCAAACGGAGCCCAATTGACCTGAAACTCAACGGAGGACGTTTTTGGACCTAAAGAAGCCCAGGAAGTGCCGGAGGGGGACGAGAAGATCCACGAGTTGCCCACGAGGGTGGGGGCGCCCCCCCCCCCCCTACTGGGCGCGCCCCCTGCCTTGTGGACAGCCCGGAGACCCCCTTTGCTTGGCCCCGACTCCAACACCTCCTATATATACTGAAACCTCCAGAAAGTAACCTAGATCGGGAGTTCTGCCGCCGAAAGCCTCTTTTGCCACCAAAAACCAATCTAGACCCCGTTCCGGCTCCCTGCCGGAGGGGGGAACCCTCACCGGTGGCCATCTTCATCATATCGGCGCTCTCCATGACGAGGAGGGAGTAGTCCACCCTCGGGGCTGAGGGTATGTACCAGTAGCTATGTGTTTGAACTCTCTCTCTCTCTCATGTTCTTGAGATGGCACGATCTTGATGTATCGCGAGCTTTGCTATTTTAGTTGGATCTTATAATGTTTCTCCCCCTCTACTCTCTTGTGATGAATTGAGTTTTCCCTTTGAAGTTATCTTATCGGATTGAGTCTTTAAGGATTTGAGAACACTTAATGTATGTCTTGCGTGGGATACCCATGGTGACAATGGGGAATTCTTTTGATTCACTTGATGTATGTTTTGGTGATCAACTTGCGGGTTCCGTGACCTTGGGAATCTATGCATAGGGGTTGGCACACGTTTTTGTCTTGGCTCTCCGGTAGAAACTTTGGGGCACTCTTTGAAGTACTTTGTGTTGGTTGAATAGATGAATCTGAGATTGTGTGATGCATGTCGTATAATCATGCCCACGGATACTTGAAGTGACAATGGAGTATCTAGGTGACATTAGGGTTTTGGTTGATTTGTGTCTTAAGGTGTTATTCTAGTACGAACTCTATGATAGATTGAACGGAAAGAATAGCTTCGTGTTATTTTACTACGGACTCTTGAATAGATCGATCAAAAAGGATAAGTTTGAGGTGGTATCGTACCCTACCATAATCTCTTCGTTTGTTCTTCGCTATTAGTTACTTTGGAGTGACTCTTTGTTGCATGTTGAGGGATAGTTATATGATCCAGTTATGTTATTATTGTTGAGAGAACTTGCACTAGTGAAAGTATGAACCCTAGGCCTTGGTTCCTATCATTGCAACACCGTTTATGCTCACTTTTATCTTTAGTTACCTTGCTGTTTTTATATTTTCAGATTACAAAAACTTATATCTACCATCCATATTGCACTTGTATCACCATCTCTTCGCCGAACTAGTACACCTATACAATTACCATTGTATTGGGTGTGTTGGGGACACAAGAGACTCTTTGTTATTTGGTTGCAGGGTTGCTTGAGAGAGACCATCTTCATCGTACGCCTCCCACGGATTGATAAACCTTAGGTCATCCACTTGAGGGAAATTTGCTACTGTCCTACAAACCTCTGCACTTGGAGGCCCAACAACGTCTACAAGAAGAAGGTTGCATAGTAGACATCAAGCTCTTTTCTGGCGCCGTTGCCGGGGAGGTTAGTGCTTGAAGGTATATCTTTAGATCTTGCAATCGAATCTTTTAGTTTCTTGTTTTATCACTAGTTTAGTTTATAAAAGAAAACTACAAAAATGGATTTAAGGTTACCTCATATGCTTCATCTTTTTAATATCTTTCGTGAAAATGATGGAAAGGAAAATTGTGCTCAAGTACTAGAAGAGGAATTACATAGAATGCTTGGCACTCAAAACTTGAATGATGAGCATGATTGCAATGTTCTTAGTGTGAATTATTCGAATATCCATAGTACTAATGATGTTTGCACTAGTCATGATGAAAATATCTCATATAAGCATGTCGATTTTTGTGGAGTGCATAGAGTTTGCAAGTACATACCAAATAGGGAAGATATATTTTCTAAGAGGCATAAGTATTTATAAACTAAAACTAAATGGTTGCTAGAAAGGCTAGATGATTGTGCTGAAAATTTAAAATTTCTTTGCCATCCTTGTGAACTTTGCAATGAACCTAATCATTTAAACCCCCAATGTGAGTTGTTTCATGATCGAATCATGTCCAGAAATTGTGATGACTTGATTTCCCTTGCACATCATAATGAACTTAGTTTGCTTGTGGGTTATGAAGAAATGAAACGTTTAACTAAGGATCTTCCAGAATTTGTTCTTGATAAAGTTCTTGATTTTGATCTGGAGGAAATTTATATGTATTGTGCTCTGAATTGCATTGAAAATCCTTATATTGCCAATTACATAAAATCAAGAAAACAAATAGAAGATGAAGCAAATACTAATGAAGGGGAAGATATTTCCCAATATCCTCCTATTCTTTCTTATGATGAATAAGGTAACGAGGAGGAGCCTTCTATTCTACCAATCTCATTAATAAGGAGCTCCAAAAAGAAGATTAAACCCATACTTAATGTGAAGAAGAAAAATAAAAGAGGGAGAAGCAAAGATAAAAAGGTATCCCTCCCAAATGATTTTGCTCCTATTATTCATTGTGATGATGATAATTGCTATACTATCGGTGCTATCCATACTATTAATGATGAGAGTGATTATGCTTATGATATGAAAAGGCCCAAGCTTGGGGATGCTATGTTTTATGAGGATGACATGTTTGAGAATATATTTGCTGCAATTGATGTTTGTCCCAAGCTTGGGGAGGCTACGTTTGATGAAGATGATATTTTTAGCCCCCCAACTTTTGATATGCAAATTTATTATGATGAAAACATGCCTCCTACTTATGATGATTATTGTGATGACACTTATGCCATAGAAAGTAGTGATGATTATATTTATCAAACTTGTCATGATTATGATTACCCTTTCTCTGAACATTACTCTTTTAATGTGGAAACAATCTATAGTATTCAAGTCTCTTATGATACTTCCACTATTCCGAATGAGAAGAATTTTGCTTGTGTGGAGAGTAATAAAATTTATATGCTTGGGGATCATGACAAGAATGCTTTATGTGATATTTATATTGTTGTATTCATTAATGATGCTACTGAAAATTATTATGAGAGAGGATCATATGCTTATAGGAATTGCAATAATATCAAGTTTCCTCTATATGTGCTTATCTTGGAGTTATGCTCGTTTTCCCTTCCTATGCTAGTTGATATTTGTTCCCATAAGTTGTTTGTTCACAAAATCCCTATGAATAGGAAGTGGGTTATACTTAAATGTTCTAGTCATATTCTTCATGATGCTCTCTTTGTGTTTCAGTTCTTATCTTTTATGCGAGCATCAATGAAATCATTGTGCCTAGCTAGGGGCATTAAACGATAGCGCTTGTTGGGAGGCAACCCAACTTTATATTTGTTCTTTGCTTTTGCTTCTGTTTAGGAATAAATATTGCATATAGCTTCTGTTTAGATGTGGTTTTGTGTTTTAATTAGTGTTTCTGCCAAGTAGAACCTTTGGGAAGACTTGTGTGAAGTTTATATGATCTAGCTGTGAAAAACAGAATCGTTAGCGCTCGCTAGAATGGTCACCAGATTTTACTGGAGTGTGATATTTAGTTGACTCTTTTTGCAGATGATTAATAGGCAAATTCCCCACGTTTATCAATTTATTTCAAGTTTTTTGGAGTTACAAAAGTATTCGAAAGTTACAGATTACTACACACTGTTATGTTTTTGACAGATTCTGTTTTTCGTGTGTTGTTTGCTTATTTTGATGAATCTATGAGTAGTATTGGAGGATATGAATCATAGAGAAGTTGGAATACAGTAGGTTTAACACCAATATAAACAAAGAATGAGTTCATTACAGTACCTTTGAGTGGTGGTTTGTCTTCTTATACTAACGGAGCTCACGAGATTTTTTGCTAAGTTTTGTGTTGTGAAGTTTTCAAGTTTTGAGTATTGCTTTGATGGACTACAGAACAGAGAGTGGCAAGAGCCTAAGCTTGGGGATTCCCAAGGCACCCCAAGGTAAAATTCAAGGACAACCAAAAGCCTAAGCTTGGGGATGCCCCGGGAAGGCATCCCCTCTTTCGTCTTCATCTATCGATAACGATACTCGGTACTATATTTTTATTCACCACATGATATGTGTTTTACTTGGAGCGTCATGTATCATTTTGAGTCTTTGCTTGTTAGTTTGCCACAATTATCCTTGCTGGACACACCTTTTTGAGAGAGATAAATATGGCCTAGGAATTGTTAGAACACTCTATGTGCTTCACTTATATCTTTTGAGTTGAATAGTTTTTGCTCTAGTGCTTCACTTATATCTTTTAGAGCACGGTGGTAATTTTATTTTGAATAAATTGTTGATCTCTCATGCTTCACTTATATCCTTTTGAGAGTCTATTAGAACAGCATGGTAATGTACTTTGGCTATAAAACTAGTCTTCACATGATAGGCATCCAAGATGAATGTAGTAAAAACTTTCATACTAAGGGTATTGAATATGATGAGAAGTTGGATGCTTGATAATTGTTTTGAGATATGAGGATAGTAATATTAGAGTCATGCTAGTGGAGTTATTATGAAATTGAGAAATACTTGTGTTAAAGTTAGTGATTCCCGTAGCATGCACGTATGGTGAACCGCTATGTGACGAAGTTAGAGCATGAGGTATTTGTAGAGTGTCATCCTTTGTGTGGAGGTCGGGGGCCCGCGATGGTTAACTCCTACCAACCTCCCCCTAGGAGCATGCGTTGATTGCTTTGTTTTGATGACTCGTAAATTCTTGCAATAAGTATATGAGTTCTTATGACTAATGTTGAGTCCATGGATTATACGCACTCTCACCCTTCAACCATTGCTAGCCTCTATTGTACCGCGCAACTTTTGCCGGTACTATACACCCAATATATACCTTCCTCAAAACAGCCACCATATATCTTCCTCAAAACATCCACCATATCTACCTATCATGGCATTTCCATGGCCATTCCAAGATATATTGCCATGCAACTTTCCACCATTCCATTCATATGACACGCTTCATATTGTCATATTGCCATGCATGATCATGTAGTTGACATTGTATTTGTGGCAAAGCCACCATGCATAATTTTTCATACATGTCACTCTTGATTCTTTGCACATCCTGGTACACCACCGGAGGCATTCATATAGAGTCATACTTTGTTCTAGTATCGAGTTGTAATATCGAGTTGTAAATCAATGTAAGTGTGATGATCATCATTATTAGTGCATTGTCCCAAAGAAAGAAAAAAGAAAAAAAAGAAGAAAAAAGAAGGAAAGGCAAAGAAAGAAAGGCCCAAAAAAAGAAAAAAAGAAAGAAAATAAAATAAAAAGAAAATAAAATAAAAGGGACAATGCTACTATCTTTTTCCACACTTGTGCTTCAAAGTAGCACCATGATCTTCATGATAGAGAGTCTCTTGTTTTGTCACTTTCATATACTAGTGGGAATTTTCATTATAGAACTTGGCTTGTATATTCCAACGATGGGCTTCCTCAAATGCCCTAGGTCTTCATGAGCAAGCAAGTTGGATGCACACCCACTTAGTTTCTTTTGTTGAGCTTTCATACATATTTAGCTCTAGTGCATCTGTTGCATGGCAATCCCTACTCACTCACATTGATATATATTGATGGGCATCTCCATAGCTCGTTGATACGCCTAGTCGATGTGAGACTATCTCACTCCTTTTTGTATTCTCCACAACCACCATTCTATTCCACATAGTGCTATATCCATGGCTCACGCTCATGTATTGTGTGAAAGTTAAAAAGTTTGAAAGAATAGAGTATGAAATCAAGTGCTTGGATGAAACCAGGGTTGTGCATGATATGAATATTTTGTGTGATGAAGAGGGAGCATAGCAACACTATATGATTTTGTAGGGATAACTTTCTTTAGCCATAGTATTTTGAGAAGACATGATTGCTTTGTTAGTATGCTTAAAGTATTATTATTTCTTATGTCAATATAGACTTTTGTCTTGAATCTTATGGATCTGAACATTGATGCCACAATAAAGTAAATTACATTGATAATTATGTTGGTTATCATTCCACATCAAAAATTCTGTTTTTATCATTTACCTACTCGAGGACGAGCAGGAATTAAGCTTGGGGATGCTTGAGACGTCTCCAACGTATCAATAATTTTTTATTGTTCCATGATATTATATTATCCTTCTAGTATGTTTTATGGGCTTTATTATACACTTTTATATTATTTTTGGGACTAACCTATTAACCCAGAGCCCAGTGCCAGTTTTTGTTTTTTCTCCTGTTTTAGGGTTTCGCAGAAAAGGAATATCAAACGGAGCCCAATTGACCTGAAACTCAACGGAGGATGTTTTTGGACCTAAAGAAGCCCAGGAAGTGCCGGAGGGGGACGATAAGATCCACGGGCTGCCCACGAGGGTGGGGCCCCCCCCCCCCTACTGGGCGTGCCCTCCTGCCTCGTGGATAGCCCGGAGACCCCCTTTGCTTCGCCCCGACTCCAACACCTCCTATATGTCAGGACCGGATTTTCGGGGTATTAAGTTCCCAAAAATGGCCCTTGTGCTCACCAGCCCCAGGATTACTGTTAGCTGATGAGGCACCACTTGATACAGAAATTTCCAAGCAAAGATACAAAATATGTAGTACAAGACCATCCTGGCCTTTAAGTACAACACAAGGTTTCTAGTGGCTGATGGCGGAAGCGGTCTGTGATTCATCGACGCTGGTGGAACTCCATTACCCACGGGAACAGCTGACCAGGTTAACTCATATCTTCGCAAGGCTGCTATCACTGCTGCATAGGTTCCGGGTAGTCGTCGCAACACTCCTCTCCAAGCAAGAAATCTGGCCAAGACAATAGCTAGGGACAAGCCAGTGAGTACTTTGAATGCACTCGCAAACATTTTGAACATGGGTGAAGTATAATCATGCTCGTGAATATTTGATGATTACGATGTTAAGTATGATATGCCAGTCCATAATGCAAGTAGGTCATTTGTATAAAAATGCATAATGCAATCAGGGAGTGAAAATAAAATAAATAAACATATATGCCACAATCGGGCGTCTGAGAGACACCACATAAAGGGCTTATAAATAAAAGTAAATAACAAAATGGCACAGTCGGACGTCTGAGCGACATCACATAAAGGGCTTATAAATAAAAGTAAATAACAAAATGCCACAGTCGGACGTCTGAGCGACATCACATAAAGGGCTTATAAATAAAAGTAAATAACAAAATGCCACAGTCGGACGTCTGAGCGACATCACATAAAGGGCTTATAAATAAAAGTAAATAACAAAGTGCCACAGTCGGACGTCTGAGCGACATCACATAAAGGGCTTATAAAGAAAGTGAATAACAAAATGCCACAGTCGGACGTCTGAGCGACATCACATAAAGGGCTTATATAGAAGGATAGTTGACAGTGAATATCCAGGAGATAGGACCATCCCAGGGATACTCATTTATTTAAATATTGCAAATGGTTAGTTCATAAATAAAGTCACCATATGCCACACTTCATAATCAAAGTTCTGTTTTTAGCAGTTTTCTCCACCGAAGACCGACGCTAAGACCGACACTTGACTCTTCCCAGACTGTGATCCTAACCCAGGGACACAGCTATTCGAATAGATTTAATCTCTGCAGAGGGTGTACTCTATACCCACGAATAACGGATTCCTTTAGTTCCTTTGGACTAATTCCATTTACGGTCTTTTAATTTGAAGACACATCTGACCGCACACACCAGCCTAACTTACCAGTGTCTGGAATCACCCACGACACCTATTAAGCCAAACTCTAAGTGGGGAGGCTACAACCTCGACTAGCATGGGATCACAAAATTTATAACGCGCGCAAAACTGGGGAAGCTACCCCCATTCGGCTCCAACCGAAACACCCATGCCCCCGGACCATGTGGCCTGCCTACCGGATGCAGCCGGTATCTTCCACCATGGCCTCTCTGAACGGTGTGTGCTAGAACAGGGGTCGAAAATTTACTGAACCGTACCCTACCTGTAGTAGGGACCCGTGGTAGCACGAAACAAGTATGGGGGTTACTGGGACAAGACTCGATCTGTGGTTGACTCAGGAGGTTCAAGCATCGCTGGTATGTTTAGTATAATTAATATACTCCATAACAATAGTCTCAATCACCGCTCATCCTGCCTCACCAAGCCATACCGGACTCCATCGTCTCAACGAGGAGCTAGCGACAAGCTCGGGTCAACTCAAGACAATGACTTTCATGGTTTTCTTCCGTTAGGCATGGGAGGCATACGAGGAGGATTACCGTCATGCATATAATTATTCACAGCAACAGGTATGATGATATCATCACGTATAAAAATGAAAAGAAAGCGTCCACTTTGAGGTGACGTTGCAATCGTATCAATAACACTCATAAGCATTAGACCAGGGTTCAAAAATGCTTGCCTTCAAGTAGAGGGGAGGAGAAATCCATTCCAAAACATTTGGAAGTTTTCTCCTTCTTCAAAATCCTATTTGAAAGAATAAGAAATCATTATGTAGAAACAAAACAGCACAAAAAAGTTGTCTGGAAATTTTTCAAATAAATTTGAAAATAAACTAGACCAAATTTGAGTAACAACAGAAAAGGAATCAATTCATTTGGAGTTATATTTAAAAAGTTAAGGCGAGTCAAAGTTTCAGTCAAACTCTGATTTTAAATTAAAACAGAAAAGAAAACGTTTCAAATAAGAATACGCTTTCGGTTCAGGGGATACATACTTCTGAGGTTTACGCCTTCAATTGAAACACGTGGAGGCGGGCTGGGTCACTGACAGTGGTCCAGGGGGCCTACCGGTCAGGTTTGACCAGTCACCTCTCCCTCCTTTTTCCTCTGCCCGAGCGGGGCGGGATTCCGGTGATCGTCGCCGGCGAACGGAGGGTCCTCGAGGGCATTCGGGGCTAGGGATGGATCTGTCACTCCTAGGCGGTCCTCCCGGTGGTCGATTGGCCGGCGGGGACGGAGGGAGTCACCGGCGGCTAGTTCCGCGGCAGAGGGAGCTTCGGACAGGATTGGGGATTTGTGTTGTGGTGGGTTTTGATCGCGTTCGAGGGGTCGGGCAGTTCCGCAAGGTTGAGGGGAAGGCGACGGCGGCGCTGGATGGGCGGGGGAGGCCCTGGTGGCGCCGGAGTGATCGAGACTGTAATGCCCAGGATGGGACTATACCTCCTACGTGTCGAGGCACGACTTAAAGGTATAAGCCCATCCTAGAATGATCTCAAGTTTGGTATCTTTGCACGACTCATGTAAAAGAGGGATTAAATTGCAAAAGAAGATAGTTGGCTTACACTGGCCACTTCACACAATACAATACATAAGCAATACATCATTCAAAAGATCACAACCCGACTACGGGCGAAGATCCAAAAGAAAGATACCAAAACAACATAAAGCCACAGGTCAGGATCGAATCCTAGTAGAAACCACTACTGATCGTCGAACACGCCAAGCATACGGTCACTCTCTTCATCGAGCTCCCAGTGAAGAACTTGAACCAGCTCCTGCTTCAAACTCGGCTGAACCTGCATCTGGTGTTGTAGTATCTGTGAGCCACGAGGACTCAGCAATCCCATAACCATGGGTATCAAGACTAGCAAAGCTTTATGGGTAGGAAGAGGATAGTGGTGAGGTTGCAGCAGCGACTAAGCATAATATGGTGGCTAACTTACGAGTACCAGAATAAGATGAGCATCTACGCAAACGGTCGCAAAAGTGGTGATCGCTAAAGATCCTGAACTACATACGAGTCAAACATAACCCCATCGTGTTCTCTTCTCAAAGTGAAAAGAGACAGTCACGGTTACTCACACGGTTGTGTGTTTTACTTCGGATCCTATGTCAAGTTTTCTACAACCGGACATTAACAAATTCCAATCTGCCACATAACCGCGGGCACGGCTTTCGAAAGATCATAACCCTGCAGGGGTGTTCCAACTTAGCCCATCACAAGCTCTCACGATTAGCTGGAGTGATAAATATAATATCATCACCCATTATCTTAGGGAAATCCGATCAGGCTCGGCATCCCGGTAGCACAAGTCATTTCGACAATGGTAAAACAAGTCCAGCAAGACCTCCCGGTGTGTCGACACCCTGATAGTAGCCGCGCGTATCTCGTCTCAGGCCACGACCGGATGGGTGATCCTACGGGAGCCAAACCTCGAGTTTCCCCGTGGTGGCCCCGCATAACCCCCGTTTGGGACCAACACCATCAGCACTGGCCCCCCCTGCTATGTAGAAAGAATCCTCGGGTAGCGCTAACTCCCTATGCAATTTAATTAATTAATTAAGTTGTTATTATGAGCAAATTAAAACCAATGTTGGGCCTTGCTGGAGGAGTTTTATTCAAAGTCGAACTGTCAAGGGGTCCCCATCCACCCATCGTGTAAGGAACGCAAAAATCAAGGAACATAATGTCGGTTTGTCGGCGCCTAAGGTGGCATGAGTGGAACAAAACACCGAGCAAAAGGCCAGCCTTCCACCCATGCCCAGTATATAGGTGTGTTAAATAATAATAATAGATATTGTGATATGACAACAACAAGTTCCCTCCTGGAACAAACTTCATCTTCACATGCAACTAACAACGCTATAAGAAGGGCTGAGCAAGCGGGTAACATAGCCAAACAGTGGTTTTGCTAGGAAGGTTTCAAATGTTAGAGGTTTCATGGCAACAAGGAGAGGCTGACATAAAAGATGGGTAGCGCGACATGTAACGATAGCATCGAGACAACTAAGCATGGCAATGGTAGTAAAGGTATCCAAGGGTATGATCATCTTGCCTGGGATTCCACAAGGAAGAAGAACGGATCCATGAAGTAGACGGAGCAACAGTCGAGCGAATCCTCACAACTCCGGAACGAAACCGAAGCTAACAAGAGAAGCAACCGGAAAGAAGCAAAAAACACGGTAAACACACAATCATAAGCATGGCATACGATGCACATCCAAGTATGATGCATGACAGGTTTAAATATGCATGGTAGTGGTAAAGTGCACAAACAAGACTACAAGTTAAGTGGAGCTCAATATGCGACGAGTTGCATATTGACGAAACACCACATTTATATTTATTTAGTTGACTCTCGTTTATTTACAAGACAAGATTAAATGTTTTTAACATGGCAAGAGGTGAAGCAAAAGTAAACTACCTATTTAGGCATTTTAAATGAGGCCGGAAATAACAACAACAAATTCCGGAAAATCCCCATGAGCATGTTTAGTAATTATAAGCAAACAACAACTCACACATTATAATGTTGTTAAATGATGCGGATGACATGATCAAGTTTATGCAATTATATTAAAAGTTGACATGAAGAAGATATGAAGCATTGTCACCGTGGTGGAAGGAAAGGGTGCCACGGCAACGATCCGAAAATGATGCAACGGCATCATATCGGTTCCGGTAACTCGTTGAGAGTCCGGTGCAAAAGGAAAGATGGCGTGAGCGAGTCAAACGAGATGAAAGATGGGGCGATCCCGTCACCGGGTTCCCACGAGTCGGCGACGAGGCAACCGAGGAACACAACAAAAGATGGAACGGGCACGATGCACACAAGGGAACATTTCATACAACACATGCATTCCACGGGTCATCGTCTCGGGGTTATACCTTCGGAGCGATCGTTTCGGGGCGGTTCGAGATCGTAGTGGAAGAAGTCGTTCTCGCGATACGTAGAGGAAGAAGGCGTAGTAGTGGAAGTAGTGGTACACGAGTCGTGGTACACGGGGCGACGGTAGTGGAACTTGGCGACGATAGTCATTCACGTTCGAGGTACTTGCCGAGTCGGTCGTCGTGGTACACGTTATGTAGTGGTACTTGGTCTCGGCGACGGTAGTTGTTCACGAGCTCGTTTTTCCGTAGATGTCCGGGTCGTCGTGGTACTTGTCGCGGTCGTGGTACTTGTCGGTCCGGTCTTGGCGACGTAGTGGTACTCGCGGTCGTCTCGTGTCGGCGTTCTCGTATCGTAGATGTTCGGGTGCGTCTGTAGATGTTCTGGGCATCTCCCTGGAACGACCTGGTACTTGGCGAAAAAAACACAGCAGCAACAAAGGTGGTCTCTCACGCAACAAAACAACAACGCGTGCATCACAAAAGAGAAGGAAGCAGGCTTGGCCGGTAGTCGTCGCACAAGGAGGGGGCCAGCAGGCGGCGAGCAGAAGAGGGGCACATCCATGGCAGCAGCTGAGCTCGGCTCCATGGCGGCGCTAGCCCGCGGCAGAGCAGAGCCGCGCCGGGGCTCTGGTGAGGAGGCAGAGGCGCGCCGGCCTGGGCGCTGCGGCCTTGCCCGCGGGTCGTGCTGGAGACAGCAGGGGCGGCGGCCCTGGAGGAGCCGAGGAAGGAAGGGCCTGAGGGCCGGCAGTAGAGCTCCCGCGGCGGAGGCGCGGCCTGCGGGGTGCGAGAGCAGCCCGGCGGCAGACGCTGCTCCCGGCCGGCGCTGGACGGCGGAGACGGGGGGAGATGGCAGGGGCGCTGTGGCGCGGAGGAGGAGGCTCGGGGAGCACCCGCGCTTCGGCCTTGGCGACGAAGGTGGAGGGCCTGAGGGCGAGGCGCACTGGAGGCGATGCGGTGAAGGGGCGCGAGCGGCCTGGGCTCGACGGAGGGCGGCGAAGGTGGAGGGCCTGGAGATCGAAGGAGACGGAGCGGGGAGATCGGGCTGGTCGAGGGGAGATGCGAGGGAAAGAGCGAATCGGGGTGCGGGGTCGAGGGAGATGCGGGATGAGTGCGGCGGTTGGGAGAGAGCGAGGGGAGAGGGTGAGGTCGCAAGGTGGGCTTAGGGTTCGGTGGTGTTGGGCCAATGGGCCAGGAGGGAGGAGGAGGCCCAAGAGGCTGGAGGGAGTTTTGGGCTGCTCTTCTTCTGCTGGTTTTGGCCATCTCCAAAACAGAAAAATAAAATAGCCAGGAAAAGAAAAAAAAAGAAGAAAGGAAGGGATGCAAAAGAATTTGGACAAGAGGCTATTATTCCTGGACTCGCAAAATTGCGTTGGTCCCCAGAAAAATAGAAAAGGGGCATGAATGGAAAATAAATTCAAATTCCTTTGAATTTATTTCAAATGGTGTGAACAAGGACTATGATTTAGAAGAGCCCAAAAATGTCCGGAATTTTGGAGGAGCCTCGATAAAAGGAAAAAGAACAAAGGGAAGGTTTTTGACGGTGAAACTAGGATTAAAGAAGCATGGGGAATATGCAAGTGTGTTGCGGTTAATTCCAAACAAATGAAATATTTATATAGCTCCATATATTAGGAGGATATGTTTTAAAGAGAAGTCATTCTTCCCTCGATTTAAATGGACCGAAGGTCCACACAATTTATTTGGGTTGAGATGCAAAAGAAATATGACATGAAGGCATGATGACATGATGCAATGCAAAAAATAAATAACACAAGCACAAAAGAAACACACGGAAGAACCCGGAACATCTGGAATCTTCTGGGACGTCGGTCTTCGGGCGTCACAACACTCCCACACTAACAGAGGATCTCGACCCGAGATCCTAGAGATAGCACCGGGTAAAAACGGAAGAGGAAGAGGTAAAACAAAGTTGCTTCTTTGACAGACGAGTGAAACCACGAACCTTGAGAGGTTAAACAAGTTGAATAAAGAATACCATGGAGATGAACAAAGATGAAAAACACTCCGTTAGAAAATGGAACAAGGAACATTAACAGAACCTTGCAGGTTGAAAGGCATTAAACAAGAGCTCATGGATGACAAAAGAATATGAAGTCGCAATGGTATAGCCAAGGAATAAGAATGACAGAATTGGACAGCACTCCGTCTGAAGATGGAAGGAATTAACAAGAACTTGAGGAGATGGGAAGATACTTGATGAAAACAACAACACACAGCCTCCGGAACAATTAAAAGAATGGCACAAGGGGTAAGAAAGATTCAGATATCACTCTGGTTGAAAGGTGAGGCAAAACTAGATAAGATGACGGAACTTGAATGAAGAATACAACACTCCTGATAAAATAGATAAACAAGGAAAGAACATGATCTCGATAAAACGATATGATGGTTTGAAGAGAGCAACATCACAATGTCTCCGGAATGAAAGAATAGCATATAAATCAATGAAAGACTTGAACGGAGAAGAAAATGACAACTTCTCCGACAAATGAATTTGAAAGATAATCCTTACCGAGATGAATTGAATAGAGTTGTTGGGAATTCAACAATGAGAAGAATAAGCTCGTTGTGGACTTATGGAAAACGTCTCAAAATTAAGAGGTGACAACCAGCCACTAACAGAAACGAATTGCTTGGATTGAGATCAACAAGGAGACGATAAACTTATTTCATCGGAATGACAAATGAAGAACTTGGGTCATTTATAAGCACCATAATAGCAACAATTCTCAAGGAAAGCTTTAGGTGAATTATAACCCAAGATGACTACAACGAATAGATTGAAGGGTTGGAGAGATCTCCCGAACAAGGAAAATGATGGTTTCAAATATCTCATTCTTGATAACTCGTGAATCATAAAACATGAAGGAATTGTCAAGAATGACATAACACCATCTAAAAAGATAAGGTAGAAAGGATTGCAATTGGAAAGCATGATGAAGAATGCTTGAGCTCCAACAAGAATCTTGATGAAGACTTCGAGGATGAATTAAACATAAGAACCACCATGAGAACTCCGGTAATGAAAGCATGAGAAGTGAAAGATGGAAAGAATAAGATTGAAGGCATGCTATGAATTAGATGGAGCTTTGAAACGATATAATTAAATAACTTGGAGCTCCGGAAACAAGATGAAGAACTTGAAGCCTAGAATTTATTCCACATGAATAAACTCTAAACGAAGGAATTAATCCACTTGGATGAAATAAGAATAAGAATTATGTTATGCATCTCCTTCACCAATTTAAATTGATGACAACCAAAGGATTTGGCATACTACTTATTCTCGTTGGAAAGAATTAAAGAGAGATCTCGCACAAGCTTGGGTAAATCTTCAACGAAGCACCGGTAGGATTGTGAAAAGAACAAATGAATAAAAACGATAACAACGGAAGGGTAATCTTGAAATAACCACCGTAAAAAAATATGGAGACGAACGAAGAGGCATCAATGAAGAATATTTGGAGGACGAAGTTGAAAACTGAGAACGAAGAAATCTTCTGAAATGATGGCCTTCGGAGGATCATAATGGAAAGAATTCATGAAATGCTTCGGACGGGTATAAAAATAATTCCTCACAATCAAAACGATAATGAGGATGGCATGAAGCTAGAACCACGAATCTTCAAGAGAACGGGCCAAGATTTAAGAGAAACACTTATCCGGTCTCCAAATGTTGAAAATGAAGACGAGATATGCCAAGAAGAATTGTTGAGCACTCCGGAATGAAGAATTAAAAAGGTTGAACCAATGATGAAAAAGAATTTGAATGCGATCTTGGAGAAGGCATGTGACTGATGGAAATCATTCTTATGTCACATTTTGGAAGCAATTTGAGAATAACTCCGGAAAAAATTAGAAGAGTCAGGTAAGATCCTCGGAAAAGACCTGTGGGTTAGGGCCCACTAAAGAAATCACCGTTGAAAAAGATTGCTTAAGAGATATAGCACCGGTTGAATTAAATGGCTTGAATAAGATAACAATCCTCAAAATAGCTTGAACGAATTAAGAATGGAATTATGAATCTTCAGCACTCCGGATATGAATAACAGGAGGAGAAAGATTAATTGGTACACCAGAATAAGAAAGCATTGTGAAATGAGGAAAATGATAAGATCAACACCGAATTCTTGAATTACATCCACCGGCAGAATTTAGAGAACAAAAGAATGATGAACTTGAAGCTCTTGAGCATCTTCACGATAAATCACCGGATAATGAAGTTGAACGAAAAGAATGAAGAAACATCACATTAATAAAATGGATATTTCATTTGAGAATTTCTTGCTCCGAGAAGAAGAAGGGTGGGAGGGTGGGGAAAACAAAGACAACTTGAGATGAATGAAACAGACAAATCGTCAGATTTCTCAACGACGTCCGTATGGAATAACTAGAAGAGAAGGCACACCGGTTGGAAAAGAATTTAACATGAAAATCTCGATGGTCAAGAAGGACTAGCACTCCCATAGAAATATGAGAACACCACTTAGGAAGGTATGGAATCAACATTTGACATCGAAGCAACTCGAATACCAGAATCAAGACAAGAACAAAGGATAGATATGCAACATGATCTTCACAATATCATCCGAACAGAGAATTGAACGAATGAATTCCGTAGGTACATCAACTTGACGAGAAGCCACTTGGAGAACAAAAAGGTAAATAAAAAGGAACAAGGAACAGATAGAACAAATACAAGATAGAAGCTTTGTTCGACATGTTCGTGCTGAAAGCTTATGGAACGTGTTACAAAAGGGTTTTGCAATCCCCAGATCAGCATAGCCAAGGACCCTTTAAGATGCAACTCCTGATCAGAACAAGTCCATAAAACCACTTCACTCAATGTAGAACCCCGAACTTCATATCGTGCATCCGTTGGAAGAATGCCTAGAACTACTGGATGAACCCACCTATTAATTTCCGAAAGTTTCCAGTTATGCAATCAGGTGTTGGGGATACAGGGGAAGCACCGCGCAATCAGCTCTAAACCTACATCTAGCTGTATCCATCCTTCAAAACATAACCAGTTGTTCTCGGAAACCGTTTACCTCGGACCATCGATACGCATCTACTATACAAGCTATGGCAATACTCCCGAACTACCTCCCCAGTACTGGGTGATGTCGGGGTTATCTTGCCACTAACCGCATAGGAGAGTTTTTGATGTCGGCCGTCTTAAGTATTCTAGTATTGCCGCGATGGATTTGTGATGACAACACCTCGGAGCTCAACTCCCCGGGACACTGCCACAACCCCTAATGACAGGAGGCATCGAGAACAATGTTCTCGTCACAAAGACATCGAAACAATCCAAACAATACTCGCGAGATCCTAAAAAAAATTTGGTGCAATTTTTGAAAGTAGAAGAGGCAAGAGTAGACGTCAGGAGTCCTCACCAGAGAGAAAAGGGGATGAGAAGCAAAGAAATCCTACTCTCCGATATAAATATAGGACTCAAAATATTTTCAGTGTGTGCCTAGACTCAACCGTCAATGATTCGATCAATCAGTGGGGGCTTCTAGGTCGGAGAATGCTCTGATACCAACTTGTAATGCCCAGGATGGGACTATACCTCCTACGTGTCGAGGCACAACTTAAAGGTATAAGCCCATCCTAGAATGATCTCAAGTTTGGTATCTTTGCACGACTCATGTAAAAGAGGAATTAAATTGCAAAAGAAGATAGTTGGCTTACACTCGCCACTTCACACAATACAATACATAAGCAATACATCATTCAAAAGATCACAACCCGACTACGGGCGAAGATCCAAAAGAAAGATACCAAAACAACATAAAGCCACAGGTCAGGATCGAATCCTAGTAGAAACCACTACTGATCGTCGAACACGCCACAAGCATACGGTCACTCTCTTCATCGAGCTCCCAGTGAAGAACTTGAACCAGCTCCTGCTTCAAACTCGGCTGAACCTGCATCTGGTGTTGTAGTATCTGTGAGCCACGAGGACTCAGCAATCCCATAACCATGGGTATCAAGACTAGCAAAGCTTTATGGGTAGGAAGAGGATAGTGGTGAGGTTGCAGCAGCGACTAAGCATAATATGGTGGCTAACTTACGAGTACCAGAATAAGATGAGCATCTACGCAAACGGTCGCAAAAGTGGTGATCGCTAAAGATCCTGAACTACATACGAGTCAAACATAACCCCACCGTGTTCTCTTCTCAAAGTGAAAAGAGACAGTCACGGTTACTCACACGGTTGTGTGTTTTACTTCAGATCCTCTGTCAAGTTTTCTACAACCGGACATTAACAAATTCCAATCTGCCACATAACCGCGGGCACGGCTTTCGAAAGATCATAACCCTGCAGGGGTGTTCCAACTTAGCCCATCACAAGCTCTCACGATTAGCTGGAGTGATAAATATAATATCATCACCCATTATCTTAGGGAAATCCGATCAGGCTCGGCATCCCGGTAGCACAAGTCATTTCGACAATGGTAAAACAAGTCCAGCAAGACCTCCCGGTGTGTCGACACCCTGATAGTAGCCGCGCGTATCTCGTCTCAGGCCACGACCGGATGGGTGATCCTACGGGAGCCAAACCTCGAGTTTCCCCGTGGTGGCCCCGCATAACCCCCGTTTGGGACCAACACCATCAGCACTGGCCCCCCCTGCTATGTAGAAAGAATCCTCGGGTAGCGATAACTCCCTATGCAATTTAATTAATTAATTAAGTTGTTATTATGAGCAAATTAAAACCAATGTTGGGCCTTGCTGGAGGAGTTTTATTCAAAGTCGAACTGTCAAGGGGTCCCCATCCACCCATCGTGTAAGGAACGCAAAAATCAAGGAACATAATGTCGGTTTGTCGGCGCCTAAGGTGGCATGAGTGGAACAAAACACCGAGCAAAAGGCCAGCCTTCCACCCATGCCCAGTATATAGGTGTGTTAAATAATAATAATAGATATTGTGATATGACAACAACAAGTTCCCTCCTGGAACAAACTTCATCTTCACATGCAACTAACAACGCTATAAGAAGGGCTGAGCAAGCGGGTAACATAGCCAAACAGTGGTTTTGCTAGGAAGGTTTCAAATGTTAGAGGTTTCATGGCAACAAGGAGAGGCTGACATAAAAGATGGGTAGCGCGACATGTAACGATAGCATCGAGACAACTAAGCATGGCAATGGTAGTAAAGGTATCCAAGGGTATGATCATCTTGCCTGGGATTCCACAAGGAAGAAGAACGGATCCATGAAGTAGACGGAGCAACAGTCGAGCGAATCCTCACAACTCTGGAACGAAACCGAAGCTAACAAGAGAAGCAACCGGAAAGAAGCAAACAACACGGTAAACACACAATCATAAGCATGGCATACGATGCACATCCAAGTATGATGCATGACAGGTTTAAATATGCATGGTAGTGGTAAAGTGCACAAACAAGACTACAAGTTAAGTGGAGCTCAATATGCGACGAGTTGCATATTGACGAAACACCACATTTATATTTATTTAGTTGACTCTCGTTTATTTACAAGACAAGATTAAATGTTTTTAACATGGCAAGAGGTGAAGCAAAAGTAAACTACCTATTTAGGCATTTTAAATGAGGCCGGAAATAACAACAACAAATTCCGGAAAATCCCCATGAGCATGTTTAGTAATTATAAGCAAACAACAACTCACACATTATAATGTTGTTAAATGATGCGGATGACATGATCAAGTTTATGCAATTATATTAAAAGTTGACATGAAGAAGATATGAAGCATTGTCACCGTGGTGGAAGGAAAGGGTGCCACGGCAACGATCCGAAAATGATGCAACGGCATCATATCGGTTCCGGTAACTCGTTGAGAGTCCGGTGCAAAAGGAAAGATGGCGTGAGCGAGTCAAACGAGATGAAAGATGGGGCGATCCCGTCACCGGGTTCCCACGAGTCGGCGACGAGGCAACCGAGGAACACAACAAAAGATGGAACGGGCACGATGCACACAAGGGAACATTTCATACAACACATGCATTCCACAGGTCATCGTCTCGGGGTTATACCTTCGGAGCGATCGTTTCGGGGCGGTTCGAGATCGTAGTGGAAGAAGTCGTTCTCGCGATACGTAGAGGAAGAAGGCGTAGTAGTGGAAGTAGTGGTACACGAGTCGTGGTACACGGGGCGACGGTAGTGGAACTTGGCGACGGTAGTCGTTCATGTTCGGGGTACTTGCCGAGTCGGTCGTCGTGGTACACGTTATGTAGTGGTACTTGGTCTCGGCGATGGTAGTTGTTCACGAGCTCGTTTTTCCGTAGATGTCCGGGTCGTCGTGGTACTTGTCGCGGTCGTGGTACTTGTCGGTCCGGTCTTGGTGACGTAGTGGTACTCACGGTCGTCTCGTGTCGGCGTTCTCGTATCGTAGATGTTCGGGTGCGTCTGTAGATGTTCTGGGCATCTCCCTGGAACGACCTGGTACTTGGCGAAAAAAACACAGCAGCAACAAAGGTGGTCTCTCACGCAACGAAACAACAACGCGTGCATCACAAAAGAGAAGGAAGCAGGCTTGGCCGGTAGTCGTCGCACGAGGAGGGGGCCAGCAGGCGGCGAGCAGAAGAGGGGCACATCCATGGCAGCAGCTGAGCTCGGCTCCATGGCGGCGCTGGCCCGCGGCAGAGCAGAGGCGCGCCGGGGCGCTGGTGAGGAGGCAGAGGCGCGCCGGCCTGGGCGCTGCGGCCTTGCCCGCGGGTCGTGCTGGAGACAGCAGGGGCGGCGGCCCTGGAGGAGCCGAGGAAGGAAGGGCCTGAGGGCCGGCAGTAGAGCTCCCGCGGCGGAGGCGCGGCCTGCGGGGTGCGAGAGCAGCCCGGCGGCAGACGCTGCTCCCGGCCGACGCTGGACGGCGGAGACGGGGGAAGATGGCAGGGGCGCTGTGGCGCGGAGGAGGAGGCTCGGGGAGCGCCCGCGCTTCGGCCTTGGCGACGAAGGTGGAGGGCCTGAGGGCGAGGCGCACTGGAGGCGATGCGGTGAAAGGGCGCGAGCGGCCTGGGCTCGACGGAGGGCGGCGAAGGTGGAGGGCCTGGAGATCGAAGGAGAGGGAGCGGGGAGATCGGGCTAGTCGAGGGGAGATGCGAGGGAAAGAGCGAATCGGGGTTCGGGGTCGAGGGAGATGCGGGATGAGTGCGGCGGCTGGGAGAGAGCGAGGGGAGAGGGTGAGGTCGCAAGGTGGGCTTAGGGTTCGGTGGTGTTGGGCCAATGGGCCAGGAGGGAGGAGGAGGCCCAAGAGGCTGGAGGGAGTTTTGGGCTGCTCTTCTTCTGCTGGTTTTGGCCATCTCCAAAACGGAAAAATAAAATAGCCAGAAAAGAAAAAAAAAGAAGAAAGGAAGGGATGCAAAAGAATTTGGACAAGAGGCTATTATTCCTAGACTCGCAAAATTGCGTTGGTCCCCAGAAAAATAGAAAAGGGGCATGAATGGAAAATAAATTCAAATTCCTTTGAATTTATTTCAAATGGTGTGAACAAGGACTATGATTTAGAAGAGCCCAAAAATGTCCGGAATTTTGGAGGAGCCTCGATAAAAGGAAAAAGAACAAAGGGAAGGTTTTTGACGGTGAAACTAGGATTAAAGAAGCATGGGTAATATGCAAGTGTGTTGCGGTTAATTCCAAACAAATGAAATATTTATATAGCTCCATATATTAGGAGGATATGTTTTAAAGAGAAGTCATTCTTCCCTCGATTTAAATGGACCGAAGGTCCACACAATTTATTTGGGTTGAGATGCAAAAGAAATATGACATGAAGGCATGATGACATGATGCAATGCAAAAAGTAAATAACACAAGCACAAAAGAAACACACGGAAGAACCCGGAACATCTGGAATCTTCTGGGACGTCGGTCTTCGGGCGTCACAGAGACAGTGGCGGCGGCTGTGGTTGCCGGAGAAGGAGAAGACGACCTCTCTGTTCTTTCTACTGCTACGGCCGGATCAGTGAGGGATTGTGAGAGGTTGCTTCAGGGCCTGACGAGCTCGGGGGCTTCTTATATAGGCGGGCAATGGCGGTTCCGCGGTGGCTGGGGATAAGATCGCCGGCGACCGCCATTCTGTAGCAGCAGGGGACGTGGCGGGGCTGAGGATGGCGGCAGAAACTAGCAGACGAGCGGGTTCTGCGCCAGGGGCGAGCTGGCGCGCGTTCGTGGCTTGGGCGGCGCCAACCACGGCAGAGGCCCACTGTGGCCGCCATCGTGCCGCCAAACGAGCTCTGGCAATGGCGCTATGGAGTTTCAGGGGCTGCTTGGCGCGTTCTAGTGAGTGGATGAGGCCGGGGGGTGGCTCTGCAGGCGAGCGAGGGCCGGGGCGCGACGCAGCGACCCGAGCGCACGCACGTGCAAAACGCGCGCTCTGGGTGCGCCCAGAGCACGCACGCTACGTGCTCGGCAATATGCCAAGGCATGCTAGGGGGCTCCAATCCACAAGGGGGTTAGTAGGGTGGGGCTATAGGCTAGGGCAAAACCATGTGACATGCTAGTCTAGTCAGGGGATCAAGTTCATAACACAAACCAATAACTAAGCCAAAACTGGTCATGAACTCAGGGTGTTTGACAAAATGCCAATGGCCTCTTGGCAAATCATGGGGTGGCCGAATTCTCCAGAACGGTGTCTCCTTGGATGAGTAAGAGGGTGGTGAGGTTAGTTTATCAAAAGCAAAAACTTGTTAGTGCAAGTTTTTACAAAACTTCAGTTCTGGGCAGAAGGTAAATGGCATTGTTTCATGAACCAAAAACCTTCGAATGGGTCCACTCTTCTGGACTTAAGGGTTTTGCAAGATTGGCTATAAGTTGGAAAAAGCTCAAGGCCAAAGGAACTAGTTAGAATAGGGCTGTAGTAGAAAGTGACATTCTGGACTAGAGAGCAAAGGAGGATGTTTTGCTCAACTTTTCCAAAGGATACCCAAGGATTTTTGCATGGAAGTGATGTAGGGGCTTCACCTGACATCCTTGAATTTTGGTGGCATTTTTGGACAATTCCATCAGAGGGTTGGAGTGCAAACAGGTTCCTAAATAGAAATAAATCACTTAAATTAAATAAGCCGAGGGAGAAAATAATAATGCAAATGATCCTACAACTAGAAAGATTGTTCTTCTTGGCTTAGGGCAATTAAGTCCAAGCAACATACTCACAAATTTTAACTATGGCAAAAACTCCACAATAGCAACAGAAGGGAAGTTCTGACAACCACAGAAAACCCAGATAAAGAAAAGTTGAAACTCTTTGTCAATTTTTTATTACTAAAAACAAGGGAAAATTTTTGGGGTGTTACAACACTACCCCCCTTAAGAAAAAAACCTCGTCCTCGAGATTTGTTAAGGGTTGCTATAAAAAAAATCTTCTACTGCCACAAAGAGATATTACCAAAGTTAACCGTTATGCTAATGCTAACAAATGTCACTACAGTGCATGGGCAATAAGTGGTGTAAACTGCAGTGTTAAACACTGGCGCTGCATGGAAAAATCTACGGTCGTGGAAAACGAGATATTCTACTACGGGCTATAGTAAATTTAGAAATAAAAATTTCTAAATTTTAAAAATACGCTGGTTGCACCCGAGAGCACAGGGCTCTCACTGGCTGACAGGTGGGCCTTGGGCTCACTGTCAGTCTCTTCTTCTACCTCCGTTCCTCTCTTCTCCTCTCTCCCGCGCGCTTTCCCGTGCTTTCTCCACCGGCGACGGCTAGCTCGTAGGGCATCTAGGCCGTACTGCCGTAGTGCGTGGCATGCTAGCTGCCGGTGTAGCATGCACTCATCTCGCGGGCCAGCGTGCTGTCGGCACTGCTCGTGGATTCGCCTTCGAACACCGGCGGTCGAGCGACGAGCGGCGCTGGTGGACTCCGCCCACCGTACACCGATCTCGAGCTATAAAACGACCGAGGCGCTCCTTCTTCCTCCTCTCACCTGGCCTCGTTTCTTCTTCTCCTTCCTTCTCCTCCATTTGTGTTTGCAGGGGCTCGGGCCGAGGCTCTAATGGCGGAGGTGATGCCGGACTGGTGCATGGTCCTAGTGTGCGTGGGGTTGGCGGCATTGCTGGGTGTATCCGCGCTCGTGTGTGCGATGATCCTCGACGATCGTCGTGATGTTGCGGCTCGGGTGCTAGCCCTTCGCAGTGGCGGCGATCACGAGGATTAGGCGTGAGCGTCAGGTGCTGACGGTGGTTAGTGCGTGGAAGGCAACTAGTGCTTGAGTTTCTCCTCAAGAGACTGTGGGGAGGTGATCAATCTGGTGAAGTAGGTGTACGTGGACTAGCAACTTAGTGTACTGTGTGGGGTGGCCGGAGTTGTAATGTTGTTGTTGCGATGCGAGATAATAAAATATCCACGTTATGCGGAGAGATATGTTGTAATAACTCAGGGAAGAAAACAATTAACAACTCACTCCAGGTTTTCACTTAGCGCAAAAATTAAGTCAAGAGTTATCAATAGTGAAACTATCCCATAAATTTAAATTAATTAACACATGATACGACACACAGCTTACAACTCATGAAAAGATCGCGAGGATAACAAATCAAAGCAGTTACATCTAAAACACAAACGGTAAATGGACAGGGTCCTACGAAAAAGTCTCTGGTGCTGGGGGACACTCTTCTTCTATCGGTGGGAGCGGGTTGACTAGTCGATGAATGTGCTTCTCCTGTCCGGGCCTTAGTGGTCTGCCGATGGCGATCTGGGGATTTAAATCAGCGAGGCTCTGGAGATAACCCATTATCCGCTGGGTCAAACGCTCTTGTGCGATGACATACTGCGTAAGGTTGGCCAGTACTGGGTCTCTCTCAATTTGCCCACCAGGAAAAGATGCTGCTTCTCCGGGCGCTGCGCGGCTCGGAAAGTAATAATACCCCCGTTCGCTGGCATAGGGCACCGCGAATCGAAGGCGAGCAAGCGCTTCATAAGCGGCAGCCTCTACGGCCATCTGAGGAGTTGGCATGGATTTCCCCATGAAGGAAACTTCGGTGGGGTCTTGATTTGGGTTTGCGGGAGGGATGTGTACCACTGCCCAATATTTCGAGGTGGATGGTGTGATCCTCGATTTGAGCAGCTCATAATGGGGTGGACGGGTAGCACTCATGGTACTGCAGGTAAAATCCCACAATATCTTCACGAAACTACTAGGGGATGCCTCTGGGGTTCTCAGATATATACTAGGGATCGGCATGGCGAAGGAAATGGTTGTGAGGGTAGTGCACCAGGTGAGGGATGCTTGGCAAAGTTACGATGTGGCCTTTTATATAGCAACCGGGCTGGTTTATAGAATCATGGTGAGGGGCATCTATTTTGTCGGTTTCGCTTTACAGGGTCGGGGTCAATGCTACAGATGCTCGCGTCTCGCAAAGTGATGTGTTTACTATAGGATTTGTCGGTGAGGTGCTTTGGAAGTCACACCCGAAAAATATGCATTCGTACACTGACATAACTGTGCAAGGATGCTATAGAGATAAGGACACAAAAGCAAACTGTATATACATATAGGAATAAAGGTTACATCACTACGGGGTGTGGACAAGATAAGGCTTGGTACTACTCAGGTGATTTAATCAACCTCGTTTATATCGAAGCGGCCTTGCCTTGTGGACGCTGAAGCTTCTCCAAGGGCTTCATTGTCGGTGTTGGCTGGAGGTGGCTGAGGGGGTGCAGGGTCGGGGCAATGATGATGACCCTCGCGGGGATTGTTGGCTATAGTCCCGTTGGAGCGTGCGCCAAACAAGCGACGCATCACCTCTGGAGACACCAAGGCATTCTGGTCAATGACCGAGGCTGGCCTCAAGGACTCGATCGGTTGCCCGAACAGTACGACTAGGTTGTCGGTGTCGGAATCGTCTCCTCCTTGTGCCGGGGCTCGGCGAAGCAGTTCTCCACGAGTTGCGATCAGATCAAGGGTGATTTGATAGAACAATTCCTCTAGCACACTAACATAGCGTACCAGATGCAATAATGCCGGATCTATCTCGTGGTCTCCGCTCGCAACTTGGGGAGGCCTACCATACCCGTTACGACTGGGGTAGTAGTAGAATGAGCGATAGTTAACTCTGGGCGACAGGTGCCGGAGTTGAACTATAGCTTCACGAGTAGCTAGTTGGATAGCTTGCGGCTCAAAGGAAGTTGTCCTTCCGGTGAACCTGTAGGGACGTTCTGGTGACAGACCCCTACCGTAGATGTGCACAGTGGCCCAGAATTGACGGTTTTCACCGCCCATGGATTCTTGGTACACAACATATTCTGGGGGCTCCTCTAACGCAAAGGCACGGCGGGTGAGGTTTGCGAGCACGGTCACAAAACCTCCAAGGTTGGTTGCTGTGGTTTCGTTGTGTACAATGGGTCCTGGCATTTTAGCTCGGTCTGAGGTAGAGGCTGTGTTGTGCTTGTATTGGGGCTAGCGTGCCCTATTTATAGGAAAGGACGGAGTCTTCCTTCGCACGCTCGCGGGGGCGCTGTTTAGGCGTCGGTTACTGGCGGGTGATCGACAGGCTAGACTGATAGGTTGGGCACCGACTACCAAAGGTGTCAGCCCACTGTGTAGGTATCTTACACGAGAAGCTTGGCCGGGGTTAGGATATGGTCTGGTGGGGGATTAACCTAGGTTTTTGACCTGGCTAAGATAGGATTAGGCAATGGTCAGCCTGGCTCTGATACCAAGGATGTCAGGACCGGATTTTTGGGGTATTAAGTTCCCAAAAATGGCCCTTGTGCTCACCAGCCCCAGGATTACTATTAGCTGATGATGCACCACTTGATACAGAAATTTCCAAGCAAAGGTACAAAATATGTAGTACAAGACCATCCTGGACTTTAAGTACAACACAAGGTTTCTAGTGGCTGATGGCGGAAGCGGTCTGTGATTCGTCGGCGCTTGTGGAACTCCATTTCCCACGGGAACAGCTGACCAGGTTAACTCCTATCTTCGCGAGGCTGCTATCACTGCTGCATAGGTTCCGGGTAGTCGTCGCAACACTCCTCTCCAAGTAAGAAATCTGGCCAAGACAATAGCCAGGGACAAGCCAGTGAGTACTTTGAATGCACTCGCAAACATTTTGAACATGGGTGAAGTATAATCATGCTCGTGAATATTTGATGATTACGATGTTAAGTATGATATACCAGTCCATAATGCAAGCAGGTCATTTGTATAACAATGCATAATGCAATCAGGGAGTGAAAATAAAATAAATAAACGAATATGCCATAGTCGGGCGTCTGAGCGACACCACATAAAGGGCTTATAAATAAAAGTAAATAACAAAATGCCACGGTCAGATGTCTGAGCGGCATCACATAAAGGGCTTATAAATAAAAGTAAATAACAAAATGCCACAGTCGGACGTCTGAGCGACATCACATAAAGGGCTTATAAATAAAAGTAAATAACAAAATGCCACAGTCGGACGTCTGAGCGACATCACATAAAAGGGCTTATAAATAAAAGTAAATAACAAAGTGCCACAGTCGGACGTCTGAGCGACATCACATAAAGGGCTTATAAAGAAAAGTGAATAACAAAATGCCACAGTCGGACGTCTGAGCGACATCACATAAAGGGCTTATACAGAAAGATAGTTGACAGTGAATATCTAGGAGATACGACCATCCCAGGGATACTCATTGATTTAAATATTACAAATGGTTAGTACATAAATAAAGTCACCATATGCCACACTTCATAATCAAAGTTCTGTTTTGAGCAGTTTTCTCCTCCGAAGACCGACGCTAAGACCGACACTTGACTGTTCCCAGACTGTGGTCCTAACCCAGGGACACGGCTATTCGAATAGATTTAATCTCTGCAGAGGGTGTACTCTTTACCCACGAATAATGGATTCCTTTAGTTCCTCTGGACTAATTCTGTTTACGGTCTTTTAATTTAAAGACACATCTGACCGCACACACCAGCCTAACTTAACGGTGTCTGGAATCACCCACGACACCTGTTAAGCCAAACTCTAAGTGGGGAGGCTACAACCTCGACTAGCATGGGATCACAAAATTTATAACGCGCGCAAAACTGGGGAAGCTACCCCCATTCGACTCCAACCGAAACACCCGTGCCCCCGGACCAGGTGGCCTGCCTACCGGATGCAGCCGGTATCTTCCACCATGGCCTCTCTGTACGGTGTGTGCTAGAACAGGGGTCGACAATTTACTGAACCGTACCCTACCTGTAGTAGGGACCCGTGGTAGCACGAACAAGTATGGGGGTTACTGGGACAAGACTCGATCTGTGGTCGACTCAGGAGGTTCAAGCATCGCTGGAGGTTCAAGCATCGCTGGTATACTCCACAACAACAGTCGGAATCACCGCTCATCCTGCCTCACCAAGCCATACCGGACTCCACCGTCTCAATGGAGCTAGCGACAAGCTCGGGTCTACTCAAGACAATGACTTTCACGGTTTTCTTCCGTTAGGCATGGGAGGCATACGAGGGGGATTACCGTCATGCATATATTTTTTCACAGCAAGAGGTATGATCATATCATCATGTATAAAAATGAAAAGAAAGCGTCCACTTTGAGGTGACGTTGCAATCGTATCAATAACACTCATAAGCATTAGACCAGGGTTCAAAAATGCTTGCCTTCAAGTAGAGGGGAGGAGAAATGCATTCCAAAACGTTTGGAAGTTTTCTCATTCTTCAAAATCCTATTTGAAAGAATAAGAAATCAATATGTAGAAACAAAACAGCACAAAAAAGTTGTCTGGAAAATTTTCAAATAAATTTGAAAATAAACTAGACCAAATTTGAGTAACAACAGAAAAGGAATCAATTCATTTGGAGTTATATTTAAAAAGTTAAGGCCAGTCAAAGTTTCAGCCAAACTCTGATTTTAAATTAAAACAGAAAAGAAAACGTTTCAAATAAGAATACGCTCTCGGGTCAGGGGATACGTACTTCTGAGGTTTACGCCTTCACTTGAAACACGTGGAGGCGGGCTGGGTCACTGACAGTGGGTCCAGGGGGCCTACCGGTCAGGTTTGACCAGTCGCCTCTCCCTCCTTTTTCCTCTGCCCGAGCGGGGCGGGATTCCAGTGATCGTCGCCGGCGAACGGAGGCTCCTCGAGGGCATTCGAGGCCAGGGATGGATCCGTCACTCCTAGGCGGTCCTCCCGATGGTCGATTGGCCGGCGGGGACGGAGGGAGTCGCCGGCGGCGAGTTCCGCGGCGGAGGGAGCTTCGGGCAGGATTGGGGATTTGTGTTGTGGTGGGTTTTGATCGCGTTCGAGGGGTCGGGCAGTTCCGCAAGGTCGAGGTGAAGGCGACAGTGGCGCTGGATGGGCGGGGTAGGCCCTGGTGGCGCCGGAGTGATCGAGACAGTGGCGGCGGCTGTGGTTGCCGGACAAGGAGAAGACGACCTCTCTGGTCTTTCTACTGCTACGGGCGGATCATTGAGGGAGTGTGAGAGGTTGCTTCATGGCCTGACGAGCTCGGGGGCTTCTTCTATAGGCGGGCAATGGCGGTTCTGCGGCGGCTGGGGATAAGATCACCGGCGACTGACATTCTGTAGCAGCAGGGGACGTGGCGGGGCTAAGGATGGCGGCAGAAACTAGCAGACGAGCGGGTTCTGCGCCAGGGGCGAGCTGGCGTGCGTTCGTGGCTTTGGCGGCGCCGACCACGGCCGCCGGCGTGCCGCCAAACGAGCTCTGGCAATGGCGCTGTGGAGTTTCAGGGGCTGCTTGGCGCGTTCTGGTGAGTGGATGAGGCCGGGGGGTGGCTCTGCAGGCGAGCAAGGGCCGGGGCGCGACGCGGTGACCCGAGCGCACGCACGTGCAAAACGCGCGCTCTGGGTGCGCCCAGAGCACGCACGCTACGTGCTCGGAAATATGCCAAGGCATGCTAGGGGGCTCCAATCCACAAGGGGGTTAGTAGGGTGGGGCTATAGGCTAGGGCCAAACCATGTGACATGCTGGTCTAGTCAGGGGATCAAGTTCATAACACAAACCAATAACTAAGCCAAAACTGGTCATTAACTCAGGGTGTTTGACAAAATGCCAATGGCCTCTAGGCAACTCTTGGGTTGGCCAAATTCTCCAGAACAGTGCCTCCTTGGATGAGTAAGAGGGTGGTGAGGTTAGTTTATCAAAAGCAAAAACTTGTTAGTGCAAGTTTTTGCAAAACTTCATATCTGGGCAGAAGGTAAATGGCATTGTTTCATGAACCAAAAACCTTCCAATGGGTCCACTCTTCTGGACTTCAGGGTTTTGCAAGATGGGCTAAAGTTGGAAAAAGCTCAAGGCCAAAGGAACTAGTTAGAATAGGGCTGTAGTAGAAAGTGTCATTCTGGACTAGAGAGCAAAGGAGGATGTTTTGCTCAACTTTTCCAAAGGATACCCAAGGATTTTTGCATGGAAGTGATGTAGGGGCTTCACCTGACATCCTTGAATTTTGGTGGAATTTTTAGACAATTCCATCAGAGGGTTGCAGTGCAAATAGGTTCCTAAATAGAAGGAAATCACTTAAATTAAATAAGCTCAGGGAGAAAATAATAATGAAATGATCCTACAACTAGAAAGATTGTTCTTCTTGGCTTAGGGCAATTAAGTCCAAGCAACATACTCCCAAATTTTTACTACGGCAAAAACTCCACAATAGCAACAGAAGGGAAGTTCTGACAACCACAGAAAACCCAGAAAAAGAAAAGTTGAAACTCTTTGTCAAATTTTTATTAGTAAAAACAAGGGCAAAATTTTGGGGTGTTACACTATATATACTGAAACCTCCGGAAAGTAACCTAGATCGGGAGTTCCACCGCCGAAAGCCTCTGTTGCCACCAAAAACCAATCTAGACCCCGTTCCGGCACCCTGCCGGAGGGGGGAACCCTCACCTGTGGCCATCTTCATCATCCTGGAGCTCTCCATGATGAGGAGGGAGTAGTCCACCCTCGGGGCTGAGGGTATGTACCAGTAGCTATGTGTTTGATCTCTCTCTCTCGTGTTCTTGAGATGGCACGATCTTGATGTATCAAGAGCTTTGCTATTTTAGTTTGATCTTATAATGGTTCTCCCCCTCTACTCTCTTGTGATGAATTGAGTTTTCTCTTTGAAGTTATCTTATCGGATTGAGTCTTTAAGGATTTGAGAACACTTGATGTATGTCTTGCGTGGGATACCCGTGGTGACAATGGGGTATTCTATTGATTCACTTGATGTATGTTTTGGTGATCAACTTGCGGGTTCCGTGTCCTTGGGAATCTGTGCATAGGGGTTGGCACATGTTTTCATCTTGACTCTCCGGTAGAAACTTTGGGGCACTCTTTGAAGTACTTTGTGTTGGTTGAATAGATGAATCTGAGATTGTGTGATGCATATCGTATAATCATGCCCATGGATACTTGAGGTGACAATGGGGTATCAAGGTGACATTAGGGTTTTGGTTGATTTGTGTCTTAAGGTGTTATTCTAGTACGAACTCTATGATAGATTGAACGGAAAGAATAGCTTCGTGTTATTTTACTACGGACTCTTGAATAGATCGATCAGAAAGGATAAGTTTGAGGTGGTTTCGTACCCTACCATAATCTCTTCGTTTGTTCTCCGCTATTAGTTACTTTGGAGTGACTCTTTGTTGCATGTTGAGGGATAGTTATATGATCCAGTTATGTTATTATTGTTGAGAGAACTTGCACTAGTGAAAGTATGAATCCTAGGCCTTGTTTCCTATCATTGCAACACCGTTTATGCTCACTTTTATTTTTAGTTACCTTGCTGTTTTTATATTTTCAGATTACAAAAACTTATATCTACCATCCGTATTGCACTTGTATCACCATCTCTTCGCCGAACTAGTGCACCTATACAATTTACCATTGTATTGGGTGTGTTGGGGACACAAGAGACTCTTAGTTATTTGGTTGCAGGGTTGCTTGAGAGAGACCATCTTCATCCTAAGCCTCCCACGGATTGATAAACCTTAGGTCATCCACTTGAGGGAAATTTGCTACTGTCCTGCAAACCTCTGCACTTGGAGGCCCAACAACGTCTACAAGAAGAAGGTTGCGTAGTACACATCAGGCACGTCGTGGCCAAAATGCCACAGTGCGCGCGTGCGCTTATCCACTTCCTCCGCCGCCTCATGTGCTCGTCCGCGAGCGTGGGCAAGCTCATGCGTTGACGCTGAGTGTTTGCCCCCTCGCATTGGAGCTTCTCATCGCCGTTCGCCGCGTGTCCAGAGAGCTCCGGCAGCGACACGTCCCCCTCGCTCCGGTTATATATAGCAACCCCTCCTCGATTCCTAGCCACGCACAACTCCAACCATCTCCACGAACACGTAGATGGGCCACAGCTCGGTGGGGCAGGCCTCTGGCCGTCGGCCCGACCAGAGGACTCCGGCGACCTTCGCAGCTCAACCGCCGAGCTCCAGTGCCTCTCGAGTTCAAGCAGCTGCTCTGGCAGGGCATTAGGGGTCTGTTGGTGCTGACTGGATGCAGCAGATCCCTCGGAGCCGCTCCGAGCCACCGTCTTCAACCACTACGGCGAACTCCGTCCGCCACCGTAGCTTGTGAGCCCAACCGCGAGCAGCTTCGTCCACCCCACGCCAAGCTACGTGTATGGGCAGGTGCGCCACGAGCCCCGCTTCAATCCTATCCCTCTAGCTTAGCCCGAAACCCCCTCATCGCCGGCGCGAGCTCCGGCGAAGCCCCGCCTCTCTCTGATATCGCGCTCCCCATCTCTCTCCTGACGCGCGGGACCCACTTATCGGTCTCACCACTCACGCCCGAAGCGGTACGAGTGGAGGCGCCTTTCCCGTTTACGCTTTCAACGTCACCCCCCTGGTTTTCTGTTTAATTCAAATATTATTCAGAAATTTGACTAAACTTTGACCAGCCACCATTTCTATACCATAGTCCAAATGATTTGATTCTTTTTGCATTGTCATTGTTTCAGAAAGCTCTATCAGCACACCAAAGGATGGATTTTTCTTTGTTGTCTAGAATTTCTGGTGATTTTCAGAATGGGTTTTGATATTTGTGTTTGTGGTTTTAAATTCTTTTCAGAAGGAGAAGCTTGTCTTGAAGCAAACAAAGAGGGGTGTGATCCTCCTCTACAATAAGGCAAGCCACACCAGCATTTGGATGGTGTTATTTCAATATCTATGATTTTCTATTTGAATATGAGTTCTTATTTGCATTTAAAATTTAATAAATAAAATTGGTTAAGTGTTAGTGACTTTATGATGCTCGATATGCTTGTTTTAGTTACTGGTTGAATGCATGAACTTGATTGGCTAAGTAGAGTAAGATTTTTACACGAGGTATGTTGCTATGGAAATGGATGGGAGTTATACTACTAAGTGATATTTTCAATTAAATGATTAACTAATAAAAATATTGCTGGATAATAAAGATGAGTTATAACCAGAGAAGTTTTGATCTTAAGTAGTGCAAGAAAATCATGTTGGTAAGTTTGATCCATGACTTTGAGTGTTTGCTTTGCATGGCGAGTAGTTGCATGTATATTGGCATTATATCATGTTATTGATAAACAAAGTTTTTATCAAAGGTAAACTTGATTAAGTTCAACTTGAATATGATGTTGATCACATCATGGTGCCACTGAATCAGGTTTTTATTCAGTGCGACCATGCTTACCTTCTGGGAAGGTCTTTGCTCGGTCCCTTTGTTGTGCCTCTCATCGGTGCCTCCCGTGAGGGAAGGTTATGGGCATGCATACACTGGCCCGGTAAGCAGACATAACCTTGTATGCTCATTTTTGTTTTTATGGTACCTTGTCCCCGTTTGGGACCGTTTTACCACGACGGTGGCCGTTGGTGTCTTTGGTAGACACGGGGCCACCCAAGACCTAGCCTTGAGAGGGAGATGGTTGGAGTGGCCAGGAGAGTGCCATGACAAAGGGAGGGTTTCGTTGGAATTTTTTGGACCGCACGTATGGGAGTGCGAGGCCAGGGTTCCATAGTGTGGGTAAAGTGTGCTACCTCTGCAGAGTGCATTTAAATCCATCGATAGTCGCGTCCTTGGTTATGGGCACAGCTCGGAAGTAAGTCACACCATGGATCAACTTTTATAATTAATCTTGCCAACTAAATGATTGTTACGGTACATGTGTTTCAAGGTAATTCATGAACTCTGGAGTTGTTCACGAGGAATTGATCTTAGTTGTGACCCGGGAATGGTCACCGTTTGGTTACGAGTTAACCGTCTGGTAAGCGAGTCCATGAGACTCGATGTAAGTATTGATTTCATTGCATTAATCTCATTAATTGTCTTGATATTGTCTGTCATTATGCTTATGTTTTTTGTGAGCTTGCAAGTACATTCAATGTTTTGACCTGGCGTGTTATGCCAGCTTTCAAGCAAATTGATTCGCATCGGAGCGCACCTCGAGTCTAGGCCATGTCGACATCGGTGTCCCTGTGCTATGGAGTTCCACTTCGTCGTTCTTCAGACCCATGGAGGACAAGGTACCATAAAAACAAAAATGAGCATTAAATAATGCTATGGAGTTCCACTTCGTCGTGTAGTTCGTGTGACTGAGGCCCTGACATGTTCATTAAATGATGTACATACTGTCCAGCAGCAACGTGTGTGCCACTTGGCCTTGAATCTCGATGTCATATCATACCTATGTAATCCGATAGCATCAATAAAGCGGTTGTTTCTGTACCATGTTGTTGCGTATTGCTGGAAGACTTGATCTCTGGGCTGGCAATGCAAGGTAAATCGGTTGCTCTAAGTCGGGGTGCCACATACTATTGTACTCCATCAGTACTGGTGCATTAATCACATTACGAAAACCAAATAATCCCAAAACTATGAGGTGTTGTGCATTAACTACCCACCTCGTTCCTTGTTTTTTGCAACGAAAAAATAAATCACCCAATAGGAGACGTGGGGTGCGTATGCATTCAGTGACTTGAGACTACTTAGAGCATGGTTAATAATATAGCCAACCGGTTGCTATAACATGTTGCCATGCCACCTATAGCCAACATGTACATAACAGTGGTCAGTTCATTGCATGCAATGCTATTAATTAGCAAATAAACATTAAGTTCTCTCGTTTTCCACTCCGCCTTGGTTGCAGTGCATAAGATGACTTATTCACCTAGACAGAGGGAGTAGTACTTTTTTACCACGTGGCCCATCATTCACTCTCACATATCTTCTTGGAGCTCGTGCTACAGCCGGCTGTAGATCCACAGCTTGGAGTATTTTAAGCCTTACAGCCCGCCTACGTCACCTTACGCAATGATATTAATTACAAAATATGCACCCCATGCAGTGCTCAATTTTTTTTATGCAATGACATTAAATACAAAATACTACTCTTACATTCGTCCTGGTTTATTGGTCCCCTTGGTATTTTGTGCCAAATTTTGACCATACATTTAACTAAAATAATAATTATGCATGTCAAAATTGTATCATTGGACGTATTTGAACATTGTTTCCAATGATATTATTTTTTGTTACATGCATTAACATTTTATTAGATAAATACAAGGTCAAAACTTGGCGCAAAATACAAAGGGGACCAATAAACCAGTAAACATCAAAGTTCTCTCGTTTTCCCCCAACTTGGTCTTGGTGAGATGACTATACTACACCGGCACGGAGGGAGGGCGGGGAGGGCCAAGGAGTAGATGGACAACACACATGTGAATGCGACTTTGTCTGCACTTCTCATATAAAGGCTCCCCGGCAGTCCAATCTACAAATTCCTACGCACCTACGCACCCGAACCGAGGGCAAGAGTGATCACTCCAATCGCAAGATCAGATGACTAAAAGTTGGACCCATGGAGGCGATGAGCGTGAGCATCAGCCGGTTGTGCCAGATGGTCCACGACGCCGGCCTGCGGCCCGGCACTGAGGAACGTCTCCATGTCGTGCTTGAGGCCGCTAGGGCAAGAGGCCTCTAGGATGACAACTTCGTCTCCTTGTTCGACGAGGTCGTCATCGACTTCCTCGACAAGTTCAACGTCATCTAGAAGATTGCGGACGACCTTGACATACGCCTCCAGCCCATGTGCCCAGGCTCTGCGATGACCGCCACCCTCAATAGCCTCTATGGTGACAACCACTTCGACGCACTGGTGGCCCTGCGACTGCTCGCTGTCGCGCCGGAGAATGTCCACCTCAAGGTCGCGCTCATCGCGTAGCGCCTGGCACAACAAGACACTATCGACATAATCACCCACGTCTATGCGCAAATCGTCCACAAGGACTACTACATGCAAGAGGAGGACGATAGGACACTAGCCTTCTTGGACCGAAGGGCAACCTTGGACGACATTGTTCATAAGCACGTTGAGCTCACCGCCAACACCGTTGCTCGTCACACGTCGGTTGGTGACCGGGCGCACTAGGGCGTGAGGATGTTGTTGGTGGATCTGTAGGTATCTTTCCTAAAAAGACAAATATTTAGGAATGTGAGGGACTATATTGTAATAATTATCTTACCTTTCGCATCAACTTCATAATTTTTGTATGTACCATGCATGAACCGCGCCAGAACCAAACTTCTCATTTTTTGGCATCATCTTCTCATTACTATCTAGCGGTCGGGTCAAGGAGCATCACCAAATTTTACATGTTACAAGTTCAAAAGGAAAAGCCTGCCATGTTCGCGTCGCACCTCCACATGGTTGGTCTGGCACGCCGCTCAAGAGGGGATGCATGCTGTGTTGCACTTTCACTTACAAGTGGGACCGCAGTTGGGCAAACTGACTATCGGCAAACCCCCACCCCGCCCACCGCGCGATGGCTAAGTTAGAGAAAATAGGAGGGAGAAGAGATAGTTGTAGCATCGATTCCAAGAAAATTGGTGTCAGATGGGACTCGTGTGGGTGGTGTGCGCCATACTACTAGACATGAATGCTAGTTATGGCCCATGCCACCCCACTATATCGAGGTGGTGGTTACGTATAGCAAACACATTATCTCTCTAGGAGTACGGTACACCACTAGTACTACTCACATTGTCACCGAATTTCCTAGAATCTGTGCTCAGCCCTCCTCTCTCTTCTCAGCCAGCCAGTAGATGCACGGAGTGTGCCCATCGTCTGTTTGCCACATTTAGTCCCACATTTCAGTGAAAACACAACATGACCCACTGAACCTGCACATCTTTCACCTCGATGTGCTGGTGATGAAAAACAAATCCAATAAAGATCTTCGGTGGCCGCTCTTGGAGTTTACTCAAGAGTAAGATTCCATTTACAGTTTAACCCAAGATGCACATCACGTGCCTTCAACTAGCACTCCATCTTCTTGCATGACACGACATGCTGGATGTCCCACGTGGTGGCAAAAGGAGGAAGAACTCGACAAAATCTTCTCCACATTTAGACCGGAGAAGTAGGAAACATGGCAAGCCCTGTGCCTACATCATACATACGTACTGTACAAGCCCACCTCACGCTATCACCATATTTCTCGGGCTCTGTGCGTCACCTAGCTCTAGTTGATGGTATTCTACTACTAGGACTAACTATTGTACTAGCATAATACTACTGGCTCTATGTGATGTGGCAACTTCATATAACCGGATGTTGGCTTTACTACCACTACGGTACTCACACTCCAAGAAGTGACTCGAAAACCATTCATAAATTGAGTTTATCACATGCATATGCAAATGTACCATTCATTACATACATCAAGTCATCAACACACAACGACAACAAGGATACATGTTGGATTATATATTTTTTAGAACAAATATTATAGTAGTAAATACTAAAGTTTTTATCACACAAAAAATAACAAGCAATGAAATGAACTTCAACTCAACCAGTCCTCGGCGTTGGAAACGCTTGCTTTGAACCATAGGTAAGCCTCTGGGAAGGGCCATCTATTGTCAATATCGATACCAACGCAGGACTCATCATCTAGGCTAAAGAGGCCTATAGGAGGACGCATATTGTCATAGCCAGGGTAGGGAACCATAGCAATGTCTGAGGTATAGATACAATTGCTTCTCATAAATGGTAGTAACATTGTGGCAAAAGCAGCCGGATCGCCTTTCACAATCATTGGATAGTTTTGTCCATGGAAGAGCAACTTTTCTCCAAGACTATCAATACGGAACCAGGCAGAAGGTGCTGGCGCTAGCACACTAGTATCCATTCCAAATACCATGTAACAGATGTTGGAATAGGTCCGGAGAGTGCGACCATGGGAGACAACACCTGCTTCCTTAGTAACATCAGTAGTGCCCTGTATGCAGACAAGAAGAGGTGATCCATCGGAATAAGTTTCCAGGAGCCACTGAGTATGTAGGTCCTGATCATCCTCATGTTTGTGATCATCACCATCGTCATCTCCCCCTTGGTTATAAATTTTTTTCAAGTATAGGTGGTGGAATGTTCACATGACCTTGGAAACACAAGAAGGTTAATTTGTACGGGGATACAAACTAGCATGCATGTGGATGAAACAATTCTAATTACGGTGGAAGACAAACATACTGAAACCATAAGGATTCCATGCAAAAACATTGCCACGAGTGGTGGCAGCAAACACAAGACGCTCGTATTGAATTTCATCATAGTACTCATCCGTGTACATAAATTGATTTTTGAGCAATATCCATCGAGCCGTGGAAGTAATGACGACAACAAGCTTGTCGAAGATAGCAACAACATCATAGTTCGTGTAATCCCAAGAGCGGTTGAGAACTCGACAAATTGCTATCTTCCATAGACGACAGTCACCATGATCGTATTTGAACATATGTAGATCATCTATGTGCTCAACCTCAGGGCACTCTGAGATTTTGGAAGTGAAACCCGGTGACGAGTGTACACATTCACAAGTTCCCACTCACAGTTGTACCCAATATAAACAACCCAATCTCCATTTGCACCTACCCAGGTCTTAACCTTAAGCAATGGCACTGGTACGCGTCAGTGCTATACAAACGGTTTTTAACCCCTTTCCTCGACGGCATTTGGAACCGTCGCCTAGTGAGTGACGGCGATAGGGGGTCCTTCCCACACGACCCAGAAACCGTCGGGGTTATGCCCTCCTGGCACACACACTCTCGGCAAAATGGGGTCTTGTGCGACCGGCGAGCGCTCAAATACAAAAATACGTATAGTAGAGCTAAAAAACAATTATATTGGCGAAATTGTTTTCGGTCGCAAGTTCATCGCACACAGTCAGTCCCCGTTAAACGTTTTTGTTCGTATATACATCCCGCACAGTCGCTCCAAGGAAAACGTTTCCGTTCACAGGTACATCACACACAATTTTCTCGTTAAATCGTTTGTCATAGGGTTGCCATTCCACATGATATTAACAATTTTATTGTTTTCGTTATTGAATATATCAAACACGGTGCACAGAAGAAACTGTGTGGCAAAGGTTGTCCATAATACGCAGTTTTTATGTGGTAAACGTTTGCGCAAGGTGGCCTAACACAAAAAGTTTTCAAGAGAAGGTCATGTGTGATTGTTCATTGATCCAACACGGTTTATTCCTAGGAACTGTGTGTGTTGCCTGTGCTCATCGCCCACGGTACTTTCTCAATAACTGTTTGCAATAGCAAAACCCAATTAGCAGGCTAATTTCCCTATTATTAATAATCCAATTATTAATCTAATTGACATTCATATTAAGCACGAAATATATTTCATTTCCATATTAAGGAAGCAGGATTTCATAATTGACATACATCAGAGTACAACATGATATAGCTTCAGCACTCAGCTACCCCATTACACAACTGCACCAGCACCAAGTTTCACATGCAACATGTAGAACCTTTCGAAATTAGCATCATAGACGGTATATAGACAGATGCATCTCATCTGGAAAACTGCTGAAGCGGAAGGCGAATATTGATCCTTCATTCATGTTGAAGGTCTTTGTAACTTTAGGCCGGTGCCTGTGGATGATTGACCATTCGTCCTTCATCCTCTACAGAAACACTTCCTCGCCTCCTGACCATAGAGGTTGTTTGAGAGGTAATCATCAGTGAACTGCTTTGGAAAGGCCTGAAAACAAGGATGTGCATAAGTATGTTCTCTGTATTAGAAACGGGGCAAAGGAATAAAAAAAAGGCAAGGTATAATAGTTAGAACCATCTTGTAGTGAACTGATGTCTTCTTCAAAGTGGGTCAAAACCTCTGATGTCTTCTTCAAAGTGGGTCAAAACCTCTGACAGCAGGACCTACACGTGCAAGACCAAATTGTTAAAAAGCTAAATATTAGAATGGTTCCTGCAATTGCACAATAATGTGCTATTAGACAACGGACCGTGCACGTGCAGTTAACTAAACACCAGAACAAATGAACCAAACGTTAACTGAGCACCACGTTGCACAATATAACATACTCCTAATAGAAGATCAGACAGTTAACCAAACCAAGCATGCTTAACAACTTAGAAATATAGCAATTGTATTTGTTTCGCATGTATTATTTAATACAGCCAAATTCGATTTATTTCTCACATGGTATACAATAACAAAATGCACCCACAACAATTGAACATCGCATTGCAGAATTGAACCAAACAGTTAACTAAACACCACAACAAATGAACCAAACGTTAACTGAGCACCACATTGCACAATATAACATACTCCTAATAGAAGATCAGACATTTAACCAAACCAAGCATGCTTAACAACTTGCAAATATAGCAATTGTATTTGTTTCTCATGTATTTAGTACAGCCAAATTCGATTTATTTCTCACATGGTATACAATAACGGAATGCACCCACAACAATTGAACATCGCATTGCAGAATTGAACCAAACAATTAACTAAACACCACAACAAATGAACCAAACGTTAACTGAGCACCACATTGCACAATATAACATACTCCTAATAGAAGATAAGACGGTTAACCAAACTTAGCATGCTTGACAACTTGGAAAATTGCACCCTGAAGAATTGAACATCACATTTGCAGAATTGAACCAAACCGTTAACTGAACACCACATTGCACGACATATAGAACATATACTCTAGAGCAGAAGATTGCATGGTAAAAGTAGATAGCACAATTCACTAGAATTTGGTAAGGAAAGGCAGTAGCTAGCAAACTGAACATGGGTCCTTATAGTGAGCTAATAAGACAAGCTACTCCTCATTATCGGAGATATTGATGACGATTGGCTCCTTGGACATGGAAGAGGGCGAGGCCTCCGCTTCATGGGTGCCCTCGTCATAGTGGTGAGTTGCCTGAGCCGCTCCGGGCACCAACCTGCTGTCTCCTGAGATGAGGTAAGCACATGCACGCTGATAAAACACCTCATAGTCTTCGTCGAAGGCACCGATGGTGGCCTCGAGAAAACACCATGAACTGTCGTTTAAAGCAGCAAACCGTGTCGCGGCGTCGGCGCGTGAGGCGTTGACGGTGGCCTCGACGGCGAGGTGCTCCTCCAAGATCAGGGGTTGGCACGAATGGCAGCCATCGTGACCTCATCCGTGCGTGCGGCCGCGATTTGCTTCTCGCTGCCAAATGCTCCTTGAGATCTTGGCTATACTGCGTGCACCATGGCTGAGGGCGGCACTTATTTGGTGGAGGGGTCGGTGATTTGGATGGAAGGTGTCGCGCTCGCGCTGGCTGTCGGGGCATGTGGGATGTGGAAGGCGGAAGAGGATGGGGGTCGGGTGTGGATTACCTGCCTGGATAGACGAGGCCGAGCAGCGTGAAGGAGAGGGTCGCCGCAAGGAGGCGGCGCTGCAAGCAAGGAGTGAAGGTTTCAACTTGGAAATGAAGGCGGAAATAGGGGAAATGTGGCTTTTGGTATGGGGGAGGGGGCGGGGAGGTAGATATTTCCACGGAAGCCAAAAATTTGGAATCGCTTCAGCGAAAAAACTGGTGAGCAAAGTGTCATCAGACACGGTCCCTTATTTAGAACTGTGTAGGATATGTGAACATCACAAACGATTCAGATAGCTTAAACCGTGTGTGATGAGTTTGAACGTCAAAAAATTTGGTTCGAATTTCCAGGGTTACAGTGGTCATCCACGTCATTGCATGATTTGGGTACACAAAGGAGGCTACAACACACCCACACTTCTTAATCGAGCAAGTTCAGCAATCAAACAGAGCTAGCTGACCTAAACATTACTCTAACAAATTAAAGACCGGCGCTCTTAATTAAACAAAACAAAGAGTACTACTACCGCTGGTGCTCGTCGATCTCCGCCGCCACCTCCATGTCCAAATCCCGTCCAACGGTCTCCCGGGGAAGGGGCTCCATGGTATCAATCGCACCATACTCGGCAAGCATCTCGCCATCCGCGTCCGCCATATCTTTGGAATAGGCCACCACGAGCTAGGCGTGGGCGGCCGCGATCTGGGCTTTGGCGGGCTCCATCGTGGCAAGGTATGTCGCGCAGGAACGGACGGCTGCTCAGATGCTTTCTGCGATTGCTAACTCGTCGACCGTGGGTTGGCGACCATTGTCGGAGAAGCTTCATTCCATTTGTGCAGTGACCGCCATGAGTTGGACGTGGACGGCCTCGACATGGTCGTGGGCAGCCTCCATCATGCCTAAGGCATCCGTTGCGGAACGTACAGCTGATGTGCCACTCTTGCTAGTTGCTATCCCCGAGGCAGATGTTGCTGCCGCCGCCTGAGAAGAAACAACGGCCGTTTGGGCTGCCTTGGCCGCCCGGGCGCAGATTGCGGCCGCGCTCATGAAGCTTGTTAGCACGCGCATGGCGGTTGCGGCCGCGTTCTCGCCGCAGTGGACCACAGAAGTTGCCCTCACGACGCGGGTCCACGGGCCCATCTTTCACCGGCTAGTGTGCTTGAGACGTCGGCTGTGGACTGTAGCCAACACACCTTCTCGCATAAGCCATAGGCGTACTATACACCGACGGTGCTCCATGATATTTTGTGATGCATCTCACACGGTTGGTGATAATAAACTGTGTGCAATCTACTTGATTTTCCATCTTAATTTGAATTACATAATGGAGTAACAGCGGCAATGGACGGTGTTTGAATTGCTAGACCTTTTTGTCTGCAGTGAACATGCAACTATATGAGTGTCGTAAAAGAATTGAAATTATCCAGGGTTCGTTTGAACATTTTATACATTCAATAGGTATTCTAGCCATTTCACGTTATAATTCAAAATTAAACTAAATGCACATGCTTCGTTGCACCAACATGGGTTGTAAAATCATATGTGAGTCCATGGGTTTATGCTTATGTCCCATGCAAGAAATGGGGATGAAATACGAACACCACGGCACCGTGTCTCTCCGGCAAACGTCGACGTAATTGCTTTTGTAATTCTAGTAAATCAAAATTTCATCTGAAATCCATGAAACTTGGCATGCTATCATGGAGCGGCATCAACATGTCGTGGTAACATTTTTGTCCCATTTGGGGCAGGCTTCGGTATAAGCTTCTCATAAATAAGAGCTTCTCACAACAAGCTTGATGGTTTCAGTAGGGAACATTTCACCTTTCTGGACGAAACGATATCCGTTGCCTCTTCTCGATTTCAATTTTTTCCCTAGTGTCAACATAGAATAACATGAACGTTGTGTCAATTTTTGGGATTTTTCGGGGTTCGCTCGGACATTTTTATACATTAACTAAATTTTCTATGCATTTATGTGCATAATTAAAATTTGAACTACATGCACATGCTCTAATGCATATAAATTGGTTGAGAATTCAAATCCGTGTCCTCGGTTGCATGCTTAGGTCCCATGCAAGAAATGGGATGAATTTCAAACAACCTGCCATAGTCACTCGGCCGCAAACATTGAGATACCTGGGTTTTTTATTCTAGTAAATCCAAAGATCGTCTGAAATTCTTGAAACTTGGCATGCTGTCATGGAGCGGCATCAACATGCCGTGGTAAAAAATTTGTCCCATTTGGGGCAGGTTTGGGTATATGCTTCTCACAAACCAAAGCTTCTCACAACAAGCCTGAAGGTTTCAGTAGGGAACGTTTCACCTTTCTGGACGAAACAATATCCGTTGCCTCTTCTCAATTTCAATTTTTTCCTAGTTTTAACATAGAGCAATAGGAGCATTGTGTCAATTTTTGGGATTTTTTGGGGTTCGCTTGGACATTTTTATACATTAACTGAGTTTTCTATGCATTTATGTGCATAATTAAAATTTGAACTACATGCACATGCTCTAATGCATATAAATTGGTTGAAAATTCAAAGCCGTGTCCATGGTTGCATGCTTAGGTCCCATGCAAGAAATTGGAATAAATGTCAAACACCCTGCCACGGTCACTCGGCCGCAAACATTGAGACACCTGGTTTTTTAATTCTAGTAAATCCAAAGCTCGTCTGAAATTCTTAAAACTTGGCATGCTATCATGGTGCGGCATCAACATGCCATGGTAAAAAATGTGTCCCATTTGTGGCATGTCTGGGTATATGCTTCTCACAAACCAGAGCTTCTCACAACAAGCCTGATGGTTTTTAATTACTAGTAAATCCAAAGCTCATCTGAAATTCATGAAACTTGGCATGCTGCCATGGAGCGACATCAACATGCCATGGTAAAAAATTGTCCCATTTGGGGCAGGTTTAGGTATATGCTTCTCACAAACCAGAGTTTCTCGCAACAAGCCTGATGATTTTTTAATTCTAGTAAATCGAAAGCTCATCTGAAATTCATGAAACTTGGCATCCTATCATGGAGCGGCATCAACATGTCGTGGTAAAATTTTTGTCCAATATGGGGCAGGTTCGGGTATATGCTTCTCACAAACCAGAGCTTCTCACAACAACCCTGATGGTTTCGGTAGGGAACGTTTCACCCTTCTGGACGAAACGATATCCATTGCATGTTCTTTATTTCAAAAATTTTCCTAGTGTCAACATAGAACAATAGGAGCGTTGTGTCAATTTTTGGGATTTTTCGGTGTCCGCTTGGACATTTTTATACATTAACTGAGTTCTCTATGCATTGATGTGCATAATTAAAATTTGAAGTACATGCACATACTCTAATGCATATAAATTGGTTGTAAATTCAAATCTGTGTCCTTGGATGCATGCTTAGGTCCCATGCAAGAAATGGGATTGAATGTCAAACACCTTACCACGGTCACTCAGCCGCAAACATTGACATACCTGGTTTTTTAATTCTAGGAAATCCAAAGCTCGTCTGAAATTGATAAAACTTGGTATGCTGTCATGGAGCGGCATCAACATGCCGTGGTAATTTTTTTGTCCCATTTGGGGTAGTTTTGTGTATATGCTTCTCACAAACTAGAGCTTCTCACAACAAGCCTGATGGTTTTTTAATTCCAGTAAATCCAAAGCTCGTCTGAAATTCATGAAACTTGGCATGTTTTCATGGAGCGGCATCAACATGTCGTGGTAAAAACATTGTCCCATTTGGGGTGGGTTTGGGTATATGCTTCTCACAAACCAGAGCTTCTCACAACAAGCCTGATGGTTTTTTAATTCTAGTAAATCCAAAGCTCGTCTGAAATTAATGAAACATGGCATGCTGTCATGGAGCGGCATCAACATGTCTTGGTATATTTTTTGTCCCATTTGGGGCATGTTTGGGTATATGTTTCTCACAAACCCGAGCTTCTCACAACAAGTCTGATGGTTTCGGTAGGGAACGTTTCACCTTTCTAGATGAAATGATGTTCGTTGCCTCTTCTCGATTTCAAATTTTTTCCTAGTGTCAACATAGAACAACAGGACCGTTGTGTCAATTTTTGAGATTTTTCTGGGTTCGCTTGGACATTTTTATACATTAACTGAGTTTTCTATGCATTTATGTGCATATTTCAAATTTGAACTACATGCACGTGCTCTAATGCATATAAATTGGTTGAAAATTCAAATCAGTGTCCTTGGTTGCATACTTAGGTCCCATGCAAGAAATGGGAATGACTGTCAAACACCCTGGCACGGTCACTCGACCTCAAATCATTGAGATACCTGGTTTTTTAATTCTAGTAAATCCAAATCCCGTTTGAAATTCATAAAACTTGGCATGCTTTCATGGAGCGGCATCAACATGTGGTGGTAAAATTGTTGTCCCATTTGGGGCAGGTTTGGGTATATGCTTCTCACAAACCAGAGCTTCTCACAACAAGCCTGATGGTTTATTAATTCTACTAAATCCAAAGCTTGTCTGAAATTCATGAAACTTGGCATGTTGTCATAGAGCGGCATCAACATGCCGTGGAATTTTTTTTGTCCTATTTGGGGGCAGGTTTGGGTATATGCTTCTCACAAACCAGAGCTTCTCACAACAAGCCTGGTGGTTTTTTAATTCAAGTAAATCCGAAGCTCGTCTAAAATTCATGAAACTTGGCATGCTGTCATGGAGCGGCATCAAGATGCCGTGGTAAAAAATTTCTCCCATTTGGGGCAGGTTTGGGTATATGCTTCTCACAACAAGCGTGATGGTTTTTTAATTCTAGTAAATCGAAAGCTCGTCTGAAATTCATGAAACTTGGCATGCTGTCATGGAGCGGCATCAACATGCCGTGGTAAAAAATTTGTCCCATTTGGGGTGGGTTTGGGTATATGCTTCTCACAAACCAGAGCTTCTCACAACAGGCCTAATGGTTTTTTAATTCTAGTAAATCCAAAGCTCGTCTGAAATTAGTGAAACATGGCATGCTGTCATGGAGCGGCATCAACATGTCGTGGTAAATTTTTGTCCCATTTGGGGCATGTTTGGGTATATGCTTCTCACAAACCAGAGCTTCTCACAACAGGTCAGATGCTTTCGGTAGGGAACGTTTCAACTTTCTGGACGAAATGATGTCCGTTGCCTCTTCTCGATTTCAATTTTTTTCCTAGTGTCAACATAGAACAACAAGACCGTTGTGTCAATTTTTGGGATTTTTCTTGGTTCGCTTGGACATTTTTATACATTAACTGAGTTTTCTATGTATTTATGTGCATATTTCAAATTTGAACTACATGCACATGCTCTAATGCATATAAATTGGTTGAAAATTCAAATACGTGTCCTTTGTTGCGTGCTTAGGTCCTATGCAAGAACTTGGAATGAATGTCAACCACCCTTCCACGGTCACTCGGCCGCAAACATTGAGATACCTCGTTTTTAAATTCTAGTAAATCCAAAGCTCGTCTGAAATTCATGAAACTTGGCATGCTGTCATGGAGTAGCATCAACAAGCGGTGGTAAATTTTTTGTCCCATTTGGGGCAGGTTTCGGTATATGCTTCTCACAAACAAGAGCTTCTCACAAGAAGCCTGATGGTTTGTTAATTCTAGTAAATCGAAAGCTCGTCTAAAATTCATGTAACTTGGCATGCTGTCATGGAGCGGCATCGACATGCCGGGGTAAAATATTTGTCCCATTTGGGTCTGGTTTGGTATATGCTTCTCACAAACCAGAGCTTCTCACAACAAGCCTTGTGGTTTTTTAATTCTAGTAAATCCAAAGCTCATCTGAAATTCATGAAACTTGGCATGCTGTCATGGAGCGGCATCAACATGCCGTGGTAAAACATTTGTCCCATTTGGAGGCAGGTTTGGGTATATGCTTCTCACAAACCTTAGCTTCTCACAACAAGCCTGATGGTTTTGTAATTCTAGAAAATCGAAAGCTCGTCTGAAATTCATGAAACTTGGCATGCTGTCATGGAGCGGCATCAACATGTCGTGGTAAAAAAATTGTCCCATTTGGGGCAGGTTTGGGTATATGCTTTTCACAAACCACAGCTTCTCACAACAGTCCTGATGGTTTCGGTAGGGAACATTTCACCTTTCTGGACGAAACGATACCCATTGCCGCTTCTCGATTTCAAATTTTCTTCTAGTGTCAACATACAACAACAGGAGCGTCATGTCAATTTTTGGGATTTTTTGGGGTTCGGTTGGACATTTTTATACATTAACTGAGATTTCTATGCATTTATGTGCATAATTCAAATTTTAACTACATGCACATGATCTAATGCATAGACATTGGTTGAAAATTAAAATCCGTGTCCTTGGTTGCATGCTTAGGTCCCATGCAAGAAATGGGAATGAATGTCAAACACGCTGCCACGGTCACTCGGCCGCAAACATTAAGATACCTATTTTTTTATTCTAGTAAATCCAAAGCTCGTCTTGAATTCATGAAACTTAGCATGCTGTCATGGAGCGGCATAAACATGCCGTGGCAAACAATTTGTCCCATTTGGGACAGGTTTGGGTATATGCTTCTCACAAACCAGAGCTTCTCACGACAAGCCTGGTGGTTTTTTAATTCTAGTAAATCGAAAGCTCATCTGAAATTCATGAAATTTGGCATGCTGTCATGGAGCGGCATCAACATTCCGTGGTAAAATTTTTGTCCCATTTGGGGCAGGTTTGGGTATATGCTTCTCACAAACCAGAGCTTCTCACAACAAGCCTGATGGTTTCGGCAGGGAATGTTTCACCTTTCTGGATGAAACGATATACATTGCCTCTTCTCAATTTAATTTTTTTCCTAGTGTCATCATAGAAAAATAGGAGCGTTGTGTAAATTTTTGGGATTTTTCGGGGTTCGGTTGGACATTTTTATACATTAACTGAGTTTTCTATGCATTTATGTGCATAATTCAAATTTGAACTACATGCATATTTTCTAATGCATATAAATTGGTTGAAAATTCAAATCCAAGTCCTTGGTTGCATGCTTAGGTCCCATGCAAGAAATGGGAATGAATGTCAAACACCCTGCCACGGTCACTCGACCGCACACATTGAGATACCTGGTTTTTTAATTCTAGTAAATCCAAAGCTTGTCTGAAATTCATGAAACTTGGCATGTTGTCATGGAGCGGCATCAACATGTCGTGGTAAATTTTTTGTCCCATTTGGGGCAGGTTTGGGAATATGCTTCTCACAAACCAGGGCTTGTCACAACAAGCCTGCTGGTTTGTTAATTCTAGTAAATTGAAAGCTCGTCTGAAATTCATGAAAGTTGGCATGCTGTCATGGAACGACATCAACATGCCCTGGTAAAAAATGTGTCCCATTTGGAGCAGGTTTGGGTATATGCTTCTCACAAACCAGAGCTTCTCACAAAAAGCTTGATGGTTTTTTATTTCTAGTAAATCCAAAGCTCGTCTGAAATTCATAAAACTTGGCATGTTGTCATCGAGCAGCATCAACATGCCATGGAAAAATATTTGTCCCATTTGGGGTAGGTTTGGGTATATGCTTGTCACAAACCAGAGCTTCTCACAACAAGCCTGGTGGTTTTTTAGTTCTAGTAAATCGAAAGCTCGTCTGAAATTCATGAAACTTGGCATGCTATCTTGGAGCGGCATCAATATGCCGTGGTAACTTTTTTCTCCCATTTGGGGCAGGTTTGGCTATATGCTTCTCACAAACCAGAGCTTCTCGCAACAAGCCTGATGGTTTTTGAAATCTAGTAAATCCAAAGCTAGTCTGAAATTCATGAAACTTGGCATGTTGTCATGGAGCGGCATCAACATGCCGTGGTAAAAATGTTGTCCCATTTGAGGCAGGTTTGGGTATATACTACTCACAAACCAGATCTTCTCACAACAAGCGTGATGGTTTTTTAATTCTAGTAAATCGAAAGCTCGTCTGAAATTCATGACACTTGGTATGATGTCATGGAGCGGCATCAACATGACGTGGTAAATTTTTTGTCACATTTGGGCAGGTTTGGCTATATGCTTCTCACAAACCAGAGCTTCTCACAACAAGCCTGATGGTTTCGGTAGGGAACGTTTCACCTTTCTGGACGAAATGATATCCGTTGCCTCTTCTCGATTTCAAAATTTTTCCTAGTGTCAACATAGAACAACAGGAGCGTTATGTCAATTTTTTGGATTTTTCGGGGTTCGCTTGGACATTTTTATACATTAACTGAGTTTTTTATGCAGTTATGAGCATAATTCAAATTTGAACTACATGCACATGCTCTAATGCATATACATTGGTTGAAAATTCAAATCCGTGTCCTTGCTTACATGCTTAGGTCCCATGCAAGAAATGGGAATGAATGTCAAACACCCTGCCACGGTCACTCGTCCGCAAACATTGAGATACCTATTTTTTAATTCTAGTAAATCCAAAGCTCATCTGAAATTCATGAAACTTGGCATGCTGTCATGGAATGGCATCAACATGCCGTGGTAAAACATTTGTCCCATTTAGGGCAGGTTTGGGTATATGCTTCTCACAAACTAGATCTTCTCACAACAAGCCTGATGGTTTTTTAATTCTAGTAAATCAAAAGCTCGTCTGAAATTCATGAAACTTGGCATGCTGTTATGGAGCGGCATCAATATGCCGTGGTAAAAAAATTGTCCCATTTGGGGCTGGTTTGAGTATATGCTTCTCACAAACCAGGGCTTCTCACAACAAACCTGATGGTTTCGGTAGGGAACCTTTCACCTTTATGGATGAAATGATATCCGTTGCCTCTTCTTGATTTCAAATTTTTTCCTAGTGTCCCATTTGGGGCAGGTTTGAGTATATGCTTCTCAAGACTATTGTGTTAATTTTTGGGATTTTTCTGGGTTCGCTTGGACATTTTTATACATTAACTGAGTTTTCTATGCATTTATGTGCATAATTCAAATTTGAACTACATGCACATGCTCTAATGCATGTAAGTTGGTTGAAAATTCAAATCCATGTCCTTGGTTGCATGCTTAGATCCCATGCAAGAAATGGGATTGAATGTCAAACACACTGCCATGGTCACTCGGCCGCAAACATTGAGATACCAGGTTTTTTAATTCTAGCAAATCCAAAGCTTTTTTGAAATTCATGAAACTTGGCATGCTATCATGGAGCGGCATCAACATGCCATGGTAAAAAATTGTCCCATTTGGGGCAGGTCTGGGTATATGCTTCTCACAACAAGGCTAATGGTTTTTTTAATTCTAGTAAATCCAAAGCTCCTCTGAAATTCATGAAACTTGGCATGCTGTCATGGAGCGGCATCAATATGCCATGGTAAAATTTTGTCCCATTTGGGGCATGTTTGGGTATATGCTTCTCACAAAGCAGAGTTTCTCACAACAAGGCTGATGGTTTTTTTATTCTAGTAAATTGAAATCTCGTATGTAATTCATGAAACTTGGCATGCTGTCATGGAGTGGCATCAACATGCCGTTGGAAAAAAATTCCCATTTGGTGCAGGTTTGGGTATATACTTCTCACAACAAGCCTGGCGATTTTTGAATTCTAGTATATCCAAAGCTCATCTGAAATTCATGAAACTTGGCATGCTGTCATGGAGCGGCATCAACATGCCATGGTAAAAAAATTGTCCCATGTGGGGTGGGTTTGCGTATATGCTCCTCAGAAACCAGAGCTTCTCACAACAAGCGTGATGGTTTTTTAATTCTAGTAAATCGAAAGCTCTTCTTAAATTCATGAAACTTGGCATACTGTCATGGAGCGGCATCGACATGTCGTGGTAAATTTTTTGTCCCATTTGGGGCACGTTTGGGTATATGCTTCTCACAAACCAGAGCTTCTCACAACAAGCCTGGTGGTTTCGGTAGGGAACGTTTCACCTTTTTGGAAGAAATGATATCCGTTGCCTCTTCTTGATTTCAAATTTTTTCCTAGTGTCAACATAGAACAACAGGAGCGTTGTGTCAATTCTGGGATTTTTTTGGGTTCGCTTGGACATTTTTATACATTAACTAAGTTTTCTATGCATTTATGTGCATAATTCAAATTTGAACTACATGCACATGCTCTAATGCATATGAATTCGTTGAAAATTCAAATCTGTGTCCTTGGTTGCATGCTTAGGTCCCATGCAAGAAATGGGAATGTATGTCAGACACCCTGCCACGGTCACTCAGCCGCAAACATTGAGATACCTAGTTTTTTATTTCAAGTAAATCCAAAGCTAATCTGAAATTGATAACACTTGGCATGCTGTCATGGAGCGGCATCAACATGCCATGGTAAAAAAATTGTCCCATTTGGGGCAGATTTGGGTATATGCTTCACACAAACCAGAGCTTCTCACAACAAGCCTGATGGTTTCGGTAGGGAAGGTTTCACCTTTCTGGACGAAATGATCTGTTGCCTTTTCTCGATTTCAATTTTTTCGTAGTGTTAACATAGAACAACAGGAGCGTTGTGTCAATTTTGGGGGTTTTGGGGGTTCCTTTGGATATTTTTATGAAGTAATTGAGTTTTCGATGCATTTATGTGCATAATTTAAATTTGAACTACATGCACATGCTATAATGCATATAACTTGGTTGAAAAACTAAATATGTGTCCTTGGGTGCATGCTTATGTCCCATGCAAGAAATGGGAATGAATTTCAAACACCAGCGCACCGTTGATTGCCGGCAAAACATTGAGATACTTTCACAATGATAATTTAATACTATGATGCAATTCAATACTTGTGAATGTGTACATCAATTTTTGTACACTGATGAGTACTGTGATGCAATTGATTACGAGGGTCTTGTGTTTGCTACCACCACTCGTGGCATTGTTTTTACTTGAAATCCTTATGGTTTCGATATGTTTGTCTTCCAACGTAATTATAATTGTTTCATCCACATGCATGTGGGTTAGCTAGCTAGTTTCCTTTACTAATTAACCTTCTTGTGTTTCCAAGGTCCTGTGAACATTCCACCACCTATACTTGAAAAAAATTATAACCAAGGGGGAGGTGACGATGGTGATGATCACGCGCATGAGGACGAGCAGGACCAATATACTCAGTGGCGCCTGGAAATTTATTCTGATGGATCACCTCTTTTTGTCTGTATACAGGGCACTACTGATGTTAGTAAGGAAGCAGGTGTTGTCTCGCATGGTCGCACTCTCCGGACCTATTCCAACATCCGTTGCAGGGTATTCAGGATGGATACTAGTGTGCTAACGCCAACACCTTCTCCCTGGTTCAGTATTGATAGTCTTGGAGAAAACTCACTCTTCCTTGGACAAAACTATCCAATGATGGTGAAAGGCGATCCAGCTGCTGTTGTCACAACGTTACTACCATTTATGAGAAGCAACTATATCTATACCTCGGATATTGCTATGCTTCCCTACCGTGGGTATCACAATATGGGTATTGAAATAAGCCGCTTCAGCCTAGATGATAAGTCTCGCGTCGGTCTCGAGATTGACAGTAGTTGGCCCTTCCCAGAGAATCACTTCTGGTTTAAAGCAAGCGTTTCCAATGCCGACGATTGGTTGAGCTGAAGTTCATTGTTGGAAATATGCCCTCGAGACAATAATAAAATGGTTATTATTATATTTCCTTGTTCATGATAATTATCTATTATTCATGCTTTAATTGTATTATCCAGAAACAGTAATGCAAGTGTGAATACATAGACCACAACGTGTCCCTAGTAAGCCTCTAGTTGACTAGCTCGTTGATTAACATATGGTTACGGTTTCCTGACCATGGACATTGGATGTCGTTGATAACGGGATCACATCATTAGGAGAATGATATGATGGACAAGACCCAATCCTAAGCCTAGCACAAGATCGTGTAGTTCATATGCTAAAGCTTTTCCAATGTCAAGTATCTGTTCCTTAGACCATGAGGTTGTGCAACTCTCGGATACCGTAGGAATGCTTTGGTTGTGCCAAACGTCACAACGTAACTGGGTGGCTATAAAGGTACACTACGGGTATCTCCGAAAGCATATGTTGGGTTGGCACGAACCAAAACTGGGATTTGTCACTCCGTATGACGGAGAGGTATCTCTGGTCCCACTCGGTAATAAATTATCATAATGATCTCAATGTGACTAAGGGGTTAGTCACGGGATGATGTGTTACGGAACGAGTAAAGAGACTTGCCATAACGAGATTGAACAAGGTATCGGTATACCGACGATCGAATCTCGGGCAAGTACTATACCGATAGACAAAGGGAATCATATACGGGATTGATTGAATCCTTGACATCGTGGTTCATCCGATGAGATCATTGTGGAGTATGTGGGATCCAACATGGGTATCCAGATCCCGCTGTTGGTTATTGACCGAAGAGTCGTCTCGGTCATGTCCGCGTGCCTCCCGAACACGTAGGGTCTACACACTTAAGGTTCGGTGATGCTAGGGTTGTAGAGATATTAGTATGCGGTAGTCCGAAAGTTGTTCGAAGTCCAGGATGAGATCTCGAACGTTATGAGGAGTTCCGGAATGGTCCGGAGGTAAAGATTTGTATATAGGAAGTCCAGTTTCGGCCACCGAGAAAGTTTCGGGGGTCACCGGTATTGTACCGGGACCACCGGAAGGGTCTCGAGGGTCCATCGGATGGGGCCACCTATCCCGGAGGGCCCCATGGGCTGAAGTGGGAAGGGAACTAGCCCCTGGTGGGCTGGTGCGCCCCCCATGGGCCTCCCCTACGCCTAGGGTTGGAAACCCTAGGGGTGGGGGGCGCCCCACCTGACTTGGGGGGCAAGTCCCCCCCCCTTGGCCCCCTCCATAGAGATTGGATCTCTAGGGCCGGCGCCCCCCCTAGGGCCCCTATATAAAGAGGAGGGAGGGAGGGATGCGCACCCAAGCCCCTGGCGCCTCCCTCTCCCCTCCGTACCACCTCTCCCTCTCGCTGAGCCTGGCGAAGCCCTGCCGAGATCCCCTCTACTTCCACCACCACGCCGTCGTGCTGTTGGATCTCCATCAACCTCTCATCCCCCCTTGCTTGATCAAGAAGGAGGAGACGTCTCTCCCAACCGTACGTGTGTTGAACGCGGAGGTGTCGTCCGTTCGGCACTCGGTCATCGGTGATTTGGATCACGACGAGTACGACTCCATCAACTCCGTTCTCTTGAACGCTTCTGCTCGCGATCTACAAGGGTATGTAGATGCACACCCCTCTCCCTCATTGCTAGATGACTCCATAGATTGATCTTGGTGATGCGTAGAAAATTTTAAAATTCTGCTACGTTCCCCAACATTCATTTCATCGCTTTCTTATTTGTTGTGTGAGAAAAACTTTACTTTACTAGAATGTTTTGTTGGAAATGATCTATAATCCAACATGTATCCTCATTGTCGTTGTGGGTTGATGACTTGTTGTATGTAATCAATGGTACATTTGCATATGTGTCCATCAACTCACGCCTGCTAGTGGTGTCCATGTGAACAGTGCTAGTGATTTTAGTTGCAAAATTTAGATAGTGCTAGTGATTTTTAGCTACATATTTTGACAAATCGCAGTGTTATAAGGTTGACAAATGGCAATGTTACTAGATAAACAAATGTCAATCTTTCCAGTTTGACAAATGGCAACATGCTCAATATGACAGATGCAAATCTTACCCAATTGTTTCTACGTGGTTGCACATGGGTCATTCAAGACAACCGTTTACGTTGAAGGGATGCACAAATCCTGCACTGCGAATTTTCCCTTAACTTAAGGGGGAAGACCATAGCTCTCACTTTGCATATGGGTGTTCTATCTAAAACGTTTGTGATCAAGATCAGCACAAATCCTGCTCCGCACATTTTCCCTTGGCTTCCTGGGGAAGCTGTCGGTTTGCATACGGGTGTTCTAAGTAAAATGTTTGCGATGAGTGTTTTATATTTACTAGTAAGATGCCCGTGCGTTGCATGGAACACCAAGAAGCATTGATCCAGGAGTAGTTTATTTGACAAAATATGTGGGGCATCCTCTCAACAATAACAAATATGCATATCTTTCTTCGTATATTCATTTATGTTGTTGAGCTCGTAAGTACCAGGTGTAATTACAAATTAAAATAGGCAAACACGTTCAAGTGTTCTATTTGTATGCAAAATCTCATGAAATGTTGCACACAGCTAGAACAATCCATCTTGTTTGTTTCCGAAACATGAAGACTTCATTGAATTTTATTGATTTTTTTTCTATTTTTGATTTTACTGTTCACATCAGGAGGATTTGCTAATTGGTGTAGAAAGGTACTTTTGATTACAAAGTTGCATCTCATTTCTACATTACACTGCCAATTAGCACTCCCTGGCAGAAATCTTCCGCAAGAGGATGCTCACTGTCAATTAACAACATACTTGAGTTGTGGTTTGAACTTCTAACTGTAATTGCAAGCTAAAAAATAAATTGTATAGCAAACAGACCTTTTCTCGTTATACATCACATTTTCATGTATCTGTACAAATTCTGACTCAAGCTGTAGCGGGAACATAATCTTTGCAGGGCTCAGGCGGCTCCTGACCGTTCACATCTTGAAAGACTAGTTCACAAGGTGGAAGACTGGAAGTACTTATACTGATGTACAGATATGTTAACAAGATTATATGGCATACATTATTTCAGCTGCTGTCGATGTCGACATCAAGGTATGTGTTAGCGAAAAAGAAGGCACAATTGTTGTGTAAATGTCTGAATTATGGAGCAGTGTTGATATGGATAATCACATCGCAAAGATAGTATTTTCTCACAAGTAAAACTATCCTGCAAAACAGACACCAAATCACTTCACTATAAACACAAAAATGAATTGAAAGCAATGATCACCTCACATTCAGCGATTTTCATGGTTAATCAGGTTGATGCCAGAGGAGATGCAATAAAGGAATGCACACCAATAGTCACATTAGACTCCTTACATTGTCTTTGCAATCACAAGACATGCGAGCGTTGGAGCCGATAACTACAAATTTTGAAAGATACGACGATTGTGCTTATGCCAGATCTCCGAAATCACCAGGACGACGAGCGTTCTCCAATACATCATATTATCATATCCATCCTTAGCAGAACTGCTCCTTTCCTTGGAACAGCTGTAGGAAACAAAATAATATATTATGTTACCTTTCATCCTAGGATTCAACATTACCCATTGTGTGCCAATATATTAGGCACACCAAACTTAAATGAGAAGATAAATGGCAGCAATGAATATATCGAATAAACATATATACTATAGCTTGAGCACACATTTAAGAATGATTGGACAGATAAGAATGAAGTAGATGTGTTGATTGAATACTTTGCTAAATATGCACAGGGAACATGAATCTGTGTACAACGACACCATGAATCTGCAAATAGGCCATGGAATCATCTGTCAACTATAGTATGCCTTTCTTTTAGTTGTTTGCTTAGAACATATGTGAAAAAAATTATTGGCTCCGAAGATCTCGCTTCATCTATCTTCTCACCTAAAAGGGCATTAGACAAACACTACTACAACATAACGGCCTGTAGTATACCAGTCTCATGGGAAACTGGGTAGCCAGAGCACATAAGCCAATCCAGCATACAAATGTATATCAACATAACAAAAAACAAGCAAGGTGATTCACCTTCAGATTGGCGTGACCAGCATCTGGCTCTTGAGGTGTGATTCAAGCAGCTTGAGTCTCATCTACTACTAAAAAATTTCATGATGAAATATGAAAGGAATCTTTTGGAACAGCAAAGGTCTTAAAGACTTGGCTAAAAAAGGTTCTTGGTTGAGGCGTCCATTGATTATAAACTAGATTTCATCGCCCTGTCCGAGACTGGACGGGACAACTTTACAGTTCAGTTTCTCAACACCTTGTCAGGAGGAGTCGAATTTGACTGGCATTGTTTACCACCAAGAGGAAGATCCGGTGGGATTTTATTGGGGGTTAAGTGTGATTCTTTGGAAGTGAGGAGCGTGGTTATGGGTGATTTTGCGGTTAAATTCTGGGTTCGGTCGAAGGTCAATGGTTTTGACTGGGCTCTGGTGGCGGTCTATGGAGCGGTGCAACCGGAGCTGAAGCCAGAGTTTCTGGCAGATCTGGTCCGTATTTGTGGGAATGAGCAGCTTCCAATTTTGGTGGGAGGTGACTTTAATATTATTCGTAGGCGGGAAGAGAAAAATAATGATAACTATGATGGCAGATGGCCATTTATGTTTAATACTATTATTGAGAGCCTGGACCTTCGCGAGATTGAGCTTTCTGGCAGGAAATTCACCTGGGCCAATACACTGCCAGTCCCGACTTATGAGAAGTTAGATCGGGTTCTGGCAAGTGTTGAATGGGAACAAAAGTTCCTGCTTGTGACGGTTCAAGCGCTATCCCGTGGAATTTCGGATCATACCCCTCTATTAGTGGATTCGGGAGAGGCAACTCACGTGGGGAATAAATGTCATTTCTCTTTCGAAACGGCGTGGTTTGAACGAGAAGGGTTTTTAGACCTGATTGCACGAGAATGGGGGAAAGAGGTAGGAGGGAGAACTTACATTGACCGATGGCAACAAAAAGTTCGACACTTGAGACAATTCCTCAGGGGATGGGCAAAGCATCAAGGGGGAATATATAAGGCTGAAAAGGAAAGGCTCCTTTCACTTATTTAATCCCTCGACATTCAAGCGGAGACCGCCATTTTAGACGCCAGTGAGTCGGAGACTAAAATGGCAGCCAAGTTAATACTAAAAGAATTGTTACGAGAGGAGGAATTGAAGTGGGCGCTAAGGGCTAAAGTGCGTAAAATCGTCCAAGGGGATGATAACACACAATTTTTTCACATGATTGCGAATGGCAAACATAGAAAGAAGAAAAAATTTCAACTTGAGCAGGATGAAGGTACCATTGTCGGTCAAGAGAGCCTTAAGACCTATATTACTAATTACTATAAACACTTGTTCGGGCATCCTGAGGATAGTTGTGTCTCTCTGGATGAATCGAGGGTACAAGATGTGCCTCAGCTTGTAGAGGAGGAGAATGAGATCTTGACGGCCCCCTTCACGGAAAAAGAGGTGTTCGACGCTATATCTCAAATGAAAAACAATAAAGCTCCTGGCCCAGATGGTTTCCCGACGGAGTTTTATAAAAGGTGCTGGCATATTATCAAGGGAGACTTGCTTCCGATGTTCCAAGACTTTTTCTTGGGTCATCTGCAGGTGTTTCACTTGAATTTTGGTACCATCACACCGCTTCCTAAGAAAACAGAGGCTGATAGAATTGAGCAATTCAGGCCGATATGTCTTCTTAATGTAAGCTTCAAAAATTTTACCAAAGTCGGGACGAATAGGCTTACTCAAATCGCACATTCAGTGGTGAATCCTTCTCAAACTGCATTCATGCCAGACAGAAACATCCTAGAAGGGGTGGTGGTGTTGCATGAAACGTTGCACGAAATCCATACTTAAAAACTGGATGGGGTGGTTTTCAAAGTTGATTTTGCGAAAGCTTATGATAAGGTGAAATGGCCCTTCTTACAACAAGCTCTGCGCATGAAAGGATTTGATCCGGCCTGGAGAGACCAGGTGGAAGCCTTAACGCAAAAAGGGAGTGTTGGGGTAAAGGTCAATGATGACATAGACACTACTTCCAAACGCATAAAGGGTTGCGACAAGGAGACCCGATGTCACCAATCCTATTCAACATTTTCATAGATATGTTGACAATCCTTATTGGGAGGGCCAAGGAAGCTGGGCAGTTAGGAGGCCTGGTTTCGCATCTGGTGGATGGGGTGTATCAATATTGCAATACGCGGATGATACCATCCTTTTCATGGAACATGATTTGGCAAAAGCTAGGAACATGAAGCTGGTATTATGCTTGTTCGAAGAATTATCGGGGTTAAAGATTAACTTCCACAAAAGTGAGTTGTTCTGCTTTGGAAGAGCTAAAGAAGAACAACATGCATACAAATAATTGTTTGGCTATGATTTGGGATCTCTGCCCTTTACGTATCTCGGCATACCAATTCATCATTATAAACTCCCGAATAAAGAGTGGAAGAGTATTGAAGATCGATTTGAAAAAAAAACTAAGCTGTTGGAAGGGCAAGCTTATGTCATACGGAGGACGACTAATTCTGATTAATTCGGTCCTTACAAGTATGCCTATGTTTCTTCTGTCCTTTTTCGAAGTGCCGGTTGGAGTACGGAAGAGATTAGATTTATATCGATCTTGCTTTTTTTGGCAAAGTGATGAGTCCAAAACAAAATATAGACTTGCGAAATGGGATATCATTTGTCGACCGAAAGATCAAGGAGGTCTGGGTATTGAAAACTTAGAAGTGAAAAATCGTTGCTTACTAAGTAAATGGCTATACAAACTATCATGTGACACGAATGCCACATGGGCACAGATTCTACGTAATAAGTACCTTCAGACCAAAACTCTATCCCAGGTGACGGTCAGACCGAATGACTCGCCATTTTGGAAGGGACTGATGCGAGTCAAATCAACCTTCTTTAATCGAGTCAAGTTTAGACTTGGAGATGGTGCATCCACTAGATTTTGGGAAGATACTTGGCTAGGGGAGACACCTTTGGCAATTCAATATCCATCTCTCTATAATATTGTTCAACGAAGAGAGGCCTACGTTGCAACGGTATTACATTCATCTCCCCTAAATATCCAATTTAGAAGGACATTAGTGGGAAACCGTTGGGAAGCTTGGCTCCATCTGGTGAGAAGACTGATGGATGTCCAGTTATCTCAACGTCCAGATCGGATACACTGGAAACTAGCTTAGAACGGGGTGTTTTCAGTGAAGTCCATGTACCTTGACGTTATTAACACTAGCATGGTTCCTAGTTCGAAACATGTGTGGAAAGTAAAAGTTCCTCTAAAGATCAAAGTGTTTATGTGGTTTGTACATAAACGGGTCATCCTCACTAAAGATAATTTGGCAAAAAGGAACTGGACGGGGTCTAAAAGATGTAGTTTTTGTGATCAGGACGAATCCATTAGACACCTCTTCTTAGACTGTCCTATGGCCAAGCTTTTATGGAGGTCGGTTCAGATAGCCTTTAACATAAATCCCCCGTCATCGATACACACGCTATTTGGAACTTGGTTACGAGGGACTGATGTGGTAACAGTGAAACATATCCGAGTGGGAGTATGTGCTTTACTTTGGGCTATTTGGAACTGTCGAAACGACTTGGTTTTTAACAGAACAACAAACATTCATTTTTTGCAGGTTATCTTCAGGGCCACTACTCTCATCCGTATGTGGTCGCTACTCACTCAGACGGAGGCCAGGGAGCGTTTGGTTACTGCGTCTATCCGCTGGGAGACGGTAGCTCGGGATATCTACAACCGGTTTGGCCGGCGGTCATGTAATAGGATAGGTGTTTAGTTGCTTATCTATATTTATCGGCCGGATGTGGCGGTCCTTTATTCCCTTTTCGAAGGATGTAACGACTTTGTTGGACCTTTTTGATGATTTTAATAATATGGCCGTATGCATCATTTTGATGCAGAGGCCGGGGTCAAGCCCCTTTTCTATAAAAAAATCTGCCTGCCCATTTGATTTGTATCGCACTACAACTCTGCAAGGCTGGCTTCTAGAGAGTTCGACCTGGGCGCGCAAATTTAACTATGGGTAACAAAAAATTGATTTTTGGAGGCGGCACGGGTAGGGGTGAGGATTGGGAAGGAGAGGCAGTAGCTAAGCATAGCACCTCCACGTGGGGTGCTTCCTTGAAAGTGGGGAAGGAGGAGGAGGAATATATGGAGGCTCCACCGCCAAGGATGATCAACATGTAGCCGGCGGCGGTTGGCGGTAGGAGACGGGGAAGAGGGTGAAGGAGATGGCAAGGAGGAGGGGTTTGTGGAGATGTTGGGTGCTGGGACTACTGCGCAGAGGAGGAGGCACGAGATGCGTCGCCGACATGCTTTCTGAGGTCGGCATTGGAGCAGATGGGGATGGGGGTGGAAGAGTTGGTGAGGAGGGGGTTGTGGTGTTGGTGAGCCGTTTGGCTGAGAGGATGCATGAGATGTTCCGGAGGCACACGGCATCGGCGGGAGCCACCGCGCCAGATCGGTTTCAGCGCTACCGGTGGCACCCCTTTCCTGAGATGATTGGATGAGGTGGGCGTGGGGAAGAGATGGGGGGCATGGGACTGAACGGGAAAAGCAAGGGGTTATCTGCAAATATGTAACAAAAGTGGCGGGCGTCTGTTTGCAAAATTCATCAGATTCATCGTGTGCATTAGATCAGATCGGACGGTTGTGAATGCATGATGGAAGACACACCATCATCACCAACTCACATTTTTATAATAGTAGAGAAAAACCATTGACATTTTTTTCAAAAGAAAATCATTTGATAAGTCTGTACATTAAGAGATAAAAATGCAAGTTCATACAAACCATATCGTTCATTCAGTCACACTATGAATTTATATTCATATGATCGAGAATTCGAGATACAGTATTAAACCCCAAAAAAGTATTTCCGGCGGCGGTGGAGGTGGCGTGCCGCGCCGTCCTTGTCATTGTCGTCCTTGGAGACGCGATTGTTGAAATCTTCAAGGCAGCACAAAATGTTCTTCACTTGTAAATCAGACATCATATCGTCGCGCGATCGACGGGCCGGGTGCGGGAGGACGGCAACTGGCGCCGCTGAGAGGTAGCGGTCGACGGCAGCGTCCCATGCCACTGAGGGGGGAACGCGCACAGGCACGGGCGTGGCGGGTGCAGCCAAACGCATGGGGACCGGCACTGCGGTGGGTGGAGGGGTGCGCACGGGCAGGGGCACGGGCGCGGTGGGTGCAGCCAAACGGACGAGGGCCGGCGCCACGGTGGGTGGAGGGGTGGGCACGGGCGCTGGCGCTGGCATGTACATGAGCTCACGTGGGTCCGTGGAGTCCTCGCTGACACCCACGGCTTCCATCTCTATGATAGTGTTCGGTGACCAACCCATCAATGCTAGAGGGATGGTCATTGGCACGAGCGCGGGGATGGGAGCTGGGACGGGAGCGGGGACAGCAACCGCTGCGGCCAGCTCATTCTGGGCCATGTCCATGAGGCCCCATTCCTCCTTATTTTCTATTTCCTCTGGCTTGGAGTCGACTTCACCAAACTTGAAGACTAGTGGCAGATGATTATTCTGCGCCATGGCGTTGGTGGAGATCTGCGGGAGGGAGGGGAATGGGAGGCGAATAGTAATGCCGCCCATATTAAACAGCGGCTCGGGCAACATTAATGGAGAGGAAGGCGGGCAGCCATGGAAGTCAAAGGGCTCACTTCCCAAGTGAGCATGCACAGCGTACAGCTCGCACGCTTCCCGGTGAGCCTGCGCATTGGAGGACAGCTTGCACGCCTCTCGGTCAGCCTGCGCACCAGACTCTGCTCGCACGCCTCCCGTTCAGTCAAGGTCAAGCAGCTGTCCACACTGCACCTCCTATAGCCATTAAAATGAAGACATGTGGCGTCACGTGAATGGTTAACAGAACGCACACGATTTGAATTATACAAATATTTGAGATATTAAAGTGGCAGCTATTTTCTCAAAATGCCTTTGTTGGTTGTTATTTGAGTGCGCCTTCTCTCAAAATGGACAAGAAAAATACCACAGCATGTCAGGTGCCATTCCATGATAGCATGTCAAGTTTCATGAATTTCAGACGAGTTTTGAATTTACTAGAATTTAAAAACAAAGTATCTCAACGTTTTTCCGGCAATCAACGGTGCCATGGTGTTTGAAATTCATTCCCAGTTCTTGCATGGGACCTAAGCATGCACCCAAGTACATAAATTTGATTTTCCAGCCAATCTATATGCATTATGGCATGTGCATGTAGTTCAAATTTAAATTATGCACATAAATGCATTGAAAACTCAATTAATGCATAAAATGTCCAAACGAATCCCGAAAAATCCCAATAATTGACACAACACTCCTGTTGTTCTATTTTGACACGAGAAATTTTTTGAAAGCAATAAGAGCCAACGAATATTGTTTCATCCCCAAAGGTGGAACGTTCCCTACCGAAACCATCAGGCTTGTTGTGAGAAGCTGTGGTTTGTGAGAAGCATATCCCCAAACCTGCCCCAAATGGGACAAAAAATTTACCACGGCATGTTGATGCCGCTCCATGATAGCATGCCAAGTTTCTTGAATTTCACACGAGCTTTGGATTTACAAGAATTTAAAAACCAGGTATGTAACTGATACGTCCAAAACGTCTCTATAATTTCTGCTTGCTCCATGCCTCTTTTGGGTAATATTGCTATGATATTTATACACTTCCATAATCTTTTGATCATATTTGTACTAACCTATTAACTTAGTGCACCCCAGTGCCAGTTTCTGTTTTCTGCTGTTTTCGTATTTCAGGTTTTCCCATTACGAGAACTGCCAGAAAAATCCCGGAAAAATTATATAAAAAATAAGCGTTCCAGAAGCTTCCCAGCAGCCAAAGTACAGCCGGAGGGGGGCCACCAGGGCTCCAGGCGCCCTGGTGGCGCGGCCCCCCCTGGCCGCGCCGGGGGGCGCCTGGGCCCCCCGAGCCTCCGCTAATGCCCCCCTTTGGCATATATTTATATCGTGTCCCGAAACCCTCGAGACGGGAACCCTTTTTCGCGATCTCATCTATGTTCCGCCGCCGCCGCGCTTCCAAGATCGGGATGTTGGGGAACGTAGTATTTTAAAATTTTCCTACGATCACGCAAGATCTATCTACCAGATGCATAGCAACGAGAGGGGAGAGTGAGTCTACGTACCCTCGTAGACCGAAAGCGGAAGAACAACGCGGTTGATGTAGTCGTACGTCTTCACGGCCCGACCGATCAAGCACCGAAACTACGGCACCTCCGAGTTCTAGCACACGTTCAGCTCGATGACGTCCCTCGAACTCCGATCCAGCCGAGTGTCGAGGGAGAGTTCCGTCAGCATGACGGCGTGGTGACGATCTTGATGTTCTACCGTCGCAGGGCTTCGCCTAAGCACCGCTACAATATTTATCGAGGAGAACTATGGTGGAGGGGGGCACCGCACACGGCTAAGAGATCAAGAGATCAATTGTTGTGTCTAGAGGTGCCCCCCTGCCCCCGTATATAAAGGAGGGAGGGAGAGGCCGGCCCTAGAGGGGGCGCACCAAGTGTGGGGAGTCCTACTAGGACTCCCAAGTCCTAGTAGGATTCCCCTTTCCTTTCCGGAGTAGGAGAGAAGGAAAGAGGGGGAGAGGGAGAAGGAAAAGGGGGCTGCATGTAACGCCCCGGACACACCAGCCGGTGGTCGTTACTCCTGGCGGGATCTAGACTGGCCTCACATATCAATACTAGTCTTTTCTGCGCACTTTGTCCTCACTCGTGCGCACCCGGGAGCAACTTCCCGGTCGGTCACCCATCCTGAAACTACTCCAAGATGAGCACACTTAACTTTGGAGTTCTATCCGAATGGGCTCCCGGAAAAGAAGGAATTCCTTATTAATATGAGTAGTCTATCATCCCTAATAAGCCAGGCCATCACATACACCCCCACTCAGAGGAACCGACGTCCTCGTCGGGCCACAGGAACGTTCCCTCTTGGCACAACCGTATGTGCTTCCAGGACAGCACATGTGCCATGCCGTGTGCCACGACGGGTCACAAACGTCATGCACAACATGACTGAAAACTGTCCGCAAACATCCGTGTAACCGCGAGGGTCGGCTCTGATACCAACTTGTAACGCCCCGGACACACCAGCTGGTGGTCGTTACTCCTGGCGGGATCTAGACTGGCCTCACATATCAATACTAGTCTTTTCTGCGCACTTTGTCCTCACTCGTGCGCACCCGGGAGCAACTTCCCGGTCGGTCACCCATCCTGAAACTACTCCAAGATGAGCACACTTAACTTTGGAGTTCTATCCGAATGGGCTCCCGGAAAAGAAGGAATTACTTATTAATATGAGTAGTCTATCATCCCTAATAAGCCAGGCCATCACACTGCACCCCTTGTCCAATTCGGACCAGAAGGGGGGTGCACGCCTCCTTCCTTTTGGCCTCTCTCCTCTATTCCCGTAACTCCCCGGTACTCCGAAAATACCCGAATCACTCGGAACCTTTCCGATGTCCGAATATAGTCGTCCAATATATCGATTTTTACGTCTCGACCATTTTGAGACTCCTCGTCATGTCCCCGATCTCATCCGGGACTCCGAACTCCTTCGGTACATCAAAACTCATAAACTCATAATAAAACTATCATCGAAACCTTAAGCGTGCGGACCCTACGGGTTCGAGAACTATGTAGACATGACCGAGACACGTCTCCGATCAATAACCAATAGCGGAACCTGGATGCTCATATTGGCTCCCACATATTCTACGAAGATCTTTATCGGTCAAACCGCATAACAACATACATTGTTCCCTTTGTCATCGGTATGTTACATGCCCGAGATTCGATCGTCGGTATCTCAATACCTAGTTCAATCTCGTTACCAACAAGTCTCTTTACTCGTTCCGTAATATATCATCCCGCAACTAACTCATTAGCTGCAATGCTTGCAAGGCTTATAGTGATGTGCATTACCGAGTGGGCCCAGAGATACCTCTCCGACAATCGGAGTGACAAATCCTAATCTCGAAATACGCCAACCCAACAAGTACCTTCGGAGACACCTGTAGAGTACCTTTATAATCACCCAGTTACGTTGTGACGTTTGGTAGCACACAAAGTGTTCCTCTGGTATTCGGGAGTTGCATAATCTCATAGTCATAGGAACATGTATAAGTCATGAAGAAAGCAATAGCAGTAAAACTTAAACGATCATAGTGCTAAGCTAACGGATGGGTCTTGTCCATCAGATCATTCTCCTAATGATGTGATCTCGTTGATCAAATGACAACTCATGTCTATGGCTAGGAAACATAACCATCTTTGATCAATGAGCTAGTCTAGTAGAGGCATACTAGGGACACTCTGTTTTGTCTATGTATTCACACATGTATTAAGTTTCCGGTTAATACAATTCTAGCATGAATAATAAACATTTATCATGATATAAGGAAATAAATAATAACTTTATTATTGCCTCTAGGGCATATTTCCTTCAGTCTCCCACTTGCACTAGAGTCAATAATCTAGTTCACATCGCCATGTGATTTAACACCGATAGTTCACATCGTCATGTGATTAACACCAAAAGGGTTTACTAGAGTCAATAATCTAGTTCACATCACTATGTGATTAACACCCAAAGAGTACTAAGGTGTGATCATGTTTTGCTTCGTGAGAGAAGTTTAGTCAACGGGTCTGTCACATTCAGATCCGTATGTATTTCGCAAATGTCTATGTGTCTACAATGCTCTGCATGGAGCTACTCTAGCTAATTGCTCCCACTTTCAATATGCATCCAGATTAGAGTCAGCTGGATTTAGTGTCAAAGCTTGCATCGGCGTAACCCTTTACGACGAACTCTTTATCACCTCCATAATCGAGAAACATTTCCTTAGTCATCCAGTTACTAAGGATAATTTTGACCGCTGTACAGTGATCTACTCCTGGATCACTATTGTACCCTCTTGACAAACTCATGGCAAGGTACACAACATGTTTGGTACACAGCATGGCATACTTTATAGAACCTATGGCTGAGGCATAGGGAATGACTTTCATTCTCTCTATATTTTTCTGTCGTGGTCTGGCTTTGAGTCTTACTCAACTTCACACCTTACAAGTCAGGTAAGAACTCCTTCTTTGACTGATCCATTTTGAACTACTTCAAAATCATATCAAGGTATGTACTCATCGAAAGTCTTATCAAGCGTCTTGATCTATCTCTATAGATCTTGATGCCCAATATGTAAGCAGCTTCACCAAGGTGTTTCTTTGAAAAACTCCTTTCAAACACTCCTTTATGCTTTTCAGAAAATTCTACATCATTTCCGATCGACAATATGTCATTCACATATACTTATCAAAAAGGTTGTAGTGCTCCCACTCACTTCTTGTAAATACAGGCTTCACCGCAAGTCTGTATAAATCTATATGCTTTGATCAACTTATCAAAGCGTATATTCCAACTCCGAGATGCTTGCATCAGTCCATAGATGGATCGCTGGAGCTTGCACATTTTGTTAGCACCTTTAGGATTGACAAAACCTTCTGGTTGCATCATATACAAGTCTTCTTTAATAAATCCATTAAAGAATGCAGTTTTGTTATCCATTTGCCAGATTTCATAAAATGCGGCAATTGCTAACATGATTCGGACAGACTTAAGCATCGCTACGGGTGAGAAAGTCTCACTGTAGTCAACTCCTTGAACTTGTTGAAAAACTTTCGCAACAAGTCGAGCTTTGTAAACAGTAACATTACTGTCAGCGTCAGTCTTCCTCTTGAAGATCCATTTATTTTCGATGGCTTGCCGACCATCGAGCAAGTCAACCAAAGTCCACACTTTGTTCTCATACATGGATCCCATCTCAGATTTCATGGTCTCAAGCCATTTTGCGGAATCTGGGCTCATCATCGCTTCCTCATAGTTCGTAGGTTCATCATGGTCCAGTAACATGACTTCCAGAACCGGGTTGCCGTACCACTCTAGTGCGGAACGTACTCTGGTTGATCTACGAAGTTCAGCAGTAACTTGATCCAAAGTTTCATGATCATCATCATTAGCTTCCTCACTAATTGGTGTAGGAATCACTGGAACCAGTTTCTGTGATGTACTACTATCCAATTCGGGAGAAGGTACAATTACCTCATCAAGTTCCACTTTCCTCCCACTCACTTCTTTCGAGAGAAACTCCTTCTCTAGAAAGGATCCACTCTTAGCAACAAAGACCTTGCCTTCGGATCTGTGATAGAAGGCGTACCCAACAGTTTCTTTTGGGTATCCTATGAAGATTTACTTCTCCGATTTGGGTTCGAGCTTATCATGTTGAAACTTTTTCACATAAGCATCGCAGTCCCAAACTTAAAGAAATGACAGCTTAGGTTTCTCGTCAAACCACAGTTCATACGGTGTCATCTCCACGGATTTAGATGGTGCCCTATTTAACGTGAATGTATTTGTCTCTAATGCATAACCCAAAAAGCGATAGTGGTAGATCGGTAAGAGACATCATCGATCGCACCATATCTAATAAAGTACGGTTATGACGTTCGGACACACCATTACACTATGGTGTTCCAGGTGGCGTGAGTAGTGAAACTATTTCACATTGTTTTTACTGAAGGCCAAACTCGCTAACTCAAATATTTTACCTCTACGATCATATCGTAGAAACTCTTATTTTCTTGTTACAATGATTCTCCACTTCACTCTGAAATTCTTTGAACTTTTCAAATGTTTTAGACTTGTGCTTCATTAAGTAGATATACCCATATCTGCTCAAATCATCAGTGAAGGTCAGAAAATAACGATACCCGCCGCGAGCTTCAACACTCATTGGTCCACATACATCTGTATGTATGATCTCCAACAAATCTGTTGCTCGATCCATTGTTCCGGAGAACGGAGTTTTAGTCATCTTGCCCATGAGGCATGGTTCGCAAGCACCAAGTGATTCATAATCAAGTGATTCCAAAAGTCCATCACTATGGAGTTTCTTCATGCGCTTTACACCATTATGACCTAAACAGCAGTGCCACAAATAAGTTGCACTATCATTATTAACCTTGCATCTTTTGGCTTCAATATTATGAATATGTGTATCACACGATCGAGATCCAACAAACCATTTTCATTGGGTGTATGACCATAGAAGGTTTTATTCATGTAAACAGAACAACAATTATTCTCTAACTTACATGAATAACCGTATTGCAATAAACATGATCAAATCATATTCATGCTCAACACAAACACCAAATAACACTTATTTAGGTTCAACACTAATCCCGAAAGTATAGGGAGTGTGCGATGATGATCATATCAATCTTGGAACTACTTCCAATACACATCGTCACTTCATCCTTTAACTAGTTTCTGTTCATTATGCAACTCCCATTTCGAGTTACTACTCTTTAGCAACTGAACCAATATCAAATACCGAGGGGTTGCTATGAACACTAGTAAAATACACATCAATAATCTGTACATCAAATATACCTTTGTTCACTTTGCCATCCTTCTTATCCGCCAAATATCTAGGGCAGTTCCACTTCTAGTGACCATTTCCTTTGCAGTAGAAGCACTTAGTTTCAGGCTTGAGTTTAGCTTTGGGTTTCTTCACGGGAGTGACAACTTGCTTGTCATTCTTCTTGAAGTTCCCCTTCTATCCCTTTGCCCTTTACTTGAAACAAGTGGTCTGGTTAACCATCAACACTTGATGCTCTTTCTTGATTTCTACCTTCGCCGATTTCAGCATCGTGAAGAGCTCGGGAATTACTTTCGTCATCCCTTGCATATTATAGTTCATCACGAAGTTCTACTAACTTGGTGATAGTGTCTAGAGAACTTTGTCAATTACTATCTTATCTGGAAGATTAACTCCCACTTGATTCAAGCAATTGTACTACCCAGACAATCTGAGCACATGCTCACTGGTTGAGCTATTCTCCTCCATCTTGTAGGCAAAGTACTGTCAGAGGTCTTATACCTCTCTACACGGGCATGAGTATGAAATACTAATTTCAACTCTTGGAACATCTCATATGCTCCGTGGCGTTTCAAAACGTTTTTGAAGTCCCGGTTATAAGACGTAAAGCATGGTGCACTAAACTATCAAGTAGTCATCATATCGAGCTTTTGTCAAAACGTTCATAACGTCTACATCTGCTCCTGCAATAGGTCTGTCACCTAGCGGTGCATCAAGGACATAATTCTTATGTGCAGCAATGAGGATAATCCTCGGATCACGGAACAATTCCGCATCATTGCTACTAACATCTTTCAACTTGGTTTTCTCTAGGAACATATAAAAAATAAATGTGGAGCAACATCGCGAGCTATTGATCTACAACATAGATATGCTAATACTACCAGGACTAAGTTCATGATAAATTAAAGTTCAATTAATCATATTACTTAAGAACTCCCACTTAGATAGACATCCCTCTAGTCATCTAAATGATCACATGATCCAAATCAACTAAACCATGTCCGATCATCACGTGAGATGGAGTAGTTTCAATGGTGAACATCTTATGTTGATCATATCTACTATATGATTCACGCTCGACCTTTCGGTCTCCAGTGTTCCGAGGCCATATCTGCATATGCTAGGCTCGTCAAGTTTAACCCGAGTATTCTGCGTGTGCAAAACTGGCTTACACCCGTTGTATTTGAACGTAGAGCTTATCACACCCGATCATCACGTGGTGTCTCGGCACGACGAACTTTCGCAATGGTGCATACTCAGGGAGAACACTTATACCTTGAAATTTAGTAAGGGATCATCTTATAATGCTACCATCGTTCTAAGCAAAATAAGAAGCATAATAAGATAAACATCACATGCAATCAAAATATGTGACATGATATGGCCATCATCATCTTGTGCTTTTGATCTCCATCTCCAAAGCACCTTCATGATCACCTTCGTCACCGGCACGACACCTTGATCTCCATCGTAGCATCGTTGTCGTCTCGCCAACTATTGCTTCTACAACTATCGCTACCGCTTAGTGATAAAGTAAAGCAATTACATGGCGATTACATTTCATACAATAAAGCGACAACCATATGGCTCCTGCCAGTTGCCGATAACATTACAAAACATGATCAACTCATACAAAACCGTATAACTCATCATGTCTTGACCATATCACATCACAACATGCCCTGCAAAAACAAGTTAGACGTCCTCTACTTTGTTGTTGCAAGTTTTACGTGGCTGCTACGGGCTTAGCAAGAACCGTTCTTACCTACGCATACAAAACCACAACGATGTTTCGTCAAGTATGTGCTGTTTTAACCTTCACAAGGACCGGGCGTAGCCACACTTGATTCAGCTAAAGTGAGAGAGACAGACACCCGCCAGTCACCTTTAAGCAACGAGTGCTCGTAACGGTGAAACCAGTCTCGCGTAAGCGTACGCGTAATGTCGGTCCGGGCCGCTTCATCTCACAATACCGCCGAAGCAAAGTATGACATGCTGGTAAGCAGTATGACTAGTATCGCCCACAACTCATTGTGTTCTACTCGTGCATATCATCTACGCATAGACCTGGCTCTGATACCATTGTTGGGGAACGTAGTATTTTAAAATTTTCCTACGATCACGCAAGATCTATCTACCAGATGCATAGCAACGAGAGGGGAGAGTGAGTCTACGTACCCTCGTAGACCGAAAGCGGAAGAACAACGCGGTTGATGTAGTCGTACGTCTTCACGGCCCGACCGATCAAGCACCGAAACTACGGCACCTCCGAGTTCTAGCACACGTTCAGCTCGATGACGTCCCTCGAACTCCGATCCAGCCGAGTGTCGAGGGAGAGTTCCGTCAGCACGACGGCGTGGTGACGATCTTGATGTTCTACCGTCGCAGGGCTTCGCCTATGCACCGCTACAATATTTATCGAGGAGAACTATGGTGGAGGGGGGCACCGCACACGGCTAAGAGATCAAGAGATCAATTGTTGTGTCTAGAGGTGCCCCCCTGCCCCCGTATATAAAGGAGGGAGGGAGAGGCCGGCCCTAGAGGGGGCGCACCAAGTGTGGGGAGTCCTACTAGGACTCCCAAGTCCTAGTAGGATTCCCCTTTCCTTTCCGGAGTAGGAGAGAAGGAAAGAGGGGGAGAGGGAGAAGGAAAAGGGGGCTGCACCCCTTGTCCAATTCGGACCAGAAGGGGGGTGCACGCCTCCTTCCTTTTGGCCTCTCTCCTCTATTCCCGTAACTCCCCGGTACTCCGAAAATACCCGAATCACTCGGAACCTTTCCGATGTCCGAATATAGTCGTCCAATATATCGATTTTTACGTCTCGACCATTTTGAGACTCCTCGTCATGTCCCCGATCTCATCCGGGACTCCGAACTCCTTCGGTACATCAAAACTCATAAACTCATAATAAAACTATCATCGAAACCTTAAGCGTGCGGACCCTACGGGTTCGAGAACTATGTAGACATGACCGAGACACGTCTCCGGTCAATAACCAATAGCGGAACCTAGATGCTCATATTGGCTCCCACATATTCTACGAAGATCTTTATCGGTCAAACCGCATAACATACATTGTTCCCTTTGTCATCGGTATGTTACATGCACGAGATTCGATCGTCGGTATCTCAATACCTAGTTCAATCTCGTTACCAACAAGTCTCTTTACTCGTTCCGTAATACATCATCCCGCAACTAACTCATTAGCTGCAATGCTTGCAAGGCTTATAGTGATGTGCATTACCGAGAGGGCCCAGAGATACCTCTCCGACAATCGGAGTGACAAATCCTAATCTCGAAATACGCCAACCCAACAAGTACCTTCGGAGACACCTGTAGAGTACCTTTATAATCACCCAGTTACGTTGTGACGTTTGGTAGCACACAAAGTGTTCCTCCGGTATTCGGGAGTTGCATAATCTCATAGTCATAGGAACATGTATAAGTCATGAAGAAAGCAATAGCAGTAAAACTTAAACGATCATAGTGCTAAGCTAACGGATGGGTCTTGTCCATCAGATCATTCTCCTAATGATGTGATCTCGTTGATCAAATGACAACTCATGTCTATGGCTAGGAAACATAACCATCTTTGATCAATGAGCTAGTCTAGTAGAGGCATACTAGGGACACTCTGTTTTGTCTATGTATTCACACATGTATTAAGTTTCCGGTTAATACAATTCTAGCATGAATAATAAACATTTATCATGATATAAGGAAATAAATAATAACTTTATTATTGCCTCTAGGGCATATTTCCTTCACGGGAGCGCCAGGAGAACTCTTCCCGGCACCCTGCCGGAGGGGAGGATCACCACCGGGAGCTTCTCCACCACCATGGACGCCTCCCGGATGAGTTGTGAGTAGTCTCCCTTGGACCATGGGTCCATGACCAGTAGCTATGTGATGTTCTCCTCCCGTTCTTGTGCTTCACTAATTAGTCCTCGTGAGCTGCCCTACATGATCGAGGCACATATGTAATCCTTATGTTGTTGCTATGATGAGTTTGCTGGGATCCGATGGATTGTGAGATTATGTTCAGATTTTGTTTGAGTAATATATTTGATCTACCTCTTTTATATTTATGTTCGTAAGTAATTCTTGCATGTTCTCCATTGTTATTTATTGCTTTGGCCAAGTAGTAGGTAGTGACTCCAAGAGGGAACGTTATGCTTGATTGTGGGTTCATGCCCCTCGATGACTAGCTTGAGTGACAGAAACATGAGTCTAGGGGATGTGCTGTTGCCACAAGGGGGAAAACAACGGTGCTTGTGCCCGCGGGTGCAAGGATTGTTTACTTTACGCAAAGTTCTTTTAATGCAGTTGTCTGTTGCTTTGAGTTTACACTATGGGTGGGACTCGCAACTTAATACCAGCGAGATGTTCTGGATAGATATCTCAAGGTGGATGATTAGTAGTAGATGCAGATGGATTTCGGTCTACTTGCCTTGGCGTACCGCCCATGCTTTGAACCTCTACCTTTCTTGTAACATAGTTAGCATTGGTTTGCGCACATAATTCTGTCAATTGCCCAGCTATAATTCGTTTACCTCACATAGCTGTTTTATCGTCTTTTGGGTGAGAGACATCACTAGGGAACATCATGGGACCCCGGTCCATATTACCATCATTGATCACATTCGCTATTTACTTTCAGCTTTTACTTACTATTTGCAGCATTACCTATCACTTTTATCACTTGCGTTTGATCCTTTGTAAACTACAAGGCCGGAGGGATTGACAACCTCTCTGTACTCGTTGGGAGCAAAGTTATTTGTATCTGTGTGCAGGTCCACGTTGATTGCTAATATCTGGCGCCGTTAGCAGTTGACACCTTCTTGTTGAAACTGGGAGTCTCAGGGAAATCGATCCTTGGTATCTTTTCCAAGGGAAAACTTCCGCTACACTGCATCTCAAACCTTCCACTTGGGGTAACCAACAAGGGGCGAGAAGCCATCAAGCAAAGTTTTCTGGCGCCGTTGCCGGGGACTCCACTCTTCAGGATAGGGGAGTTGCATGCTATCTTTTACCTTTGCTTTTAGTCTTGTTAGTTTACCTTTCAGTTTTTGCTTTAGTATCTTTTATCGAAAATCACAAAAATAGTTATCTTGCTTGCTTGCTACTATGGGTTCCACCGAGAACACCAAGTTGTGTGACTTCACTAGTCACAACAACGATGACTTTATCTGCACACCTATCACTACACCTGCCACTTCAGCACCTTCGTATGAAATTAAACCTGCTTTACTGAACCTAGTCATGAAAGATCAATTCTCCGGTGCTGGAGAGGATGCTGCTTTACACTTAAACAATTTTGTTGAACTTTGTGATATGCAAAAGTACCAAGAAATAGATGGTAATATTGTTAAGCTTAAGCTTTTTCCCTTCTCCTTGAGAGGAGGAGCTAAAATTTGGTTTCAGTCTTTGCCTAGAAATAGCATAGATTCATGGGACAAGTGCAAAGATGCTTTTATTGGAAAATACTATCCACCTGCTAAAATTATCCAACTAAGAAGTAACATAATGAATTTTAAACAATTGGATAATGAACACGTTGCCCAAGCTTGGGAACGTATGAAATCTCTTATCAAGAACTGCCCTACTCATGGTTTGACTACTTGGATGGTTATCCAAACTTTTTATGCAGGCTTGAACTTTACCTCGCGGAACTTGTTAGATTCGGCCGCGGGAGGAACCTTTATGTCAACTACACTTGGTGTTGCCACAAAGCTTCTCGATGAGATGATGACCAACTATTCCCAATGGCACACCGAACGTGCTCCAACAGGTAGGAAGGTAAACTCTGTCGAGGAGATTTCCTCCCTAAATGAAAAAGTTGACTTGATCATGTCTCTACTTTCGAAGCAATCTTCTGTTGATCCTCGTGATGTTCCTTTAAATTCTTTGATTGCTCAAGAACAAGTAGATGTAACTTTATCTCTAGAAACAATTTTAATAACAATGCTTATAGGAGTAATTTTGGTAGCAATCCTAGACCGTTCCCCTCTAATTCTTATGGGAACAACAATGCTTATCCTAGCACCAAGAACTCCACTACTGAACTAGAGATTATGCTTAAAGATTTCATCACTACTCAAAAAGCCTTTAATAAGAGTGTAGGAGAAAAACTAAACAAACTAGATGATCTCTCTTTGAAGGTAGACAATTTAGCCAATGAGGTAGAATTTCTTAAAATTAGAACTTCTCCTCTTGAGGAGAGGAAGGTCACTCCTATGAATGCTATTCAAGTGCAAATTAATGAAAATATTAGGATGATGGCTAAACTTAAAGAGAGATGGGCTAGAGAAAGGGAGGAAGAAGATAGAATTAAGAACCTTCCTACCCACCACACTGTTGCTACTATCCAAGTTGTTGAGGATATCCAAACTCTTAGCACCCAATGCACTCCTGGTCCCAATGGACCTATTAATGGTGATGCTATGACTATAGAAACTACCAAACAAGTGAACCTAAAGGACACCACTACCACCTTACTTGATAGTAGTGACCTTGATTTTGATAATTGCACTCTTACCGAAGTTATTGATTTCCTTCACAAGATGTCTAGAGATCCCCACACTAGCACGCTTAACCTTGCCTTCACAGAGCATATCACTAATGCTCTCATCAAAGCTAGGGAGGAGAAACTTAGAGTAGAAGCCTCCATACCTAGAAAGCTAGAAGATGGTTGGGATCCTATGATTAAAATTAAATTGAATAACTTCTCTTGCTATGCTTTATGTGATGTTGGTGCTAGTACCTCTGTTATGCCCAAAAGAATATATATGATATGCTTAAACTTAAACCTTTTGATTCTTGTTCTTTTGGTGTTCTTCTCGTTGATTCTTCCATAAAGAAACCTTTGGGGAGGATCGACGATGTTCTTATCATTGTCAATGACAATTATGTTCTCGTTGATTTTACTATTATGGACATTGAATGTGAACCTTCTTGTCTAATTATTTTGGGACGTACTTTTCTACGCATCGTTGGTGCCATCATTGACATGAAAGAGGGGAATATAAAATTCCAGTTTCCTCTCAAGAAAGGGATGGAACAGTTCCCTCGAAAGAAGATTAAGTTACCTTTTGAGTCCGTTATACGGGCTAGCTATTCTTTTACTCTTGATAAAACTTGATCTTTTTGCATTATGCCTAGCTTAAAGGCATAAAAGAAAGCGCTTTTGGGAGGCAGCCCACATGAATAAAAATTTTATTTTGCTTTTTTTGTGTCTTGATGTTGTTACTACAGTAGCATCATCATTGTATCTTTGCTTTTCAATTATGTACCAAGTGTAGCCTCTGATTGCAAGAAAGTTTAATAGTTGTGACGTGCTGTCCAGGAAACAGATTCTGTCCTTGGATAGAAAAATGCGTATAAAATCACCAGATCATCTTTTTGGTCTGAATTTTTTCGACAGCATGCTCTATACAATTGTCTTTCGTGCGTCTGTTTTGAGTTTTTTGATTAGAGTTGCAGAAGTGCCCCGAAAAAATCTTTTACTACCTGTTGTTCTGTTTTTCACAGATTCTGTCCTGTTTTGCCTTTCCTTCATTTTGCAAACCTAGAGCTTGCTTTTTCTTTGCAAAAACCTTTTGGAAATCTTGATAAACAGTAGACCTTCAAGAATATCCAATATCCTTATTTCCAGCAAGGAACAATTATTTTATTATGGGTACTAACCTCGCTAATCAGATTATGATGAGTTATGTATGAAGGGAGTTTTCAAGTGTGCGAGGGAAGATGATAAAAAGATTCAGGAGTGTCAAACGCTCAAGCTTGGGGATGCCCCCATGCACCCCCAAGAAGTATTCAAGGAGACTCAAGTGTCTAAGCTTGGGGATGCCCCCGTGCATCCCCTTCTCCATCAACATTATCAGTTCGTCTTTCGTTCCACTATATTTTTATCACTTCATGTGTTATGTGCTATGCTTGGAGCGTCTTGCTTTTAGTTTTCCTTTTAAGTTGGACAAGCTTCACCCCGGGATTGCATGTATAATGTGCAAACCCATAACACGAGAAGGAACTGGCATTGAGTGCGCCCGGCTCAAAATTAATATAACCAACAAACCCTCCTTCACGCTTTGTTCATGAGAAATCAGAAAACTTTGGCAGTGATAAACAAAGGAGATTAAGAGGATGTGATCGTCCTCATTCGGGAGCCGTTCCTCGAAACTTGTCCATCTCAAGAAGTAATTGAGTTATCTGCTAGCATTCGTTGACGAAACATGCATGATCTAAGAAAAAAATTATTATTACCTCTGTTTTTAAAACCAAGAGCTCTGGTACATGTTTTGTCTTTGTTTCCGACTACGGGTTTTCAACCTTGCCAACAAAAGCCATGGTTCGAGAGTCTCCACCTTCTTTTAAAGCACCAACTACTGAGAGCATGATTGTCATTCTGAGTGTAATGTGCATTGTCCCAAAGTAGCATTGTCTTTTGCATGATTATGATATCGTTTATTTTGAAATCATTGTATCTAGTCATCACTTAAACCTTGGAGGTGCCCCTGCATTTATGTTTTGGTTCACTAAAGGGGGCAAGCGAGATATCACTTTATCATATTTGCACACCATGCTCATTACAAATCTATTGGATGTTTCAATACCATATTGTAAAACTTTCAGTTCTTTGTGATTTTCTCATGAGGCAACCTAATTACTACAGATTCATTGTCTCAGTAAGCTTTTGTCATATGACTATGAAAAGTCCTATATGGTTAATAGCATGTCACCACAGAAATTATTCTTGTTATCATTTACCTACTCGAGGACGAGCAGGAATTAAGCTTCGGGATGTTGATACGTCCAAAACGTATCTATAATCTCTGCTTGCTCCATGCCTCTTTTGGGTAATATTGCTATGATATTTATACACTTCCATACACTTTTGATCATATTTGGACTAACCTATTAACTTAGTGCACCCCAGTGCCAGTTTCTGTTTTCTGCTGTTTTTGTATTTCAGGTTTTCCCATTACGAGAACTACCAGAAAAATCCCGGAAAAATTATATAAAAAATCAGCGTTCCAGAAGCTTCCCAGCAGCCAAAGTACAGCCGGAGGGGGGCCACCAGGGCTCCAGGCGCCCTAGTGGCGCGGCTCCCCCCCGGCCGCGCCGGGGGGCGCCTGGGCCCCCCGAGCCTCCGCTGATGCCCCCCTTTGGCATATATTTATATCGTGTCCCGAAACCCTCGAGACGGGAACCCTTTTTTGCGATCTCATCTCTGTTCCGCCGACGCCGCGCTTCCAAGATCGGGAGCGCCAGGAGAACTCTTCCCGGCACCCTGCCGGAGGGGAGGATCACCACCGGGAGCTTCTCCACCACCATGGACGCCTCCCGGATGAGTTGTGAGTAGTCTCCCTTGGACCATGGGTCCATGACCAGTAGCTATGTGATGTTCTCCTCCCGTTCTTGTGCTTCACTAATTAGTCCTCGTGAGCTGCCCTACATGATCGAGGCACATATGTAATCCTTATGCTGTTGCTATGATGAGTTTGCTGGGATCCGATGGATTGTGAGATTATGTTCAGATTGTGTTTGAGTAATATATTTGATCTACCTCTTTTATATTTATGTTCGTAAGTAATTCTTGCATGTTCTTTGTTGTTATTTATTGCTTTGGCCAAGTAGTAGGTAGTGACTCCAAGAGGGAACGTTATGCTTGATTGTGGGTTCATGCCCCTCGATGACTAGCTTGAGTGACAGAAACATGAGTCTAGGGGATGTGCTGTTGCCACAAGGGGGAAAACAACGGTGCTTGTGCCCGCGGGTGCAAGGATTGTTTACTTTACGCAAAGTTCTTTTAATGCAGTTGTCTGTTGCTTTGAGTTTACACTATGGGTGGGACTCGCAACTTAATACCAGCGAGATGTTCTGGATAGATATCTCAAGGTGGATGATTAGTAGTAGATGGAGATGGATTTCGGTCTACTTGCCTTGGCGTACCGCCCATGCTTTGAACCTCTACCTTTCTTGTAACATAGTTAGCATTGGTTTGCGCACATAATTCTATCAATTGCCCAGCTGTAATTCATTTACCTCACATAGCTGTTTTATCGTCTTTTGGGAGAGAGACATCACTAGTGAACATCATGGGACCCTGGTCCATATTACCATCATTGATCACATCCGCTATTTACTTTCAGCTTTTACTTACTATTTGCAGCATTACCTATCACTTTTATCACTTGCGTTTGATCCTTTGTAAACTACAAGGCCGGAGGGATTGACAACCTCTCTGTACTCGTTGGGAGCAAAGTTATTTGTATCTGTGTGCAGGTCCACGTTGATTGCTAATATCTGGCGCCGTTAGCAGTTGACACCTTCTTGTTGAAACTGGGAGTCTTAGGGAAATCGATCCTTGTTATCTTTGCCAAGGGAAAACTTCCGCTACACTGCATCTCAAACCTTCCACTTGGGGTAACCAACGGGGGGCGAGAAGCCATTAGTAACGCCCCGGACTCACCCGCCGGTGGTCGTTACTCCTGGCGGGATCTAGACTGGCCTCACATATCAATACTAGTCTTTTATGCGCACTTTGTCCTCACTCGTGCGCACCCGGGAGCAACTTCCCGGTCGATCACCCATCCTGAAACTACTCCAAGCTGAGCACGCTTAACTTTGGAGTTCTATCCGAATGGGCTCCCGGAAAAGAAGGAATTCCTTATTGATATGAGTAGTCTATCATCCCTAATAAGCCAGGCCATCACATACACCCTCACTCAGAGGAACCGACGTCCTCGTCGGGCCACGGGAACGTTCCCTCTTGGCACAACCATCTGTGCTTCCACGACAGCACATGTGTCATGCCGTGTGCCACGACGGGTCACAAACGTCATGCACAACATGACTGCAAACTGTCCGCAAACATCCGTGTAACCGCGAGGGTCGGCTCTGATACCAACTTGTAACGCCCCGGACACACCCATCGGTGGTCGTTACTCCTGGCGGGATCTAGACTGGCCTCACATATCAATACTAGTCTTTTCTGCGCACTTTGTCCTCACTCGTGCGCACCCGGGAGCAACTTCCCGGTCGATCACCCATCCTTAAACTACTCCAAGCCGAGCACGCTTAACTTTGGAGTTCTATCCGAATGGGCTCCCAGAAAAGAAGGAATTCCTTATTGATATGAGTAGTCTATCATCCCTAATAAGCCAGGCCATCACAAGGTATCTCAATGTTTGCGGCCGAGTGACCGTGGCAGGGTCTTTGACATTCATTCCCATTTCTTGCATGGGACCTCATGCAACCAACGGCACAAATTTGAATTTTCAACCAATTTTTATGCATTTGAGCATGTGCATGTAGTTCAAGTATGAATTATGCACATAAATGCATTGAAAACTCAATTAGTGCATAAAAATGTCCAAACGAACCCCAAAAAATCCCAAAAATTGACACAACACTCCTGGTGTTCTATGTTGACATGAGAACATTTTTGAAAGCAATAAGAGGCAATGGATATCATTTCGTCCCCAAAGGTGGGACGTTCCCTACCAAAACCATCAGGCTTGTTGTGAGAAACTCTGGTTTGTGAGAAGCATATCCCCAAACCTGCCCCATATGGGACAAAAAATTTACCACGACATGTTGATGCCGCTCCATGATAGCATGCCAAGTTTCATGAATTTCACACGAGCTTTGGATTTACTAGAATTTAAAAACCAGGTATCTCAACGTTTGCGGCCGAGTGACCGTGGCAGGGTGTTTGACGTTCATTCCCATTTCTTGCATGAGACCTAAGCATGCAACCAAGGGCACAAATTTTAATTTTCAACCAATTATATGCATTAGAGCATGTGTATGTAGTTCAAGTTTGAATTATGCACATAAATGCATTGAAAACTCAATTCATGCATAAAAATGTCCAAACGAACCCCAAAAAATCCCAAAAATTAACACAACATTCCTGTTGTTCTATGTTGACACGAGAAAAAAATTGAAAGCAATAAGAGGCAATAGGTACCGTTTCGTCCCCCAAGGTGGCACGTACCCTACCAAAACCACTAGTCTTGTTGTGAGAGAAGCTTTGGTTTGCAAGAAGCTTATACCACAACCTGCCCCAAATGGTACAATATTTTTTACCCCAGCATGTTGATGCCATTCCATGATAGCATGCCAAGGTTCATGAATTTCAGTCAGGTTTTGGATTTACTAGAATTACAAAAGCAAGTACCTCAACATTTGCCGAAGAGCCACGGTGTCGTGGAGTTCGAAATTTATCCCCATTTCTTGCATGGGACACAATTATAAACCCATGGACACATATATGGGGTGCACTGGACCATGTGCATGTGCTTTAGTTTTGAATTGTAAACCTGAAATGGCTAGAAAACCAATTTAATGTATAAAATTTCCAAACGAATCCTGAATAATTCCAATTTTTTTACGACACACATATAGTTGCATGTTCACTGCAGATAAAAGGTCTAGCAATTCAAACACCGTCTATTGCCGCTGTGACCCAATTATGTAATACAAATCAAGACAAAAAATCAAGTAGACCCCACAGAGTTTATTATCACCAACCGTGTGAGATGCAACACAAAATATCTTGGAGCACTGTCGGATTATAGTACGCATACGGCTTACGCAAGAAGGTGCGACGGCTATAGTCCACAACCCGCTCTAAATAAGGGACCATGTCTGATGACACTTTGCGCACCAGTTTTTTCGCTAAAGCGATTCCAAATTTTTGGCTTCCGCGGAAATATCTACCTCCCCGCCCCCTCCCCCTTACCAAAAGCCATATTTCCCCTGTTTACGCCTTCCTTTCCAAGTTGAAACCTTCACTCCTTGCTTGCAGTGCTGCCTCCTCGCCGGCGACCCTCCTTCACCCTGCTCGTCCTTGCCTATCCAGGCAGGTAATCGACACCCGATGCCCATCTTCCTCCTCCTTCCACATCCCACATGCCCCGACCGTCGGCGCGAGCGCGACACCGTCCAGCCAAATCACCGACCCCTTCACCAAATAAGCGCCGCCCTAAGCCATGGCGCATGCAGTATAGCCAGGATCTCAAGGAGCATTTGGCAGCGGAGAAGCAAATCGTGATCGCACGCGCGGATGAGGTCGCGATGGTTGCCATTCGTGCCGACCCCCACATCTTGGAGGAGCACCTCACCATCGAGGCCACCGTCAACGCCTCGCACGCTGACGCCGCGACGCGGTTGGCTTTTTTAAATAGCAGTTGATGGCGTTTTCTCGAGGCCACCATCGGTGCCTTCGACAAAGACTACGAGGTGTTTTCTCAGCGTGCACGTGCTTACCTCATCTCAAGAGCCAGCAGGTTGGTGCCCGGAGCGGCCCAGACAACTCACCACTACGACGAGGGCACCTACGAAGCGGAGGCCTCGCCCTCTTCCATGTCCAAGGAGCCAATCGTCATCGATATCTCCGATAATGAGGAGTAGCTTGTCTTATTAGCTCACTATAAGGACCCATGTTCAGTTTGCTAGCTACTGCCTTTCCTTAACAAATTCTAGTGAATTGTGCTATATACTTTTACCATGCAATCTTTTGCTTTAGAGTATATGTTCTATATGTTGTGCAATGTGGTGTTCAGTTAACAGTTTGGTTCAATTCTGCAAATGTGATGTTCAATTCTTCAGGGTGCAATTTTCCAAGTTGTCAAGCATGTTTGGTTCGGACTAACTGTATGATCTTCTATTAGGAGTATGTTATATTGTGCAATGTAGTGCTCAGTTAGTGTTTGGTTCATTTGTTGTGGCGTTTAGTTAACTGTTTGGCTCAATTTTGCAATGCGATGTTCAATTGTTGTAGGTGCATTCTGTTATTGTATACCATGTGAGAAATAAATTGAATTTGGCTGTACCAAATAGATGAGAAACAAATACAATTGCTATATTTCCAAGTTGTTAAGCATACTTGGTTTGGTTAACTGTCTGATCTTCTATTAGGAGTATGTTATATTGTGCAATGTGGTGCTCAGTTAACGTTTTGTTAATTTGTTGTGGTGTTTAGTTAACCGTTTGGTTCAATTCTGCAATGGGATGTTCAATTGTTGTGGATGCATTCTGTTATTGTATACCATGTGCGAAATAAATCGAATTTGGCTGCACTGAATACATGAGAAACAAATACAATTGCTATATTTCCAAGTTGTTAAGCATGATTGGTTTGGTTAACTGTCTGATCTTCTATTAGGAGTATGTTATATTCTGCAATGTGGTGCTCAGTTAACATTTGGTTCATTTGTTGTGGTGTTTACTTAACTGCATGGTCCAATTCTGCAATGCGATGTTCAATTGTTGTGGCTGCATTCTGTTATTGTATACCATGTGAGAAATAAATCAAATTTGGTTGTAATAAATACATGAGAAACAAATACAATTGATATATTTCCAAGTTGTTAAGCATGCTTGGTTTGGTTAACTGTCTGATCTTTTATTAGTAGTATGTTATATTGTGCAATGTGATGCTCAGTTAACGTTTGGTTCATTTGATGTGGTGCTTAGCTAACTGCACGTGCATGGTCTGTTTTCTAATAGCACATTATTGTGCAATTGCAGGAACCATTTTAATATTTAGGTTTTTAACAATTTGTTCTTGCACATGTAGGTCCTACTGTCAGAGGTTTTGACCCACTGTTCGACCCTTTTTGCATATGGGAAAATGAGTTGTCCATGAATATCAATCAAGTCAAGAAACTCAGAAAGATTGTTAGGATAAAGAAATTAGCGGCAAAAAACAACAAGATCATTGTCTGCACAATGAAGAAGACATCAGTTCACTACAAGATGGTACTAACTGTTATACCTTGCCTTTTTTTATTCCTTTGCCCCATTTACAATATAGAGAAGATATTTATGCACATCCTTGTTTTCAGGCCTTTCCAAAGCAGTTCACTGATGATTACCTCTCAAACCACCTCTATGGTCAGGAGGCGAGGAAGGTTTTCATATAACACCCGCGGTTAAATATTGAAGTGTTTCTGAAGAGGATAAAGGGCGGACGGTCAATCATCCACATGCACTAGCCTAAAGTTGCAAAGACCTTCAACATGAATGAAGGATCAATATTCGCCTTCCGCTTTAGCAGTTTTCCAGATGAGATGCATCTGTCTATATACCGTCTATGATGCTAATTTCGAAAGGTTCTACATGTTGCATGTGAAACTTGGTGCTGGTGCAGTTGTGTAATGGGGTAGATGAGTGCTGAAGTTATATCATGTTGTACTCTGATGTATTTCAATCATGAACTCCCGCTTCCTTAATATGGAAATGAAATATATTATGTGCTTAATATGAATGTCAATTAGATTAATCAATGGATTATTAATAATAGGGCAATTAGCCTGCTAATGGCGAATTAGCCTGCTAACTGAGTTTTGCTATTGCAAACGGTTATTGAAAAAATACCGTGGACGATGACCTCAGGCAACGCACACAGTTTCTAAGAATAAACCGTGTTGGACCAATGAACACTCACACATGACTTTCTCTTGAAAACTGTTTGCGTTAGGCCACCTTGAGCAAACGTTTACCACATAAAAACTGTGTGTGATGGACAACTTTTGCCACACAGTTTCTTCTACAGACCGTGTGTGATGCATTCAATAACGCAAACGATAAAATTGTTAATATCGTGTGCAATGGCAACGCTATCACAAACGATTTAACGTGAAAAATTGTGTGCGATGTACCTGTGAACGGAAACGTTTTCCTTGGAGCGACTGTGTGGGATGTACGTACGAACGGAAATGTTTAGCGGGAACTGACTGTGTGGGATGTACTTGCGACCGGATTTTTTTTGCCAATATAATTGTAATTTTTTAGCTTTAATGTACGTATTTCCGTATTTGAGCGCTCGCCGGTCGCACACGACCTCATTTTGACGAGCGTGTGTGCCAGGAGGGCATATCCCCGACGGTTTCTTGATCGTGTGGGAAGGACCCCCCTATCATCGTCATTCACTAGGCGACGGTTCCAAATGTCGTCGCGGAAAGGGGTTAAAAACCGTTTGTATAGCACCGACATCTCCTAATGATTTTATATGATCTATGAATCATTGATATGCATTAACATGTTGATATTATGTATGGGAATGGTACTATTTGGATGTGAATTTGGGATATTAATGGAACATAATACAAAGCCAGGCATGTGAGTCTCGTGTGAACATTTCAAGCAGATCGGCTCTTTTAGTGTGCACAGCATGATCCTTATTTATGTGTGCTCAGTGTTTACAAGTTACTAGAAGCTCCTTATTTCTGTTCACTCAGTGTTTACAAGTTACTGATCGATCACTAGCTAGCCTACTAATACGCTCCTGGCAGTTTTAGTTGCAACGCAAGATCCTAATGTAGAAGTTTTTTGAATAAAAATGCCCACCTCTAACGAAACTGGTAAGCTGTTCTAAAGAAAATGCCATGCAAATATGAAGAAACTACAAGCAAAAATGTTCGTAAATGCCTTATCTCCCAGCGAACGTTCATCAGCTAATGCGATCCTACACGTACACTATCCAACCTACTCAATCCTACATGAATAAATAGGGGATCACGCACGTACTACCTCCTTTCCGGTTTGCAGGGCTCAATTCAAAAATCACACCAAGCAAGGTAGATGATGAGTGGTGGAATAATTTTTGACAAGGAGGGAATACCTCATCTGGATGATTCGACTACACTTGTTTGATCGTCATGCCGATGTGCGACCCAGCACAGACGGGACGCACCACTAACGAGATGGGACGGCACATCAATTTTTCCAGTTTTCCACGGTAAGATGGCGTGCTAAGCCATGTCTGCTTATACATTGAATTCCAATGACCGTCGTGTTTCCCACGACACACTGCTTCATGTAACATCCCAAAATTCTAAATTTTGGAACGTTATATTAAATAGATAGTTTCGATTGCTTGTTTGATGTGCTGAGTGAAATTGAGTGAAAATTCGAAACTTTTGAAAGTTAAATGAGAGGGAATAAAATGACTTTCCCAAAACTTTCACTTTGCATTTTGATCTCTGGGAATTCAGTTTATTTTCAACACAAAACCCTAGAGTGAAGATAATATGACTTCTTCCATTTATTTTAAATGATAAAGGGCTTTGAAAGAATTTTGAATTTCATTCTCGAAATATTTTTAAATTCAGAAACTTTATGCACCTCAATGATTTTCCCGAGAGAAGATAAAATGACTTCTTCAAATTATAGGAAATATGAGTTGGAAGTTTTTCTGAAATTTTCTGCAACTCAATTCCAAATATTAAGTTATTTGGTTTTATTCAAATTATTTTTCTTCAAAAATAAAATATATGGAAATTAGGGTAACATGATTCCCTAAAGCAGAAAATTGGAGAGAAATAAATTTGAAATCATTTTGGTATTTTTAAAATGATTTCTACTTGATTTTATTGCAACAGTAGCACTATTTGATTTATTAGAATTTGTGAGAATTTTATTTAACTGTAGAAAATATTCATATTGTAGAGATTCTTTTTCTTAAAATTTCGATATATAATATGCCTATATAAAAGTTTTCTCTATTTTCGTTATTTAGTTTTTCTTCTCTGTTTCTATTTTTAAAAAAACCGTGCGTGCGCCCTTATTTATCTGTCCCCCAAGTGCGCAGCTTAGTAGCAGCGGGCGCCTCATTTTTTCCCCATTCCTCCTAACGGGCCAGGCCCAGTCAGCCTTTTATTTTTCGTTTCTTTTCAGTTTTCTTTTCTCTTCTGCCGAAAAAAAATTGCAGCGGTGCGTGCGTGCGGCTGGCCGGCCATTAGCTTTTTAGCCAGTGCGATTCCCTTCTATTTTAATTGTACGTGTACGTTTAGTCCCATATTGCTTATCCTTTGACTCTTACGCCTCTATTCCACCTATAAATATAGACCCATAGAGCCTTCAAAAATTATTCGATTCGAGTTAAATCAATATTTTGGTTTGACTAGATTCACTTAAAAAAATATTTCTTCTCTCCGGCGGAAATTCTAGAAGATCTCCTCTCTCCAAAGTTATCTTTTTTCTCCCTATAAATGTATCTTTCTTCGTATTTTTTTATATACCCCCGTAGCTTATTATTTCTAGACTAGACTAGTACGGTAGAATAATTAGATTTATAAATTAGTGTATGTATTTATACATTAGACCTAGAATTCTTTTCGCCGTAGTTATTTTTTCTTCTTCCGTAAAACAGCTTGGTCCTGATTTTTCAAATAACAATAACTTTTTACTCGTTCATCCAAATTAGATGAAACCAGCGTCCACACTCTCGTTTTGATTCCACCTATCCAGTGAATCTATCAAATAAACTTTTTACGACTTTTCAAATTTCGAAATTTGTTCAAATTCATATTCAAACTCCTTTTGATCATATCTTTTTAACCGTAACTCCGATTTAGTTGATACTTTTTGCAAATCTAAGCTCTTGACCTATACTTTCTGGTAATGCCAAATTCACTTAATTTTGGTACTGTTAGAAATTGTTTTCTGTGACAAGAGTTATTCGCTTGTTTTCGAAGTTTTCTGAATTGTTTTCTTTGTTCTGTTCGATCTTCTGAGTGATTGCTTATGTGTGGTTACTATTGTTTGCTTACGATAGATTAATCGGAGTGTGACGAGTAGATCTATCATGAGTTCTGAGTGCGAATCTTCTACATCGTCAGTACAAGGCAAGTTCACACTTTGATCATACTTTCCAATACCCAGTTTTCATTGCATTAGTTCTATCCTCAAACATTTGCATGAGTAGGACTGGTTACATAATATGATGCTTTGTAGTTCATGAGGTAGGAACCCAATGACCCGAGATCAACCAAAGGGGGCGGTATACGCTTTGTTACTTATTGCTTAGCCATGCTCGTAGACGTGGATTGGTTTGAGAGTTTCATGAAAGATGTGAGTGATATTAAAGGGAAACTTTAAGGTGGAAATTTAATACACATCTGGGTGGATTAGTTGTGGCACCCTGGTGTACCCAGTGGTTGCCGGCCACCTGGGGTTGCTAGTGTTGTCCTAGGAAATCCCGGGGGTACCGTGTGATTATCCTATTGGAATGTCACCCAGGCTCAAAGAGATCATATAATATTTTCATGCCTAGAAACTTCCATGTGCAGCCACAAGCCATTATGGGCTCTGGCATAGTTTGAGTAAGTTGTGTGAGCTCTTTCGTGGTGGACTAGCAGATGTAGCGAATGTAGGTGTACCGGTCCACATGGGGAAAAGAGTAAATGCTTCTGAAAGACTGTGTCTCGGTCATCCGTTTCTCAAACACCATGCTGTGCGATAAATTAAACGGAGGCGATCGAGTCTTGTGGGAAAAGTGCACAAACCTCTGCAGAGTGTACAAACTATTCATGAATAGCCGTGTCCCCGGTTATGGACATCTTTGAGTATCTAGAAGTGGATTATTTATTGATCTCAACACTCTATTTAATTAATTTGTTGGGTTAATAATGACTTTGGTTTGGGATTGAGATGGGGGTACCATTCTCAATTGTTCATGTTTTAAATTTAACAAAGTAGTTAAATAAATGCATTCCTTTGTGGTAGGGAAAAATCAGCTTTATGCAAAAACAGCCTTACAACCTACACCAGCCAAATATGCATGTAGTTGCAGGCATTGTTCATCATTACTTCTACTGTGTGAAATTGCCAGTACATTCAATGTACTGACCTACATGGCTGCAACGTCTCATGTTGCAGGAATTGTTCGACGAGTAAGTGTTACGTTAGGGTTGCGCTGTCTACACTCAACTTTGTCGTTGGTGTTGATGGAACTCCACAACATTTGTTGCTTCCGCTATGATTGATTGAGGTAATAGTATTTACGTTACTTTATACATGTGATTTACCTCTGTTATAAATCCTCGAGTACTGTGTGTGTCAGTATACCGATCCAGGGATGACACTTAAGCACGGAGACTTGATCCATTCGGGTCGGGTCGCTACAAGATGGTATCAGAGCACATGTTGACTGTAGGACGTGACCCTAGAAACTAGCAAGTCCATAGGAAAGGATTTCTCTAAAACTTTATTTTCAAAAAGATTCTTACCTCTATTCTTTTCCGAGTTTTTGTCAAATCTTCTCTCTTACTTTGAATAGTTAGACAATACCCCTTTACGATTTGGATCACTTCGGAGTAAAAAGGATTTCACCTTACATGGAAGTGTTGAAGCTACAACAGTGGATACTCCGAAGATTTGAAGAGTTGACGACTTTGAAGAGATATTGACTTTTAGAAGACCAAACCCCTAAGCGTGCTTACGTTAGATGCGACGATTGTGAGCCGTCATTTGTTTGATGTTTTTCAGATGGCCACAAAACAAAACCCATCTTTTCAAAACTATTGTTCGTATTGAGTGTATCTCTCACCATCTCCCGAATCTCATCCCAAAACCCTTGGACCCAATAGAGGATGAAAGAAGATAGACTTGTATTCTCTGGACCAATGACCCAACCGAAGGCAGAGCTATGGATACAAAACATGGAGGATCACTCCAGGAAGAATTTGGTTGCAAGGAAGTATGAGGTTCAATACGCTCTTTAGTACTTTACAAAAAGTGTTGCAACATGGTGGCAAATGCATCAAGCCATACAAGGATGTAATGGAGAAGGAAGTTGGGAGGAATTCAAGAAAACTCTGTTGAGATCACGTCTCATCCGAGAGCGTGGTGACGACCCGAAGAAGAAGCCTTGTGCCTCTAGGATTTGTGGAGAAATAGGACACACCCAGGAGGAGCACAAGGATGAATGCCCTAATTGTGAAGGAAGTCACCTAGCTGAAGATTGGCCAACTAGGCAGATTACTTGTTTCTTGTGTGAAGGGACTACCCACTACCCTGCTCAGTGTCACATTTACTCCATGGTGCAACAAACTATCCAGCAGAAGAAAGAAGCAATGAAAGAAATCCTCGAGGAAAACTTAAAGGAATCCGCGATGGAGGAAGATATTGACGACCCTGATGGAGAAGGCCTAAATAGATATAACTCCCGTACTTGCTACTCATGTGGAGAAAAGGGACACATTTCACAGTATTGCACGAAGGAAAGCCAAGGGTATCTGGGAGACTTCCTGACAGAAGAAGTGGAGTTTGATCCACAAAAGATAGAAGAATTGATAGGAACAAAGAGGTCGAGGAAGAGAAAGAGCGTGTGTACCCAGAAGAACCCAATTTCTACGGAAAAGGACCTGAGTCACATCACATGTTACCGGTGCAAGGATTTAGGTCATTATGCTAGCAACTGCCCAACCAGGAAGCGAAGAACCCAGTAAACCAGGACAGCCACCATGAAGTCCTTAGATTTGTCTTATGTAATTAGTTTACACTGCAAGGAAGTAGGGCATTTTTCTAGAGAAGTTTCAGACCGGAGGAAAGATGATCAGAGTAGTTGAGATGTAGATATTAGAATGAAGCATGTAGATAAATGTGGAATACACTTTTATTACGATGTTTAGTTGAGTTATGGAAATATCATCGTAATAGTTTGTGAAGCAATGGAAGTTGATATTTTTGGAATCCAAGAAGGAGATGCTATGAGCTGTTGGACTATTTTGAGTGTCTCTCTTGCTATCTCACCCAGACCAAGAGCTAGAACCCATGGACCAATTGACACCAAACCTTTCTCGGACAAACGACCCCATTTTACCAAAAGATGTCTGTATGTTGTCCTAAGAACCCCTTCTGTCTTATACCCACAGATGACAACCCTATACGAGTCTTTTCTCAAAGTCCCGGAAACCATCATGACCCTGACTAGTGATCAGGATTACCCAAAAATCCTGAAGGACATGATGAAGCATATTCACCTAGAAGGAGATGCAGTTTATAGGGTTATCCCTTCATGGAGAATGGAGTTGAACTTTGGTACGTGGAGGTACACCTCCACCGTGTGAAAGGAGTTTGCCCAAAGACTATGGGTCAATACTTTTTCATCTCCCGAGTACCGCGAACTACATTCTTCGACTCAGTTCGTGAAGCTGCTATGGAGGCCATACGTCAGATTGGAGAAATATTAGAAGCAAGACTTCGTCACACTCAGGAATGCCTGAGTGGGGTGCATGCAAAGATGATGGAGATGAAGCACACGACCAATAGGATGAAGCAACAGATTGAGGATTTCAAGAATCACGTTGCACAATTCCCGTGGGACTGAAGCATCCTTAGATAGGATGAATGGATATAGATGAAAGGAATTCTTGACCCTACCCGACTATCTGGATAGTAGCAATTGTAGTGATGCACCCTTGGAAATTGAGATTTTGAATACTGGTTCAGGATGTAATAAGAGATTTGATATGAGGAGAATATGGATTACGGATTGACCTAGTGCATTTTGTTTAGGGCGATACCTTTTGTGTGTACCCTGGACCAATAGAAAGGAAACTGATGCCCCAAATAGTGGAGTTTGCACAAATAAGTTGGAGTTTATTTTGATATGAGGCTTACCCCAAGAGTATGAAGGAAAGAAGTACAATTGGATTTTTAGAGGGGGTAATGCTGAAGTATGGAGCAATACTGACTCCAAGGATGAGTTAAGGATACACAAGTTCTGAAGTGGACCTGTAAACCGAGGACCTAGGGAGGCTACGTAATCATAAGGGAACCACGAGACTTGTCACAAGTAATATGTGTCTGCTGTAGTGAAGCAGGGCACTTTGCTAGAGATTGTCCCAAGGAGAAGGAGACTTGGACCAAATAGTGTAGTTGAAGCAAGTAATGGAAGTGCAGTAGATCGTAGTAAGTTGAGAATCAATACAGTTAGCATAATGGTATTGGTTCTGGATATTATGAGTTGGTACTATATAAGTGGTGAGTGAAGACATGATGCATGGAAGAAGGTTTTGAAGAAACTAGTGTTATTCATTTTAAGTGTGGTAGAATCCAACACCATTACCCGAATACACTAGCTAGTGGTTAGATACGTCAGACATGGAATGGATTGCCCAAGGATGAGTGTGAATAATCACACTCAGTTTTAAACCAAGAGAAGTAAGGATAGTTGGATGGAATTAAGAAAAACCAAGGAAGTTGGATGTCGGAAGAACGATCAGTGGAAAACCGATGATGAGATCAAATGTTACTAGTGGCGAGATGAGCCATAACCCACAGGCCCCAGGACCTATCAAGAAAGCAAGCACACTCTTGCTAAAGGAAAACCCCTGGGAGAAGTTACGACTTTGCCAACATACGATCTTATAGGTGGTTACGTTAAAACCCGAGGGATTGTGAAACATGATAGATCGTTGTTTGGCTTGCAGAATCAATGGATTTATCCGAACTCAGTTCGTTGCCAAGAGAAACTCTGCAATGCTTGTGAGGATGACCGAGTGTTAGAATGCGAGATTCACTAAACCATATACAAGGTAATGATTTGGGTGCGGGATGGATTGATCACCATACTGACTTACTCTTATTATACGCCTCTGTGATACGGGATGGTAAATCTGAGTGACTTGCCTATAGTAGAGAGACGACGATGTCAAAACCTTGTTTAAACCTTAGATTGGTATAGAAATTTTCCCTTGTACACAGCATGTTGTTGCCAATCATAGGTCATACGGTGAGAATGAAGCCCAGACCCGTTTTCTGCAGTCACCCAGTAAATTTTGTTTGAAGACCACCATGAGAGGTCGATATTTGTTTAGTACTGGCGCCAGACCTGTCAGCTAAGAAGAACTAGTCTCGAAAGAGCCTTACCAAGATGAAAGGACACAAGAACTGATGACAAAGATTATACCACTACCGGAAGAGCCCAGAGAAGGATTTATCCCGAAGATCTGAAAGGACCGATACTGTCAAAGGATGGAGTGTTTGCGTTTTGATGGGACCGTAATTATGCTTCAAAGTGTGGTAGCACACTAGACCATACCGATCAGTGGATTTGCTAGAAGACCCCCAAACCCCAACCTATTTCTTGCTAGCCTCTTCGAATCTCGAGGACGAGATTCATTTTAAGTGTGGTAGTTTTGTAACATCCCAAAATTCTAAATTTTGGAACGTTATATTAAATAGATAGTTTTGATTGCTTGTTTGATGTGCTGAGTGAAATTGAGTGAAAATTCGAAACTTTTGAAAGTTAAATGAGAGGGAATAAAATGACTTTCCCAGAACTTTCACTTTGCATTTTGATCTCCGGGAATTCAGTTTCATTTCAACACAAAACCCTAGAGTGAAGATAATATGACTTCTTCCATTTATTTTAAATGATAAAGGGGCTTTGAAAAGATTTTGAATTTCATTCTCGAAATATTTTTAAATTCAAAAACTTTATGCAACTCAATGATTTTCCCAAGAGAAGATAAAATGACTTCTTCAAATTATAGGAAATATGAGTTGGAAGTTTTTCTGAAATTTTCTGCAACTCAATTCCAAATATTGAGTTATTTGGTTTTATTCAAATTATTTTTCTCCAAAAATAAAATATATGGAAATTATGGTAACATGTTTCCCTAGAGCAGAAAATTGGAGAGAAATAAATTTGAAATCATTTTGGTATTTTTAAAATGATTTCTATTGGATTTTATTGCAACAGTAGCACTGTTTGATTTATTAGAATTTGTGAACATTCTATTTGACTGTAGAAAAATGTTCATATAGTAGAGATTCTTTTTCTGAAAATTTTGATATATAATATGCCTATATAAAAGATTTCTCTATTTTCGTTATTTAGTTTTTCTTCTCTGTTTCTATTAAAAAAACCACGCGTGCGTCTTTATTTTTCTGTCGCCCATGTGCGCAGCTTAGTAGCAGCGGACGCCTCATTTTTTTCCCTTTCCTCCTAACGGGCCAGGCCCAGTCAGCCTTTTGTTTTTCTTTTCTTTTCAGTTTTCTTTTCTCTTCTGCCAATTTTTTTTTTCAGCGGTGCGTGCGTGCGGCTGGCTGGCCATTAGCTTTTTAGCCCGTGCGATTCCCTTCTATTTTAATTGTACGTGTACGTTTAGTTCTGCATTGCCTAGCCTTTAACTCTTAAGTCTCTATTCCACGTATAAATATAGACCCATAGAGCCTTCAAAAATCATTCGATTCGGGTTAAATCAATATTTTGGTTTGACTAGATTCACTTAAAAAAATATTTCTTCTCTCCGGCGGAAATTCTAGAAGATCTTCTCTCTCCAAAGTTATCTTTTCTCTCCCTATAAAGGTATTTTTCTTCGTATTGTTTTATATACTACCGTAGCTTATTATTTCTAGACTAGTACGGTAGAATAATTAGATTTATAAATTAGTCTATGTATTTATACATTAGACCTATAATTATTTTAGCCGTAGTTGTTTTTTCTTCTTCCGTAAAACAGCTTGGCCCTGATTTTTCAAATAGCCATAAATTTTTACTCATTCATCCAAATTAGATGAAACCAGCGTCCACAGTTTTGTTTTGATTCCACCTATCCAGTGAATCTATCGAATAAACTTTTTACGACTTTTAAATTTCGAAATTTGTTCAATTCATATTCAAACTTTTTTTGATCATATCATTTTAACCGTAACTCCGATTTAGTTGATTCTTTTTGCAAATCAAAGCTCTTGACCTAAACTTGCTGATAAGCCAAATTCACTTAATTTTGGTATTGTTAGAAATTGTTTTCTGTGACAAGAGTTATTCGCTTTTTTTTTTTGAAGTTTTCCGAATTGTTTTCTTTGTTTTGTTCGATCTTCTGAGTGATTGCTTATGTGTGGTTACTATTGTTTGCTTACGATAAATTAATCGGAGTGTGACAAGTAGATCTATCACGAGTTCTGAGTGCCAATCTTCTATATTGTCAGTACAAGGGAAGTTCACACTTTGATCATACTTTCCAATACCCAGTTTTCATTGCATTAGTTCTATCCTCAAACACTTGCATGAGTAGGACTGGTTACATAATATGATGCTTTGTAGTTCATGAGGTAGGAACCCAATGACTTGAGATCAACCAAAGGGGGGGTATACGCTTTGTTACTTATTGCTTAGCCATGCTCGTAGACGTGGATTGGTTTGAGAGTTTCATGAAAGATGTGAGTGATATTAAAGGGAAACTTTAAGGTGGAAATTTAATACACATCTGGGTGGATTGGTTGTGGCACCCTGGAGTACCCAGTGGTTCCTGGACACCTGGGGTTGCCAGTGTTGTCCTAGGAAATCCCGGGGGTACCGTGTGATTATCCTATTGGAATGCCACCCATGCTCAAAGGGATCATATAATATTTTCATGCCTAGAAACTTCCATGTGCAGCCACAAGCCATTATGGGCTCTAGCATAGTTTGAGTAAGATATGTGAGCTCTTTCATGGTGGACTAGCAGATGTAGCGAATGTAGGTGTACCGGTCCACCTGGGGTAAAGAGTAAATGCTTCTAAAAGACCGTGTCTCGGTCATCCGTTTCTCAAACACCATGCAGTGCGAGAAATTAAACGAAGGCGATCGAGTCTTGTGGGAAAAGTGCACAAACCTCTGTAGAGTGTACAAACTATTCATGAGTAGCCGTGTCCCGGTTATGGACATCTTTGAGTATCTAGAAGTGGATTATTTGTTGATCTCAACACTCTATTTAATTAATTTGTTGGGTTAATAATGACTTTGGTTTGGGATTGAGATGGGGGTACCATTCTCAATTGTTCATGTTTTAAATTTTAAAAAGTAGTTAAATAAATGCATTCCTTCGTGGTAGGGAAAAATCAGTTTTATGCAAAAATAGCCTTACAGCCTCCACCGGCCAAATATGCATGTAGTTGTAGGCATTGTTCATCATTACTTCTACAGTGTGAAATTGCCAGTACATTCAATGTACTGACCTACATGGCTGCAACATCTCATGTTGTAGGAATTATTCGACGAGTAAGTGTTACGTTAGGGTTGCGTTGTCTACACTCAACTTTGCCGTTGGTGTTGATGGAACTCCACAACCTTTGTTGCTTCCTCTATGATTGATTGAGGTAATAGTATTTACGTTACTTTATACATGTGATTTACCTCTGTTATAAATCCTCGAGTACTGTGTGTGTCAGCATACCGATCCAGGGATGACACTTAAGCACAGAGACTTGATCCGTTCGGGTCGGGTCGCTACACTTCACCTACCCTCCCCCTATAATTACTGGTTCCCGACGTTCTCCGGTAGCACCGTCACCCAACTCGCCCTATCGGCTCCCCTCACAACCCCCACTGGCCCGACAACGCTCGCCACTTGCCCTCGCTCTCGCCATGTCCGTCATGCCCCGAACTGCCCGCAATAGGCGACGCTAGAGGCGCTCACTGCTGGAGCTAGTGTTCGGTTATTCACGGGAAGGAAGACGGAGGGAGGATGCATTATATCGTTCTTTAAATGGCAATGCGGAGTACAAGGACTTGTTTGAGTGCGACCGCCTGGCGGAGGAGTAGCGTATCGCTGATTTGCGCCACCAGCGTGGCATGGAGCAGCAGCGCACCGCCGATCTGAGTCACGAGCAAAGCGCCCGCAACTGGGCCGACTACATGGAGGTCGGCGCCTGGAAAATAGCCCTAGAGCCTGTCGGGCACGCACGCGTGCGCGACGCCGAATTTTACTACCAGCTCGTCAAGTGGGTTTCCCGCTTAGAAGCCAAAGCTTCCGTGGATCACGCCGGCATGGAAAGGGCCAACGTGTGCGAGCAACACGCCCTATCGTACCTTCGGCAAGTCCGAGGCGAGGAGGAGGACATCAGTGCCGGCATTTAGCGTGTACCGCAGATGAGGACTGGCATCGTCTAGTTAGCTAGGAGTAAGTTAGTACTTGTACACTAGAGTATTAGTGGGAGTAGATAGTTAACTTGTCTATGATCGTTGTCTCAACGTGGAAGTTTAATACTCTATATCTGATCAAACATGTTACTTTGCTCTGAATGTTGAACTTTCCGTGTGAACATATGGAATGTGCTGTTATTTTTTTTAAATGGGTTGTATTTGTCCACCGCGGGTTTAGAGGCTGACAAGTGGGTCTACTAGGTTGACGCGTACACAATCAGGAGATGATTGTACATGGACAGGATGACAGCAGGGACCCACCAGGGTCATGGCAGTACGCAAGCAAGTGCCTCCTTATTTCACGCCAAAAATGGTTCCGCTTAATGGATTTCTGACATCCGGGTCCCATGCCATTGTCAACGTTGTCAATAAATGAAAGAATTGCACAACGAGCGGCTGACACCAGGGACCCAACAGCTTGCCCGGTTATTTTTGTTTTTTTGAGACGGAAGCAGGGTGTCAACCGGGCTGTGCAGGGCACTCTGGCCTGTCTAGCCAGCCTTTTTCTTTTATGTTTACCACAAGACCAACCCAGTAGTTTTTTTCTTTCTAAAAATGGCTAGCCCAGTTTTTTGGTTCTATTGCAGAATACCCAACTGAGTCCTACTTGCTTTGTCAGCATTGCTGGCTGCAAATCTTTCAAGACGAGGAGAACTTCATTCGGCTTGCCCAGAAAATGGGCTATTAATGAGACATGGGTTGTGCATTTTTAAAACACATCAAACCGGCAATTAGTTTCAATTTTTGTTTTTTTCATTTTGAAATTTAAATTCCATTGATTTTTATGCGTGGGCAATTATTTGGATTTTATATTGATGTGAATTTATTTTTCAAATTAGTTTGAATCTGACTCGAAATTTTGGCATTAAAAACAGTTCGGACCGCACCGAAATATGCAAAAATTCGTATAATGTTTTAACCATGGCCACAATATGGGTTGTAATGCTAACAAAAAGAATATGGGCTCCAAAAAAATCCTTAACAATTAGCAAATTGGCTGTAAATTATTAGAAATAATGGCACATGGGATGTATGATGTTTTCCACAGATTTGAGGTTGACTTGTGCGCCTACTATAGGTTGATGCGTACGCTTTCCTAAAAAAAGGTTGACGCGCATGCAACGTCATGTCAACTTAGTCAACACATGAGAGCTGTGACCGTTGGATGTCCATCCAACGGCCGTCGTGCTTCTTCAATCTCTGCTCTTCCTGCTCTAGTAGCTCAAACAAGAGCCAGCGGGATTGCCTGCTCCCTCCTCCCGTGGCCGGCTGTGCTGCTGCGTAGGCCTCACTGCCCCACCGTACTCTCATTGCTGGCCTAGCCATCCCTCTACTCACCCAGACCTCCTGTTATTCTCCGACGACGGCAGCCCCACACTTCAGCCGAAACAGTAAACCCTGGTACTCCCCTCCGCGTGGGAAACAACTGCCGAGTCTTCCCCGGCTCCTAGTCATTCCCTTCCTATGCCTCACCGTCGTCCCCATCTTGGTGCTGTCGACACGGCGTGCTCAACATGGTCAAGGAACGACTTCCATTGGAAGAGGACTGTACATGGAGAGGCTGACAGCTGGGTCCACGGCCGCACTAAGGAAGTGCCTCCTTATTACACGCAAAATAATGATTCCTCCACCTGGCAGCGGGGACCCACCAGAAGGGCCTCGGTATTTCGTGAAAAAAATCATTCCTGCCGCTGACAGCTCAGACCCATCAGCTATATCTCTTCGCACGCAAGTGCCTCCTTATTACGCACAAAAAAATGAAGACCCCCGCTGCTAGGTGGGACACACCATATTTGGAGGCTGACTTGTGGGCCTACTAAGTTGACGCGGATGCAAGGCTTTGTCAACTTAGTCAATATAAACAATTCTAGCTAAAGTGACCGTACGATGTCCATCGAACAGATGCCGTGCTTCTTCAACCTCTGGTCTTCTTGCTCCAGCCGCCCAAACCATCGTGGGCCGTGCCGCCTGCTCCTGCCTCCCGTGGCCGGTTGTGCTGCCGCGCGGGCCTCACCGCCCCTCCTACTCCAACCGCTGGCCAGGCCAACCCTCTAGTCACCCACAACCCTGTTATTCTACGGCGATGGCAGCCGCACACCGCAGCCAAACCAGTCAACCCTCGTACTCCTCAATGTGTGGGCATCCACTGCTGCGTCTTCCCTGGCTCCGCGTTATCCCCCTTCTAGGCCTCGCCATCGTCCACCGCTTTGGTGCTCTCAGCAAGGCGTGGTCAACATGGTCAAGGAACGACTTCCATCAGAAGAGGACTGTGCGTGGAAAGGCTGACAGCCGGGTCCATGACCGCAGCAAGGAAGTACCTCCTATTACGCGTAAAATGATTATTCCTCCACCTGACAGCAGGGACCCACTGGAAGGGATTCTATATTTTGTGAAAAAACATTTCCCTTCTGACAGCTTGGACCCAAAAGCTACATCTTCGCACGCAAGGAAGTGCGTCCATACTACGAAAAATAAGATTCTTCCCCCTGACAGCTGGGACCCACCAGTTATATCTTCGCACGCAAGGAACAGTTGGGACCCACTCGGTCGAAGCGTACATAGTGTTATCTATTTGGTTGCGAATGTATACGTACATACTGGTCGATCGGTCACTCTGCTGTGATGAATTGTGGCCGAGTAAGGAGCGACACGTGTCGTAGTAGAGTCACGGACATATAGCATGTCATGCAGTCCCGTCTATAATGTGTATGCATACGTACAGCGACGCTGCAAGAAAATATATACGGCTATGTACGTACATATGGACGTGGTCTCGAAGGTGTACAACGACGTCATCCTGTTCATCGGCAGCCAACCGGCTGGGTCGGAACGGAGGAAACAACGTCGTCTTTATCGGGAGGCAACCGACTAGGTCAGAATATGTCGTGTTCATCAGGAGCCAATCGGCTCGGATGGAACAGCCGAAACAAGGTCTGGTGTGTCGCAGAACGGAGGAAATGGGCCTTTTGTTCGACCGCATACGGTCGATACGGGGTCCTGTTCATCCGGAAGGGTCTAGCGTACCGCAAAATGGAAGAAACTGACTTCTGTTCGAGTGCCTACGGTCGAAATGGGGTCGTGTTGATCAGGAGGGGTGTGGTGTACTGCAAAACGAAGGAAACAGACTTGTGTTGGAGCGCCTATGATGAAACGTGGTCCTGTTCATCCACCGTCTATTGCCTTGCTCCTGCCTCCACGGGCTACTGTTCATCCACCGTCGAGCTCCTCCAGCCTCCACCAGCTACTGTTCATCCACGGGCTACTCGTCATCCAGCCTCCACCAGCTAGTGTTCATAGAGCCTCCATGGGGTCTTGTTCATCCAGCCCAACTGACTGGGGTGCAGCGGCCTCCTCGGGGTCCTTTTCATCCAGCGGCAACCGCCTACTTCCACGGGGTCATGTTCATCCACCCCCACCGAGAACTGTTCATCCACAGCCAAACAACCGGCTTGACTCACCACGTCTCGACTCACCATGTCTCGACTCGTTCTACATACCGCGCGCACTGTAGCAATGATCATTATTCATCGAGAGGCAACCCAACACTAGCTGGCTACGTCTCACATGGGGGCTCGATCGGCTTCAGTAAGCACCAGCAGTGATCGATCGCTCGGTTCAGTTAGCAGCGAGAGCAAATGAATAGCTCGGGTTCAGCCAGCAGCGAATGTATCGCTCGGGTGTGGTTAATAGCCAAGGGCTCGATCGCTCAGGTTCAGTAACATAGCTAGTAGTGCGATCGCTCGGGTTCAGTGAGAGCACAATGCCTCGCACACACGCGTGTACAAGAGAGAAACGCGCAAACCACAATGCATCGCTCGGCCCCGACCAACCACCGTAACCGGGAACTCCCTGATATTTGCCTCGCCCTCACTTCTACCATGACTTTTTCCATCATGGACGGCCCAAAGAATGTCATGCAGCTGTGTCTCCGGTCTGCCCAGGGTGAAAAGCCCATTTTCTGTCATGATTTTTTGTCATAGAAGTAGGATCCCACCACATCTATGATGATACATGTTTTTGTCACAATTATCGTCATAGAAGTGTCATAACCATAACAGGAAAAAAATCGCTCGGGCCAAAATGTCACGGATGTGTCTTTTTTTTGTAGTGCAACTTCGCCGTAGCTAGGATTTGTTGGGGAACGTTGCATGGAAAACAAAAAAATTCTACGCACACGCAAGATGTATCCATGGAGATGCATAGCTACAAGAGGGGAGGGCATCATTATACCCTTGAAGATCACTAAGCGGAAGCGTTTGTCGATGCGGTTGATGTAGTCGTACACCTTTACGACCTGTCCCGATCAAGTACCGAACGTACGAAACATCCGCGTTCAGCACACATTTAGCTCGATGACGTCCTCGCCTTCTCGATCCAGCAAGAGGGGCGAAGTAGTAGATGAGTTCCGGCAGCACGACAACATGGTGACGGTTGGTGATGAAGAACAATGTCCGCAGGGCTTCACCAAGCACTACAAAAACTAGACAGAGGATAGAGTAGATGGGATAGGGTTGCCGGCACAGGGCTTGGTGTATCTTGATGTGTTCCGGGTGCTAGCCATGCCCCTCTATTTATATGTTGAGCCCCGGGGTCGAAACTTGGAGAAAGAACCTCCTCAAAGTCGGTTTTGCCCGCAAGGAAGAGTCCTTCTCGGACTTCCAGCACCAGACACCAAAGTCCTTAGCGTCAGGCCCATACGCCATGGGCCTCGGCCTCTAGCCTAGGGCCAGACGCCAGGGTCTCTGGTATTTGGTCCTTGACCTCTGCAAAACATCCTTTTGCATCGACCTAAAGCCCCATGGGCCAGACCCCTTGGCCTAACAATATCATCCTATATATCAATCTTTACCCCTGGACCATTCCGGAGCTCCTCGTCATGTATGTGATCTCATTCGGGACTCGAACAACATTCGGTCACCAACATACATAACTCATATAATACTATATCATCAACGAACGTTAAGCGTGCGGACCCTATGGGTTCGACAATGAGGTAGACATGACTGAGACGCTTCTCCAGTCAATAACCAATAGTGGGACCTAGATGCCCATATTTGTTCCTACATATTCTATGAAGATCTTTATCGATCGAACCTTTATGACAACATACGTAGTTCCTTTTGTCCGTCGGTATGTTACTTGCCCGAGATTCGATCGTCCGTATCTCCATACTTAGTTGAATCTCATTACTAGCAAGTCGCTTTACTCGTTCTGTAATACATCATCCCGTGACTAACTCCTTAGTCACTTTTCTTGCAAGCTTCTTGTGATGTTGTATTACTGAGAGGGCCCAGAGTTACCTCTCCATCATACAGAGTGACAAAACCCAGTCTCGATTCATGCCAACCCAATAGACACCTTTGGAGATACCTGTAGAGCACCTTTATGATCACCCAGTTACGTTGTGATGTTTGATAGCACACAAGGCATTCCTCCGGAGTCCGGGGGTTGCATGATCTCATGGTTGAAGAAACATGTATTTGACATTGAGAAAGCAGTATCAATAAACTGTATGATCTAATGTTATAATAACGGATGGGTCTTGTCCATCACATCATTCTCCTAATGATGTGATCCCGTTTATCAAATGACAACTCATGTCTATGGTTTGGAAACCTTAACCATCTTTGATCAACGAGCTAGTTTAGTAGAGGCTTTCTAGGGACACGATATTTTTTATGTATTCACACATGTATTTAAGTTTCCGGTCAATACAATTCTAGCATGAATAATAAACCTTTATCATAAATAAGGAAATATAATAATAACAACTTTATTATTGCCTCTAGGGCATATTTCCATCAGGCTATGCCCTGTAATTCGTACCCCTATACACTATTGTCAGACTTACACCCATGACAGTTGGCGCCCATCGTGGGACAAGCGTCCAACGACTTCTGGCGCAATTGCATTTTTCACCATCACCATGGTTTTCGGCGACAGTCCGAGTCATGGCGGCAAGATCCGTTTCGGCGCCCTCATCTTCTGCGATGACAGTTCGTCATGGCTCCAGGACGCCCCACTGAACGTTGAGGCGCTGCCCGTCCGCAGTGCGGTGCATTTTCGCGCGAGCACTTTCGGCATCCTCCTCCTACAATCGACGATCCTGTACCAGTCGGCGCCCATCCGCTTCACTGGCCGCCGTCGCAAGAGCTCTAGGAGCACATAGCTCAGCGATGGATCAAGCATGCGATGGCCCATCAGGTCACGGCCCCGCTAATCGGGATGATTGAACCTGACGAGCCCATCCTCGACCTGTTCACCTCCTTGCATGGATATTCAGACAACAGATCCGAGTGCCAGAGCAGCGACCCCGCTCCAGAGGTATTTATGACCGAGTCCCAGCACAGTCCCCATGTGTATGCCCATGGGGGCGCGAGCGTCGGCGGCCCATCGCACAACGACATTGACGACAATGGGATCTGCCACACAGACAAGGACTTTTCCCAGCCTCTCACTCGCCAACAGAGAGAGGAGCTGCAGTGCGGAAACGAGTAGGCACCCCAAACACCCATCGTCGGGATGACTCCCCGGGATCAGGCCTTGGAGGAGCGCGGCAAGCCAACTTGCCAGAGCGCACCCGTATGGAGGGTCTCCAGAAGACACTAGAGGGCCATGCGTGTCGACAATATCAGCCCGGTTCTAGTCGACATCAATGGCAATTATCTCCGAGTGATGAGCAGCGAAACTATCAGGTATGTCGCACCCCATCCAGAATTTGGCTGCAGCTGCGAGGATAGTAGATTCTATCCAGCCGTCATGAACGAAGGCAGGAGAAGGCCTCAGGCAGATCCGAGCCCTGCTTAAGGTGGCTGTGGAACAAAATTCTGCCGCATCCCAGTCACGCAACATAATTCATAGCAGATCTGCATGGGCTGACACCATCCAATCGGCTCATAGTCCGGGTGTCCCGAGAAGAAACACACTATCGCCTCCATGTCGAGATGACCGAGACCGCCTTCGAGACCAGTACTCGGGGTGTGGTCGTGATCAAATCATGCGCCCATGGCGTCATGATGATTACCGTCGTCTGCCGACACCACCTCCTAGGGATGGCTCATACGCGTCTCGGCCGTATGATGACATGCGTCCACTCGGCGATGACCATAGGATCAGTCCTCATCATCACGGTGACGGTTATCGCCGGACGGAACCAGTCGACCACCATGACCCGCTGTTCAATAGGAGATCTGTTCTCGCTCAGAACTTGGTGGACAGAGGTCGGGATCGTAGAGAGAACTTGGACCGAGATCATCCGAGTGGGAGCCGAGCCTTCATTTCCAGCCCAAGCCTTTCAGGAGGGCTATCAGAGCCATGAAGATTTCCCCCAACTTCTGGTTGGCGATAGGGATAAGCAAGTTCGCCGGCGAGTCCAAACCGGAGACCTGGCTTGAAGATTACCGAGTGGCTATCCAGATTGGGGGCGGCAATGATTATGTAGCTATGAAGCATCTGCCTTTGATGCTAGAAGGGTCAACCCAAGCTTGGCTCAACCAGCTCCCTCCGGCCAGCATTTATTGCTAGGAAGATCTGGCTCGAGTGTTCATCAAAACATTCAAAGGCACGTGTAAGCGACCTGCTGGATTCACTGAGTTGCATCACTGTGTTCAGAAGTCGAATGAAACTTTGAGAGAGTACATTCAGTGTTGAACCAGTCTACATCATGTGGTGGAGAACATTACCGAGCATCAGGTTGTTTGCGCTTTCAAGGCTGGGTCAGATATGGACAACTCGTCTTGAATTTTGGCTGGTCGAAACCCCTGTCTCTGAGTTGAATGATGGAGATTGCCACTCGGTACGCAAATTGTGAAGAGGAAGACCGTCACCACAATGGCAAAGCGATGACCAGTGAGCCCAGTCCTCAAGGTAATAGCCCTAGTCGTAAGCAGAAACGCAACGCTAACGGCTCGACTCGGGATGAGGCCGCGGCTCTGATCGGGCAGGCCAAGAATAAGGGAAAGGCTAAGGAAAAGTGGGTCACTAAGAAGAAGAAAGATCATCGGGGCAATGATATCCTTGATCAATTGTGCCAGATTCATACTAAGAAATACGAAGACGGAAACCTAATATTGCCTAAGCATATCGCTAGGTAGTGCAGACTGCTCATACAACAGTTCCGAGAGGGTCAGTCGAGTGACTAGATTCCATACAACACTAATAATGGAGAAAGCATAGAAGCTTACCCAGACGTCAATGCGACCTTGATGATCTAATGTTGAGAGCAAGAGTTGATTGAAATTTATCAATCGAGAAGTGAACATGGCCATGCTAGCAGCAACCAAGCTTCTGAATTGGTCAAAGACGCCAATCGTTTTTTATCAGTCGTATTGCCCGGCAAACATCGCCACCCCTGGGCGGCAAGCACTAGTGGTTGATCCTGTAGTGGGAGGCACTCGGTTGCGCAAGGTCCTCATGGAAACCTTGAAGGGAATGGGCATCCCGATGTCCCGTCTCAGTGAGGGCACCATGCAGTTCCACGAGGTAATCCCCGGGAAGAAGGAAAAGTCACTCGGCCAGATCACCTTGGATGTGGTCTTTGGAGGCGAGAAGAATTTTCGAAAGGAGAAACTGACCTTCGAAGTAGTCGACTTCCGCAGCGCCTATCACGCTATCCTCGGTCAACATGCTTGTGTGCGTTTCACGACCCGTCCATGTTACGTATACCTCAAGCTCAAGATGCCGTGCCTGAAAGGAGTGATTTCTATCACTGGCATTAGGCAACGCACTGAAGAGTGTATGCAGCAAGGGTCCCAGATTGCAGATGAGCAAATGGTAGTTACTGAACTAGAAGAGTGCAAGAAAACTACTGATCCGAGTTATTTGCTACATTCCAAGAAACCTACTGGAGAGTCTGCTTTTTAGTCGGTCGGCGAGACAAGCCACACATTCATACGGAAGATTCCAATGCCGCACCCACAAACATATCAGTGACACTCGATAGCAAATAGGAAGCCAAGCTCATCCAGTTCCTCCGTGAGAACTAGGACATCTTCGCATGCATGCCAGGGGTACCCAGGGGACTGGATGAGCACCATTTGCGAGTCGACCCGTGATACGTCCATTTTGTAGCATGCTTTTATGTTGATATTTATTGCATTATGGACTGTTATTTCACATTATGGTACAATACTTATGCCTTTTGTCTCTTATTTTACAAAATTTACATGAAGAGGGAGAATGTCGACAACTGGAATTCTTGACCGGAAAGGAGAAAATCAGAGATACCTATTCTGCACAACTCCAAATGTCTTACGAATAATTATTTTGGAATATATAAAAAATATTGGTCTAAGAAACAATAGAAGGGGACCCACTAGGTGGCCACAAGCATGGGGGGCGTGCCCTACCTCCCAGGGTGCGCCTCTAGGGCTTGTGGCCCCCTGGCCATCATATGATGCCCATCTTCTAGTACACGAGGGGTTTTGAAATAGAAAAAAATCAGAGGGAAGGTTTTGGGACAAAGCATCGCCGTCTCGAGGCGGAACCTGGGCAGAAGCAATCTAGGGCTCCGGTGGAGCTGGTCTGCCAGGGAAACTTCCCTCTGGGAGGGGGAAATCAAAGCCATCGTCATCACAAACGATCCTCTCATCTAGGGAGGGTCAATCTTCATCAACATCTTCACGAGCACCATCTCCTCTCAAACCTTAGTTCATCTCTTGCATTCAATCTTTGTCTCAAGACCTCGGATTGGTACCCGTGGGTTGCTAGTAGTGTTGATTACTCCTTATAGTTGATGCTAGTTGGTTTATTTGGTGGAAGATCGTATGTTCAGATCCTTGATGCTACTCAATACCCCTCTGATTATGAACATGAATATGCTTGGTGAGTATTTACATTTGTTCCTGAGGACATGGGAGAAGTCTTGTTATAAGTAATCATGTGAATTTGGTATTCGTTGGATATTTTGTTGAGATGTATGTTGTCTTTCCTCTAGTGGTGTTATGTGAATGTAGACTATATGACATTTCACCATTATTTGGGCCTAGGGGAAGGAATTGGGAAGTAATAAGTAGATGATGGGTTGCTAGAGTGACAGAAGCTTAAACCCTAGTTTATGCGTTGCTTCATAAGGGGCTGATTTGGATCCACATGTTTCATGCTATGGTTAGATTTATCTTAATTCTTCTTTCTTAGTTGCGGATGCTTGCAAGAGGGATCAACTATAAGTGGGAGGCTTATCCAAGTAAGGACAACACCCAAGCACCGGTCAACCCACATATCAAATTATCCAAGTAGCGAACGTGAATCATATGAGCATGATGAAAACTAACTTGACAATAATTCCCATGTGTCATCGAGAGCACTTTGCTTTATATAAGAGTTTGTCCAGGCTTATCCTTTGCTACAAAAATGATTGGGCCACCTTGCTGCACCTTTGTTATACTTGTTACTTGTTACCCGTTACGAATTATCTTATCACAAAACTATCTGTTGCCGATAATTTCAGTGCTTGCAGAAAATACCACGCTTAAAACTGCTTGTCATTTCCTTCTGCTCCTCGTTGGGTTCAACACTCTTACTTATAGAAAGGACTACGATAGATCCCCTATACTTGTGGGTCATCAACCCGAAGACCAAACCTGTGAAGGAACTTCTCCGTCGTTCGTCCACGGAGAAGAGGAAAGCGATTGGCGAGGAAATCGCTCGGCTCCTGGAAGCTGAGTTTATCCTGAGGTGTACCACTCTGAGTGGCTCGCCAACGTCATTATGGTTCCCAAGAAAGACAAGTCTCTTCGAATGTGCATCGATTTCAACCACATCAATTGGGTCTGCCTCAAGGATCATTTCACACTCCCCCGCATAGATCAGACAGTGTATTCCACTACTGGTTGTGAGCGGTTGACCTTTCTGGATGCGTACTTCGGGTACCACCAGATATGACTGTATGGGCTAGATGAAATAAAAACAGCTTTTATCACCCCTTTCGGGTGCTTCTTCTACATCACCATGGCATTCGGTCTCAAGCATGCCGGCGCTACTTTCATGCGCATGGTTCAGAAATGCCAACATATGCAAAACAGTTAGAATATCGAGGCTTATATGGATGACATAGTGGTAAAGTCCAAGAAAGGTTCCAACCTACTGACTGACCTCGTCGAGACTTTAGCAAACCTGCAATGATATGACATCAAGCTGAATCCAACAGCGTGCACTTTCGGGGCACCAAGAGGCAAATTACTTGGATTCCTTGTTTTCGAATGCGGGATAGATGCCAACCCTGAAAAACTTAGTGCAATAGTCTGAATGAAGCATCTGGAATGCCTTCATGACGTACATAAGCTCACAGGTTGCCTTGCAGCTTTGAGTCGATTCATCTCCCTCCTTGGTGAGAAGGCACTGCCTCTATACCAATTGATGAAGAAGTCTGATTTGTTCGACTAGACTCCTGAAGCCCAGGTAGCGTTTGTTGAACGCAAATCCCTACTCTCCACCCAATCGGTGCTTGCTATTCCAAATAGCCAAGAGCCATTGCTATTGTACATTGTGGCCATGGGCCAAGTCGTCAACACCATCATCACCATAGAGCGGGAAGAAGAAGGCAAAGCTTACAAGGTTCAGCATCCAGTCTACTACATTTTTGAAGTCTTGACTCCGTTCAAGCAGATATATCCTCATTAGGATAGGCTTGTCTATGGTATTTACTTGACTGCAAAAAAGTTAGCTCATTACTTTCAAGAACACAATGTATCAGTCGTCAGCGATGCCCCTCTGTGTCAGATCATGAACATCCGGGATGCGACTGGTCGAGCAGCGAAGTGGCCTATTGAGATTTTGCCCCTGGATATCAAATTCAAAGATAAAAAAGCAATCAAGTCCCAAGCATTAGTGCATTTTCTAGTCGAATGGAAAGAGCAACAGCAGCCAACTCAGAGCCACCCAGAACACTAGACCATGTTCTTTGACGGTTCTAAGATGTTGAATGGTTTAGGTGCTAGAGTAGTCCGGGTGTCTCCAAAATGTGATCGACTTAGCTATGTTCTGCAGATCCACTTTGATTCCTCCAACAATGAGGCCGGGTACAAAGCACTCCTTTATGGGTTGCGTATGGCCATCTCACTTGGTGTCCGTTTCTTGATGGTCTACGGTGACTCGGATCTCATGGTGAACCAGGTGATGAAGAAATTAAACATTAGAAGCCCTGCCATGATAGGATATTGCAATGCAGTGAGAAAGTTGGAGAATAAGTTCGAGGGCTTAGAGCTTCATCACATCCCTGGCACTAAGAACCAATCAATCGACGACCTAGAAAAGATTGGTTCCACTCGCAAGTTGATGCCCAGCAAAGTGTTCCTTGAGCACCTTCACTCCTCGACGGTGAAAGAAGATCCTTTCACCAAAGAGCCCCCGCAAGTATTCGGGTCCTCCGATTCAACTGAAGTTGAGGTCTCGGCAGTTATTGACCTGGTCATGGAGATTCTAGCGATCATGCCCGATTAGACAGTACCTTACATTGCATACCTACTCAGGCAGTAACCTCCGGAAGATGAGGTCGAGGCGTGTCAAATTGTTCGCTGATCCCAGGCTTTCACTGTGGTGGGTGAACAGTTGCTTAGAGTGTCACTGGCGTGGCTCGCCGCTGCATTTCCCCAGAAGAAGGCCGACTGATCCTAGAGGAGATCCACTCGTAAACTTTCAGACACCATGCATCCTCTCGGACAATCGTGGCTAAAACTTACCGAGCCAGCTTCTACTGGCCATGCGCCAACGAAGCTGCCCAAGAAATAGTCCAAAACTGCATCGGTTGTTAGTTCTATGCAAACTTTCCTCACAAGCCCGCGTCTGCATTGAATACCATCCCACTCGTCTAGCCGTTTGCAGTTTGGGGACTTGACATGGTCGTCCCCCTCAGGACAGAGGCGAGTGGATTCAATCACTTGCTGGTTGCAGTTGATAAGTTCACCAAGTGGATTGAGGCGAAATCCATCAAGAAGATGGACTCACGGATAGCGATCAAGTTTTTGAAAGATTAGTCTTCAGATACGACGTCCCCACATCATCATCACTGACGACGCCTCAAACTTTGACTCAGAAGTGTTCAAAGCATTCTAGAGCACTCCAACACCCGTGTCAATTACGCCTCCGTGGCACACCCACAGTCAAATGGACAAGCCGAAAGAGCGAATGGTTTGATCCTCCAAGGGTTAAAACCACGCCTCATGCGAGATTTGGAACACACTATCGAGCCTGGGTCGCCAATCAGCCGTCTGTTCTGTGGGGCCTAAGGACGGCCCCAAGTCGTTCTACCAATCATACTCCCTTTTTCATGGTGTATGGAGCAGAGTTGTCCTGCCGAGTGATCTGCTCCACAATTCACCTCGAGTGGAATTGTACTCTGAGGCTGAGGTCGAGCTGGCACATGAGGACTGTGTTAAGCCCCTAAAAGAAGAAAGAGAGATGGCCCTCATCTTTTCTACCACGTACCAACAGGACATGCGATGTTTCCATGATAGACATATCAGAATTCGGGCCTTTCAAGAAGGCGATCTTCTGCTCCGAGTGGATCATCAAAGGCCACACAAGCTCGCTCCCGCATGGGAATGCCCCTTTTTCATATCAAAGGTTCTGCATAATAGAGCTTACATGCTCTACAATCTCCTGAAGAAAATAGATGAGCCTCGCACTTGGAATGTCAATCTGCTTCGGCAATTTTACACTTGACATTGTTAAGTTGGGATGTAATAAAAGCACTTGAGTGATATTTGATGAATAAAAGCATGACTTTTCAAGTACTTCATTGAGTTCACCTTTAACCCTCAAGCCCAAACCCCCGTGGGTGAATGCTCGTACGAATGAAGTATTCCTTCTCATTCAGAAAACTTAGCAGCGAACTAGTTTTCCCCTAAGTTTAAAAACTACTTCGAGTGACGAACTTCCTTATCACTCGGAGGCTTAGCTGCGAATCAACTTTCGCCTAAGGTCAAAACCACTATGAGTGACAAACTTCCTTCTCACGGGGGCTTAGCTGTGAACCAACTTTCGCCTAAGTTCAAAACCATTCTGAGTGACGAACTTCCTTCTCACTTGGAGCCTTAGTTGTGAACCTGTTTTCGCCTAAGTTAAAAAACTACTCCGAGTGACGAACTTCCTTCTTACTTGGAGGCTTAGCAGCAAACCGGCTTTTGCCTAAGTTCAAAGCCACTAAAAGTGACGAACTTCCTTCTCACTCGGGGGCTTAGTTGCGAGACCAGCTTTCGCCTAAGTTAAAAAAACACTCCGAGTGACGAACTCCCTTCTCCCTCTGAGGCTTAGTTGCAAACCAACTTTCTCCTAAGTTCAAAAACTACTCTGAGTGATGAACTTCATTCTCACTCGGAGGCTTAGCTAAGAACCAGCTTTCGCCTAAGTTCAAAACCACTCTGAGTGACGAATTTCCTTCTCACTCGGGGGCTTAGCTGTGAACCAGTTTTCACCTAAGTTAAAAAACTACTCCGAGTGAAAAATTTCCTTCTCACTCAGAGGCTTAGCTATGAACCAGCTTTCGCCTAAGTTCAAAAACTACTCTCGGTGACAAACTTCCTTCTCACTCGGAGGCTTAGTTGCAAACTAGCTTTCGCCTAAGTTCAAAACCACTCCGAGTGACAAACTTCCTTCTCACTCGGGGGCTTAGCTGCGAACCAATTTTCGCCTAAGTTAAAAAACTACATTGAGTGATGAACTTCCGTCTCCCTCGGAGGCTTAGCTGCGAACCAGCTTTCGCTTAAGTTAAAAAACTACTCTGAGTGATGAACTTCCTTCTCACTCGGGGGGCTTCACTACGAACCAGCTTTCGCCTCAGTTCAAAAACTACTTCGAGTGACGGACTTCCTTCTCACACAGGGGCTTAGCTGCGAACCAGCTTTCGCCTAAGTTAAAGACACTAAAAAAAATCAAAGGAAAGGCATTCAAATAATTATGGTACTTCTAAAGCAACTGCAAGTCCTCGGGCCCAAGACCCGAAAGAAGTTTAAACATATACAAATCCAATTGGCATACCGAGGCAAATGATTAAGACTAAAGTTTTTCTCAAGCATTTGAGGGGCTGGCAGGCTCAACAAAGGTGTCCAGATCGAGACTATCATCGACCTGAGTGGCGGCCTCGATGAATGTCTCCATGAAGTCTTCAAACTTGAGCTTCTTCATGTTTGCGACCTTGAGAGCCTTCAGCTTCTCCTCGTTCACATCTTAGCAGTGGACACAAACGAGGAAGAATATCATGTCAGCCCCATAGCGAGCAGCGGATCTCTTCCAGGCTTGTACTAGACAAGGGATTTCATTAAGGCGAGCCATCATCATCTCCAAATTATTCTGGAGTGTCTCTCTGGCCATAGCTCCTTGTCGATCCTACCCAATGTGCATCGCAGCTGAATGATGTATCCTAGGTCATCGTCGAGGCAGGCCTCCAGTCAGAGAACGCCTAGTGCAACCTTGTCCATGACAAGCGACCTGGTCGAATCCAGATACCTCTCAATCCGCTCGGTCTCCAACTCAAAGTCATGACAATATTTTGTCAACAGAGACATGAAAAAGATCAGCGTGTGCAAACAAGATTCACTCGAAAATAGATACAGTTCACTCTGGTGGCACCGAATACCTTCGAGCTTGGCGCACAACTCCTCGGTGATGTCTTCTATGTTTCACCTCCGCGTGCGGCCGAGCTGTGTTCCTCTTTTCCAACTCTAGGTTTAGTCGGAGCTGGTTCACCTCCTTCTCCAGAAATGCATAATGAGTCCAGATCTCGCAAGTCTTCTGGAGTACAAAAGAAAACAAATTAGTCGGCATTAAAAAGGATTCCGAGTGTTCTGAGATCAGCACTTCCCGAAGGAACAAGCTTGATCAGTGCTAGATCCTGAAGAACCCTCTGACCTCCGAGTCATTAATGAACCCCAAATACCCAGGACCAGCAGCCCCGAAAGGAACAAGCTCGATCAGTACCAGATCCTGAAGTGCAATCTGACACAAAATCGTCCAACAAAAGCTGTTGGTTCAATGCACTAGGTCAACCGAGGAGAGCATGGTTTTATAAGACTCCTGTCGATTGCCAGCGATCAACGACAGTCTTGGGTACTACACCCAGCGGGTGCAATGGGCGTGTCCCCACTTGAAAGTGACTCGTGTTGATGAGCTAAAAAACAAATACGTCTTTAGTTAGACTCTCGCCGATTGCCGAAAATCGGCGGCAGTCTCAGTACTACATGCAGTGGGTGCACTCAGCATGCCGCCACAGGAACAGTATCCACTCAGAAAGGTCCGCCCAAACCGAGTGGTAGCAAAAGAAACAAAGAAACAAAATTGAGGTTCTAAGACTCCCATCTACTGCCAGCAATCGGTAATAGTCTCGGGGACTACAACCTATGGGTGCATGCAGCATGCCCTCACAGGACATACACCCTCAGTGGGTGTACTACAAATCTACCGACTGAAACCAGTTGAAAGCTCAATTCACTACCCAGTACGAAACCCTATAGAAGAAAAAGTAATCGAAGATCAACTTATGATGGCACGTACTCGAAAATTTCCTTGGAGAGCTGCACTGGCGTCTTATGCCACCTTACTGGCATCGCACACCTCCTTCAGGCGTTGGGTCATCAGCTCTGCTTGAATCATTGCTTCCTTGCTAGCCCCTTCCTGGTCCTCCGACACTCTATGAAGACTAAACAGGCTGACAATAGGAGCGGGCACCAAAGCTAGAGCAGTCGGTGCAACCATGATGGGATTGGTCAGAGGTGCGGTGGCACTGGACTCGGGCACTGAATAAACTCCCACGAGTTTCTCCTCAAGAGACTGTGGTGCGCTAGAGAGGTGATCAATTAGATGAAGTAGGTGTACGTGGACTAGCAACTTAGTGTACTGTGTGGAGCGGCCGGAGTTGTAATTCTGTTGTTGCGGTGCTGCACGAGAAAATAAAATATCTACGTTATGCAGAGAGATATGTTGCAACAATTCAGGTTAGAAAACAAATAATATCCCACTCCAGGTTTTCACTTACCGCAAAATTAAGTCAAGAGTTATCAACAGTGGAACTATTCTATAAATTGAAATTAATTAACACATCATACGACATACAGCTTACAACTCATTAAAAGGATGCAGGGATAACCAACATAGTAGTTACGTCTAAAACATAAACGTAAATGGGCAGGGTCCTGTGAAAAAGTCTCTGGTGCTAGGGGACACTCTTCTTCTATCGGCGGGAGCGGGTTGACTAGTCGATGAATGTGCTTCTCCTGCCCGGGACTCAGTGGTCTGGCAATGGCGATCCGAGGATTTAAATCGGCGAGGCTCTGGAGATAACCCATTATCCGCTGGGTCAAACGCTCTTGAGCGATGACATACTGCGTAAGGTTGGCTAGTACTGGGTCTCTCTCAATTCGTCCACCAGGAAAAGATGCTGCTTCTCCAGGCGCTGCACGGCTCGGAAAGTAATAATACCCCCGTTCGCTGGCATAGGGCACCGCGAATCGAAGGCGGGCAAGCGCTTCATATGCGGCAGCCTCTATGGCCATCTGAGGAGTTGGCATGGATTTCCCCATGAAGGAAACTTCGGTGGGGTCTTGGTTTGGGTTTGCGGGAGGGATGTGTACCACTTCCCAATATTTTGAGGTGGATGGTGTGATCCTCGATTTGAGCAGCTCATATTGGGGTGGACGGGTAGCACTCATGGTACTGTAGGTGAAATCCCACAATATCTTCACGAAACTACCTGGGGATGCCTCTGGGGTTCTCAGATAAATACTAGGGATCGGCATGGCGAAGGAAATGGCTATGAGAGTAGTGCACCAGGTGAGGGACGCTTGGCAAGGTCACGGTGTGGCCTTTTATATAGCGACCGGGCTGGTTTATAGAATCATGGTGAGGGGCAGCTATATTGTTGGTTTCGCTTTACGGGGTCGGGGTTAATGCTACAGATACTCACGTCTCGCAAAGTGACGTGTTTGCTGTAGGAGTTGTCGGTGAGGTGCTTCGGAAGTTACACCCGGAAAAATGCATTCGTACTCTGACATAACTGTGCATGCATGCTATAGAGATAAGGGCGCAAAAGTAGGCTGTATATACATATGGGAATACAGGTTACATCACCACGGGGTGTGGACGAGATAAGGCTTGGTACTACTAGGTTGATTTAATCAAGCTCGTTTATATCCAAGCGGCCTTGCCTTGTGGACGCTGAAGCTTCTCCAAGGGCTTCACTGTCGGTGTTGGCTGGGGGTGGCTGAGGGGCTGCAGGGTCGGGGCAGTGATGATGTCCCTCGTGGGGATTGTTGGCCACAATCCCATTGGAGCGCGTGCCAAACAGGTGACGCATCACCTCTGGAGACACCAAGGCATTTTGGTCAATGACCGAGGCAGGCCTCAAGGACTCGATCGGTTGTCCGAACAATACGACTGGGTTGTCAGTGCCGGACTCGTCTCTTCCTCTCGCCGGGGCTCGGCGAAGTAGTTTTCCATGAGCTGCGATCAGATCAAGAGTGATTTGATCGAACAGTTCCTCTAGCACACTAACATAGCGCACCAGATGCAATAATGCAGGATCTGTCTCGTGGTCTCCGCTGGCAACTCGGGCTGGCAACTCGGGTAGTAGTAGAATGAGCGACAGTTAACTCTGGGCGACAAGTGCCGGAGTTGAACTATAGCCTCTCGAGCGGCTAGTTGGATAGCTTGTGGCTCAAAGGAAGTTGTCCTTCCGGTGAAACTGTAGGGGCATTCTGGCGACAGACCCCTACCGTAGATGTGTACAGTGGCCCAGAATTGACGGTTTTCACCGCCCATGGACTCTTGGTACACAACATATTCCGGGGGCTCCTCTAATGCAAAGGCACGACGGGTGAGGTTTGCGAGCACGGTCACAAAACCTCCAAGGTTGGTTGCTGTGGTTTCGTTGTGTACAATGGGTCCTGGCATTTTAGCTCGGTCTGGGGTAGAGGCTGTGTTGTGTTGGGTTTGGGGCTAGCGTGCCCTATTTATAGGAAAGTGCTAGGTGGCTTCTCACCCCTCGTTGGTTACCCCAAGTGGAAGGTTTGAGATGCAGTGTAGCAGAAGTTTTCCCTTCGCAATACCAAGGATCGATTTCCAAGAGACTCCCAGTTTCAACAAGAAGGTGTCAACTGCTAACGGCACTAGATATTAGCAATCAACGTGGACCTGCACACAGATACAAATAACTTTGCTCCCAACGAGTACAGAGAGGTTGTCAATCCCTCCGGCCTTGTAGTTTACAAAGGATCAAACGCAAGTGATAATAGTGATAGGTATAATTGCAATAGTAAGTAAAAAGCGGAAAAGTAAGTAGCGGATGTGATCAATGATGGTAATATGGACCGGAGTCTCATGATGTTCACTAGTGATGTCTCTCTCCCAAAAGACGATAAAACAGCTATGTGAGGTAAACGAATTACAGCTGGGCAATTGACAAGACCATGTGCGCAAACCAATGTTGACTAAGTTGCAAGAAAGGTAGATGTTCAAAGCATGGGCGGTACGCCGAGGTATGTAGACCGAAATCCATCTGCATCTACTACTAATCATCCACCTTGAGATATCTATCCAGAACATCTCACTGGTATTAAGTTGCGAGTCCCACCCATAGTGTAAACTCAAAGCAATAGACAACTGCATTAAAAGAACTTTGCGTAAAGTAAACAATCCTTGCACCCGCGGGCACAAGCACCGTTGTTTTCCCCCTTGTGGCAATAGCACATCCCCTAGACTCATGTTTCTGTCACTCAAGCTAGTCATCGAGGGGCATGAACCCACAATCAAGCATAACGTTCCCTCTTGGAGTCACTACCTACTACTTGGCCAAAGCAATAAATAACAACGGAGAACATGCAAGAATTACTTATGAACATAAATATAAAAGAGGTGAATCAAATATATTACTCAAACACAATCTGAACATAATCTCATAATCCATCGGATCCCAGCAAACTCATCATAGCAACAGCATAAGGATTACATATGTGCCTCGATCATGTAGGGCAGCTCACGAGGACTAATTAGTGAAGCACAAGAACGGGAGGAGAACATCACATAGCTACTGGTCATGGACCCATGGTCCAAGGGAGACTACTCACAATTCATCCGGGAGGCGTCCATGGTGGTGGAGAGGCTCCCAGTGGTGATCCTCCCCTCCGGCAGGGTGCCGGGAAGAGTTCTCCTGGTGCTCCCGATCTTGGAAGCGGCGGCGGCGGCGAAACAGAGATGAGATCGCGAAAAAGAGTTTCCGTCTCGAGGGTTTCGGGAGACGCTTTAAATATATGCCAAAGGGGGGCATCAGACGAGGCTCGGGGGGCCCAGGCGCACCCCCGGCGCGGCCCAGGGGGGGCGCACCACCAGGGCGCCTGGGGCCCTGGTGGCCCCCCTCCGGCTGTGCTTCGGGTGCCTGGTAGCTTCTGGAACGCTGATTTTTATATAATTTTTCTGGATTTTTTCTGGCAGTTCTCGTAATGTGAAAACCTGAAATACAAAAACAGCCGAAAACAGAAACTGGCACTGGGGTGCACTGAGTTAATAGGTTAGTCCAAATATGATCAAAAGTGTATGGAAGTGTATAAATAACATAGCAATATCACCCAAAAGAGGCATGGAGCAAGCAGAAATTATAGATACGTTTTGGACGTATCAACATCCCCAAGCTTAATTCCTGCTCGTCCTCGAGTAGGTAAATGATAACAAGAATAATTTCTGTGGTGACATGCTATTAACCATATAGGACTTTTTCATAGTCACATGACAAAAGCTTACTGAGACAATGAATCTATAGTAATTAAGTTGCCTCATGAGAAAATCACAAAGAACTGAAAGTTTTACAATATGATATTGAAACATCAAATAGATTTGTAATGAACATGATGTGCAAATATGATAAAGTGATATCTAGCTTGCCCCCTTTAGTGAAGCAAAACATAAATGCAGGGGCACCTCCAAGGTTTAAGTGATGACTAGATACAATGATTTTAGAATAAACGATATCACAATCATGCAAAAGACAATGCTACTTTGGGACAATGCACATTACACTCAGAATGACAATCATGCTCTCAGTAGTTGGTGCTTTAAAAGAAGGTGGAGACTCTCGAACCGTGGCTTTTGTAGGCAAGGTTGAAAACCCGTAGTCGGAAACAAAGACAAAACATGTACCAGAGCTCTTGATTTTAAAAATAGAGGTAATAATTTTTTTTTAGATCATGCATGTTTCGTCAATGAATGCTAGCAGACAACTCAATCACTTCTTGAGATGGACAAGTTTTGAGGAACGGCTCCCGAATGAGGACGATCACATCCTCTTAATCTCCTTTGTTTATCACTGCCAAAGTTTTCTGATTTCTCATGAACAAAGCGTGAAGGAGGGTTTGTTTGTTATATTATCTTTTTGAGCCGGGCGCACTCAATGCCAGTTCCTTCTCGTATTATGGGTTTGCACATTATACATGCAATCCCGGGGTGAAGCTTGTCCAACTTAAAAAGATCATGAATTAACTACTACTTCCTCATGAACTTACAACAGAGGCACAAAATAGGAATGCTTTTTTTCTTTGAATAATTTCTAGATGGTACACACAAGTCTCCGTTAGGAATGGCAGGTAAATACCATGTAGGAAGGTATGGTGGACTCATATGGCATAACTGGATTAAAAGGATGTGGATGCACAAGCAGTTAGTCCGCTTAGTACAGGTGGAGGTTAGCAAAAGACTAGGAGCGACCAACTAAGAGAGCAATGACGGTCATAATCATGCAGAGCGACAAAGCAACATTGAATCAGGCATGGAAGTTATATCGCTACTCAGAAACAAAAGATCATCAAGGCTTGACAGACTTTCTTTACAGTCTTAAATATGCGTGAGCATACGCCAAGTCAATCAAAATAAATTCTTTGAAGGAAGATATTACTAAACCATACCACATCATAGGCAAACAAATAATGTTGGTACTCCAATAACACATTGGGAACCCCCCAGCTATTTGGGACTAACCATAAGAAAACCTGAACTACTAAGCGCCATTATGCACGTAGCATCTTTATCATAGACATATCAACCAATGCAACGGAAGCAAACTCTCTTAATAAGATAAACATGATAACTAAAGAGAGTTCAAGCAACCAACTAAACAAAAGCTCTTTAAAAAGATAAGCATGAAAACTAAGAGCTAAGCATGATAGTAGCTATTGAAAGACAAAGAACACACACAGCAGGGATAGACATGAAAATTCTATGTTATGTTCTACGTAGAAGTGGAGCGTGTTTCTCTCCCACATAAAGAAAGCTGAGTTCCAACTTGTTATGAAAAGCTAAAGAAAACTAAAAGGAAAACTAAAAACAAGACGCTCCAAGCATAGCACATAACACATGAAGTGATTAAAATATAGTGGAACAAAAGACGAACTGATAATGTTGATGGAGAAGGGGATGCACGGGGGCATCCCCAAGCTTAGACGCTTGAGTCTCCTTGAATATTTCTTGGGGGTGCATGGGGGCATCCCCAAGCTTGAGCGTTTGACACTCCTGAATCTTTTTATCATCTTCTCTCGCACACTTGAAAACTCCCTTCATACATAACTCATCATAATCTGATTAGCGAGGTTAGTACCCATAATAAAATAATTGTTCCTTGCTGGAAATAAAGATATTCTTGAAGTTCTACTGTTTCTCAAGATTGCCAAAAGGTTTTTGCAAAGAAAAAGTAAGCTCTAGGTTTGCAAAATGAAGGAAAGGCAAAACAGGACAGAATCTGTGAAAAACAGAACAGCAGGTAGTAAATGATTTTTCCGGGGCACTTCTGCAACTCTAATAAAAAAACTCAAAACAGACGCACGAAAGACAATTATATAGAGCACGCTGTCGAAAAAATTCAGACCAAAAAGATGATCTGGTGATTTTATACGAATTTTTCTATCCAAGGACAGAATCTGTTTCCTGGACAGCACGTCACAACTTTTGAACTTTCTTGGGAATCAGAGGCTATACTTGGCACAAAATTGAAAAGCAAAGATACAATGATGATGCTACAGTAGTAACAACATCAAGACACAACAAAAATAAAAAAATTATTCATGTGGGCTGCCTCCAAAAGCGCTTTCTTTTATGCCTTTAAGCTAGGCATAATGCATAGAGATCAAGTTTTATCAAGAGTAAAAGAATAGCTAGCCCGTGTAACGGACTCAAAGGGTAACTTAATCTTCTTTCGAGGGAAGTGTTCCATCCCTTTCTTGAGAGGAAACTAGAATTTTATATTCCCCTCTTTCATGTCAATGATAGCACCAACGGTGCGTTGAAAAGGACGTCCCAAAATAATTGGACAAGAAGGTTCACATTCAATGTCCATAATAGTAAAATCAACGGGAACATAGTTGTCATTGACAATGATAAGAACATCGTCGATCCTCCCCAAAGGTTTCTTTATGGAAGAATCAACGAGACGAACACCAAAAGAACAAGAATCAAAAGGTTTCAATTTAAGCATATCATATATTCTTTTGGGCATAACAGAGGTACTAGCACCAACATCACATAGAGCATAGCAAGAGAAGTTATTTATTTTAATTTTAATCATAGGATCCCAACCATCTTCTAGCTTTCTAGGTATGGAGGCTTCTACTCTAAGTTTCTCCTCCCTAGCTTTGATAAGAGCATTAGTGATATGCTCTGTGAAGGCAAGGTTAATCGTGCTAGTGCGGGGATCTCTAGACATCTTGTGAAGGAAATCAATAACTTCGGTAAGAGTGCAATTGTCAAAATCAAGGTCACTACCATCAAGTAAGGTGGTGGTGGTGTCCTTTAGGTTCACTTGTTTGGTAGTTTCTATAGTCATAGCATCACCATTAATAGGTCCATCGGGACCAGGAGTGCATTGGGTGCTAAGAGTTTGGATATCCTCAACAACTTGGATAGTAGCAACAGTGTGGTGGGTAGGAAGGCTTTTAATTCTATCTTCTTCCTCCCTTTCTCTAGCCCATCTCTCTTTAAGTTTAGCCATCATCCTAATATTATTTATTAATTTGCACTTGAATAGCATTAATAGGGGTGACCTTCCTCTCCTCAAGAGGAGAAGTTCTAATTTTAAGCAATTCTACCTCATTGGCTAAATTGTCTACCTTTGAAGAGAGATCATCTAGTTTGTTTAGTTTTTCTTCTACACTATTATTAAAAGCTTTTTGGGTAGTGATGAAATCTTTAAGCATAATCTCTAGTTCAGTAGTGGAGTTCCTGGTGCTAGGATAAGCATTGTTGTTCCCATAAGAATTAGAGGGGAACGGTCTAGGATTGCTACCAAAATTACTCCTATAAGCATTGTTATTAAAATTGTTTTAGAGATAAAGTTCACATCTACTTGTTCTTGAGCAATCAAAGAATTTAAAGGAACATCACGAGGATCAATAGAAGATTGCTTTGAAAGTAGAGACATGATCAAGTCAACTTTTTCATTTAGGGAGGAAATCTCCTCGACAGAGTTTACCTTCCTACCTGTTGGAGCGCGTTCGGTGTGCCATTGGGAATAATTGGTCATCATCTCATCGAGAAGCTTTGTGGCCGCACCAAGTGTAGTTGACATAAAGGTTCCTCCCGCGGCCGAATCTAGCAAGTTCCGCGAGGTAAAGTTCAAGCCTGCATAAAAAGTTTGGATAACCATCCAAGTAGTCAAACCATGAGTAGGGCAGTTCTTGATAAGAGATTTCATACGTTCCCAAGCTTGGGCAACGTGTTCATTATCCAATTGTTTAAAATTCATTATGTTACTTCTTAGTTGGATAATTTTAGCAGGTGGATAGTATTTTCCAATAAAAGCATCTTTGCACTTGTCCCATGAATCTATGCTGTTTCTAGGCAATGACTGAAACCAAATTTTAGCTCCTCCTCTCAAGGAGAAAGGAAAAAGCTTAAGCTTAACAATATTACCATCTATTTCTTGGTACTTTTGCATATCACAAAGTTCAACAAAATTGTTCAAGTGTAAAGCAGCATCATCTCCAGCACCGGAGAATTGATCTTTCATGACTAAGTTCAGTAAAGCAGGTTTAATTTCATATGAAGGTACTAAAGTGGCAGGTGTAGTGATAGGTGTGCAGATAAAGTCATCGTTGTTGTGACTAGTGACGTCACACAACTTGGTGTTCTCGGTGGAACCCATAGCAGCAAGCAAGCAAGATAACTATTTTTGTGATTTTCGATAAAAAATACTAAAACAAAAACTGAAAGGTAAACTAACAAGACTAAAAGCAAAGGTAAAAGATAGCGTGCAACTCCCCTATCCTGAAGAGTGGAGTCCCCGACAACGGCGCCAGAAATTGCTTTGGTAGGTGGTGATACGTCCAAAACGTATCTATAATTTCTGCTTGCTCCATGCAACTTTTGGGTGATATTGCTATGATATTCATACACTTCCATACACTTTTGATCATATTTGGACTAACTTACTAATCCAGTGCACCCCAGTGCCAGTTTCTGTTTTCGGCTGTTTTTGTATTTCAGGTTTTCACGTTTCGAGAACTGCCCAGAAAAATCCAGAAAAATTATATAAAAAATCAGCGATCCGGAAACAACACTGCGTCCGAAGGGCAGCCTGGGGGGGGGGGGGCACAGGGGCTCCAGGCGCCCTGTGGGCGCCCCCCCCGGGCCGCGCCGGGGGGGGCGCCTGGGCCCCCCGAGGCTCCCCCGGTGCCCAACTTTGGCATATATTTAAAGGGTTCCCCGTAACCCTCAGAACAAGGACTTCTTTTCGCGATCCCATCTCTGTTCCGCCGCCGCCGCCGCTTCCAAGATCGGGAGCACCAGGAGAACCCTTCCCGGCACCCTGCCGGAGGGGAGGATCACCACCGGGAGCTTCTCCACCACCATGGACGCCTCCCGGATGACTCGTGAGTAGTCTCCCTTGGACCATGAGTCCATGACCATTAGCTATGTGATGTTCTCCTCCCGTTCTTGTGCTTCACTAATTAGTCCTCGTGAGCTGCCCTACATGATCGAGGCACCTATGTAATCCTTATGCTGTTGCTATGTTGAGTTTGCTGGGATCCGATGGATTATGAGATTATGTTCAGATTGATCTTGAGTAATATATTTGATTCACCTCTTTTATATTTTAGTTCATAAGTAATTCTTGCATGTTCTCCGTTGTTATTTATTGCTTTGGCCGAGTAATAGGTAGTGACTCCAAGAGGGAATGTTATGCTCGATTGTGGGTTCATGCCCCTCGATGACTAGCTTGAGTGACAGAAACATGAGTCTAGGGGATGTGCTGTTGCCACAAGGGGGAAAACAACGGTGCTTGTGCCCGCGGGTGCAAGGATTGTTTACTTTACGCAAAGTTCTTTTAATGCAGTTGTCTGTTGCATTGAGTTTACACTATGGGTGGGACTCGCAACTTAATACCAACGAGATGTTCTGGATAGATATCTCAAGGTGGATGATTAGTAGTAGATATTGATGGATTTCGGTCTACTTACTTTGGCGTACCGCCCATGCTTTGAACCTCAACCTTTCTTGCAATGTAATCAGCATTTGTATGCGCTCGTGGGTCCTGTCAATTGCCCAGCTGTAATTAGTTTACCTCACATAGCTGTTTTATCGTCTTTTGGGAGAGAAACATCACTAGTGAACATCATGAGACTCCGGTCCATATTACCATCATTGATCACATACACTATTTACTTTTCGCTATTTTACTTACTATTGCAAAACACTATCTATCACTACTATCATATTGCTTTTAACTCTTTATGAACTACAAGGCCGGAGAGATTGACAACCTCTCTGTACTCGTTGGGAGAAAAGTTATTTGTATCTGTGTGCAGGTCCACGTTGATTGCTAATTGCGCCGTTAGCAATTGACACCTACTTGTTGAACCTAGGAGTCTCTGGGGATTCGATCCTTGGCATCTTTGCTAGGGGAAAACACTTCTACTTACTGCATCTTACACCTTCCACTTGGGGTAACCAACGAGGGGTTCGAGGCCCATCAAGGAGTATTTTCTGGCGCCGTTGCCGGGGACTCCACTCTTCAGGATAGGGGAGTTGCATGCTATCTTTTACCTTTGCTTTTTAGTCTTGTTAGTTTACCTTTTATTTTTGCTTTAGTTCCTTTTATCGAAAATCACAAAAAAATTATTTGTCCTTTTATTAGTAGTCCTTTCTGTTTAGCCAAAAATGTTAGGATTTGGTGCTTTGTGGGAATCAGAAGTTCTAGATTTCCATAAAAGGGATGGAGAGAATATGAAGAAGGCATGGGACAGAATTTCTGATGCACATAGAAGAATTATGCCTTGGATACCTATAAAAATTGTGCTTAGGAATTTTTACCATGGTCTTTTTAAATGGTGTAAACACTCCCTTGACATTATAGCTGAGGGAGATTTCTTAGAATGTGATGAAGCTAGAGCTCTTGAAATTATACATGGTCTATCTTGTTACTTTGTTTATGATCATAATTTTGATACTATCATAGATAGACTTGCTACTATTGAAAAGAGAATGGATGCTCTAGATTTAATAAAGGTAGATAAACCCAAACCCAATAAGAGAGATATTTTGGAAATAGATAATGACTGGGAACCTCTTGTTAGGATTAGCATCTCTAATCAAGACTTCCTTGCTTATTGCGATATTGGATCTATGGTTTCTACTATGCCAAAAATTGTTCATGATTCTTTAAAATTTAATATGGATATACTACAATCTTATCATGAACACACTAATGGAGATATTTCTGAAATCCAGGGAAAAATAAAGGACGTATCGGTTAAATTCCTTAAAGGGATTGCAATGATTGATTTCTTCATCGTGGAGCCAAACCAAGGAAACATAGTGCTTGGGAGGGATTTCCTCCGAGCAGTTAAAGGCTTCATCGATATAGGTAAGGGACAAATCCGCTTACGCGGGAAGGCAAAAGGTGTGTACCCCTTTCCTAGAAGGAACAAGAATGAACTTGTTGAGGAATCATTTGAACCAATTTATAACTCCGATTACTATAATGATTATTGATTCCTCTATGCATTATGCCTAGCTTAAAGGCATAAAAGAAAGCGCTTTTGGGAGGCAGCCCACATGAATAAATTTTTTGTTTTTGTTGTGTCTTGATGTTGTTTACTGCTGTAGTATCATCATTGTATCTTTGCTTTTCATATTTGTGCCAAGTATAGCCTTCGATTGCTAGAAAGTTCAAAAGTTGTGAGGTGCTGTCCAGGAAACAGATTCTGTCCTTGGATAGAAAAATTCGTATAAAATCACCAAATCATATTTTTTGTCTGAATTTGTTCGACAGCGTTCTCTATATAATTGTCTTTCGTGCGTCAGTTCTGAGTTTTTTGATTTGAGTTGCAGAAGTATCCCGAACAGGTCAATTACTGCCTGCTGTTCTGTTTTTCACAGATTCTGTCCTGTTTTGCCTTACCTTCACTTTGCAAATTGAGAACTTGCTTTTTCTTTGCAAAAACCTTTTGGCAATCTTGAGAAACAGTAGAACTTCAAGAATATCCTTATTTCCAGCAAGGTATAATTATTTTATTAAGGGTACTAACCTCGCTAATCAGATTATGATGAATTATGTATGAAGGGAGTTTTCATGTGTGCGAGGGAAGATGATAAAAAGATTCAGGAGTGTCAAGCGCTCAAGCTTGGGGATGCCCCCGTGCACCCCCAAGAAATATTCAAGGAGACTCAAGCGTCTAAGCTTGGGGATGCCCCCCGTGCATCCCCTTCTCCATCAACATTATCAGTTCGTCTTTCGTTCCGCTATATTTTTATCACTTCATATGTTATGTGCTATGCTTGGAGCGTCTTGCTTTCAGTTTTCTTTTTAGTTTTTCATAACGAGTCGGAACTCAGCATTCCTTTATGTGGGAGAGAAACACGCTCCACGTCTACCTAGAACATTACATAGAATTTTCATGTCTATCTATGCTGTGTGTGTTCTTTATCTTTTAATAGCTACTATCGTGCTCTGCTCTTAGTATTCATGCTTATCTTTTCAAGAGCTTCTATTTAGTTGGTTGCTTGAACTCTCTTTAATTACCATGCTCACCTTATTAAGAGAGTTTGCTTCCGTTGCATGGGTCAATGTGTCTATGATAAAGATGCTACTTTCATGATGGTGCTTAGTAGTTCAGGTTTTCTTTTGGTTAATCTCAAATAGCTGGGGGGTTCCCAATGTGTTATTGGAATACCAACTTGGTTTGTTTGCCTATGATGTGGTATGGTTTAGTAATATCTTCTTCGAGAATTTATTTTGATTGACTTGGCGTATGCTCACGCATATTCAAGACTGTAAAGAAAGTCTGTCAAGCCTTCATGATCTTTTGTTTCTAAGTAGCGATATAACTACCATGCCTGATTCAATATTGCTTTGTTGCTCTGCATGATTATGACCGTCATCGCTCTCTTAGTTGGTCGCTCCCAGTCTTTTACTAACCTCCACCTGCACTAAGCAAACTAACCATGCAATACATAGCTCATGGGAAAGTAGCCTAAAAACTATTGTGGTAAAGAATATGTTGCCTATGTATATTATTTCTTATGAGTTGCTTGCTGAGCGGTAACCATGTTTCTGGGGACGCCATCAACTGTCACACTTTTGTTGAATATCATGTGAGTTGCTATGCATGTTCGTCTTGTCTGAAGTAAGGGCGATTTACCGTGGGTTGAATTAATATGCATATTGTTAGAGAAGAACATTGGGCCGCCAACCAAAGCCATGCATCATGGTGGAAGTTTTAGCTTGGACCTTAATCCTCAATCTCTCATGAGAATATGCTTATGCATTAAAGAGGAGTCCATCATCTATTTTCTATGTTGTCCCGGTATGGATGTCCTCAAGTTGAGATCTATCAAAAATGAGAAATCAAATGCGATCTATTTCCTTGGACCTTTGTACAGGTGGCATAGAGGTACCCCTTTGTGACACTTGGTTAAAACATATGCAATGCAATGATAACCCATGGGGATCCGAGCTAATTAGGACAAGGAGCGAGCACTATTGGTATTCGATGCATGAGGCTTGCAACTTATAAGATGTTTTATACATGACACATATGAAGTACTACTACCGTTGACACAATTGCTTCCATGTTTTCAAAATAAAAAGCCCTAGCACTTAACCTTTCTTTTACCTTTATGTTGAAGCACCAACTACTGAGAGCATGATTGTCATTCTGAGTGTAATGTGCATTGTCCCAAAGTAGCATTGTCTTTTGCATGATTGTGATATCGTTTATTCTGAAATGATTGTATCTAGTCATCACTTAAACCTTGAAGGTGCCCTTGCATTTATGTTTTGCATCACTAAAGGGGGCAAGCTAGATATCACTTTATCATATTTGCATGTCATGTTCATTGCAAATCTTTTTGATGTTTCAGTTTCATATTGTTAAACTTTCAGTCATTTGTGATTTTCTCTTGAGACAACTTAATTACTATAGAATCATTGTCTCAGTAAGCTTTTGTCATATGACTATGAGAAAGTCCTATATGGTTAATAGCATGTCACCACAGAAATTATTCTTGTTATCATTTACCTACTCAAGGACGAGCAGGAATTAAGCTTGGGGATGTTGATACGTCCAAAACGTATCTATAATTTCTGCTTGCTCCATGCCACTTTTGGGTGATATTGCTATGATATTCATACACTTCCATACACTTTTGATCATATTTGGACTACCTTACTAATCCAGTGCACCCCAGTGCCAGTTTCTGTTTTCGGCTGTTTTTGTATTTCAGGTTTTCACGTTTCGAGAACTGCCCAGAAAAATCCAGAAAAATTATATAAAAAATCAGCGATCCGGAAACAACACTGCGTCCGAAGGGCAGCCTGGGGGGGGGGGGGGGCACAGGGGCTCCAGGCGCCCTGTGGGCGCGCCCCCCCTGGTCCGCGCCGGGGGGGCGCCTGGGCCCCCCGAGGCTCCCCCGGTGCCCTACTTTGGCATATATTTAAAGGGTTCCCCGTAACCCTCAGAACAAGGACTTCTTTTCGCGATCCCATCTCTGTTCCGCCGCCGCCGCCGCTTCCAAGATCGGGAGCACCAGGAGAACTCTTCCCGGCACCCTGCCGGAGGGGAGGATCACCACCGGGATCTTCTCCACCACCATGGACACCTCCCGGATGACTCATGAGTAGTCTCCCTTGGACCATGAGTCCATGACCAGTAGCTATGTGATGTTCTCCTCCCGTTCTTGTGCTTCACTAATTAGTCCTCGTGAGCTGCCCTACATGATCGAGGCACCTATGTAATCCTTATGCTGTTGCTATGTTGAGTTTGCTGGGATCCGATGGATTATGAGATTATGTTCAGATTGATCTTGAGTAATATATTTGATTCACCTCTTTTATATTTTAGTTCATAAGTAATTCTTGCATGTTCTCCGTTGTTATTTATTGCTTTGGCCGAGTAATAGGTAGTGACTCCAAGAGGGAACGTTATGCTCGATTGTGGGTTCATGCCCCTCGATGACTAGCTTGAGTGACAGAAACATGAGTCTAGGGGATGTGCTGTTGCCACAAGGGGGAAAACAATGGTGCTTGTGCCCGCGGGTGCAAGGATTGTTTACTTTACGCAAAGTTCTTCTAATGCAGTTGTCTGTTGCATTGAGTTCACACTATGGGTGGGACTCGCAACTTAATACCAGCGAGATGTTCTGGATAGATATCTCAAGGTGGATGATTAGTAGTAGATATTGATGGATTTCGGTCTACTTACTTTGGCGTACCGCCCATGCTTTGAACCTCAACCTTTCTTGCAATGTAATCAGCATTTGTATGCGCTCGTGGGTCCTGTCAATTGCCCAGCTGTAATTAGTTTACCTCACATAGCTGTTTTATCGTCTTTTGGGAGAGAGACATCACTAGTGAACATCATGAGACTCCGGTCCATATTACCATCATTGATCACATACACTATTTACTTTTCGCTATTTTACTTACTATTGCAAAACACTATCTATCACTACTATCATATTGCTTTTAACCCTTTGTGAACTACAAGGCCGGAGAGATTGACAACCTCTCTGTACTCGTTGGGAGCAAAGTTATTTGTATCTGTGTGCAGGTCCACGTTGATTGCTAATTACGCCGTTAGCAATTGACACCTACTTGTTGAACCTAGGAGTCTCTGGCGATTCGATCCTTGGCATCTTTGCTAGGGGGAAACACTTCTACTTACTGCATCTTACACCTTCCACTTGGGGTAACCAACGAGGGGTTCGAGGCCCATCAGGTGGCTTCTCACCCCTCGTTGGTTACCCCAAGTGGAAGGTTTGAGATGCAGTGTAGCAGAAGTTTTCCCTTCGCAATACCAAGGATCGATTTCCCAGAGACTCCCAGTTTCAACAAGAAGGTGTCAACTGCTAACGACGCCAGATATTAGCAATCAACGTGGACCTGCACACATATACAAATAACTTTGCTCCCAACGAATACAGAGAGGTTGTCAATCCCTCCGGCCTTGTAGTTTACAAAGGATCAAACGCAAGTGATAATAGTGATAGGTATAATTGCAATAGTAAGTAAAAAGCGGAAAAGTAAATAGCGGATGTGATCAATGATGGTAATATGGACCGGAGTCTCATGATGTTCACTAGTGATGTCTCTCTCCCAAAAGACGATAAAATAGCTATGTGAGGTAAACGAATTACAGCTGGGCAATTGACAGGACCATGTGCGCAAACCAATACTGATTAAGTTGCAAGAAAGGTAGAGGTTCAAAGCATGGGCGGTACGCCGAGGTAAGTAGACCGAAATCCATCTGCATCTACTACTAATCACCCACATTGAGATATCTATCCAGAACATCTCGCTGGTATTAAGTTGCGAGTCCCACCCATAGTGTAAACTCAAAGCAACAGACAACTGCATTAAAAGAACTTTGCGTAAAGTAAACAATCCTTGCACCCGCAGGCACAAGCACCGTTGTTTTCCCCCTTGTGGCAACAACACATCCCCTAGACTCATGTTCTGTCACTCAAGCTAGTCATCGAGGGGCATGAACCCACAATCAAGCATAACGTTCCCTCTTGGAGTCACTACCTACTACTTGGCCAAAGCAATAAATAACAACGGAGAACATGCAAGAATTACTTACGAACATAAATATAAAAGAGGTGAATCAAATATATTACTCAAACACAATCTGAACATAATCTCATAATCCATCGGATCCCAGCAAACTCATCATAGCAACAGCATAAGGATTATATATGTGCCTCGATCATGTAGGGCAGCTCACGAGGACTAATTAGTGAAGCACAAGAACGGGAGGAGAACATCACATAGCTACTGGTCATGGACCCATGGTCCAAGGGAGACTACTCACAACTCATCCGGGAGGCGTCCATGGTGGTGGAGAGGCTCCCGGTGGTGATCCTCCCCTCCGGCAGGGTGCCGGGAAGAGTTCTCCTGGTGCTCCCGATCTTGGAAGCGGCGACGGCGGCGGAACAGATATGAGATCGCGAAAAAGAGTTTCTGTCTTGAGGGTTTCGGGAGACGCTTTAAATATATGCCAAAGGGGGGCATCAGACGAGGCTCAGGGGGCCCAGGCGCCCCCCCGGCGCGGCCCAGGGGGGGGGGCACCACCAGGGCGCCTGGGGCCCTGGTGGCCCCCCTCCGGCTGTGCTTCGGGTGCCTGGTAGCTTCTGGAACGCTGATTTTTTATATAATTTTTCTGGATTTTTTCTGGCAGTTCTCGTAATGTGAAAACCTGAAATACAAAAACAGCCGAAAACAGAAACTGGCACTGGGGTGCACTGAGTTAATAGGTTAGTCCAAATATGATCAAAAGTGTATGGAAGTGTATAAATAACATAGCAATATCACCCAACAGAGGCATGGAGCAAGCAGAAATTATAGATACGTTTTGGACGTATCAGAAAGGACGGAGTCTTCCTTCGCACGCTTGCGGAAGGAACTGTTTAGGTGTCGGTCACTGGCACGTGATCGATAGGCTGGGCTGATAGGTTGGGCACCGACTGCCAAAGGTGTCGGTCCACTGTGTGGGTATCTTACGCGAGAAGCTTGGCCGGTGTTAGGATATGGTCTGGTGTGGCGGTTAACCTAGGTTTTTGACCTGGCTAAGATAGGATTAGCCAACGGTCAGCCTGGCTCTGATACCAAGGTTGTCAAGACCGGATTTCAGGGTATTAAATTCCCTAGAAATGGCCATTGTGCTCACCAGCCCCAGGATTACTGTTAGCTGACGAGTCACCACTTGATACAGAAAACCCAAGCAAAATTACAAAATATGTAGTACAAGACCATTCTGGCCTTTAAGTACAATACAAGGTTACTAGTGGCTGATGGCGGAAGCGGTCCGTGATTTGTCGCAGTCTGTGGAACTCCATTTCCCACGGGAACAGCTGACCGGGTTAACTCCTATCTTTGCGAGGCTGCTATCACTGTTGCATAGGTTCCGGGTAGTCGTCGCAACGCTCCTCTCCAGGCAAGAAATCTGGCCAAGACAATAGCCAGGGACAAGCCAGTGAGTACTTTGAATGTACTCGCAAACATTTTGAACACGGGTGAAATATGATCATGCTCGAAAATATTAGATGATCATGATGTTAATTATGATATGACAGTCCATAATGCAAGCAGGTCATCTGTATAAAAATGCATATGCAATCAGGGAGTGATAATAAAATAAATAGCGATCATGCCACAGTCGGGCGTCTGAGCGACACCACAAAAAGGGCTTATAAGGAAAATAAATAACGAGCATGCCACAGTCGGGCGTCTGAGCGACACCACATAAAGGGCTTATAAGGAAGATAAATAAAGGAATGCCACAGTCGGACGTCTGAGCGACATCACATAAAGGGCTTATAAGGAAGATAAAAAAAGAAATGCCACAGTCGGACGTCTGAGCGACATCACATAAAGGGCTTAAAATAAAATAAATAACAGTGAATATCCAGGAGCTAGAACCATCCCAGGGATACTCATTGATAAAGGGTTAGTCCAAAATAATAATAACAAGAGTAACAGTCATCATAGGTCATAAATCATGATCCACGTTCTGTTTTAGCAGTTTCTCCTCCGAAGACCGACGCTAAGACCGACACTTGACCCTTCCCAGACTGTAGTCCTAACCCAGGGACACGGCTATTCGAATAGATTTAATCTCTGCAGAGGGTGTACTCTTTACCCACGAATAACGGATTCCTTTAGTCCCTCTGGACTAATTCCGTCTACGGTCTTTTAATTTGAAGACACACCTGACCGCACACACCAGCCTAACTTACCGGTGTCTGGAATCACCCACGACACTTGTTAAGCCAAATTTTAAGTGGGGAGGCTACAACCTCGACTAGCATGGGATCACAAAATTTATAATGCGCGCGAAACTGGGGAAGCTATCCCCTTCGGCTCCAACCGAAAACACCCATGCCCCCGGACCAGGTGGCATGCCTACCGGATGCAGCCGGTATCTTCCACCATGGCCTCTCTGTACGGTGTGTGCTGGAACAGGGGTCGACAATTTACTGAACAGTACCCTACCTGTAACAGGGAACAAGTGGTAGCACGAAACAAGTATGGGGGTTACTGGAACAAGACTCGATCTACGGTCAACTCAGGAGGTTCAAGCATCACTGGTATGATTAGCATAACCAATATATTCCACCACAACAGTCTGAATCACCACCCGTCATGCCTCACCAAGCCATACCGGACTCCACCGTCCCGACGGGGAGCTAGTGACAAGCTCGTGTCTACACAAGACAGCGACTTTCACGGATTTCTTCCGTTAAGCATGGAAGGCATACGAAGGGGATCATCGTCATGCATAACAATGACTCACAGCGAGGGGTATACCTCATGCACTCATGGGTAAGATCATATCATCATACCTGAAAGAAAAACGAATGCATCCATATCGTTGTAATCGCATCAACAACAACCACATGCATCAGACCAGGGTTCAAAAGTGCTTGCCTTCAAGTAGAGGGGGGGGGAATGCATTCCAAAACTATGGGGAAGTCTTCTCCCTCTTCAAAATCCTATTTGAAAGAATATGGATTCAATACATAGACTCAAAACAACACAAAAAAGTTGTCTGGAAATTTTTCAAATAAATATGAAAATAAACTAGACCAAATTTGAGGGACAGCAGAAAAAGAATCAAGTCATTTGGACTTATATTGAAAAAGTTAAGGCCAGTCAAAGCAAACTTTGTTTTTAAATTAAAACAGAAAAGAAAACGTTTCAAATAAGAATACGCTTTCGGGTCAGGGGATACATACTTCTGAGGTTTACGTCTCCACTTAAAACGCGTGGAGGTGGGGCTGTGTCACTGACAGTGGGTCCATGGGGCCCACTGGTCAGGTTTGACCAGTTGCCTCTTCCTCCTCTTCCTCTGCCCGAACGGAGGCGGGACTCCGGCGATCGTCGCCGGCGAATGGAGGCTCCTCGAGGGCTTCCGAGGGCAGGAATGGATCCGCTAGACCGGGGCGGTCCTCCCGGTGGTCGTTGGATCGTAGGGGGTGGAGAGAGTCATCGGCGGCGAGCTCCGCGGCGGAGGAGGTCTCGGTGGATTTAGGGGCTCAGCCTGAGGAGGTTCCTGGCCGCGTTTGAGATGCTGGGCAGTTCCGCAAGATCAAGTGGAGTCTAACGGTGGAGTTGGGAAGGCAGGGGAGGCTCTGGATGCGCCGGAACGGACCGGAACGAAGCGGCGGCCGAGCTGACCGGAGACGGAGAAGACGGCCTTCTCCTGGCGATTGCGGGCTAGGGGAGCTCTATAGGAGTGGCCTGAGGTTACTTTAGGGCTCAGACGAGCTCGGGGGTCTCTTAAATAGCGCAGCCATGTCGGTCCGCGGCGGCCGTGGATAAGATCGCTGGTGACTGCCATTCTGTAGCTGCAGAGGGACGTGGCAGCGACGAGCGCTTGCGGATAAGCTTGCGGATGAGCTTGCACTGCTCCAGAGGGCAGCAGGCGAGCGCTAGTGGCTTGGGCGGTGCCGACCACGGCAGAGGTCCACTGTGACCGCCGGTGTGCCTCCAAATGAGCTCTGATGATGGGGCTGTGGAGTTCCAGGGGCGGCTTGGAGCGTTCTAGTGTGTGGAAGAGGCCGGGGCGTGGCTCTGCATGCGAGCTGGAGCCAGGGGCGCGACGCGGCGGCTCGGGCGCACGCACGTGCAAAACGCACGCTCTGGGCGCGCCCAACGCACGCACACCATGTGCTCGATGAAATGCCAGCGCGTTCTAGAGGGCATAGGAGAGGCTGGGGTTTAGCAGGCCTGGATTAGGGTTAGCTAGGAACTTAGTGGACATACTGGTTAGGCAAAGCAATCTGGTCCATTGCACAAACCAGAAACCATGTCAAAACTGACCATGCATGCAAGGTGTTTGACAAAATGCCAGAAGCCTCTAGGCATTTCTTGGGGTGGCCAAAAACTCCAGGTTGGGTTCTCTTAGGGTGTTAAAGAGAGTGGTAAGGTCAGTTGGCCATTCTTAGAAACTTGTTAGTGTAAGCTTTGCAAAACTCCTATTCTGGACAAAAGGGAAAGGGCATAATTGCATGGACCAAAAATGATCCAATTGCTCCAATCTCCTGGACTTAAGGGTTTTGCAGGAAGGGCTACAAGTTGGAAAAAGCTCATGGCCAATGGAGCAGGTTAGAATAGGGTTGCAGTAGAAAGTGTCAATCTGGACCAGAGAGCAAAAGAGGATGTTTTGCTCAACTTTTCCAAAGAACACCCAAGGGTTTTAGCATAAAAGTGATGTAGGGGCCTCACATGCCATCCCCAATTTTTGGTGAAATTTTTGGATAATTCCATCAAAGGGTTGCAGGGCAAAAGGGACTTTAAAGCAGAAGAAAATCCCTTTAATTAATAGAGCTTAAGGAGAAAATAATAATGCAAAAGAACCTATTGAAAGAGAGATCGTCATTCTTGGTTAGGGCAATTAAGTCCAAACAATATACCAAGAATTTTGCACTGGGGCAAAAACTCCACAATAACAAAAGAAGGGAAGTTCTGACAATCAAAGAAAACCCAGAAAAAGAAAAGTTGAAACTCCTGCTCAAATTTTTATTACTAAAGCAAGATCAAAAAATTTGGGGTGTTACAACACTACCCCCCTAAAGAAAAATCTCGTCCTCGGGATTTGCTAAGAGTTGCTATAAAAGATCTTCTACTGCCACAAAATGATTTCACCAAAGATAATCATTCTGCTTATGCATTAAAAAGGTTGCTACAGTGCATGGGCAATAAGTGGTGTAACTGCAGTGCGAAATACTGGCGCTGCACGAAAAAAAAATCTACGGTCGTGGAAAATGAGATATTTCTACTCCGGGCTATAGTAAATTTAGAAATAATATTTCTAAATTTTAAAATACGCTGGTTGCACCCGAGAGCACAGTGCTCTCACTGGCTGACAGGTGGGCCATGGGCCCACTGTCAGTCTCTTCTTCTACCTCCGGTTCTCTCTTCTCCTTCTCTCCCGCGCGCTTTCCCGTGCTTTCTCCACCGGTGACGGCTATCTCGTAGGGCATCTAGGCCGTACTGCGGTAGTGCGCGACGTGCTACTGCCGGTGCAGCGTGCACTCACCTCGCGGGCCAGCGTGTTGTCGGCACTGCTCGCGGATTCACCTTCAAACACCGGCAGTCGAGCGACGAGCGGCGCTGGTGGACTCCGCCCACCGTACACCGATCTCGAGCTATAAAATGACCGAGGTGCTCCTTCTTCCTCCTCTCACCTGGCCTGGTTTCTTCTTCTTCTTCCCTCTCCTCCATTTGTGTTTGCAGGAGCTCGGGTCGAGGCTCTAATGGTGGAGGTGATGCCGGACTGGTGCATGATCCTAGTGTGCGTGGGGTTGGCGGCATTGCTAGGGCTATCCGTGCTCTTGTGTGCGATGATCCTTGATGATCGTCGTGATGCTGCTGCTCGAGTGCTAGCTCTTCGCGGCGGCGGCGATAACGAGGATTAGGCGTGGGTGTCGGGTGCTAACGGTGGTTAGTGCGCGGAAGGCAACTAGTGCCTGAATAAACTCCCACGAGTTTCTCTTTAAGAGACTGTGGTGCGCTAGAGAGGTGATCAATTAGATGAAGTAGGTGTACGTGGACTACCAACTTAGTGTACTGTGTGGAGCGGTCGGAGTTGTAATTCTGTTGTTGCGGTGCTGCGCGAGAAAATAAAATGTCTACGTTATGCAGAGAGATATGTTGCAACAATTCAGGGAAGAAAACAAATAATATCCCACTCCAGGTTTTTACTTACCACAAAATTAAGTCAAGAGTTATCAACAGTGGAACTATTCCATAAGTTGAAATTAATTAACACATGATACGACATACAGCTTACAACTTATTAAAAGGATGCGGGGATAACCAACATAGCAGTTACGTCTAAAACATAAACGGTAAATGGACAGGGTCCTGTGAAAAAGTCTCTGGTGCTAGGGGACACTCTTCTTCTATCGGCGGGAGCGGGTTGACTAGTCGATTAATGTGCTTCTCCTGCCCAGGCCTCAGTGGTCTGCCGATGGCGATCCGAGGATTTAAATCGGCGAGGCTCTGGAGATAACCCATTATCCGCTGGGTCAAACGCTCTTGCGCGATGACATACTACGTAAGGTTGGCTAGTACTGGGTCTCTCTCAATTCGTCCACCAGGAAAAGATGCTGCTTCTTCGGGCACTACACGGCTCGGAAAGTAATAATACCCCCGTTCGCTGGCATAGGGCACTGTGAATCAAAGGCGGGCAAGCGCTTCATATGCGGCAGCCTCTATGGCCATCTGAGGAGTTGGCATGGATTTCCCCATGAAGGAAACTTCGGTGGGGTCTTGGTTTGGGTTTGCGGGAGGGATGTGTACCACTGCCCAATATTTCAAGGTGGATGGTGTGATCCTCGATTTGAGCAGCTCATACTGGGGTGGACGGGTAGCACTCATGGTACTGTAGGTGAAATCCCACAATATCTTCACGAAACTACCTGGGGATGCCTCTGGGGTTCTCAGATAAATACTAGGGATCGCCATGGCGAAGGAAATGGCTGTGAGAGTAGTGCAGCAGGTGAGGGACGCTTGGCAAGGTCACGGTGTGGCCTTTTATATAGCGACCGGGCTGGTTTATAGAATCATGGTGAGGGGCAGCTATATTGTCGGTTTCGCTTTACGGGGTCGGGGTTAATGCTACAGATACTCACGTGTCGCAAAGTGACGTGTTTGCTGTAGGAGTTGTCGGTGAGGTGCTTCGGAAGTTACACCCGGAAAAATGCATTCGTACTCTGACATAACTGTGCACGGATGCTATAGAGATAAGGGCGCAAAAGTAGACTGTATATACATATGGGAATACAGGTTACATCACCACGGGGTGTGGACGAGATAAGGCTTGGTACTACTCGGGTGATTTAATCAAGCTCGTTTATATCCAAGCGGCCTTGCCTTATGGACGCTGAAGCTTCTCCAAGGGCTTCACTGTCGGTGTTGGCTGGAGGTGGCTGAGGGGCTGCAGGGTCGGGGCAGTGATGATGTCCCTCGCGGGGATTGTTGGCCACAATCCCGTTGGAGCGCGTGCCAAACAGGCGACGCATCACCTCTGGAGACACCAAGGCATTTTGGTCAATGACCGAGGCAGGCCTCAAGGACTCGATCGGTTGTCCAAACAACACGACTGGGTTGTCGGTGCCGGACTCGTCTCTTCCTCTCGCCGGGGCTCGGCGAAGTAGTTTTCCACAAGCTGCGATCAGATCAAGAGTGATTTGATCGAACAGTTCCTCTAGCACACTAACACAGCGCACCAGATGCAATAATGCAGGATCTGTCTCGTGGTCTCCGTTGGAAACTCGGGGAGGCCTACCATACCCGCTACGGCTGGGGTAGTAGTAGAATGAGCGACAGTTAACTCTGGGCGACAAGTCCCGGAGTTGAACTATAGCCTCTCGAGCGGCTAGTTGGATAGCTTGTGGCTCAAAGGAAGTTGTCCTTCCGGTGAATCTGTAGGGGCATTCTAGTGACAGACCCCTATCGTAGATGTGTACAGTGGCCCAGAATTGACGGCTTTCACCGCCCATGGACTCTTGGTACACAACATATTCCGGGGGCTCCTCTAACGCAAAGGCACAACGGGTGAGGTTTGCGAGCACGGTCACAAAACCTCCAAGGTTGGTTGCTGTGGTTTCGTTGTGTACAATGGGTCCTGGCATTTTAGCTCGGTCTGGGGTAGAGGCTGTGTTGTGCTGGGTTTGGGGCTAGCGTGCCCTATTTATAGGAAAGGACGGAGTCTTCCTTCGCACGCTTGCGGAAGGAACTGTTTAGGTGTCGGTCACTGGCGCGTGATCGATAGGCTAGGCTGATAGGTTGGGCACCGACTGCCAAAGGTGTCGGTCCACTGTGTGGGTATCTTACGCGAGAAGCTTGGCCGGGGTTAGGATATGGTCTGGTGTGGTGGTTAACCTAGGTTTTTGACCTGGCTAAGATAGGATTAGCCAACGGCCAGCCTAGCTCTAATACCAAGGTTGTCAGGACCGGATTTCGGGGTATTAAATTCCCCAGAAATGGCCCTTGTGCTCACCAGCCCCAGGATTATTGTTAGCTGACGAGTCACCACTTGATACAGAAAACCCAAGCAAAATTACAAAATATGCAATACAAGACCATTCTGGCCTTTAAGTACAACACAAGGTTACTAGTGGCTGATGGCGGAAGCGGTCCGTGATTCGTCGCAGTCTGTGGAACTCCATTTCCCACGGGAACAGCTGACCAGGTTAACTCCTATCTTCGCGAGGCTGCTATCACTGTTGCATAGGTTCCGGGTAGTCGTCGCAACGCTCCTCTCCAGGCAACAAATCTGGCCAAGACAATAGCCAGGGACAAGCCAGTGAGTACTTTGAATGTACTCGCAAACATTTTGAACACGGGTGAAATATGATCATGCTTGAAAATATTAGATGATCACGATGTTAATTATGATATGACAGTCCATAATGCAAGCAGGTCATCTGTATAAAAATGCATATGCAATCAGGGAGTTATAATAAAATAAATAGCGATCATGCCACAGTCGGGCGTCTGAGCGACACCACAAAAAGGGCTTATAAGGAAAATAAATAACGAGCATGCCACAGTCGGGCGTCTGAGCGACACCACATAAAGGGCTTATAAGGAAGATAAATAAAGGAATGCCACCGTCGGACGTCTGAGCGACATCACATAAAGGGCTTATAAGGAAGATAAACAAAGAAATGCCACAGTCGGACGTCTGAGCGACATCACATAAAGGGCTTAAAATAAAATAAATAACAGTGAATATCCAGGAGCTAGAACCATCCCAGGGATACTCATTGATAAAGGGTTAGTCCAAAATAATAATAACAAGAGTAACAATCATCATAGGTCATAAATCATGATCCACGTTCTGTTTTAGCAGTTTCTCCTCCGAAGACCGACGCTAAGACCGACACTTGACCCTTCCCAGACTGTAGTCCTAACCCAGGGACACGGCTATTCGAATAGATTTAATCTCTGCAGAGGGTGTACTCTTTACCCACGAATAACGGATTCCTTTAGTCCCTCTGGACTAATTCCGTCTACGGTCTTTTAATTTGAAGACACACCTGACCGCACACACCAGCCTAACTTACCGGTGTTTGGAATCACCCACGACACTTGTTAAGCCAAACTTTAAGTGGGGAGGCTACAACCTCGACTAGCATGGGATTATAAAATTTATAACGCGCGCGAAACTGGGCAAGCTATCCCCTTCGGCTCCAACCGAAAACACCCATGCCCCCGGACCAGGTGGCATGCCTATCGGATGCAGCCGGTATCTTCCACCATGGCCTCTCTGTACCGTGTGTGCTGGAACAGGGGTCGACAATTTACTGAACCGTACCCTACCTGTAGCAGGAACAAGTGGTAGCACGAAACAAGTATGTGGGTTACTGGAATAAGACTCGATCTACGGTCAACTCAAGAGGTTCAAGCATCACTGGTATGATTAGCATAACCAATATATTCCGCCACAACAGTCTGAATCACCACCCGTCATGCCTCACTAAGCCATACCGGACTCCACCGTCCCGACGGGGAGCTAGTGACAAGCTCGTGTCTACACAAGACAGCGACTTTCACGGCTTTCTTCCGTTAGGCATGGAAGGCATACGAAGGGGATCATCGTCATGCATAATAATGACTCACAGCAAGGGGTATACCTCATGCACTCATGGGTATGATCATATCATCATACCTGAAAGAAAATGAATGCATCCATATCGTTGTAATCGCATCAACAACAACCACATGCATCAGACCAGGGTTCAAAAGTGCTTGCCTTCAAGTAGAGGGGGGGGGGGATAAATGCATTCCAAAACTCTGGGGAAGTCTTCTCCCTCCTCAAAATCCTATTTGAAAGAATATGAATTCAATACATAGACTCAAAACAGCACAAAAAAGTTGTCTGGAAAATTTTCAAATAAATATGAAAATAAACTAGACCAAATTTGAGGGACAGCAGAAAAAGAATCAAGTCATTTGGACTTATATTGAAAAAGTTAAGGCGAGTCAAAGCTTCAGTCAACCTCTATTTTTAAATTAAAACAGAAAAGAAAACGTTTCAAATAAGAATACGCTTTCGGGTCCGGGGATACGTACTTCTGAGGTTTACGTCTCCACTTAAAACACGTGGAGGTGGGGCTGTGTCACTGACAGTGGGTCCATGGGGCCCACTGGTCAGGTTTGACCAGTCGCCTCTCCCTCCTCTTCCTCTGCCCGAACGGAGGCGGGACTCCGACGATCGTCGCCGGCGAACGGAGGCTCCTCGAGGGCATCCGAGGGCAGGAATGGATCCGCTAGACCGAGGTGGTCCTCCCGGTGGTCGTTGGATCGTCGGGGGTGGAGAGAGTCGTCGGCGGCGAGCTCCACGGAGGAGGAGGTCTCGGTGGATTTAGGGGCTCGGCCTGAGGGGGTTCCTGGCCGCGTTTGAGATGTTGGGCAGTTCCGCAAGATCAAGTGGAGTCTAACGGTGGAGTCGGGAAGGCAGGGGAGGCTCTGGATGCGCCGGAACGGACCGGAATGACGTGGCGGCCGAGCTGACCGGAGACGGAGAAGACGGCCTTCTCCTGGCGATTGCGGGCTAGGGGAGCTCCATGGGGGTGGCCTGAGGTTACTTGCGGGCTCAGACGAGCTCGGGGGTCTCTTAAATAGCGCAGCCATGTCGGTCTGCGGGGGCCGTGGATAAGATCGCCGGTGACCGCCATTCTGTAGCTGTAGAGGGACGTGGCAGCGACGAGTGCTTGTGGATGAGCTTGCGGATGAGCTTGCACTGCTCCAGAGGGCAGCTGGCGAGCGCTAGTGGCTTGGGCGGTGCCGACCACGGCAAAGGTCCACTGTGACCGCCGGCGTGCCGCCAAATGAGCTCTGACGATGGCGCCGTGGAGTTCCAGGGGCGGCTTGGAGCGTTCTGGTGTGTGGAAGAGGCCGGGGCGTGGCTCTGCTGGCGAGCTGGGGCCAGGGGCGCGACGCGGCGGCTTGGGCGCACGCACGTGCAAAACGCACGCTCTGGGCGCGCCCAGCGCACGCACACCATGTGCTAGATGAAATGCCAGCGCGTTCTAGAGGGCATAGGAGAGGCTGGGGTTTAGCAGGCCTGGATTAGGGTTAGCTAGGAACTTAGTGGACATACTGGTTAGGCAAAGCAATCTAGTACATTGCACAAACCAGAAACCATGTCAAAACTGACCATGCATGCAAGGTGTTTGACAAAATGCCAGAAGCCTCTAGGCATTTCTTGGGGTGGCCAAAAACTCTAGGTTGGGTTCTCTTAGGGTGTTAAAGAGAGTGGTAAGGTCAGTTGGCCATTCTTAGAAACTTGTTAGTGTAAGCTTTGCAAAACTCCTGTTCTGGACAGAAGGGAAAGGGCATAATTGCATGGACCAAAAATGATCCAATTGCTCCAATCTACTGGACTTAAGGGTTTTGCAGGAAGGGCTACAAGTTGGAAAAAGCTAATGGCCAATGGAGCAGGTTAGAATAGGGCTGCAGTAGAAAGTGACAATCTGGACCAGAGAGCAAAAGAGGATGTTTTGCTCAACTTTTCCAAAGAACACCCAAGGGTTTTAGCATAAAAGTGATGTAGGGGCCTCACATGCCATCCCCAATTTTTGGTGAAATTTTTGGATAATTCCATCAAAGGGTTGCAGTGCAAAAGGGACTTTAAAGCAGAAGAAAATCCCTTTAATTAATAGAGCTTAAGGAGAAAATAATAATGCAAAAGAACCTATTGAAAGGGAGATTATCATTCTTGGTTAGGGCAATTAAGTCCAAACAATATACCAAGAATTTTGCACTGGGACAAAAACTCCACAATAACAAAAGAAGGGAAGTTCTGACAATCAAAGAAAACCCAGAAAAAGAAAAGTTGAAACTCCTCGTCAAATTTTTATTACTAAAGCAAGATCAAAAATGTTGGGGTGTTACACTTACCTCCTTTGTGGACGTTCTGCTACTACATCTCCTCGTTGTCATCCCGGACATGGATGATCTCTACATGCACTTCATTCACCCGACATCATCAGCCGTAGTTCATAGTCCAAACGGATTGAAATACAAAACAAAGGGAAACAGTCCAAACCTTTCTGAGAGGTGGCCACATCCTCAGATTCTGCCTCGACCCATTCCTTATCGATCTGCATTGGCGAAGTTATTGAAGTCGTGGCTCTACTTCGGAGATTCACTCAGTCAAGCAGAATCAATGAAAGTTTCTAAAGGAAAAGAGGGAGATGTAATACTTACGTTGATGTGATGGGCACAGTCAGTTTGATTCTGGGAAAGGCCATGGCCTTTCGAGGCTTGGGAGTCGCGACCTTTGGGCTGCTTGGCAGTGTTCTTTGTTGGCTCTGGTGTAGCCTTTCGAGTGAGCTTGTAGCTCCATACATGCGGGGCCGCATCGCTGGTCTGTCGTTCAATTGGGTCATGGGATTTCTTGGTGCAGTGCTCGATGCGCTTCTCAGCAGATGGAGAGGACTCGGCATCGTCCCCCTCCTCAGTTGTCATCCTCCTCCTCGCTGAACTCTCCACTGTCAAGACTGCCACGGTCACTCTTCATGTTCCCAAGAATGTGACCTCCATTTAGCATGGGTGAAGACATTTGTTGGAACTCCTGCGAGACACGGGAAGTACAAATAGTCGGGTCAGTCGAAACCACTTGGCTATTTGATGCAAAAATGATATAGTCGGAAATATAAGCTTGCCTCTATTTTCTGGTGCTCACAGTCATGGGGCGGGATCCGTCTTGATCCTCGCGGGCTGTCACGAGCACCAGCGATGCCCATGAGCCACCCTTCCACGACCTTCTCGTCCACGTCTGTCGGATCTAGAGTTCCGAAAAAACCCTTAAGGTTCAAACTCTGGGGTGCGCACAAAGATCTCTCCTTCCGCCCTAGCTCGTCTACTCAACAACCATAGGCCTACCTCGTCAGATCCGAAGAACAAGGGACACAAGATTTATACTAGTTCGGGCCACCATTGTGGTGTAATACCTAATCTAGAGTGGTGTGGTGGATTGCCTTGTAGGATGAGGAAGAACTAGAACATGGATGAACTGCCTCCTCAGGAGAGGTGTTCTTGAGCTCGGGTGAGCTGGTGGGTGTAAGAGGTATGGATGATCCGATCCCTTCCGAAGGTGGTGGCTAGTCCTATTTATAGTGGCCCGGGTCCTTGATACGTCCAAAATGTATCTATAATTTCTGCTTGCTCCATGCCTCTTTTGGGTGATATTGCTATGATATTTATACACTTCCATACACTTTTGATCATATTTGGACTAACCTATTAACTTAGTGCACCCCAGTGCCAGTTTCTGTTTTCTGCTATTTTTGTATTTTAGGTTTTCCCATTACGAGAACTGCCAGAAAAATCCCGGAAAAATTATATAAAAAATCAGCGTTCCAGAAGCTTCCCAGCAGCCAAAGTACAGCCGGAGGGGGGCAACCAGGGCTCCAGGCGCCCTGGTGGCGCGGCCCCCCTGGCCGCGCCGGGGGGGCGCCTGGGCCCCCCGGGCCTCCGCTGATGCCCCCCTTTGGCATATATTTATATCGTGTCCCGAAACCCTCGAGACGGGAACCCTTTTTCGCGATCTCATCTCTGTTCCGCCGCCGCCGCGCTTCCAAGATCGGGAGCACCAGGAGAACTCTTCCCGGCACCCTGCCGGAGGGGAGGATCACCACCGGGAGCTTCTCCACCACCATGGACGCCTCCCGGATGAGTTGTGAGTAGTCTCCCTTGGACCATGGGTCCATGACCAGTAGCTATGTGATGTTCTCCTCCCGTTCTTGTGCTTCACTAATTAGTCCTCGTGAGCTGCCCTACATGATCGAGGCACATATGTAATCCTTATGCTGTTGCTATGTTGAGTTTGCTGGGATCCGATGGATTGTGAGATTATGTTCAGATTGTGTTTGAGTAATATATTTGATCTACCTCTTTTATATTTATGTTCGTAAGTAATTCTTGCATGTTCTCCGTTGTTATTTATTGCTTTGGCCAAGTAGTAGGTAGTGACTCCAAGAGGGAATGTTATGCTTGATTGTGGGTTCATGCCCCTCGATGACTAGCTTGAGTGACAGAAACATGAGTCTAGGGGATGTGCTGTTGCCACAAGGGGGAAAACAACGGTGCTTGTGCCCGCGGGTGCAAGGATTGTTTACTTTACGCAAAGTTCTTTTAATGCAGTTGTCTGTTGCTTTGAGTTTACACTATGGGTGGGACTCGCAACTTAATACCAGCGAGATGTTCTGGATAGATATCTCAAGGTGGATGATTAGTAGTACATGCAGATGGATTTCGTTCTACTTGCCTTGGCGTACCGCCCATGCTTTGAACCTCTACCTTTCTTGTAACATAGTTAGCATTGGTTTGCGCACAAAATTCTGTCAATTGCCCAGCTGTAATTCGTTTACCTCACATAGCTGTTTTATCGTCTTTTGGGAGAGAGACATCACTAGTGAACATCATGGGACCCCGGTCCATATTACCATCACTGATCACACTCGCTATTTACTTTCCGCTTTTTACTTACTATTGCAGCATTACCTATCACTATTATCACTTGCGTTTGATCCTTTGTAAACTACAAGGCCGGAGGGATTGACAACCTCTCTGTACTCGTTGGGAGCAAAGTTATTTGTATCTGTGTGCAGGTCCATGTTGATTGCTAATATCTGGCGCCGTTAGCAGTTGACACCTTCTTGTTGAAACTGGGAGTCTCAGGGAAATCGATCCTTGGTATCTTTCCCAAGGAAAAACTTCCGCTACACTGCATCTCAAACCTTCCACTTGGGGTAACCAACGAGGGGCGAGAAGCCATCAAGCAAAGTTTTCTGGCGCCGTTGCCGGGGACTCCACTCTTCAAGATAGGGGAGTTGCACGCTATCTTTTATCTTTGCTTTTTTGTCTTGTTAGTTTACCTTTCAGTTTTCTTTATGTCTTTTCACTAGTTTTGCTTAATGGAAAACAACAAAAATATGAGAGAGCTTTATAAGCTCTACCTTGCTTTGGGACATGATGTGTTTGAAGAGAAAATTAAAAAACCTATGGAACTTTATTATTTGCATAACAATCATGATGGTGGTGATGTTATTAGTATGTTTTCTTTGAATATCAATATTGCTAATGACATGGAAAGCTCTAAGCTTGGGGATGACACGTTTGATGAACATGATATTCTTAGTCCCCCAACTTTTGAAGAGAAAATTTACTTGGATGATACTTTGCTTCCTATATATGATGATTACAATGATGAATATGATGTTTTCAGTCCACCTACTATTGAGGATAAAATTTATTATGATTATGATATGCCTCCTAAATACAATGATTACCATGATGGTTATGATTGCTTTACTCTCACTATTCCTAATAAGAAAGATTTTGCTTATATGAAGAGTAATGATACCTTTTTGCATGTGGATCATGGTAACAATGCTTTATGTGATGTTTATATTGTTGAGTTTATTCATGATCCCACTGAAAATTATTATGAGAAGGGAACATATGCTTATAGATATTTCAATAATATCAAGTTCCCTCTCTTTATGTTGAAGGTTTTGAAGCTGCACTTGTTTTGTCTTCCTATGCTTATTGCTTTGTGCTTCAATGAATTATTGTATTTCAATATTCCTATGCATAGGAAGCATGTTAGGCTTAAATGTGTTTGGTATTTGCTTCTTGATGCTCTCTTTTGTTCTTCAACTCTTATTCCTACGAGAGCATCATTAAAGTCTTAAGCCTATCTTTATGGCTATAAAGAAAGAGCTCTAGGGAGACAACCCTTGTTATCTTTGCTTTCAGTTTGTTCTTTCAGTTTTAGTGTCTTGATGTTTGTTACTACAGTAGCATAATCATTGTATCTTTGCTTTTCAACTTTGTGCCAAGTGTAGCCTCTGATTGCAAGAAAGTTCAAAAGTTGTGACGTGCTGTCCAGGAAACAGATTCTGTCCTTGGATAGAAAAATTCGTATAAAATCACCAGATCATCTTTTTGGTCTGAATTTTTTCGACACCGTGCTCTATATAATTGTATTTCGTGCGTATGTTTTGAGTTTTTTGATTAGATTTGCAGAAGTGCCCTGAAAAAATCATTTACTACCTGATGTTCTGTTTTTCACAGATTCTGTCCTGTTTTGCCTTTCCTTCATTTTGCAAACCTTGAGCTTGCTTTTTCTTTGCAAAAACCTTTTGGCAATCTTGAGAAACAGAAGACCTTCAAGAATATCCTTATTTCCAGCAAGGAACAATTATTTTATTATGGGTACAAACCTCGCTAATCAGATTATGATGAGTTATGTATGAAGGGAGTTTTCAAGTGTGCGAGGGGAGATGATAAAAAGATTCAGGAGTGTCAAACGCTCAAAGCTTGGGGATGCCCCCATGCACCCCCAAGAAATATTCAAGGAGACTCAAGCGTCTAAGCTTGGGGATGCCCCCGTGCATCCCCTTCTCCATCAACATTATCAGTTCGTCTTTCGTTCCACTATATTTTTATCACTTCATGTGTTATGTGCTATGCTTGGAGCGTCTTGCTTTTAGTTTCCTTTTTAGTTTTCTTTAGCTTTTCATAACGAGTCGGAACTCAGCTTTCTTTATGTGGGAGAGAAACACACTCCACTTCTACCTAGAACATAACATAGAATTTTCATGTCTATCTTTGCTGTGTGTGTTCTTTGTCTTTCAATAGCTACTATCATGCTTAGCTTTTAGTTTTCATGCTTATCTTTTTAAAGAGCTTTTGTTTAGTTGGTTGCTTGAACTCTCTTTATTTATCATGATTATCTTATTAAGAGAGTTTGCTTCCGTTGCATTGGTTGGTATGTCTATGATAAAGATGCTACGTGCATAATGGTGCTTAGTAGTTCATGTTTTCTTATGGTTAGTCTCAAATAGCTGGGGGGTTCCCAATGTGTTATTGGAGTACCAACATGATTTGTTTGCCTATGATGTGGTATGGTTTAGTAATATCTTCCTTCAAGAATTTATTTTGATTGACTTGGCGTATGCTCACGCATATTTAAGACTGTAAAGAAAGTCTGTCAAGCCTTGATGTTCTTTTGTTTCTGAGTAGCGATATAACTACCATGCCTGATTCAATGTTGCTTTGTCGCTCTGCATGATTATGACCGTCATTGCTCTCTTAGTTGGTCGCTCCCAGTCTTTTGCTAACCTTCGCCTGTACTAAGCGGACTGACTGCTTGTGCATCCAAATTCTTTTAAACCAGTTATGCCATATGAGTCCACCATACCTTCCTACATGGTATTTACCTGCCATTCCTAACGAAGACTTGCATGTACCATCTTGAAATTATTCAAAAAGAAAAAAATGCATTACTGTTTTGTGCCTCTATTTTAAGTCCATGAGGAAGTAGTAGTTAATTCATGATCTTTTTAAGTTGGACAAGCTTCACCCCGGGATTGCATGTATAATGTGCAAACCCATAACACGAGAAGGAACTGGCATTGAGTGCGCCCGGCTCAAAATTAATATAACAAACAAACCCTCCTTCACGCTTTGTTCATGAGAAATCAGAAAACTTTGGCAGTGATAAACAAAGGAGATTAAGAGGATGTGATCGTCCTCATTCGGGAGCCGTTCCTCGAAACTTGTCCATCTCAAGAAGTAATTGAGTTGTCTGCTAGCATTCGTTGACAAAACATGCATGATCTAAAAAAAATATTATTACCTCTGTTTTTAAAACCAATAGCTCTGGTACATGCTTTGTCTTTGTTTCCGACTACGGGTTTTCAACCTTGCCAACAAAAGCCACGGTTCGAGAGTCTCCACCTTCTTTTAAAGCACCAACTACTGAGAGCATGATTGTCATTCTGAGTGTAATGTGCATTGTCCCAAAGTAGCATTGTATTTTGCATGATTATGATATCATTTATTTTGAAATCATTGTATCTAGTCATCACTTAAACCTTGGAGGTGCCCCTGCATTTATGTTTTGCTTCACTAAAGGGGGCAAGCGAGATGTCACTTTATCATATTTGCACACCATGCTCATTACAAATCTATTTGATGTTTCAATACCATGTTGTAAAACTTTCAGTTCTTTGTGATTTTCTCATAAGGCAACTTAATTACTACAGATTCATTGTCTCAGTAAGCTTTTGTCATATGACTATGAAAAGTCCTATATGGTTAATAGCATGTCACCACAGAAATTATTCTTGTTATCATTTACCTACTCGAGGACGAGCAGGAATTAAGCTTGGGGATGTTGATACATCCAAAACGTATCTATAATTTCTGCTTGCTCCATGCCTCTTTTGGGTGATATTGCTATGATATTTATACACTTCCATACACTTTTGATCATATTTGGACTAACCTATTAACTTAGTGCACCCCAGTGCCAGTTTCTGTTTTCTGCTGTTTTTGTATTTCAGGTTTTCCCATTACGAGAACTGCCAGAAAAATCCCGGAAAAATTATATAAAAAATCAGCGTTCCAGAAGCTTCCCAGCAGCCAAAGTACAGCCGGAGGGGGGCCACCAGGGCTCCAGGCGCCCTGGTGGCGCAGCCCCCCTGGCCGCGCCGGGGGGGGGGGGG
>LR738711.1:155811374-155855197 GCA_902687465.1 Secale cereale | reverse complement strand
GCCTCCGCTGATGCCCCCCTTTGGCATATATTTATATCGTGTCCCGAAACCCTCGAGACGGGAACCCTTTTTCGCGATCTCATCTCTGTTCCGCCGCCGCCGTGCTTCCAAGATCGGGAGCACCAGGAGAACTCTTCCCGGCACCCTGCCGGAGGGGAGGATCACCACCGGGAGCTTCTCCACCACCATGGACGCCTCCTGGATGAGTTGTGAGTAGTCTCCCATGGACCATGGGTCCATGACCAGTAGCTATGTGATGTTCTCCTCCCGTTCTTGTGCTTCACTAATTAGTCCTCGTGAGCTGCCCTACATGATCGAGGCACATATGTAATCCTTATGCTGTTGCTATGTTGAGTTTGCTGGGATCCGATGGATTGTGAGATTATGTTCAGATTGTGTTTGAGTAATATATTTGATCTACCTCTTTTATATTTATGTTCGTAAGTAATTCTTGCATGTTCTCCGTTGTTATTTATTGCTTTGGCCAAGTAGTAGGTAGTGACTCCAAGAGGGAACGTTATGCTTGATTGTGGGTTCATGCCCCTCGATGACTAGCTTGAGTGACAGAAACATGAGTCTAGGGGATGTGCTGTTGCCACAAGGGGGAAAACAACGGTGCTTGTGCCCGCGGGTGCAAGGATTGTTTACTTTACGCAAAGTTCTTTTAATGCAGTTGTCTGTTGCTTTGAGTTTACACTATGGGTGGGACTCGCAACTTAATACCAGCGAGATGTTCTGGATAGATATCTCAAGGTGGATGATTAGTAGTAGATGCAGATGGATTTCGTTCTACTTGCCTTGGCGTACCGCCCATGCTTTGAACCTCTACCTTTCTTGTAACATAGTTAGCATTGGTTTGCGCACATAATTCTGTCAATTGCCCAGCTGTAATTCGTTTACCTCACATAGCTGTTTTATCGTCTTTTGGGAGAGAGACATCACTAGTGAACATCATGGGACCCCGGTCCATATTACCATCACTGATCACACCTGCTATTTACTTTCCGCTTTTTACTTACTATTGCAGCATTACCTATCACTATTATCACTTGCGTTTGATCCTTTGTAAACTACAAGGCCGGAGGGATTGACAACCTCTCTGTACTCGTTGGGAGCAAAGTTATTTGTATCTGTGTGCAGGTCCACGTTGATTGCTAATATCTGGCGCCGTTAGCAGTTGACACCTTCTTGTTGAAACTGGGAGTCTCAGGGAAATCGATCCTTGGTATCTTTGCCAAGGGAAAACTTCCGCTACAGTGCATCTCAAACCTTCCACTTGGGGTAACCAACGAGGGGCGAGAAGCCATCAGTCCTCTTCCCAAATATTGAGCGGGAAGGAATCCCACAATGGCCAAATTTAAAGGGGGGCAACTAGTACAAGCTATCCTAACAAAAGGTGGTCTTCGCCTGCCAAAGGCTCTGGTGGTGACGCCGCCGTGGGCTCCGCGATGACCTCCTTCCTACCGTCCTACTGGTCTTGGTCTCGTTGCAACGATATGGAAACCTTTGCCTAATGCCTCGGGACTCTTTGTCTGCACCTGCTCTTTTAGCACCAACGGGGAAACTGGCACTCTGCGCCCGCTGGCGCCCGTCTGGCCTTGGTCGTCACTGCTCACGTCACGAGGACCTAGCGAGGAGTCCGTCGCCTCGATATCTCTGATCCTCACGAGCCGGCCTGGTCAGGCCGTCCCAGGGGATGCCCTGTGTCGTCCGCCTCATGAGGCTTGGCCCCTCGCGAGGGTCTTGAGTGGTCGATAAAGATGCTGGGCCATACCAGGCCGCCCGGTGAGCCACGCCCTAGGACGCAGGCAGGCAAGTCTGGGTACCCCCATTCCCAGAACGCCAATAGTAGCCCCCGGGCCCAACGTGCGCTCGGGCTTGGCTTCGCGGCGAAGCCAAGGGCCAGGTGCGGAGCGCCGCGGGCCCCAAAAGCCTGTGGCCCTGGCTGACACATGGCGATTGATGGGACGTGGGTGTCTCCACTTCCCCATATAGCCTCGATTTTCGCCAGGCCGGACGACCACTGTTACCTGCTCTCTGTCAGTGGCGCGCCCGGCGGTTTCTTCGTCTTCTGAATCTCCTTCCCCGGACTGATCCAACACCAACTCCCTCCACCATCATGGCCTCCGGCAGAGAGAAGAAAGAGGGAGTGGAGCCCCGCACCTCGGCTCCCTCGCCGCCGGTCTTCATGCCCGCCACCGAGCGGTCGGTGGTGATCAACGAAGAGATGATGGATAAGGTGCGCCCGACACTTGCCGCCGATTCCAACGAGTGGGGGGCGACTGTGGCTTGGCCTGCTTCTCGTGCTGCGATCGACAGGTCTGCCACCGAGGTCCCCCTTCATCTTCACGCCCTTTGGGCTGGTCTGATTCCTCCTTTCTCTGACTTCTTCAATGCGACGCTTTCGCACTATCAAATCAGCACGCTGCATCTTGACCCTTGGTCCATCGTCCTCCTTCATGTTTTTGCCTTTGTCTGCGAGGCCATGGTGGGCATTGCTCCCTCCGTGGACTTGCTCCGCCACTTCTTCTTGTTGCATCTGACGGATGGGCTCTAATGCTCTGGATGCATGTCCTTCCAAACCATCGCGGCGATGGCCAGCGCGGGCATAGACTTTGACCTTGAGACGATTGTTGGCGGCTTCAGGAAGCAGTGGGTGTTCGTCGATGTCAGGGTGCGCAGCCCCCTGCTGCTCCCACCTCGGAGCCCGGCCGCTCCGAGCTCCGGCTAGGGCCACATGAGGCTTGTTAATCCGAAGCTGGCTCATGTTAGGCTCCGGTTCGCTAGGCTGCGAAGGCTTGGTGTGACGGCGCCCATGGTGGCGAGGGAGTTCATCCAGTGCTGCGTCGCTCCGCTCTAGTGCCACTCTCAGCCGATGTGGGCCTTCTCCGGTCATGGGGACCGCATGAGGCTCCAGGCGCACGGTGCTCAAGGTCCTGACGGGTGATCCGTCACCAGCTCGCCTACCGAAGGAGGGCTGCCACCTGTACTGTTGCTCAAACAGGGTGGAGTTTGTGAGGCAGATGCCCTCTTTTGACGAATGGGGGCTTCGCCCGCCCGGCCTCATTGGGTCTCGTGAGAACCCTGTCTGTGTGGCTCCCTCGCTTGATGCTGTTGAGGCAGTCGTCCCGGAAGTGGACGAAGGAAGACGACCGCTGCCGAGTGCTGGTGGTGCTGCTACTCCCGTGCCGGCACTTCCTGAAGTGCCACCCACCGGAGCTCGAGGGAGTCGCCCGGAAGGGGTGGCTGGAGTGCAAGTGCCGCCAGATGCTCCTGAGGCCAAAGCCCCCGTGGCCTCTTCACATTGTCCTGAGGAGGGCGCTGGTGCCTCTGAGGGCGCCTCGCCTGGAGATGCCCTGGTTGCGCCCGATGTTGCCGATCGTTTCTGGGGCTTCAGCCGGCTCCAGCCAAACTTCTAAGTTCTCCGCAAGAGGAGGAGGGGCCCCGGTGGTGGTGACGCCGCCTCTCGACCGCCGAAGCTCAGGAAGTTCATCGCCATAGACGAGTGAGTAGTTTGCCCTTGTAACTTCTTGCGTGTTGCCTTCCTTCCTGACCATGATGCTTCAGGACCCCGCCTGCCAAGGCTACGACGTCCACCGAGGAGCGGGCCCCTGCGGCCCCGAGCTCTTCGCCTGCCCGGGGCGCTCTTGGTTGATGCGCCTCCTTGGCTGTGAGGCCGTCCACGAGGCCGGGCGCGCCAGCCTGGCGCCTCGACCCCGCATTCTTGCCGTTCCTTCTCCGCGGCCCCTCCTAGGGGCTGGGGAGCGTGTCAAGGGATCCCCCTTGGTCGTTGAACGCACCGGGGCTACTTCGGCCCTAGCGTCTTCTTCAGGCGGTGGGTCCCAGCCCCTCCGGGCCCCCGCAGAGGCCCGAAAGACGTCTGGGATGGAGGAGACCCCGGTTCCGCCTCCGGGGGAAGACGAGTCTCCTCAGACTTCTTCAACTGCTCCTGGTGCCGAGGAGGGCCCTGGCCTCCTGCTCGACTCTGTGCTCAGGCGCGGAGCCGCCTGCCGCGAGCTTCTCCGGGAGGCGATGAACGCGTTGGGCCGGCTTGGGAAAGAGCTTGATGGGGCCGACGCTTGTCTTGAGGCTGAGGGTCTTCAACTGCTGGACGAGTGGTGCCGGCTAAGGGTGGCCATCAACCTCGGGCGCCTCCAGCATGAGAGCGCTAGTGCGAAGGCAGATGCGTCCCTCGCTGGCTCGCGAGAGGCCTGCGCCCAAGCCATGGAAGAAGCCCGGGAAGCCGACGCCCGTCGTGAGGCTGCATAGAGGCGCCTCTTGGAGCTTCAGGTCTTGAATGCCGACTTGGAGGACCGCGCTGAGGTGCACAGAGTTGCCCTGGCGTTGATGCGGGGGATGCCCCTTGAGGAGGCGGAGGTCTTGAGGTGCGAAGAGGCGCTGATGCTGGAAGCCACTGAGCGCAACCTAGAGCTTGAGCGGCTAGAGGCGAGGGAGCGCCATGTGACCCTGGCCGAGGATGCCGTCTCCGCTCGCGAGTCCAGGGTCCAAGAGGAAATCGACCGAAGGGTGGCGGAGGCCCGTGCGGACCTTGCCGAGGGGTATAACTTGAAGTTGGAGTTCCAGCGAGCGGAGGCCGATGGGAGGACTGCTGCCCTCAGGATGAGGCTGAGAGAAGCAGAGCTACGCGAGAGGGCCGTCGCGGCAGCCCAGTCTTCCGCCCAGGCCGAGTTGGCCTCCGCGCAGGTAGAGTTGGCCTCGCTCCGGCGACAGGTTGATGAGGCTGTGGCCCTTGTGCAATAGAGCGAGGACGAGGCCGGCCGTCGACTTGTGCTGCAGCACGAGCATGGCCCCATGCTGCGGACTCTTCGGGCGAGGGCGAACTGGCCGCTGGGAGCTATCTATAAGGAGAACGCCCCCGACCCCCACATGGAGGACTACGCCGGTCATCTTGTTTTCTTCATTGAGATCGTGAAGCGCCTGGAGAACCAGGCCGTGAGGGCCCGCCGCCTTGTTGAGGAGAAAAGCCGGGGCCTCCTGGGTCGCACGTTCTCCCGGGTCTTCAGCTACCTCCAGAGCATTGATCCTGACTTTGAGTTCAACGCTGCCATCGCCCCCGTGCCCGGGGCTGTCCGAGACAACTTGGCGCACTGGGTGGATGATCACGTGGATACCCTAGTCCAGGACTTTTCCGTCGATGATGATAAGGCCGTGGTCGTGGCGGAGGAAGGAGGCATGGTTGAAGATGATGGAGATGTGTCTAGCGACAATGTTGGCGGTGCATATGAAGGTGGCTTGGACGACTCATCGAGCGATTTTTCTGGTTGAGCTTGCGTTCTCCCGTCCTGATCCTATACGCATAAAATCGCAAAGGGCCCCGTGTGCGTGAGAGCATTTTGACGGGCGGAGCACCCTATGTGTGTAAATTGGCATTTCACTTTGTTCCATTTTGTTTGGCGATCGAATCTGAACCTGGGGCGTGCGTCCTCAAGCCTTTCGAGCCTAGTTGTGGTAGTGCCTCAACCAGATCTTACCTGTCTTTGTGAGGGTCACGAGGCCGTGGGCTTGCCTCCTTCCTGGGGTGGATTGCTGGCGGTCCGCGCCATGAGCCTCCTGAGTAATGCGTGGCCCTGCTCCGGGGAACAGGGTCAGTGGCGTTCCGCTGGCCGCGGCAGGATGCCTATGCGACAGAGTTGCGGCGTGTAGGCTATTGCCCCGAGAGGGTCCTACCAAGGTTACGATGGTTCGCCAAGTGGGATTGGCCTTCTAGCTCCCGGGCCCGGGGGAAGATCTTCGAGACAGCTAGAGGCGGTTAAATCCAGCAGAAATCAAAGAAAACTTCCCCCCATTTTGGCAACGAGCAAGACTTCAAATTCAATTCAAAAGACATGGTGAATCCAATTACAAAAAGGACGGCGAGGAAAGCAAATAGCCGCGTCCGACTCCTATCTAGTCTTCAGTCTTCTCACTAGCACGGAGCTAAGTGATGCCACTAGGACGTGGGAGGGAGCCCCTGAGGCCCGAGGGCAGCTCTCCGGAGACTCCGGGGCGTGTACAGCCCCACTCATTATTACGTGAAAGTTTTACGGGCAAAGATCTTCACAGGCACGAGCCTTACTTCATATCGCCAGATGAGGGCCCTGCGCTACCCTCGACCTCTGTTGGGGAGACCGGAAACCAGGACAGGACCAAGAAGGCAGAAAGGCGACGCCAGCGGTGCCCTAGGCGACCACGGACCCTCTGCCGGTGTGGATCTTGGCGAGGCTCGCCCCGACAGAGGACGTACTTTCACATACTTCCATGCTCCTCGTGTCACTAGGGAGGCCACGGCTCTAGGCCTTCTACGCGCAGCACCCAGCGTTTCGCTCCGGTTGAGGGCGGAGCGGTCGCTCTCGAGTCTTCGACCATCGTCGTGGTCTGATTCACCTGCAGTCCATTGTTAGCATACGCCTGCTATTGTGATACCTGTTGTGCTCTGTCGTCGTTGCTAAAGGGGTCCATGGCGTCCCCGGGTGACCCGTGGTAAGCTTCTTCCTCGTGAGCCTCGCTGTTCCATCCCAGCCCGTGGAAAGCATTGGGGCCCTCCTCGAACATGTACGTCAGGTCCACCATGCGGGGCATGTAGGCTTCATCGGCAGCCCCACCAAGGGCACCGCCTGCGTGCCCCATGCCTTGAGCCCCCGGCTGCAGCATCTGGCCCTAGCGTCCGCTGAGGTGAACCCCGGCGTACCCTTGAAAGGGGGCGCCGGTGTCTGCTCTTGCTCGTGACGAAGTTGTTGTAGTCGTAAGGAGGGCACTAGCGTGCCTGCTGGTGTCACCGGGTCTTCCAATCGCTCCAGAGGACACCAACGCCGGTCGGGGCCTCACCAGTGCCCCACCTGCGACCTGGGGCGGGGGTGAGGAGCAGAACGGCGGCGCGCCTCTGCAAGCGTAGCCCAGTAGTTCAGCGACGCGTTCCAGCAGCACGTCGCGGCCGCTCTCGGCCAGCATTCATCGTAACAGTTCCCGCGCCACGATGAGCGTAGCCCTCGTGTTCGCCTGCTCCCGTCGGGTGTAAGGTGCTATTGCCGTGGCGTGGTTTGCAAAGCGCGCCGCGGAGCGCGCGTGTTGGGACGCCGAGGTGGTGGCCGCCGGCCCACGCCGCCCACGGCCGGCGGCGCCGGGTGGTGCTGTGGCAGCCTGGAGTGCGGGGTTGAGGTCTCCGTGGTTGGGCGGTGCCGCCCACGCAGGCCAGGTCGCCCAGCGATTGGCATGAGCCCCCTAGTCGTCGGCCATCAGAATCGTGGGGCGGTGATGGTGCGGACGACTGAAGAACAGACCCGGCGCACCCCTACCTGGCGCGCCAAAATGTCGGATCTAGGGTTCCGGCAAAACCCTTAAGGTTCGAACTCTGGGGTGCGCACGGAGATCTCTCCTGCCGCCCTAGCTCGTCTACTCAACAACACTAGGCCTAGCTCGTCAGATCTGAAGAACAAGGGACACAAGATTTATACTGGTTCGGGCCACCGTTGTGGTGTAATACCCTAATCCAGTGTGGTGTGGTGGATTGCCTTGTAGGTTGAGGAAGAACTAGAACATGGATGAACTGCCTCCTTAGGAGAGGTGTTCTTGAGCTCGGGTGAGCTGGTGGGTGTAAGATGTCTCGATGATCCGATCCCTTCCTAAGATGGTGGCTAGTCCTATTTATAGTGGCATGTGTCCTCTTCCCAAATATTGAGCGGGAAGGAATCCCACAACGACCAAATTTAAAGGGGGACAGCTAGTACAAGCTTGATACGTCTCCAACGTATCTACTTTTCCAAACCCTTTTGCCCTTGTTTTGGACTCTAACTTGCATGATTTGAATGGAACTAACCCGGACTGACGCTATTTTCAGCAGAATTGCCATGGTGTTGTTTTTCTGCAGAAATAAAAAGTTCTCGGAATGACCTGAAAAATTTACGAAGAATTATTTTGGAAAATATAAAAAATACCTGCGGGAAGATCCAGACCAGGGGGGCCACACCCTGTCCACGAGGGTGGGGGCTCCCCCCTCCCCCAGGGCGCGCCCCCTGCCTTGTGGGCCCCCTGGTGCTCCACCAACGTATCTTTGGACCCCATATATTCACTTTCGGGGAGAGAAAAACCAGAGAGGAAGAATTGTCGCGTTTTACGATACGGAGCCGCCGCCAAGCCCTAATCTCTCTCGGGAGGGCTGATCTGGAGTCCGCTCGGGGCTCCGGAGAGTGGAGATCGTCGCCATCGTCATCATCAACCTTCCTCCATCACCAATTCCATGATGCTCACTGCCGTGCATGAGTAATTCCATCGTAGGCTTGCTGGACGGTGATGGGTTGGATGAGATCTATCATGTAATCGAGTTAGTTTTGTTAGGGTTTGATCCCTAGTACCCACTATGTTCTGAGATTGATGTTGCTGCGACTTTGCTATGCTTAATGCTTGTCACTAGGGGGCTGTTTGGATCACGCCTCTGCCAGCCACGCCAAAATTGGCACGCGAAAACTTTGGCGAAGGATTTGGCCGCCTGTAGCTTGCCAACGTGCGGGCGTAGGAAACCAAGGAAGCGACCAAAAAATTGGAGTGGTTCTGAATCTTTGGCGCTGATCCAAACGGGGCATGGGCAAGCAGTCAACGACCAAAAATTGGTCGGGTGAGTAGCGGCTGGAATCCAAACAACCCCTAGGGCCCGAGTGCCATGAATTCAGATCTGAACCTATTATGTTTTCATGAATATATGTGTGTTCTTGATCCTATCTTGCAAGTTTATAGTCACCTACTATGTGTTATGATCCGGCAACCCCGTAGTGACAATAATCGGGACCACTCCCGATGATGACCTTAGTTTGAGGAGTTCATGTATTCACTATGTGTTAATGCTTTGGTCCGGTATTCTATTAAAAGGAGGCCTTAATATCCCTTTGTTTCCAATAGGACCCCGCTGCCACGGGAGGGTAGGACAAAAGATGTCATGCATGTTCTTTTCCATAAGCATGTATGACTATATTCAGAATACATGCCTACATTACATTGATGAACTGGATCTACTTCTGTGTCACCCTAGGTTATAACTTCTACATGATGAATTGCATCCAACATAATTCTCCATCACCGATCTAATGCCTATGAGCTTTTCACATATTGCTTGTTGCTTATTTACTTTTCCCCTGCTACTGTTACAAAAACCACAAAAACACTATCGTTACCTTTGTTACCGCTACCGCTACTATCATATTACTTTGCTACTAAGTTTCCAGGTGTGGTTAAATTGACAACTCGGCTGCTAATACTTAAGAGTATTCTTTGGCTCCCCTTGTGTCGATTCAATAAATTTGGGTTGAATACTTTACCCTCGAAAACTGTTGTGATCCCCTACACTTGTGGGTTATCAAGACTATTTTCTGGCGCCATTGCCAGGGAGCATAGCTCTATTCTTTAAGTCACTTGGGATTTATATCTGTTGTTCACTATCAAGAATTTGAAGGACTCAAAAACCAAGATCTTACACTCAACTACGAGGGGAGGTAAGGAACTGCCATCTAGCTCTGTACTTTATTCACCATCTATTATGGGTAAATTTGCGACACCTACTCCTGCTATTGAATCTGATATGTCGTATGTTCTTGATGATGCCACTTCTGCTATGTATGATGAAACTACCTCTATGCTTGATAATAATGTGCCACTAGGTGAATTTCTAGATGAACAAATTGCTAAGGTTAGTGAGAATGCAAATATTGAAACTAATAATATTTATGAAAGTGATGATGAAGCTTCTCCCAATAGATATGAATTGCCTGTCATTCCTGAGGGTTATGTTATGGATGAAGAAACTGCTAGAGACTTTCTTGCTTGCAATGATAGATATGATCTTAAGAAATTATTAGCTAAGCTGAAAGAAAAGTCCTTGAATGCTAGAATGAAACATGACCCTGCTTTCGCTACTTCACCTATCTGTGTTACTGATAAGGATTATGAATTCTCTGTTGTTCCTGAGTTAATTACTTTGGTTGAATCTGATCCTTTCCATGGCTATGAGTCTGAAACTGTTGTGGCACATCTTACTAAGTTGAATGATATAGCCACCCTGTTTACCAACGATGAAAATATTCGTTATTACTATATCCTTAAGCTATTTCCGTTCTCGTTAAAGGGTGATGCTAAGACTTGGTTTAATTCTCTTGATCCTGGTTGTGTGCGTAGTCCCCAGGATATGATGTATTACTTCTCTGCTAAATATTTTCCCGCTCATAAGAAACAAGCTGCCTTACGGGAAATATATAACTTTGTGCAAATTGAAGAAGAGAGTCTCCCACAAGCTTGGGGGAGGCTTCTCCAATTACTTAATGCTTTGCCTGATCATCCTCTTCAGAGGAATGATATACTTGATTTTTTTATAATGGACTAACCGATGCTTCCAGAGACACCTGGATAGTTGTGCTGGTTGTGTTTTCAGGGAAAAAACAGTTGATCAAGCTGAATTACTATTGAATAATATGCTGGCCAATGAAAATAATTGGACACTTCCTGAACCATCCCCTAAGGCAACTCCTAAGAAAAGAGGTGTTCTATTCCTCAGTCCTGAAGATATGCAAGAGGCAAAGAAATCTATGAAAGAAAAAGGTATTAAAGCTGAAGATGTTAAGAATTTACCACCTATTGAAGAAATACATGGTCTTGATAACCCGACACAGGTAGTAAAGGTGAATTCTCTTTATAGATTTGATGAAGGTGATATTCCTCATTATAAGTCTGCTAGCCAATGCTTAGATGAGTTTGACAATTTTATTGTGAATCAAGAAAACTTCAATGCTTATGTTGGTAGACAATTGCAATGTAATGCTTATATGATTGAACGCTTGGGTGATTATATTTCTAGAGTTAATGTTGAATTGAAACTCATTAGTAAACATGCTTCTATGGTTACCACTCAAGTAGAACAAGTACTTAAAGCTCAGAATGACTTGCTCAATGAATTAAATAGTAAGAATAATGACTATGCTATTAGAGTTGCTACTAGAGGTGGCAAAATGACTCAGGAACCCTTGTATCCTGAGGGCCACCCTAAGAGAATTGAGCAAGATTCTCAAAGAACTAATTTAGATGCACCTAGTTCTTCTAAGAAGAAGAAAAAGAAAAATGATAGAACTTTGCATGCTTCTAGTGAACCTGTAGCTGGCACACCTGAGAATCCCAATGATATATCTGTTTCTGATGCTGAGACACAATCTGGTAATGAACATGAACCTAGTGATAATATCAATGATGATGTTAATGATGATGCTCAACCTAGCAATGATAATGATGTAGAGATTGAACCTGTTGTTGATCTTGATAACCCACAATCAAAGAATCAACGTTATGATAAGAGAGACTTTGTTGCTAGGAAGCACGGTAGGGAAAGAGAACCATGGGTTTAGAAACCCGTGCCTTTTCCTCCTAAACCATCCAAGAAAAAGGATGATGAGGATTTTGAGCGCTTTGCTGAAATGATTAGACCTATCTTTTTGCGTATGCGTTTGATTGATGTGCTTAAAACAAATCCTTATGCTAAATATATGAAGGATATTATTACCAATAAAAGAAAGATACCTGAAGTAGAAATTTCCACCATGCTTGCCAATTACACTTTTAAAGGTGGACTACGTAAGAAACTAGGAGATCTAGGAGTACCCACTATACCTTGCTCAATTAAGAGAAACTATGTTAAAACTGCTTTATGTGATCTTGGAGCCGGTGTTAGTGTTATGCCTCTCTCTTTATATCGTAGACTTGACTTGAGTAAGTTGACACCTACTGAAATATCTTTGGAAATGGCCGATAAATCAACTGATATACCTGTCGGTATTTGTGAGGATGTGCCTGTTGTGGTTGCAAATGTTACTATTCTAACGGACTTTGTTATACTTGATATTCCCGCAGACGATAGTATGTCTATTATCCTTGGTAGACCCTTTTTGAATACTACAGGGGCTGTTATTGATTGCAACTAAGGCAATGTCACTTTTCATGTCAATGGTAATGAGCATACGGTCCACTTTCCGAGGGAACAACCTCAGGTCCACAGTATCAATTGTATTGGAAAAATTTCAACTATTACTATTGGAGGTTTTGAATTTCCTCTCCCTACTGTCAAGAAGACATATGATATTCTTATTGTTGGGGACATGCATATCCCCATTGAGGTAACCTAGTGTTATTCGAAAATTCTCCGATTTCATGTTATTCGGAAAGAGTTTATTAACAAGACCTGATCAACCTTGTTAATGGATTCCTTTTGATGAGCATGAGATAGGTGAATCTAGATAGCACAACCTTCTGTATCTCCCTTTTACTTTCTGTTAATTAGAATAAATAAAGCAAAAATAGTATTTTCTATCTTTTTCCAGACTTACCCGTGCAATAAAAATTGCCCACAAAAATAAAAGTTTTCCAAATGCCCTGAAAATTAAATATGTTTTTTCTAGAATATTTGAGAATATATGGCATAGTAAACACAGCGAGGGGAGCCAGCACCTGGCCACGAGGGTCCAGGGCGCGCCCACCCTCACAGGGCGCGCCCCCCTGCCTCGTGGGGCCCACGTGCCCCCCTCCACTTATTCCTGCACCCATTCCCTTCTTATTCCTCCCAAAAAAAATCACCAACTAGCTCAAGCACGAGTTCTAGCTCATCTTGCTGTTATTTTCGATCTCCTTGCTCAAAGCACCATTCACCAAACTGTTTTGGGAGATTGTGCCTTGGTATGTGACTCCTCCATTGGTCCAATTAGTTTTTGTTCTAGTGCTTTATTTATTGCAATTTTTTGCTGTTGTGGTGACCTTGTTCTTGAGCTTGCATGTCAAATTTCTTTGGTCCCAAGTAGTTCCAATGCATGATATAGTCTCTAGGCACTTATAGGAGTTGTTGCTATCAATCTTGTTGAGTTTGGTTAACTTTTATTTTGAGTTACTAAAAATTTCAGAAAAATGCATAGGAAAAACTTCCAAGGTGGTTCTTCAAGGAAGCAAGAACTGAGGCTCGCATTTCGTGAGCCGGACGATGAACTACCGAGGGAAGCGGAAGTGCGGCCTTGTGAATGGCCTTGTAATGAGTTCATGAGAGCCGCCGGGATTTACGAAGACTTTTATTGGTTGGCAAATAATGCAGGCCTCATCGACTTCCTCCACGACCATCGTGAACAGTATCTCTTACTCACTAATATTTTCACGCAAAATTTTCATTTCCATGCTAAGAAAACGCCACCTACAGTGGAGTTTCGTTTATATGATGAGGTTAAGGAGATATCACTCTTAGAATTTTGTGAGATATGCAAGATACCCTTCGAAGGTAGACTTGATGAACCACGTCGTGAAGACGTTGAAGGGTTTATTGACATGATAGCGGTAGGGGAAACTAGACAAGTCTCAGGGGCAAGAATTACTAGTATACATTTCCCTGTTCTGCGCTACTTTGCTTTATTTGCTAGTAGATGTTTAACCGGTCGCGGGAACAGTGGGAATCTTAGTGCCCCTGATATTGTCATTTTACGCCATGCTTTGTTTCAAGACACAACTTTTAGCTTGGGTGCTGTCGTTGCTAAACGACTGAGTTTGAACCGCTCAAAGGGGCCCGTCTTTGGAGGCATATTTGCTTCTCGCGTTGCTGAACATTTTAGAATACCTATTAGGCATCATGAGAAGGAAGAAAAATTGCGTGCCCCTGTTTATCTAGATTACAAGAGCATGATAGCACATGATTTTATTGTTAAAGACAAGGATGGGTTGCTTAATTATAAAATAAGGTTTGATGAAAATATTGTGAGATTGTTACCTTGCCTGCGCAATCTCTGTTTGATCTGTCTACATGCATATATCTTGTTAAGTCAGATGCTTTCTACAAGCACCAGAGCCAGGCACGAGCTTCAGAGCCTGAGCCGGAGCCACCAGTCGACCCTTATCGTTAGTCTGTTTATGGGTGGGACTTGGATGAGCTTGCCAACCAGTGGCACCCAGAGGACACATCTCAGTACACTGGAGGGAGTAACTTCGATCCGTGGCCATAGACCAACTTAGGCCAAAAGCCTAAGCTTGGGGGAGTACGTGTTTCTCACCGACTTTACATTCATGTTCACATACTTATTCTAGTTGTCGGTGCTCACACTCTTTCATTGTACCATCCATGTTTAGTTTCATTTCTTTTTCTTAGTCTTTTTCTTGTGTGCTAGAAAAGACCTTAAGAAAAACAACAACAAAATAGTTGTAGCTTCTAGCTAGTTTACTTTCCTTGTAGTAGTAGTAATTAAAAAGAAAACCCAAAAACATTTATCGTTCTTCTTTTGCTTGTTGGGAGCTTTCCCGTGTAAATAGTTTATTTTATTTTATTTGGGGGTTAAGAGTAGAAGACCATGATTAAAATGCTTAGTGGCTCTCTTATGCTTTATTGTTGATTTAACCTTGAGCCATATTACCTTGTCATCTCTCTTGTATTAAATGCTCGCAGATTCCAGCTTAGTCCAATGCACGTGCACTATTATTATTATCCACACTGTTCAGCCGTGCAAGTGAAAGGCAATAAGGATGATATATGATGAACTAATTCAGATGAGAAAAGCTGGTATGAACTCGACCTCTCTTGTTTTTGTAAATATGATAGTTCATCGTTCCTGATTCAGCTTGTTATGAATGAAACATGCTTGCAATGACAATTAGAGATCATAGCTGCTTATGCCATGCTTAATTAGCTGAGAGTTTATAATGGTCTATCTTGCGTGCCAACATGATATTAAAATGTTTGTGATGTAGTATGATAGGGTAGTATCCTCCTTTGAACGATTCAACTGGTCTGACTTGGCACATGTTCACGCATGTAGTTGAAACAAATCAACATAGCCCCCACGATATTTATGTTCATGGTGATTTATATCCTACTCATGCTTGCATTCATTGTTGATTAATTTTAATGCATGTTCATGACCGTTGTTGCTCTCTAGCTGGTCGCTTCCTAGTCTCTTTCTAGCCTTCACCTGTACTAAGCGGGAATACTGCTTGTGCATCCACTTCCATAAACCCCAAAGTTATTCCATATGAGTCCACTATACCTTCCTATATGCGGTATTTACCTGCCGTTCCAAGTAAATTTGTATGTGCCAAACTCTAAACCTTCAAATGAAATTATGTTTTGTATGCTCGAACAGCTCATGTATCAACTAGGGATGTCTATATCTTCCATGCTAGGTGGGTTATTCTCCCGATGAGTGGACTCCGCTCATCATTCACGAGAAAATGGCTGGTAACCGGGATGCCCAGTCCCATGCTCAAAATCATAATAATTAAACAAAACTCCCCCAGGTCTGTTGCTGGTTTGGACGGTACCCGTTGTTTCGAGGTAGCCATGGAGTGTGCTTGTTGGTGGTTGGGGGAGTATAAACTTGACCATTATGTATGGGAACTGCCTATAATGTGCGTAGCATGGAAGATATTGATATTCTTGGTTGATATGTTGACAATGAAAGTATACCGCTCAAAATGTTATTCATCTCTATTTAAAAATCGACCTTTGGCACCTCTAAAAATCCCTTCTTCCCTCTGCGAAGGGCCTATCTATTTACTCTTATGCTGAGTCATCATCCTCTTATAAAAGAGCACCAGTAGAAGAGCACCTCTGTCATTTGCATGTATTACTATTAATTTGCAATGAGTATGATCATGACTGGATCTCTTTTACCATGAATTAAAATGTATAGTCAGTCCTGGATCCTTAAAGGTGCTCTGCATTTATGTTTTGCGGTCTCAGAAAGGGCTAGCGAGATACCATCTTGTTATATCATATCATGATTATTTTGAGAAAGTGTTGTCATCCGAGGTTTGTTATTATTGCTTGCTAGTTGATTATGCCATTGATGTGAGTAGACATGAGACCTGAAAGTTATTGTGAATGTGGTTAGTTCATGATCATTGCTGAAAACCTGAATGCTGGCTTACATATTTACAACAACAAGAGCAAACAGAGTTTGTCAAAGTTTTTCTTTATCACTTTCAGTTTATCTACTGAATTTCTTGAGGACAAGCAAAGGTTTAAGCTTGGGGGAGTTGAAACGTCTCCAACGTATCTACTTTTCCAAACCCTTGTGCCCTTGTTTTGGATTCTAACTTGCATGATTTGAATGGAACTAACCCGGACTGACGCTGTTTTCAGGAGAATTGCCATGATGTTGTTTTTGTGCAGAAATAAAAATTTCTCAGAATGACCTGAAAATTTACGGAGAATTATTTTGGAAACTATAAAAAATACATGCGGGAAGATCCAGAACAGGGGCCCACACCCTGTCCATGAGGGTGGGGGCACGCCCCCTGCCTCGTGGGCCCCCTGGTGCTCCACCGACGTATCTCCGGACCCCATATATTCACTTTCGGGGAGAGAAAAAACAGAGAGGAAGAATTATCGCGTTTTAAGATATGGAGCCGCCGCCAAGACCTAATCTCTCTCGGGGGGCTGATCTGGAGTCCGTTTGGGGCTCCAGAGAGTGGAGATCGTTGCCATCGTCATCATCAACCTTCCTCCATCACCAATTCCATGATGCTCACCATCGTGCGTGAGTAATTCCATCGTAGGCTTGCTGGACGGTGATGGGTTGGATGAGATCTATCATGTAATCGAGTTAGTTTTGTTAGGGTTTGATCCCTAGTACCCACTATGTTCTGAGATTGATGTTGCTATGACTTTGCTATGCTAAATGGTTGTCACTAGGGCCCGAGTGCCATGATTTCATATCTGAATCTATTATGTTTTCATGAATATATGTGTGTTCTTGATCCTATCTTGCAAGTCTATAGTCACCTACTATGTGTTATGATCCGGCAACCCCGAAGTGACAATAATCAGGACCACTCCCGGTGATGACCTTAGTTTGAGGAGTTCAAGTATTCACTATGTGTTAATGCTTTGGTCTGATACTCTATTAAAAGGAGGCCTTAATATCCCTTAGTTTCCAATAGGACCCCGCTGCCACGGGAGGGTAGGACAAAAGATGTCATGCAAGTTCTTTTCCATAAGCACGTATGACTATATTCGGAATACATGCCTACATTACATTGATGAACTGGAGCTAGTTCTGTGTCACCCTAGGTTATAACTTCTACATGATGAATTGCATCTAACATAATTCTCCATCACCGATCCAATGCCTACGAGCTTTTCACATATTGCTTGTTGCTTATTTACTTTTCCGCTGCTACTGTTACAAAAATCACAAAAACACTATCGTTACCTTTGTTACCGCTACCGCTACTATCATATTACTTTGCTACTAAACTACCTTGCTGCTGATACTAAGTTTCCAGGTGTGGTTGAATTGATAACTCAGCTGCTAATACTTAAGAGTATTCTTTGGCTCCCCTTGTGTCGAATCAATAAATTTGGGTTGAATACTTTACCCTCAAAAACTATTGCGATCCCCTAAACTTGTGGGTTATCAAAGATATCCTGACAAAGGGTGGTCTTCGCCCACCAAAGGCTCTGGTGGTGACGCCGCCGTGGTCTCCGCGATGACCTCCGTCCTGCCGTCCTGCTGGTCTTTGTCTCGTTGCACCGAAATGGAAACCTTTGCCTGACGCCTCGCTACTCTTCGTCTGCACCTGCTTCTTTAGCACCAAAGGGGAAACTGGCACTCTGCGCCCGCTGGCGCCCGCCTGGCCTTGGTCATCACTGCTCACGTCACGAGGACCTCGCGAGGAGTCCCTCACCTCGATATCTCTGATCCTCACGAGCCAGCCTGGTCAGGCCGCCCCAGGGGATGCCCTGTGTTGTCCGCCTCGCGAGGCTTGGCCCCTCGTGAGGGTCTTGAGTGGTCGATGAAGATGATGGGCCGTACCAGGCCACCCGGTGAGCCACGCCCTAGGCCGCAGGCAGGCAAGTCTGGGTACCCCCATTCCCAGAACACCAACAACGTCCTCCGAGTGAATACGGATTCAATCATTAGGACCCTCGTACAACCACATGGAGTGGGCCTACTCCTGCAGACGTTGGATCCGTCGTTGGAGGAAAACCTCTAGCAGATCCAATCGTGTCACTCCACCCCAAATCAGCCCGACCATGTCAGTCACCAAGATCCTCACACTCATCTTTTCTTCCTTTTCCACCGTGAGGAAGGAAATCCGACCCTGTCAGTCGTATAGGGAGCAAGACCAGTCGACGAGCCAGCACAAGGGACGTCGTTGCAGTAGAACCATGTCGACTGTCAGCCTCTGACCAAGTTGGGGAAGGTCATCGTCGGGAAGGCACTTCTACCCCTCATCTAGATCCCTAATCCGCCAAACAGCTAGGTCACATGGGTACTCTCTCTGTTTGGAGAGGCCTTTTTCACTTACTAAGAGCAGACTGTGAAGATGTGCTTAAACAACTCCCAATGCAGCTAACAACTTAGAAAATTTTCACACATGGAAACAAATGCATCAAAAAAGGCTATGGCATTCAGAAGAAGGTGATAGAGTTGGGTACCGAAGTAGTTCAAGAAACCTCGGAGGAACGGGTCGGGCGGAATAGAAAAACCTCGCTCCATGTGTGTGACGTGTTGGAGATATGCCCTAGAGGCAATGTTGTATGATGATATTTCCTGTGTGTTTATGAATAAAGATAGTCCTCTGATGTAATCGATGATACTTGTTGGCAAGTATGTGACTTGTTTGTGAGATATTGTGTTGTATGATACATCCTAAATGGTCCCTAGTCGTAAGTGGCGTGTGGGAACACGTCGGACTAGACTAGCATGCAATACGGTGGATGGCTTTGTCTCACTAGCCATGAAGCATGTGATGCTACCGAACTGCATGGATCTAATCGATCCGAGGTTGGATCTGAGGTGAATGGATCCAAGCTCGGATGAACATCGGATTGGATAGACCCAACTATGAGACACTGCGATATGTCATATGTTAGTCTCTAGTACAACATATGTTATATGTCCGAAGACTTGAGCTGACGCATGTACTCGGGATGGTGACAGACTTTCTTTGGGACGACCAAACGCTACTCCGTAACTGGGTAGTTACAAAGGTAAGTTTAGGGTTTGTCCAGACCCATGTTGCGAGACATGGTTGAGCAATATGGGATTTGCCCCTCCGATCAGGAGAGATATACTCTGGGCCCTCAGGTGATCCAACCAGGATAAGCATGGCCATGCGACAAGGATTATGAGATAATCCGGTTTGGGTCAGCATCATTGGAATGAGAAAGAGGTCGGGCTAGCACAAGGATGACATACTCGCCTTGATCCCGACAACATGTATCGTGTGGAAAAGGGGATTGAAGTGTGACATGTTGTACAGGTTCGCTAACCAGCTTCATAGTATGCTTGGTGCTCGGCACACCTTGCTAGAGGCTGCTACCAACCGTACAGGTTGGAGGTGATATGAACTGTGACCAAGCCGACTTGAACCTAAGGGATCGTGCGCTTAAGGGAAGGAACTTGTGAGGTTGGATCCGACTCCACGAGTCAGACTTGGTCTTACTCGGACTCGGATACATACCGAATATATTTCGGGCTTTAGGATCCGTGCGAGGCCCAAGTGTTGAGCCCGCGGCGGATGCCTATATATAGTAGAGGTGCGTCACACTTATTCAGTTGATCGCTTCGGCGCCGTCATTAGGGCTTTGCATGTGTTGCAACTAGCCACCTCCACTCACCGCCGGTTGTGTGATCGGACCTAGCAGTCCGCGGCACAATGTTCCTCCTGCACGTGCGGATAACGTTCGAGGCGGTGCACTTGCGCCGCTCCGGCGAACCTATTCGCGGGATCCGATCGGCTACGTGGGAGACCGGCAAGGAGGAGACAACTCCGGGAATGTGAGGCGACTCCGGGAACACGCTGCCTCAACTCTACTTCTGCTGCACGGCACTGCGCGTCTAGTGGTAACGATTTATGATCCATCTCCCTTAGCATGTTCCTAGATGTTCTGGGCGTAGGAAATTTTAATTTGTAGTCGACGCACCGTATGGTAGAGCCCAACAATGGTATTAGAGCCTCTGCTATAGTATTTGGATTCAGATCGTATGCATATTAGATATGTGGAGGCGACAGATGAGATCTATTGTCGTTTATGAGATCGGCTATGTGCACGGTTGATGAGACCAATTACACATGGGGATTGAAGTGGCTATATTTTATGTCAATCAAAAATGATGAGGTCGTGACACAACCTACCCCTACCGGTCGGTTATCCGCCACCGGGGACCGCCGTGTGCGTAGCGCCGTGTATTTCGTACCCGACGCTCAAACTGGTAGAATGTGATTCTATGCATAACTTTGTTGTGCAGGTTTGATGTGAATAGTATGGCTCATGTGTATGTGATGCATGTTTGTAATTTATGCATGGTTTGCGCGTCATGTTTGTCAGCCGGCGGGAGCCAAAGTGATGTCATTATAATGTATAACGACCTGCGTGTCGACTTGTGACTCTATGTAAAATTCATTACTAGTTGTAGTAGTTGGATAATAGAGATCAGGTTGGTGGCTTGGCGTCCCGGCATGACGAACAAGATGGAGTTCGTAGATGGTTATCGAAGTCGGTGCCGACCTTGAAGAACATCCATGAAGGAGCCATACTATTTCACAATATATGTTTATTGTGATTGTTATGCTTCTTACTTTTTATGCATGTTTGAATGGTACAAAGATCCCTCAAGAATATCAAGTAAATTTCCATTCCCGATGTTGCACCTTCGCACGTCAAGTACGTCTAGTAGTGGGATCATAAAATTGGGGTGCTGCTAGGTGTCCCTGAACTAAAGGGTTCATGCGGACATGGACATGCACTGCATCAGGTTAACTTGACAAGGCTATCAAAACGGTTTTGGGCCTTGTGGCAAAGGAGGTCGGGAGCCGGGGTATGAGATACCTACCCGACTGACATGAGTCATATAGATATACGATTAGCAAGGAGTTGCTTACCGGGTAGACATGTTGTCTAGCAGTGATGCTAAAGCTCACTAGTCGCATGTGCTAGTCGGATCCTGAATCACTGGGAGTTTGCGGAGGGATGCTAACTTCAGTGGGAGTATTTCTGTTTAGGGCTTGAATTACTCTACTTAAACACATTGCTTAGTGATTGCATATTTTCTGTTGCCGATCAATGGCACCACCTTCTCAACCCAACTTTGCATTGAAATCAACCTTCGAAAAGGATAAACTTAATGGAACAAACTTTACCACCTGGTATAGAAATTTGAGAATTGTTCTCAAGCATGATAAGAAGGAACAAGTTCTAGAGGATAAATTTCCAAATGAACCTGCCGATACTACTAATGCCACAACCAGGAATGCCTACCAGAAACTCGTTGATGAATCAAACGAGATCAGCTGCCTCATGTTGGCTTGTATGGAGCCCGATTTGCAACAGCATTTCGAAGATGTTGGGGCTTTCAGTATGATCGAGAGTCTCAAGAGCATGTTTCGGGTTAAGCCTAGGACCAAAAGGTTCAACGTCTGGCGATCCTTGATGGGTTGTAACTTGAAGGAAGGTGATCCACTGAGCCCACATGTGATCAAGATGATCGGATATGTGCAAGCTTTAGATCGGTTAGGTATCCCGCTCTTGGATGAGCTGGCTACAAATGCAGTTATGGGTTCTCTTCCGCCCAGTTATGGGACATTCTGTCAGCGTTCTGGGAATGAGGGTACCCAGACTTACCTGCCTGCGGCCCGTGACGTGGCTCCATCGGCGGCCTGGTACGACCCAGCTTCAGCAACCGCAGCTCAAGACCCTCGCGAGGGGCCAAGCCTCGCGAGGCGGATGACGGCAAGACCTCCCTGGGGGCAGCCTCTCTAGGCTGGCTCCCGAGGAGAGGAGATATCTATGCAAGGCGCACCTCATGAGGTGCACGTGACGTGAGCCATGATGACCAAGGCCAGACGGGCGCCAGCGGGCACTGTGTACTGGTTTCCCCTTTGGTGCTAAGGGGGCAAGCGCAGGGGCGGAGTCCCGACAAATCAAGCAAAGGTTTCCATATTAGTGCAACAAGACCAAGGACCATCAGGACGGTAGAATGGAGGTCATCGTGGAGCCCGGCGCGGTTTCACCACCAGAGCCTTTGGCAGGCGAAGACCATTTTTGTCAGGATAGCTTGTACTAGTTGCCCCCCTTCAAATTTGGTCATTGTGGGATCCCTTCCCGCCGATATTTGGGAAGAGGACTAAGGCCACTATAAATAGGACCTAGACACCACCATGAAGGGGGGTCGGCTCATCTGGTTTGGAGAGAGAGAGAGAGAGAGAGAGAGAGAGAGAGAGAGAGAGATCGGACCATCCTAGGCTCATCTGATCTGAGAGAGATCCATTCCACCCTTCACCCATCACAAGCTCATCCGAGCCCAAGAACACCTCTCCTCCGGAGGTTGTTCATCTCTTGTACTAGTCCATCCTCAGCCCCATGAGGCAATCCACCACACACACTGGAGTAGGGTATTACACCGCACGGTGGCCAGAACCAGTATAATCCTCTGTGTCCCTTGTTCTTTGAGTTCGTCGAGCTAGGTTGTGGAATCGTAGGGTGAGTGCGGTGGGAAGAGAGTGTTGTTTGTGCGCACCCCAGAGTTCGAACCTCTCAAGGGTTTGCGGAACTTGAAATCCGACACATTCATCTCGAACTATCATATGCATGGCATGGATGAGAAGCTCACTGAATTGCATGGTATGCTTAAGGTGGCAGAATAGGATATAAAGAAAGGCACGCATCAAGTGTTGATGGTGCAGAACTCGGCTAAGTTCAAGAAGAGTTAGTCCAAGAAAAATACTAAGGCAAAGGGCACGGAGAAGGTGATCTTTGGCGTTGCATCGAAGTCTGGACCAAACTCAGAGACTGTCTGCTATCATTGCAAGGAGACCGGTCACTAGAAGAGGAACTGTGGCAAGTGGCTTGCAGAGCATGGCAAGAAGGCCGGAAATGCTGCTTCAGGCAAAGGTACATTTGTTGCATATGCTATATACATTTACCTTCCTGACATACCTAGTAGCTCTTGGGTATTTGATACCGGACTGGTTGTTCATATTTGCGACTCGATGCAGGGGCTGGTAAGAACTAGGCGTGTGGCACAAGGGGATATTGACATCAGGGTCGGCAACAAAGCAAGAGTTGCTGCGTTGGAGGTCGGCACGATGCAGCTCCAGCTTCCTTCCGGATTCATTATGGAATTGAATAATTGTTATTACATTCCTACACTTAGTCATAACATTATTTCTGCCTCATGTTTAATGAGTCAAGGTTATGAATTCAATTTAAAGGACAATGATTGTTTGAAATTATTGAATGGTATGTTCCATGGCTATGCACCCATTGTTGATGGGCTATTTATTTTGAATCTGGAAACAGAACCTGTCTATAATATGAATGTCAAGAGGCATAAGCCTAATGAGATAAATCCGACATACTTCTGGCATTGTCGGCTTGGACACATTAGTCTGAAACACATGAAGAAGCTCCATAGTGATGGGCTCCTAACTTCGCCCGAATTCGAGTCGTTCGAGACATGCGAATCATGCTTTCTTGGCAAGATGACTAAGTATCCTTTTGCAAAGAGTTGCGAGAGGGCGTCCGAGCTATTCGAGCTAATACACAGGGATGTGTGTGGTCCAATGAGCACAACTGCTAGAGGTGGCTATCAGTACTTCGTGACTTTTACCGACGACGTGAGTAGATATGGATATATCTATTTAATGAGGCACAAGTCGGAAACTTTTGAAAAGATCAAAGAGTTTTAGAACGAGGTTGAGAATCAGCTCGGCAAGACTATAAAGCTTCTACGATCTGGTCGTGGAGGTGAGTACATGAGCCAGGAGTTTGATGATCATCTGAAAAGTCGAGGTATAGTACCTCATCTCACACCTCCGGGTACACCATAGAGAAATGGCATGCCGGAACAGAGGAATCGTACCTTGTTGGACATGGTTCGATCTATGATGAGCAAATCGGATTTACCCTTGTCATTCTGGGGATATGCTCTAGAAACTGTAGCTTTTACACTCAGCAGAGTACCATCTAAATCCGTAGATAAGACACCACATGAAATGTGGACTGGGAAGAGTTCCAAGTTGTCTTTTCTAAAGATAGGGGGTTGTGAAGCATTTGTCAAACAACTTATGTCAGACAAGCTTACACCAAAGTCGGATAAATGCATATTCTTGGGATATCCGAGAGAAAACTTGGGATATAGCTTCTACAACCGCGAAGAGAACAAAGTGTTTGTTACTCGAAACAGTGTCTTCTTAGAGAAAGAGTTTCTTGGGTGGGAGGCTAGTGGGAGGCAGGTGCAACTCGAAGAAGTTCAAGCATCACTTGGGGACAACTCGCTGGGTGATGTGATCATACCGGAGTCTGTCAGGGAACCCGAGGTGGAAGCGGCACCGGAACCACGGAGGTCGGAAAGATTGCACAGAGTGTGTGATGTGTTGTTGCTGGAAAGCGACGAGCCAGCTACGTATGCGGAAGCAATGGTAAGTGAGGGAGTCCTGTATATAGGGGTCCTCATGTGGCCGGACAAACTCCTGGTGGGACGGACTGGTGGTCCATGAAGATTACTGTAGAAGATCATCTCTCGTATCCGGATAGGACTCCTGAATTCCTGTAATGGCAAGTTTAGGCTCGGGTGTAGATTTTCCTTCCTCTGCAAGATAATATGTACAAACCCTAGGCCCCTCCGGTGTGTATATAAACCAGAGGGTTTAGTCCGTAGAGGCTAATAGAGAATCATTCAATCCTCACAGGCTAAAACTTAGGGTTTTAGCCTTTACGATCTCGAGGTAGATCAACTCTTGTACACATATTCATCCATATTAATATAGCAGGAAGTAGGGTTTTACCTCGATCGAGAGGGCCTGAACCTGGGTAAACATCGTGTCCCCTGCCTCCTGTTAACATCAATCCTCAGACGCATAGTTCGGGACCCCCTACCCGAGATCCGCCGGTTTTGACACTGACATTGGTGCTTTCATTGAGAGTTCCACTATGTCGTCGACAGAAGGTTTGATGGAGCACGTCATCAACTTCAACGGTGACATCGAGGGGATCTTCCCTCCCAGCCAACTCTTCATGTTTGGTGGCTTCGTGCTTTGGGCCAACACTGAAGGCCACCTTGAGCAGATCAAGAGCTATGCCCCTGGCCATCATGTCAAATTTGGTAGCCTGACCTACGTCGCTGACGTCCGTGGAGACTTGATCTTCACCGGATTCGAGCCAGCGCCGACCCCTCTCTGCCACCACGATGATCATGACTTAGCTCTGTCATCGGATCAGGAAATAGCACCTGCAACAGTTCTGGATCTAGATCCAGAACACATCGTGCCACCCAAGATGGGAAGCTCAACCCCACCATGGGAGCCGCAGACTCTACGGTGATGGAGCCGCACACGGACCCAACTGATGGGGTCTGTGTTACCGGAACCCCGAACTTAGCTCCGGTATCTGATTCCGAACCGCGCGTAACAGCGCCCCTCACATCTAATCCGGCGCCTATCGCCGAATTCTGTGCTGCAGATATTTTCCAGCACTCAGCACTTGGCGACATGTTAAGGTCGTTGAGATCGCTCTCCTTGGATGAGAATACACAGCCGCACTATATCCGGTTTGAACTGGAGGCTGATAAACAGTCGCGCTATACCCAAGGGGGTGAAGAATTTCCTTCCCCACCCACCACCCACTTGGTAGCCACGGTTGAAGATCTAACCGATCTACTAGACTACGGTTCAGAAGACTTCGACGGGATGGACCTCGATGCTGAAGCAGAGATAGATCAAAGCAGGCCCATAACAGGGCGGTGGAAAGCTACATCTTCGTACGATGTATATATGGTGGACACACCCAAAGAGGCAGAAGGCAACAGTGAAAACAATCTGGTAGAGGATAAACCAGCCGAAGAACCTCCCAAGCGTCGGCTCCCAAAACACCGAACAAAATCCCGTAAAGGAAAGGACAGCAACGTTGCAACTAATGACGGTGATATTCCGGAACAAGCCGAAGACCCCGCAAACCCAGCGTTAGAACAGGAGGAGCGAGAGGACGGCGAACAGAGTCCGAAGCCGCAGTCCGATGATAGCGACTGCGAAGACGGTGACTATGAACCGATCTCCGAAGAAGAGGTTAGCCTGGATGACGACGAATATACCGTCCCAAAAGAACCTCCAAAGAAAAACGCTTCCACGGGCGGCTTATAGCCACCGCACGGAGCTTAAAAAGCAGCAGAGACAGCTTCGAGCTGCACAAGACACACTCAATGATAGACGAAATGAGGTGCTAGACGCCGAACAGGGACATGTCTTTAATGGCCAAACCAAAGGCTATCCCAAGCGCAAACCGCTGCCCGGATTCGACGACGAGGCTATTGTGTCCGTCCCACCGAATTATAACATCACCGACAAGCCGGACCGATCACCTCGTGGACGGGACAGAGTCGCTAGCACTGGTGTAAACAATCCCCCACTCCATAAAGGAAAGGAGGATGCAGCCCAAGTTCGAAAGCATGATCTGCGTGAGGACCTAAACAAAAAAGCTAGCAAGACCAGGTCTATATTAGGACCCAGAGATCGAGCCCCCGCACGAAACGCCGGCTATCAAGCCAATCGCGCCGGTGATATACTAGTTCGGGTTCAATACCGAACACCACAACCATCGGACATACGCCACGATATAGCAAGATACAGAGGAGCTTCACACCCTCTATGCTTTACCGATGAGGTACTGGGTCATGATTTCCCAGAAGGGTTTAAATCCATGAACATCGAAGCGTACGATGGAACGACGGATCCTGCTGTCTGGATAGAAGATTTTATTCTTCACATTCACATGGCTCGAGGAGATGATCTCCACGCCATCAAATATTTACCCCTCAAGCTGAAAGGACTAGCTCGGCACTGGCTAAACAGTCTTCTTGAAAAGTCCATTGGGAGTTGGGACGAACTTGAGGACGCTTTTCGGGCCAATTTTCAAGGGACGTATGTCCGGCCCCCGGACGCTGACGATTTAAGTCACATCATACAATAACCCGAGGAGTCAGCCCGCAAGCTTTGGAACCGGTTTCTCACTAAGAAGAACCAGATCATCGACTGTCCCGACGCCGAAGCCTTAGCGGCATTCAAGCATAGTATCTGGGACGAGTGGTTAGCCAGACACCTTGGATAGGAAAAGCCGAGGACAATGGCAGCCCTAACTACACTCATGACTCGCTTTTGCATGGGTGAGGATAGCTGGTTAGCTCATAGCAGCACCAGCGACCCTGGTGTTGGGGATCGTAGTAGAAATCAAAAAATTTGTACGCATCACCAAGATCAATCTATGGAGTAATCTAGCAACGAGGGACAGGGGAGTGCATCTACATACCCTTGTAGATCGCTAAGCGGAAGCGTCACAAGAACGCGGATGAAGGAGTCGTACTCGCAGTGATTCAGATCGCGGTTGATTCCGATCTAAGCACCGAACAACGGTGCCTCCGCGTTCAACACACGTGCAGCCCGGTGACGTCTCCCGTGCCTTGATCCAGCAAGGGTTGAGGGAGAGGTTGGGGAAGACTCCGTCCAGCAGCAGCACGACGGTGTGGTGGTGTTGGAGGAGCGTGGCACTCTAGCAGGACTTTGCCCAGCACTGCAAGAGACGAGGAGGGAGAGGGGTAGGGCTGCGCCAAGAGGGAGATGATCTCATGTATATGGCAGCCCCAAAAACCCCACTATATATAGGGGGAGGGGAGGGGCTGCGCCCCCATCTAGGGTTCCCTCCCTAGGGGTGGCGGCAGCCCCCAAAACCCATCTAGGGTGCGGCCAAGGGGGGAAGAGAGGGGGGCGCCCTAGGGTGGGCCTTAAGGCCCATCTGGACCTAGGGTTTGCCCCCCTCCCACTCTCCATGCGCCTTGGGCCTTGGTGGGGGGTGCACCAGCCCACCTGGGGCTGGTTCCCTCTCACACTTGGCCCATGCAGCCCTCTGGGACTGGTGGCCCCACCTGGTGGACCCCTGGGACCCTCCTGGTGGTTCCGGTACGTTACCGATAGCACCCGAAACTTTTCCGGTGACCAAAACAGGACTTCCCATATATAAATCTTTACCTCCGGACCATTCCAGAACTCCTCGTGACGTCCGGGATCTCATCCGGGACTCCGAACAACATTCGGTAACCACGTATATCTATTCCCTATAACCCTAGCGTTATCGAACCTTAAGTGTGTAGACCCTACGGGTTCGGGAACAATGCAGACATGACCGAGACAACTCTCCAGCCAATAACCAATAGCAGGATCTGGATACCCATGTTGGCTCCCACATGTTCCATGATAATCTCATCGGATGAACCACGATGTCAAGGATTTATTCAATCCCGTATACAATTCCCTTTGTCTACCGGTATAGTACTTGCCCGAGATTCGATCGTCGGTATCCCGATACCCTGTTCAATCTCGTTACCGGCAAGTCTCTTTTCTCATTCCGCAACACATCATCCCGTGATCAACTCCTTGATCACATTGTGCACATTATGATGCTGTCCTACCGAGTGGGCCCAGAGATACCTCTCCGTCACACGGAGTGACAAATCCCAGTCTCGATTCATGCCAACCCAATAGACACTTTCGGAGATGCTTTATAGCCACCCAGTTACGTTGGGACGTTTGGTACACCCAAAGCATTCCTACGGTATCCGGGAGTTGCACAATCTCATGGTCTAAGGAAAAGATACTTGACATTTAGAAAAGCTTTAGCATACGAACTACACGACCTTGTGCTAGGCTTAGGATTGGGTCTTGTCCATCACATCATTCTCCTAATGATGTGATCCCGTTATCAATGACGTCCAATGTCCATGGTCAGGAAACCGCAACCATCTATTGATCAACGAGCCAGTCAACTAGAGGCTCACTAGGGACATAGTGTTTGTCTATGTATCCACACATGTATATGAGTTTCCTATCAATACAATTCTAGCATGGATAATAAACAATTATCATGAACAAGGAAATATAATAATAACTAATTTATTATTGCCTCTAGGGCATATTTCCAACAGTCTCCCACTTGCACTAGAGTCAATAATCTAGTTCACATCGCCATGTGATTAACACTCACAGGTCACATCGCCATGTGACTAACATCCAAAGAGTTTACTAGAGTCAATAATCTATTTCACATCACTATGTGATTAACACTCAATGAGTTCTAGGTTTGATCATGTTATGCTTGTGAGAGAGGTTGTAGTCAATGGGTCTGCAACATTCAGATCCCTATGTACTTCGCAAAACTTTATGTCATATCGTAGATGCTGCTACCACGTTCCACTTGGAGCTATTCCAAATTGTTGCTCCATTATATGTATCCGGTATCTCTACTCAGAGCTATCCGGATAGATGTTAAGCTTGCATCGACGTAACTTTTTACGTCGAACTCTTTATCATCTCCATAACCGAGAAACATTTCCTTATTTCTCTAAGGATAATTTTGACCACTATCTAGTGATCCACTCCTAGATCACCTTTGTACCCTCTTGCCAGACATGTGGCAAGGCACACATCAGGTGCGGTACTCAGCATGGCATACCGTATAGAGCCTATGACATAAGCATAGGGGACGACCTTCGTCCTTCCTCTTTCTTCTGTCGTGGTCAAGCTTTGAGTCTTACTCAACTTCACACCTTACAATTCAGGTAAGAACTCCTTCTTTGACTGATCTATTTTGAACTCCTTCAAAAGTATGTCAAAGGTGTGTGTTCTTTTGAAAGTATCATCAGGCGTCTTGATCTATCTCTATAGATCTTGATGCCCAATATGTAAGCAGCTTTATCCAGGTATTCCTTTGAAAAACTCCTTTCAAACAACCCTTTATGCTTTCCAAAAATTCTACGTCATTTCGGATCAGCAATATGTCATTCACATATACTTATCAGAAATGTTGTAGTGCTCCCACTCACTTTGTTGTAAATACAAGTTTCTAAAAAACTTTGTATAAACCCAAAAACTTTGATCACTCAATCAAAGCGTATATTCCGACTCCGAGATGCTTGCTCTAGTCCATGGAAGGATCGCTGGAGCTAGCATACCTTTTAGCATCCTTAGGATCGACAAAACCTTTCTGATTGTATCACATACAACCTTTCCTTACGAAAACTGGTAACGAAACTTGTTTTGACATCCATCTGCCATATTTCATAAATGCAGCTAACGCTAACATGATTCCGACGGACTTAAGCATCGCTACGGGTGAGAAAATCTCATCGTAGTCAACTCCTTGAACTTGTGAAAAACTCTTCGCCACAAGTCGAGCTTCATAGATGGTGACATTACCGTCCACGTCCGTCTTCTTCTTAAAGATCCATTTATCTCAATGGCTTGCCGATCAACGGGCAAGTACACCAAAGTCCGTACTTTGTTTTGATACATGGATCCTATCTCGGATTTCTCGGTTTCTAACCATTTGTAGGAATATGGGCCCACCATTGCTTCTCCATAGTTCGTAGGTTCATTGTTGTCCAATAACATGACCTCTAAGACATGATCACCGTACCACTCAGGAGTAGTACATATCCTTGTCGACCTACAAGGTTCGATAGCAGCTTGATCCGAAGCTTCATGATCACTATCATTAGTTTCCTCTTCAATAGTCGTAGGTTCCACAGAAACATCTTTCTGTGTTGCACTACTCTCCGGTTGAAGTGATGGTTCGACAACCTCATCAAGTTCTATCTTCCTCCCACTCAATTCTTTCGAGAGAAACTCCTTCTCGAGAAAGGACCCATTCTTAGCGACAAACATTTTTGCCCTTGGATCTGAGATAGAAGGTATACCCAACTATTACCTTTGGGTATCCTATGAAGATGTATTTGTCCGCTTTGGGTTCGAGCTTTTTCCGGCTGAAGCCATAAGCATCGCAGCCCCAAACATTAAGAAACATCAACTTTGGTTTCTTGCCAAACCATAGTTCATACGGCGTCGTCTCAATGGACTTAGATGGTGCCCTATCTACAGTGAATGCTGCTGTCTCTAATGCATAACCTCAAAATAGTAGCGGTAGATCGGTAAGAGACATCATAGATCGCACCATATCTCATAAGGTTCGATTACGACATCCGGACACACCATTACGCTGTGGTGTTCCAGGTGGCTTCAACTGCGAAACAATTCCACAATGTCTTAAGTGATTGCCAAACTCATAATTCAGAAAATCTCCCCTTGATCAGATCGTAGGAACATGATCTTCTTGTTATGATGATTCTTAACTTCACTCTAAAATTGCTTGAACTTTTCAAACGTTTCAGACTTTTGCTTCATTAAGTAAATATACCCATATGTACTCAAATCGTCAGTGAAGATGAGAAAATAACGATATCCACCACACGCCTTAATTCTCATTGGATCACATACATCAGCATGTATGATTTCCAACAGTGCCTGTTTCATTGTACCTGAAAACGGGATCTTAGTCATCCTGCCCATGAGGCATGGCTCGCATGTGTCAGGCGATTCAAAATCAAGTGACTCCAAACATCCATCAGCATGGAGTTTCTTCATGCATTTTATGCCAAAATGACCTAAGCGGCAGTTCCACAAGAAAGTGGTACTATCATTATTAACTCTACATCTTTTGGCGTTAATATTACTATCATGTGTATTACTATGATCGAGATTCAATAAACCATTGGGTGCATGACCATAAAGGTATTATTCATGTAAACAGAATAACCATTATTCTCTAACTTAAATGAATAACCGTATTGCAATGAACATGATCTAATCATATTCATGCTCAACGTAGACACATGATAACATTTATCTAGGTTCAACACTAATCCCGAAGGTAGAGGGAGCGTGCGATGGTGATCTTATCAACCTTGGAAACACTTCTAACACACATCGTCACCTCGCCCTTAGCTAGTCTCTGTTCAGTCTGTAGCTTTTGCTTCAAGTCACTAATAATAGCAACTGAACCGGTATCCAATACCCAGGCACTACTAGGAGAGTACTAGTAAGGTACACATCAATAACACGTATATCAAATATACTTTGTTGAAGTTGCCAGCTTTCTTATCTACCATGTATTTGGGGTAGTTCCGCTACCATGTGACCGTTACCCTTACAATAGAAGCACTTAGTCTCGAGGTTTGGGTTCAACCTTGGGTTCCTTCATTAGAGCGACAACTGGTTTGCCATTCATGAAGTTTCCCTTCTAGCCCTTGCCCCTTTTGAAACCAGTGGTCTTGTTAAACCATCAACCCTTGATGCTCCTTCTTGATTTCTACTTTTGCGGTCTTAAGCACCGCTAATAGCTCCGGGATCATTTCCATCCTTTGCATGTCATAGTTCATCACGAAGTTCTAGTAGCTTGGTGATAGTGTCTAGAGAATTCCGTCAACCACTATCTCATATGGAAGATTAACTCCCACTTGGTTCAAGTGATTTTAGCACCCAGACATTCTGAGCACATGCTCACTAGTTGAGCTATTCTCCTCCATCTTGTTGGCAAAAGAACTTGTCAGAGGTCTCATACCTCTCAACACGGGGCATGAGCCTGAAATCCCAATTTCAGCTCTTGGAACATTTCATATGTCTTATGGCGTTCAAAACGTCATTGGAATCCCGATTCTAAGCCGTAAAGTAGTCATCAGGACATGTCTGTCAGGTGTTCACAACATCCACAGACGACGTTGTAGGGGTTTGCACATCGAGCGGTGCATCAAAAACGTAAGCCTTCTGTGTAGCAGTGAGGACACTCCTCGGACTACGGATCTAGTCCGCATCATTGCTTAAAATATCTTTCAACTTAGTCTTTCTCTAGGATCGTGTTAAACAGGGAGCTATAACGTAAGCTATTGGTCTACAACATAATTTGCGAAGACAACTTAGACTATTGTTCATGACAATTAAGTTCATCTAGACAAATTTAATGAACTCCCACTCAGATAGACATCCCTCTAGTCATCTAAGTGATGCATGATCCGAATCGACTAGGCCGTGTCCGATCATCACGTGAGACGGACTAGTCATCAACGGTGAACATCTTTATGTTGATCGTATCTTCTATACGACTCATGTTCGACCTTTCGGTCTTCCGTGTTCCGAGGCCATGTCTGTACATGCTAGGCTCATCAAGCGAACCCTAAGTGTATTGCGTGTGTAAATCTGGCTTACACCCGTTGTATGCGAACGTTAGAGCATATCACACCCGATCATCACGTGGTGCTTCGGAACAACGAACCTTAGCAACGGTGCACAGTTAGGGGGAACACAATTCTTGAAATTTTAGTGAGAGATCATCTTATTTACTACCGTCGTTCTAAGCAAATAAGATGTAAAACATGATAAACATCACATGCAATCAAATAGTGACATGATATGGCCAATATCATTTTGCTCCTTTTGATCTTCATCTTCGGGGCTCCATGATCATCATCGTCACCGGCATGACACCATGATCTCCATCATCGTGTCTTCATGAAGTCGTCTCGCCAAACATTACTTCTACTACTATGGCTAACAGTTAGAAATAAAGTAAAGTAAATACATGGCGTTTTCAGCGACACGCAGGTCATACAATAAAATAAGACAACTCCTATGGCTCCTGCCGGTTGTCATACTCATCGACATGCAAGTCGTGATTCCTATTACAAGAACATGATCAATCTCATACATCACATATATATCATTCATCACATCCTTTTGGCCATATCACATCACACGTCACATGCTGCAAGAACAAGTTAGACGTCCTCTAATTGTTGTTGCAAGTTTTTACGTGGCTGCTATAGGTTTTTAGCAAGAACGTTTCTTACCTACGCCAAAACCACAACGTGATATGCCAATTTCTATTTACCCTTCATAAGGACCCTTTTCATCGAATCCGATCCGACTAAAGTGGGAGAGACAGACACCCGCTAGCCACCTTATGCAACTAGTGCATGTCAGTCGGTGGAACCTGTCTCACGTAAGTGTACGTGTAAGGTCGGTATGGGCCGCTTCATCCCACGATGCCGCCGAATCAAGATAAGACTAGTAACGACAAGTAAATTGACAAATCGACGCCCACAACTACTTTGTGTTCTACTCGTGCAAGAAACTACGCATAGACCTAGCTCTGATGCCACTGTTGGGGATCGTAGCAGAAATCAAAAAAATTGTACGCATCACCAAGATCAATCTATGGAGTAATCTAGCAATGAGGGAGAGGGGAGTGCATCTACATACCCTTGTAGATCGCTAAGTGGAAGCGTCACAAGAACGCGGATGAAGGAGTCGTACTCGCAGCGATTCAGATCGCGGTTGATTCCGATCTAAGCACCGAACAACGGTGCCTCCGCGTTCAACACACGTGCAGCCCGGTGATGTCTCCCGTGCCTTGATCCAGCAAGGGGAGAGGGAGAGGTTGGGGAAGACTCCGTGTAGTAGCAGCACGACGGCATGGTGGTGGTGGAGCGTGGCACTCTAGCAGGGCTTCGCCAAGCACCGCACGAGACGAGGAGGGAGAGGGGTAGGGCTGCGCCAAGAGGGAGATGATCTCATGTATATGGCAGCCCCGAAACCCCCACTATATATAGGGGGAGGGGAGGGGCTGCGCCCCCATCTAGGGTTCCCTCCCTAGGGGTGGCGGCAGCCCCCAAAACCCATCTAGGGTGCGGCCAAGGGGGGAAGAGAGGGGGGTGCCCTAGGGTGGGACTTAAGGCCCATCTGGACCTAGGGTTTGCCCCCCTCCCACTCTACATGCGCCTTGGGCCTTGGTGGGGGGCACACCAGTAAACCTGGGGCTGGTTCCCTCCCACACTTGGCCCATGCAGCCCTCTGGGGCTGGTGGCCCCACCTGGTGGACCCCCGGGACCCTCCCGGTGGTCCCCGTACGTTACCGATAGCACCCGAAACTTTTTCGATGACCAAAACACGACTTCCCATATATAAATCTTTACCTCCGGACCATTACGGAACTCCTCGTGGCGTCCGGGATCTCATCCGGGACTCCGAACAACATTCGGTAACCACGTATATCAATTCCCTATAACCCTAGCGTCATCGAACCTTAAGTGTGTGGACCCTACGGGTTCGGGAACCATGCAGACATGACCGAGACAACTCTCCAGCCAATAACCAATAGCAGGATCTGGATACCCATGTTGGCTCCCACATGTTCCATGATAATCTCATCGGATGAACCACGATGTCAAGGATTTATTCAATCCCGTATACAATTCCCTTTGTCTACCGGTATAGTACTTGCCCGAGATTCGATCGTCGGTATCCCGATACCCTGTTCAATCTCGTTACCGGCAAGTCTCTTTTCTCATTCCGCAACACATCATCCCGTGATCAACTCCTTGATCACATTGTGCACATTATGATGCTGTCCTACCGAGTGGGCCCAGAGATACCTCTCCGTCACACGGAGTGACAAATCCCAGTCTCGATTCATGCCAACCCAATAGACACTTTCGGAGATGCTTTATAGCCACCCAGTTACGTTGGGACGTTTGGTACACCCAAAGCATTCCTACGGTATCCGGGAGTTGCACAATCTCATGGTCTAAGGAAAAGATACTTGACATTTAGAAAAGCTTTAGCATACGAACTACACGACCTTGTGCTAGGCTTAGGATTGGGTCTTGTCCATCACATCATTCTCCTAATGATGTGATCCCGTTATCAATGACGTCCAATGTCCATGGTCAGGAAACCGCAACCATCTATTGATCAACGAGCCAGTCAACTAGAGGCTCACTAGGGACATAGTGTTTGTCTATGTATCCACACATGTATATGAGTTTCCTACCAATACAATTCTAGCATGGATAATAAACAATTATCATGAACAAGGAAATATAATAATAACCAATTTATTATTGCCTCTAGGGCATATTTCCAACACCTGGAACATATGAGGTCAGGGACGGCAATGGAAAGCCATGGCGCAATAAAAACAAGCGTCGAAACAATGCCGGAAGCCCAGATGATACAACGGTAAACGCCGGATTCAGCGACTCCAGACCTGGTCAATGGAAGAAGCCATTTAAAGGCAACAAAGACGGTCCATCGAGTTTGGACAGAATATTAGACAGGCCCTAGCAAATCCATGGCACCCCAAAAAAACCTGCCAATCACACCAACCGTAACTGTTGGGTTTTCAAGCAGGCCGGCAAGTTAAACCCGAACACAAGGGGAAGGAGCCTCAGAGCGAAGACGAGGATGAACCTCGGCAGCCGAATATAGGGGGACAGAAGAAATTTCCATCGAAGGTCAAAACAGTGAACATGATATATGCCACTCATATCCCAGAAAGGGAGCGCAAATGCGCACTCCGCGACATCTATGCCGTTGAGCCTATCGCCTCAAAATTCAACCCATGGTCAGCCTGTCCGATCACTTTCGATCGCAGGGATCATCTGACTAGTATTCGGCACGGGGGTTCGGCTGCCTTAGTGCTCGACCCAATAGTAGATGGATACCATCTAACCCGGGTCCTTATGGACGGCGGCAGTAGTCTCAATCTGATATATCATGACACTGTCCACAAGAAGGGGATCGACCCATCAAGAATCAAGTCAAGCAACACGACCTTTAAAGGAGTGATACCGGGCGTTGAAGCTCGCTGCACCGGCTCCTTAACATTGGAGGTTGTATTCGGTTCTCCCGACAACTTTCAAAGCAAAGAACTGATCTTCGACATAGCTCCATTCTGAAGTGGCTATCACGCCCTACTCGAAAGAACGGCCTTCGCCCACTTTAGTGCAGTCCCGCATTATGCCTATTTAAAGCTCAAGATGCCTGGCCCACGTCGTGTTATCACGGTCAATGGAAATATGGATCACTCTCTCCGTACGGAGGAAGATACTGCGGCCTTAGCAGCCGAAGTACAATGCGGCCTATTCAAGCCAGATAATGTAGCAATAGCAGACACAGCTAAACGTGTCCGGCACATGCCTCAGTGCGGAAGCTTAGATGAACTTGAGCAAGATTGACGGCTATGCCCCCGTTGACCGCCCCACAAGGTCATAGCATATGGGCCTCGAGTACATAATTATGCCCTAAAAATTCCTTGGCGGCGACGAGGGGCATCCACATACAGTCCGTAGTTCGGCTAGAGCCTCTTCAGACCTTAAACTTATCTTCTCTTGGTTCATTAAAACGAACCAGACTTACTTTGGCCATACTGGATTGACTTCTTGGTTTCCAGGTTTTATTTCTTTTTTCTACAGATGGACATCATACGCATACCTTCAAGGACACAATACAGAGGAGAAAACGGCGCAGACGTGCAACAGGGACCCGCACTAAGGTTTCTTTTTAGATTAAGACCCTGTGTAAACCTTTTTTCTCTTTCTTGTTATATACCTTTTTGGCATGTAAAATGTCCAAAAAAGGTCGTCGGCATTATCTGTAGAGTTTGCGGCTCTCCGTACTATAGAGGGATATTAATAGAACAATTTTACTCATATCATCTATAGAGTTTTATTCACTAACCATGGAATGTTCTGTTCTCGCATCAGATTGCCACATGTGCCTTGTCAATAAAGGTTCATTACCAGGGGCTGCCTTCAGTCCTGTATAAGTTGAACAGACCGAACACCTATAGGGAGTGTTCGGCGTCCTGGATGTCCGCATTATATGCATCAGTTCCGAATCATGACTTCGGTCAATAGTTGGGTTGCCCGGCTCCTGTGCTTACCCCTACGTTCTCGATTGTTCGGCTAGGGTGTAAAGGGAGAACTACTGCTATAGTACTTCTGGCTAGTCCGGTCAAGTACCTCAGTAGAGAAAGTAGAAAACTGACTGTCATGATAAGCTAGAACCTGGTCCGCAATCCGGTGACTTAGTGTTATACTACGATCGATAGAGATCTACCCCATGTTATACGAAGTGTTGGTTTTTTTGCCCAGCCAAGTGCAACTAGATACTTCATCCGCACTAGGGGCTAGTACCTAGCCCCACTTGTGAAACTCCTAAGACTAAGTGAAAGAAATAACGCCGCATAGTCTGATCGCCTGGTTCGCTCCGCATACACCTACTGTACGGACCAAGATGTTGGATAAAGTGTGTATCTGCATATGACCGAACACCCCAGTACTATGTACCTGGGGGCTGAAGCCGACGACTGGAAACTTTCAAATTTAAGATAAATAGTCACACAGGAGGGAAAAAGACGCTGATATGATAAATAGCGCAAAAGTTATATACACTAGATTCACAAGCATAGTCTTTATATCCGGATACATTTAGTCGAAAACAGCATCTTTCGAACACTGGCCTTCTACAAGGCGGGCACCCTCGATGACGTCCTCGAAGTACTTCTCCGGCTTGCGGTGCTCCTTGCCTGCGGGCGGGCCTGCAGTTGCTATATGCACTGCGTTCATCTTCACCCAGTGCACTTTGATGCGCGCGAAGGCCATCCGAGCACCTTCTATGCAAGCCGACCGCGTTAAAGCGTCGACCCGTGGACTCGCCTCGACGAGCCGCTTCACCAACCCGAAGTAACTACTTGGGATTGGCTCAGCAGGACATAGCCGGACTATCAAGTCCTTCATGGCCGAACTCGCTATATTGTGCAGCTCGACCAGCTGCTTCATCTGGTCGCTGAGGGGCATTGGATGTTTTGGCACCTCGAACTGCGGCCAAAACAGCTTCTCCGTGTTGTTCCCCTCTAGGGCACGGAAATACTGGGCGGCGTCTGCGCTGCTCCTTGGAAGATCAGCAAACACCCCTGGAGAACTCCACAATCATGTCAGCCCAATATACTTCCGCCCTCCGAAGATGCTCTGTAAGAGAAATATCTTACCAGATGATATCTGTCGTGCCTGCTCAATCTCTTGACGAGCACTGCGCGCCTCGCCTCTCGCGTCCTGGGCAGACTTTACTGCCGCACACAGCTCGGTCGCCTGTTCCGAAGCTGTCTTCTCCGATGCCTCACACTTACGGATGGCATCTTGAAGCTCGACCTCGACTTCGGAAACCCGAGACTTGTGCTTCTCGTACTCCGCATTTTCGGCCTCTAAATCAGCAACCGCTTTATCAGCGGCCGGCTTGTTCACCTTGGCCTCCTCCTTGCCCCTGGCAACCTCGCCCTTGAGGGCCTCGAGCTCAGCGGCGCCAACTGTGTAATACAGAATACAATGTTAGAGTTTGTACTCATACTTAATAATTTAAGTCTTATTGACATTTAAAATAAAAATCCGCATACCTTGTGTTCCATCAAAACGCCGGTTGATGCGGTCGAGGTCCGCATTGGCCACCTCGAGCTTCCGATTTAGTTCGGTGACCTCTGCGTCCCGCGCAGTCGCCGTAACTAAAGAAGCATGCACAACAGTCCAGCTCTGTAAGTATGCTACTCTATGGATACTCCGTCCGATTCTTTTCAGAAACACACAAAGCATCAGGGGCTACTAGCTATATATGTGCACTTAAAACAAATAAAATTTCTTTAAAAGCATTACATGGCTTACCTCAAATCCTGTTAAAAGGCTATTGAAGGCTTCATTCAGTCTGCCCTTGACGGACTGAATCTTCTTCATCACCGCACCCATCATGGTGCGGTGTTCTTCAATGACGAGAGCACCTTGCAGTGCTCCCTCCATACAATCCAGCGCCCCCGGATTAACTCCGGGTGCCGCAGTATCCTGCTCCGCTTGAGAAGCGAGATCTTCAACCCGCGGAGCCGCGCTAGGCTCCGGAACGGTGTTCGGTGGGACCCCAGACTGTTCGAGATCCACATCTTCGATCTCCATGGGGGCCGTTTCGCCATGGTTAGCGTCCGTCGAGGTATTATCCCCCCTGCCCTGTCTCCTGCCCCGCCCTCATCTCCTTGGGCGGAGAGAATCTGCTGGGGTGACACTTCGGTGCCCCCGCCGATTACGGGCGATGGAGCCCGGACTAGCGGGCCACTCTCCGTCTCCCCAGGTGCCAGAGAGTTCCCCTCCGATGATGTAACATCGGGGTCTCCGCCGGGAGGACTGTAGGTCAGCAGGAGAAAAATATTAAGTAGGTATCATAAATACTGAATAAACAAAGGTGAAATAGTCAATCCGGATAGACTTACGATTCGGGCAGGGGTTTTACCCTGGGTTTCACCATGAAGCTGTGTTCGGATGAATCCGAACTGTCTCCGAGCATCAGCTTCCTCCTCCTCCGAGGCACGGCCGCGCTCACGTCAGCAATGGCCCCCCTCTTCGTCCCCCTGCCTTGCGCAGGAGGTACATCTTCTTCTTCCTCTTCATCATCTTCCTCCGCCTCGTCGGAGGAAAGAATATGGAGGTCCTTGGGCTGCTTACCCACAGGACGGGGGCTGTTTCCAGCCCCCTTGTCCTTCGTCTTCTTGGGCTTCTTGGTCGGCGCCTTGTACGGCGCCGGAACCAGCATTGCCGTCAGTAGAGGCAACACTGGGTCTTCGGGCAGAGGTGCCGGACACTTGATCCGGGTTGCCTTCTTCGTCCAAGCCTGTATATCACATAAAAGTTCCGACTCCTATTATCATTAAGTAATAGGAAAGGTGTAACACCCCAAAATTTTGCCCTTGTTTTTAGTAATAAAAATTTGACAAAGAGTTTCAACTTTTCTTTTTTCTGGGTTTTGTGTGGTTGTCAGAACTTCCCTTCTGTTGCTATTGTGGAGTTTTTGCCCTAGTAAAAATTTGTGAGTATGTTGCTTGGACTTAATTTCCCTAAGCCAAGAAGAACAATCTTTCTAGTTGTAGGATCATTTGCATTATTATTTTCTCCCTGAGCTTATTTAATTTAAGTGATTTCCTTCTATTTAGGAACCTGTTTGCACTGCAACCCTCTGATGGAATTGTCCAAAAATTCCACCAAAATTCAAGGATGTCAGGTGAAGCCCCTACATCACTTCCATGCAAAAATCCTTGGGTATCCTTTGGAAAAGTTGAGCAAAACATCCTCCTTTGCTCTCTGGTCCAGAATGTCACTTTCTACTACAGCCCTATTCTAACTAGTTCCTTTGGCCTTGAGCTTTTTCCAACTTATAGCCCATCTTGCAAAACCCTTAAGTCCAGAAGAGTGGACCCATTGGAAGGTTTTTAGTTCATGAAACAATGCCATTTACCTTCTGCCCAGAACTGAAGTTTTGCAAAAACTTGCACTAACAAGTTTTTGCTTTTGATAAACTAACCTCACCACCATCTTACTCATCCAAGGAGACACTATTCTGGAGAATTTGGCCACCCCAAGAGTTGCCTAAAGGCCATTGGCATTTTGTCAAACACCCTGAGTTCATGACCATTTTTGGCTTAGTTATTGGTTTGTGTTATGAACTTGATCCCCTGACTAGACCAGCATGTCACATGGTTTTGCCCTAGCCTATAGCCCCACCCTACTAACCCCCTTGTGGATTGGAGCCACCTAGCATGCCTTGGCATATTGCCGAGCACGTAGCGTGCGTGCTCTGGGCGCACCCAGAGCGCGTGTTTTGCACGTGTGTGCGCTCGGGTCGCGCGTCGCGCCCCGACCCTTGCTCGCCTACAGAGCCACCCCCCGACCTCATCCACTCACCAGAACGCGCCAAGCAGCCCCTGAAACTCCACAACGCCATTGCCAGAGCTCGTTTGGGGGCACTCCGGCGGCCATAGTGGGCCTCTGCCGTGGTCGGCGCCGCCCAAGCCACGAACGCGCGCCAGCTCGCCCCTGGCGCAAAACCCGCTCGTCTGCTAGCTTCTGCCGCCATCCTCAGCCCCGCCACGTCCCCTGCTGCTACAAAATGGCGGTCGCCGGCGATCTTATCCCCAGCCGCCGTGGAACCGTCATTGCCCGCCTATATAAGAAGCCCCCGAGCTCGTCAGGACCTCAAGCAACCTCTCACACTCCCTCACTGATCCGCCGTACCAGTAGAAAGACCAGAGAGGTCGTCTTCTCCTTCTCCGGCAACCACAGCCGGCGCCACTGTCTCGATCACTCCGGCGCCACCAGGGCCTCCCCGCCCATCCAGCGCCACCGTCGCCTTCCCTCGACCTTGCGGAACTGCCCGACCCGTCGAACGCGATCAAAACCCACCACAACACAAATCCCCAATCCTGCCCGAAGCTCCCTCCGCCGCGGAACTCGCCGCCGGTGACTCCCTCCGTCCCCGCCGGCCAATCGACCACCGGGAGGACCGCCTAGGAGTGACGGATCCATCCCTGGCCTCGAATGCCCTCGAGGAGCCTCCGTTCGCCGGCGACGATCACCGGAATCCCGCCCCGCTCGGGCAGAGGAAAAAGGAGGGAGAGGCGACTGGTCAAACCTGACCGGTGGGCCCCCTGGACCCACTGTCAGTGACCCAGCCCGCCTCCACGTGTTTCAAGCGAAGGCGTAAACCTCAAAAGTACGTATCCCCTGACCCGAAAGCGTATTCCTATTTGAAACGTTTTCTTTTCTGTTTTAATTTAAAATCAGAGTTTGACTGAAACTTTGACTGGCCTTAACTTTTTAAATATAACTCCAAATGAATTAATTCCTTTTCTGTTGTTACTCAAATTTGGTCTAGTTTTTTTTCAAATTTATTTGAAAATTTTCCAAATAACTTTTTTGTGTTGTTTTGTTTCTACATATTGATTTCTTATTCTTTCAAATAGGATTTTGAAGAAGGGAAAAACTTCCAAACATTTTGGAATGCGTTTCTCCTCCCCTCTACTTAAAGGCAAGCATTTTTGAACCCTGGTCTAATGCTTATGAGTGTTATTGATACGATTGCAACGTCACCTCAAAGTGGACGCTTTCTTTTCATTTTTATACGTGATGATATGATCATACCTCTTGCTGTGAATAATTATATGCATGACGGTAATCCCCCTCGTATGCCTCACATGCCTAACGGAAGAAAACCGTGAAAGTCATTGTCTTGAGTAGACCCGAGCTTGTCGCTAGCTCCTCGTTGAGACGGTGGAGTCCAGTATGGCTTGGTGAGGCAGGATGAGTGGTGATTCCGACTGTTGTTGTGGAGTATATTAATTATACTAAACATACCAGCGATGCTTGAACCTCCTGAGTCGACCACAGATCGAGTCTTGTCCCAGTAACCCTCATACTTGTTTCGTGCTACCATGGGTCCCTACTACAGGTAGGGTACGGTTCAGTAAATTGTCGACCCTTGTTCTAGCGCACACCGTACAGAGAGGCCATGGTGGAAGATACCGGCTGCATCCGGTAGGTAGGCCACCTAGTCCGGGGGCATGGGTGTTTCGGTTGGAGCCGAATGGGGGTAGCTTCCCCAGTTTTGCGCGTGTTATAAATTTTGTGATCCCATGCTAGTCAAGGTTGTAGCCTCCCCACTTAGAGTTTGGCTTAACAGGTGTCGTGGGTGATTCCAGACACCGGAAAGTTAGGCTGGTGTGTGCGGTCAGATGTGTCTTCAAATTAAAAGACCGTAAACGGAATTAGTCCAGAGGAACTAAAGGAATCCGTTATTCGTGGGTAAAGAGTACACCCTCTGCAGAGATTAAATCTATTCGAATAGCCGTGTCCCTGGGTTAGGACCACAGTCTAGGAAGAGTCAAGTGTCGGTCTTAGCGTCGGTCTTCGGAGGAGAAAACTGCTAAAAACAGAACTTTGATTATGAAGTGTGGCATATGGTGACTTTATTTATGAACTAACCATTTGCAATATTTAAATCAATGAGTATCCCTGGGATGGTCCTATCTCCTGTATATTCACTGTCAACCATCCTTCTGTATAAGCCCTTTTTGTGATGTCGCTCAGACGTCCGACTGTGGCATTTTGTTATTCACTTTTCTTTATAAGCCCTTTATGTGATGTCGCTCAGACGTCCGACTGAGGCATTTTGTTATTCACTTTTCTTTATAATCCCTTTATGTGATGTCGCTCCAACGTCCGACTGTGGCAATTTGTTATTTACTTTTCTTTATAAGCCCTTTATGTGATGTCGCTCAGACGTCCGACTGTGGCATTTTGTTATCCACT
>LR738711.1:155797051-155811321 GCA_902687465.1 Secale cereale | reverse complement strand
TTTGTTATTTACTTTCATTTATAAGCCCTTTATGTGATGTCGCTCAGACGTCCGACTGTGACATTTTGTTATTTACTTTTCTTTATAAGCCCTTTATATGGTGTCGCTCAGATGCCCGACTGTGGCATATTTGTTTATTTATTTTATTTTCACTCCCTGATTACATTATGCATATTTATACAAATGACCTGCTTGCATTATGGACTGGTATACCATACTTAACATCGTGATCATCAAATATTCTCGAGCATGATTATACTTCACCCATGTTCAAAATGTTTGCGAGTGCATTCAAAGTACTCACTGGCTTGTCCCTGGCTATTGTCTTGGCTAGATTTCTTGCTTGGAGAGGAGTGTTGCGACGACTACCCGGAACCTATGCAGCAGTGATAGCAGCCTCGCGAAGATAGGAGTTAACCTGGTCAGCTGTTCCCGTGAGAAATGGAGTTCCACCAGCGCCGACGAATCACAGACCGCTTCCGCCATCAGCCACTAGAAACCTTGTGTTGTACTTAAAGGCCAGGATGGTCTTGTACTACATATTTTGTACCTTTGCTTGGAAATTTCTATATCAAGTGGTGCCTCATCAGCTAACAGTAATCCTGTGGCTGGTGAGCACAAGGGCCATTTTTGGGAACTTAATACCCCGAAAATCCGGTCCTGACAACCTTGGTATCAGAGCCAGGTTGACCATTGGCTAATCCTATCTTAGCCAGGTCAAAAAAAACCTAGGTTAATCCCCCACCAGACCATATCCTAACCCCGGCCAAGCTTCTCGTGTAAGATACCCACACAGTGGGCCGACACCTTTGGTAGTCGGTGCCCAACCTATCAGTCTAGCCTGTCGATCACCCGCCAGTAACCGACCCCTAAACAGCGCCCCCGCAAGCGTGTGAAGGAATACTCCGTCCTTTCCTATAAATAGGGCACGCTAGCCCCAACACCAGCACACCACAGCCTCTACCTCAGACCAAGCTAAAATGCCAGGACCCATTGTACACAACGAAACCACAACAACCAACCTTGGAGGTTTTGTGACCATGCTCGCAAACCTCACCCGCCGTGCCTTTGCGTTAGAGGAGCCCCCAGAATATGTTGTGTACCAAGAATCCATGGGCGGTGAAAACCGTCAATTCTGGGCCACTGTGCACATCTACGGTAGGGGTCTGTCACCAGAACGTCCCTACAGGTTCACCGGAAGGACAACTTCCTTTGAGCCACAAGCTATCCAACTAGCTGCTCGTGAAGCTATAGTTCAACTCCGGCACCTATCGCCCAGAGTTAATTGTCGCTCATTCTACTACTACCCCAGTCGTAACGGGTATGGTAGGCCTCCCCGAGTTGCGAGCGGAGACCACGAGACAGATCCGGCATTATTGCATCTGGTACGCTATGTTAGTGTGCTAGAGGAACTGTTCGATCAAATCACCCTTGATCTGATCGCAGCTCGTGGAGAACTGTTCGCCGAGCCCCGGCACGAGGAGGAGACGAGTCCGGCACCGACAACCCAGTCGTGTTGTTCGGGCAACCGATCGAGTCCTTGAGGCCTGCCTCGGTCATTGACCAGAATGCCTTGGTGTCTCCAGAGGTGATGCGTCACCTGTTTGGCGCACGCTCCAACGGGACTATAGCCAACAATCCCCGTGAGGGTCATCATCATTGCCCCGACCCTACACCCCCTCAGCCACCTCCAGCCAACACCAACAATGAAGCCCTTGGAGAAGCTTGGGCGTCCACAAGGCAAGGCCGCTTGGATATAAACGAGGTTGATTAAATCACCTGAGTAGTACCAAGCCTTATCTTGTCCACACCCCGTAGTGATGTAACCTTTATTCCTATATGTATATACAGTTTGCTTTTGCGCCCTTATCTCTATAGCATCCTTGCACAGTTATGTCAGTGTACGAATGCATATTTTTCGGGTGTGACTTCCAAAGCACCTCATCGACAAATCCTACAGTAAACACGTCACTTTGCGAGACGCGAGCATCTGTAGCATTGCCCCCGACCCCGTAAAGCGAAATCGACAAAATAGATGCCCCTCACCATGATTCTATAAACCAGCCCGGTTGCTATATAGAAGGCCACATCGTAACTTTGCCAAGCATCCCTCACCTGGTGCACTACCCTCACAGCCATTTCCTTCGCCATGCCGATCCCTAGTATATATCTGAGAACCCCAGAGGCATCCCCTGGTAGTTTCGTGAAGATATTGTGGGATTTTACCTGCAGTACCATGAGTGCTACCCTTCCACCCAAGTATGAGCTGCTCAAATCGAGGATCACACCATCCACCTCAAAATATTGGGCAGTGGTACACATCCCTCCCGCAAACCCAAACCAAGACCCCACTGAAGTTTCCTTCATGGGGAAATCCATGCCAACTCCTCAGATGGTCGTAGAGGCTACCGCTTATGAAGCGCTTGCTCGCCTTCGATTCGCGGTGCCCTATGCTAGCGAACGGGGGTATTATTACTTTCCGAGCCGCGCAGCGCCCGGAGAAGCAGCATCTTTTCCTGGTGGGCGAATTGAGAGAGACCCAGTACTGGCCAACCTTACGCAGTATGTCATCGCGCAAGAGCGTTTGACCCAGCGGATAATGGGTTATCTCCAGAGCCTCGCCGATTTAAATCCCCGGATCGCCATCAGCAGACCACTAAGGCCCGGACAGGAGAAGCACATTCATCGACTAGTCAACCCGCTCCCACCGATAGAAGAAGAGTGTCCCCCAGCACCAGAGACTTTTTCGCAGGACCCTGTCCATTTATCGTTTGTGTTTTAGATGTAACTGCTTTGATTTGTTATCCTCGCGATCTTTTCATGAGTTGTAAGCTGTGTGTCGTATCATGTGTTAATTAATTTAAATTTATGGGATAGTTTCACTATTGATAACTCTTGACTTAATTTTTGCGCTAAGTGAAAACCTGGAGTGAGTTGTTAATTGTTTTCTTCCCTGGGTTATTACAACATATCTCTCAGCATAACGTGGATATTTTATTATCTCGCATCGCAACAACAGCATTACAACTCCAGCCACCCCACACAGTACACTAAGTTGCTAGTCCACGTACACCTACTTCACCAGATTGATCACCTCTCCACAGTCTCTTGAGGAGAAACTCAAGCACTAGTTGCCTTCCACGCACTAACCACCGTTAGCACCCGACGCTCACGCCTAATCCTCGTGATCGCCGCCACCGCGAAGGGCTAGCACCCGAGCCGCAGCATCACGACGATCATCGAGGATCATCGCACACAAGAGCGCGGATACACCCAGCAATGCCGCCAACCCCACGCACACTAGGACCATGCACCAGTCCGGCATCACCTCCGCCATTAGAGCCTCGGCCCGAGCCCCTGCAAACACAAATGGAGGAGAAGGAAGGAGAAGAGAAACGAGGCCAGGTGAGAGGAGGAAGAAGGAGCACCTCGGTCGTTTTATAGCTCGAGATCGGTGTACGGTGGGCGGAGTCCACCAGCGCCGCTCGTCGCTCGACCGTCGGTGTTCGGAGGCAAATCCACGAGCAGTGCCGACAGCACGCTCACCCGCGAGATGAGTGCACGCTGCACCTGCAGCTAGCGCGTCGTGCACTACGGCAATACGCCCTAGATGCCCTACGAGCTAGCTGTCGCCGGTGGAGAAAGCACGGGAAAGCGCACGGGAGAGAGGAGAAGAGAGGACCGGAGGTAGAAGAAGTGATTGACAGTGAGCCCATGGCCCACCTGTCAGCCAGTGAGAGCCCTGTACTCTCGGGTGCAACCAGCGTATTTTTAAAATTTAGATATTTTTATTTCTAAATTTACTCTAGCCCGTAGTAGAATATCTCGTTTTCCACGACCGTAGATTTTTCCATGCAGCGCTAGTGTTTAACACTGCAGTTTACACCACTTATTGCCCATGTACTGTAGTGACATTTGTTTGCATTAGCAGAACGGTTAACTTTGGTAATATCTTTTTGTGGCAGTAGAAGATCTTTTTATAGCAACCCTTAACAAATCTCGGGGACGATATTTTTTCTTAAGGGGGTTAGTGTTGTAACACCCCAAAATTTTGCCCTTGTTTTTAGTAATAAAAAATTGACAAAGAGTTTCAACTTTTCTTTTTCTGGGTTTTCTGTGGTTGTCAGAACTTCCCTTCTGTTGCTATTGTGGAGTTTTTGCCCTAGTAAAAATTTGTGAGTATGTTGCTTGGACTTAATTGCCCTAAGCCAAGAAGAACAATCTTTCTAGTTGTAGGATCATTTGCATTATTATTTTCTCCCTGAGCTTATTTAATTTAAGTGATTTCCTTCTATTTAGGAACCTGTTTGCACTGCAACCCTCTGATGGAATTGTCCAAAAATTCCACCAAAATTCAAGGATGTCAGGTGAAGCCCCTACATCACTTCCATGCAAAAATCCTTGGGTATCCTTTGGAAAAGTTGAGCAAAACATCCTCCTTTGCTCTCTGGTCCAGAATGTCACTTTCTACTACAGACCTATTCTAACTAGTTCCTTTGGCCTTGAGCTTTTTCCAACTTATAGCCCATCTTGCAAAACCCTTAAGTCCAGAAAAGAGGACCCATTGGAAGGTTTTTGGTTCATGAAACAATGCCATTTACCTTCGGCCCAGAACTGAAGTTTTGCAAAAACTTGCACTAACAAGTTTTTGCTTTTGATAAACTAACCTCACCACCCTCTTACTCATCCAAGGAGACACTGTTCTGGAGAATTTGGCCACCCCAAGAGTTTCCTGGAGGCCATTGGCATTTTGTCAAACACCCTGAGTTCATGACCAGTTTTGGCTTAGTTATTGGTTTGTGTTATGAACTTGATCCCCTGACTAGACCAGCATGTCACATGGTTTTGCCCTAGCCTATAGCCCCACCCTACTAACCCCCTTGTGGATTGGAGCCACCTAGCATGCCTTGGCATATTGCCGAGCACGTAGCGTGCGTGCTCTGGGCGCACCCAGAGCACGCGTTTTGCATGTGTGTGCGCTCGGGTCGCCGCGTCGCGCCCCGACCCTTGCTCACCTGCAGAGCCACCCCCCGGCCTCATCCACTCACCAGAACGCGACAAGCAGCCCCTGAAACTCCACAGCGCCATTGCCAGAGCTCGTTTGGTGGCATGCCGGCGGCCACAGTGGGCCTCTGTCGTGATCGGCGCCGCCCAAGCCACGAACGCGCGCCAGCTCGCCCCTGGCGCAGAACTCGCTCGTCTGCTCGCTTTTGCCACCATCCTTAGCCCCGCCACGTCCCCTGCTGCTACAGAATAGCGGTCGCCGGCGATCTTATCCCCAGCCGCCACGGAACCGCCATTGCCCGCCTATATAAGAAGCCCCCGAGCTCGTCAGGCCCTCAAGCAACCTCTCACACTCCCTCACTGATCCGCCCGTAGCAGTAGAAAGACCAGAGAGGTCGTCTTCTCCTTCTCCGGCAACCACAGCCGCCGCCACTGTCTCGATCACTCTGGCGCCACCAGGGCCTCCCCCGCCCATCCAGCGCCACCGTCGCCTTCCCCTCGACCTTGCAGAACTGCCCGACCCCTCGAACGCGATCAAAACCCACCACAACACAAATCCCCATTCCTGCCCGAAGCTCCCTCCGCCGCAAAACTCGCCGCCGGCGACTCCCTCCGTCCCCGCCGGCCAATCGACCACCGGGAGGACCGCGTAGGAGTGAAGGATCCATCCCTGGCCTCGAATGCCCTCGAGGAGCCTCCGTTCGCCGGCGACGATCATCGGAATCCCGCCCCGCTCGGGCAGAGGAAAAGGAGGGAGAGGTGACTGGTCAAGCCTGACCGGTGGGCCCCCTAGACCCACTTTCAGTGACCCAGCCCGCCTCCACGTGTTTCAAGTGAAGGCGTAAACCTCAGAAGTACGTATCCCCTTATCCGAAAGCGTATTCCTATTTGAAACGTTTTCTTTTCTGTTTTAATTTAAAATCAGAGTTTGACTGAAACTTGGACTGGCCTTAACTTTTTAAATATAACTCCAAATGAATTGATTCCTTTTCTGTTGTTACTTAAATTTGGTCTAGTTTATTTTCAAATTTATTCGAAAATTTTCCAGACAACTTTTTTGTGCTGTTTTGTTTCTACATATTGATTTCTTTTTCTTTCAAATAGGATTTTGAAGAAGGAGAAAACTTCCAAATGTTTTGGAATGCATTTCTCCTCCCCTCTACTTGAAGGCAAGCATTTTTGAACCCTGGTCTAATGCTTATGAGTGTTATTGATACGATTCCAGCGTCACCTCAAAGTGGATGCTTTCTTTTCATTTTTATACATGATGATATGATCATACCTCTTGCTGTGAATAATTACATGCATGACGGTAATCCCCCTCGTATGCCTTCCATGCCTAACGGAAGAAAACCGTGAAAGTCATTGTCTTGAGTAGACCCGAGCTTGTCGCTAGCTCCTTGTTGAGACGGTGGAGTCCGGTATGGCTTGGTGAGGCAGGATGAGCGGTGATTCCAACTGTTGTTGTGGAGTATATTAATTATACTAAACATACCAGCGATGATTGAACCTCCTTAGTCGACCACATATCGAGTCTTGTCCCAATAACCCCCATACTTGTTTCGTGCTACCACGGGTCCCTACTACAGGTAGGGTACGGTTCAGTAAATTGTCGACCCCTATTCTAGCACACACCGTACAGAGAGGCCATGGTGGAAGATACCGGCTGCATCCGGTAGGCAGGCCACCTGGTCCGGGGGCATGGGTGTTTCGGTTGGAGCCGAATGGGGTTAGCTTCCCCAGTTTTGCGCGCGTTATAAATTTTGTGATCCCATGCTAGTCGAGGTTGTAGCCTCCCCACTTAGAGTTTGGCTTAACAGGTGTCGTGGGTGATTCTAGACACCGGTAAGTTAGGCTGGTGTGTGCGGTCAGATGTGTCTTCAAATTAAAAGACCGTAAACGGAATTAGTCCAGAGGAACTAAAGGAATCCGTTATTCGTGGGTAAAGAGTACACCCTCTACAGAGATTAAATCTATTCGAATAGTCGTGTCCCTGGGTTAGGACCACAGTCTGGGAAGAGTCAAGTGTCGGTCTTAGCGTCGGTCTTCGGAGGAGAAAACTGCTAAAAATAGAACTTTGATTATGAAGTGTGGCATATGGTGACTTTATTTATGAACTAACCATTTGCAATATTTAAATCAATGAGTATCCCTGGGATGGTCCTATCTCCTGGATATTCACTGTCAACCATCCTTCTGTATAAGCCCTTTTTGTGATGTCGCTCAGACGTCTGACTGTGGCATTTTGTTATTCACTTTTCTTTATAAGCCCTTTATGTGATGTCGCTCAGACGTCCGACTGTGGCATTTTGTTATTCACTTTTCTTTATAAGCCCTTTATGTGATGTCGCTCCGACGTCCGACTGTGGCAATTTGTTATTAACTTTTCTTTTTAAGCCCTTTATGTGATGTCGCTCAGACGTCCGACTGTGGCATTTTGTTATCCACTTTTCTTTATAAGCCCTTTATGTGATGTCGCTCAGATGTCCGACTGTGGAATTTTGTTGTTTACTTTTATTTATAAGCCCTTTATGTGATGTCGCTCAGACGTCCGACTGTGGCATTTTGTTATTTACTTTTCTTTATAAGCCCTTTATGTGGTGTCGCTCAGACGCCCGACTGTGGCATATTCGTTTATTTATTTTATTTTCACTCCCTGATTACATTATGCATATTTATACAAATGACCTGCTTGCATTATGGACTGGTATATCATACTTAACATCGTGATCATCAAATATTCTCGAGCATGATTATACTTCACCCATGTTCAAAATGTTTGCGAGTGCATTCAAAGTACTCACTGGCTTGTCCCTGGCTATTGTCTTGGCCAGATTTCTTGCTTGGAGAGGAGTGTTGCGACGACTACCCGGAACCTATGCAGCAGTGATAGCAGCCTCGCGAAGATAGGAGTTAACCTGGTCAGCTGTTCTCGTGGGAAATGGAGTTCCACCAGCGCCGACGAATCACAGACCGCTTCCGCCATCAGCCACTAGAAACCTTGTGTTGTACTTAAAGGCCAGGATGTTCTTGTACTACATATTTTGTACCTTTGCTTGGAAATTTCTGTATCAAGTGGTGCCTCATCAGCTAACAGTAATCCTGGGTCTGGTGAGCACAAGGGCCATTTTTGGGAACTTAATACCCCGAAAATCCGGTCCTGACAAAAGGACAAGTGTTTAGCTGAGATCATCATTACCTCAGTGGTGGAAACTTCAGTACTGAAGCCCGCATCCTCATTCTCTTCGGACCATTCCTCCTGGCTCTTGAAGAGGTGCTTCCAGATCTCTTTGTGCGTGGAGCCGAAGAGATGCTTTAGTGGCTTGTCTCCTGCTGGATTGAACTCCCATAGGGAGGAATCCCGGATTTGGCAAGGGAGAACAAGTCGGGTCAGCATCACCTGGACCACGGAGGAGAGCAGGTGCCCCTTGGAGATCACGCCGGACAAACGTCCCACGAGAGTCGTCACCTTAGTGGGCGACCCACAGTTCAGACCCTTTTTGGTCCAGGAGGTTAGCCTCTCTGCGGGTCCGCATCTGAAAGCAGGCTCCACCGCCCAGTTGGTGTCACGGGGCTCGGTGATATTGAACCACTCCTGCTGCCAGACTTTGTTCGTCTCCACAAATGAGCATTTGGGCCAAGTTGCGTTCGGGAGCTTACTAATCATAGTGCCCCCGCACTCTGTGTGTTCCCCGTTCACCACCTTCGGCTTCACGTTGAAGGTTTTAAGCCACAGGCCGAAGTGTGGGGGGACACGGAGAAAAGCTTCACACATCACTATGAATGCAGATATGTGAAGGATTGAGTTCGGAGCTAGATCGTGGAAATCTAGCCCATAGAAAAACAGAAGACCCCGAATGAATGGGTGGAGTGGAAACCCTAGCCCCCTAACAAAATGAGAGGTGAATACTACCCTCTCGCCCGCCTTTGGGAAGGGAGTCACCTGGCCCTTAGGGGGGACTCGGTGTGCGATGTCGTAGGCGAGATACACCGCACTCCGTAGATCCTTCACGATCTTTTCGGTGACCGTAGAAGCCTCCCACTTGCCTCTGGCACCGGATCCAGCCATTGCTGGGAAGGGGAGTAGTGGTTGAGGAACGAGGAGTTGCGGGAGCAGGAGATGAGAGTACGGGGGAAAAGGAGATTGGAGAGCTCGAGCTTGAGGAAGGCGTGGGGTTGGTGAAAGCGATCGGTGTCCTTTTATAACGCTGCGAATACAGAGTGTCCCCCTACCTTAGCCATAAAACTCGCCGGTTCCCAAAGCAGTCATGCGTAATGCGTGGCATGGGTGCACACATCACATAATGAGAATCCCACAATAAGCGGGCACGATCTGTATTCTGACGGGACGTGTCAATGAGGATATGCCTCGAAACGTGAAACTAGGACCAAATATAACGGTTCGATGTGTTAGTGGGTTGGACGTGATGTTTCACCCAAAAAGTTGTTAGTAAAGACACATTAATCATTTTCTTTAAAAGCCTTGCCTTCGAGGCAAAGGGTTGTACTAATCTTGCAGAGCCGAACACAATCCATCAATTTGAAGAAGATATATTCGGGAGGAGGAACCCACCTTGCAATGCCGAAGACAATACGGAAGCCGAACTCGTCGTCATCGAAGACAAGTTCAGGGGCTACTGAGGGGGTCCTGGATAGAGAGGTCCTCATGTGGTCGGACAAACTCCTGGTGGACCGGACTGGTGGGCCATGAAGATAACTATAGAAGATCTTCTCTCGTATCTGGATATGACTCTTAAATTTCTGTAATGGCAAGTTTAGGCTCGGGTGTAGATTTTCCTTCCTCTGCAGGATAATATGTACAAACCCTAGGCCCCTCCGGTGTGTATATAAACTGGAGGGTTTAGTCCGTAGAGGCTAATAGAGAATCATTCAATCCTCATAGGCTGAAACTTAGGGTTTTAGCCTTTACGATCTCGAGGTAGATCGACTCTTGTACACATATTCATCCATATTAATATAACAGGAAGTAGGGTTTTACCTCAATCGAGAGGGCCTGAACCTGGGTAAACATCGTGTCCCCTCCCTCCTGTTAACATCAATCCTCAGACGCATAGTTCGGGACCCCCTACCCGAGATCCACTGGTTTTGACACCAACAGTAAGCCCAGATTCCGAGGCATGTCTGGAGTCCATGTTGTCCGAATTAAAGTCCATGGATGAAAATCAAGTTTGGGACTTGGTTGATCCGCCACCTGGCGTAAAAGCCATAGTTTCCAAATGGGTCTTTAAGAAGAAAATCGATGTGGATGGAAATGTTCAGATCCACAAAGCTCGACTTGTCGCTAAAGATTATGGACAAGTTCAAGGAATGGACTACGACGAGACTTACTCGCCGGTAGCGATGCTGAAGTCGGTGAGGATCATACTAGATATAGCTGGCTATTTCGATTACGAGATATGACATATGGATGTCAAAACGGCTTTCCTTCATGGAAATTTAACCAAGGACGTGTATATGATATAGCTCGAGGGTTTCGTCGACCCGACTAGCACTAGTAAGGTATGCAAGCTCAAGAGATGCATTTATGCGTTGAGACAAGCATCTCGGAGCTGGAACATTCATTTTGATGAGGTCGTCACTAGTATCGGTTTTATCAAAAGCGAAGAGGACGCTTGTTATACAAGCAGTTGAGTGGGAGCTCGATAGTGTTTTTGATACTATATGTGGATGACATATCGCTGATCGGAAACGATGTTTCGATGCTGAACTCGGTCAAGGAATCATTGAATGGAAAGTTTTCGATGAAGGACCTTGGTGAATCGGTTTACATACTGGGCATTAAGATCTATAAAGATAGATCGAGGAGGCTGCTCGGCTTGAGCCAATGCACGTACATATTTAAAGTGTTGAAGCGGTTCAACATGAGTGAGGCTAGGAAAGGATTCTTCCCTACCTCACATGGTATAAGGCTAAGCGAGACTCAGAGTCCTTTGACATCTGATGAGCGAAGCAGGATGAGTCGGATTCCGTATGCCTCGGCAATCGGATCCATCATGTATGCCATGATATGTACACGACCTGATGTTGCTTTTGCAATAAGCCTAACAAGTAGATACCAGGCCAACCCAGGTGAGAGTCGTCGGGCGGTGATAAAGACTATTTTGAAGTACCTAAAAAGGACTAAAGAGATTTTCCTAGTTCATGGAGGTGAGCAGGAGCTCGTCGTAAAGGGTTACATCGATGCTAGTTTCCTAACCGATAGAGATGATTGTTGATCACAGTATGGATTCGTGTATGTCATGAACGGAGGAGCACTGAGCTAGACGAGTTCCAAGCAAGATACGGTGGTCGATTCTACAATAGAAGTCGAATACACTGTGTCTTGTGAAGCTGCAAAGGAAGGTGTTTGGATCCGGAACTTTCTGGATGTTCTTAGTATTTTCCCAGCCTCGGTGAAACCGTTAGACCTTTATTGTGATAATTCTAGTGCCATCGCATAAGCCAAGGAGCCGAGGAACCACCAAAAGACCAGGCACATTGATCGGAAATATCACCTGATACGGAAGATCATAAAGAGTGGTGATATAGAGTTATGCAAAATTCACACGGATGCAAATGTTGCAGATCCACAGACTAAGCCGCTTCCACGACCCAAGCATGAGGGGCACGTTAGAGCTATGGGCATACGATGTCTATTTGATTGACTCTAGTGCAAGTGGGAGACTGTTGGAGATATGCCCTAGATGCAATCATGTATGATGATATTTTCTATGTGTTTATGAATCAAGATAGTCCTTGGGTGTAATCGATGATACTTGTTGGCAAGTACATAACTTGTTTGTGAGATCTTGTGTTGTATGATACATCCTAAATGGTCCCTAGTCGTAAGTGACGTGTGGGCACACGTCGGACTAGACTAGCATGCAATACGGTGGATGGCCTTGTCTCACTAGCCATGAAGCATGTGATGCTGCCGAACTGCATGGATCTTATCGATCCGAGGTTGGACCCGAGGTGACTGGATCCAAGATCGGATGAACATCGGATTGGATAGACCCAACTATGAGACACAACGATATGTTATCTGTGAGTCTCTAGTACAACATATGTTCTATGCCCTAAGACCTGAGCTGACGCATGAACTTGGGATGGTGACAGACTTTCTTTGGGTGGACCAAATGCTACTCCGTAACTGGGTAGTTACAAAGGTAGGTTTCAGGTTTGTCCAAACCCATGCTGTGAGACATGGTTGAGCAAGATGGGATTTTCCCCTCCGATCAGGAGAGATATACTATGGTCCCCTCGTGTGATCCAACCAGGATAAGCATGGCCATGCGACAAGGATTATGAGATAATATGGTTTGGGTCGGCATCACTGGAACGAGAAAGAGGTCGGGCTAGCACAAGGATGACAGACTCGCCATGATCCCAACAACATATATCGTGTTGCAAAGGGAATGGAAGTGTGACATGTTGTACAAGTTTGCTAACCAGCTTCATAGTCTGCTTGGTGGTCGGCACGCCTTGCTAGAGGCCACTACCAACCGTACAGGTCGGAGGTGATCCGAACTGTGACCAAGCCAACTTGAACCTAAGGGGTCGCACGCTTAAGGGAAGGAACCTATGAGGTTGGATCCGACTCCACGAGTCAGACTTGGTCCTACTCAGACTCGGATACAGACCGAACAGATTTTGGGCTTTAGGATCCGTGCGAGGCCCAAGTGTTGAGCCCGCGATGGATGCCTATATATAGTGGAGGTGTGGCACACTTATTTAGTTGATCGCTTCGGCGCTGTCGTTAGGGCTTTGCATGTGTTGCAACTAGCCACCTCCTCGCTACCGGTTGTGTGATCGGACCTAGCAGTCCACCGCACGACATTCCTCCTGCACGCGCGGATTCCGTTAGAGGCGGTGCACTTGTGCTGGTCTGGCGTACCTGTTCATGGGATCCGATCATCTACATGGGAGACCGGCAAGGAGGAGACGACTCTAGGAATGTGAGGCGACTCCGGGAACGCGCTGCCTCAACTGTACTTCCATTGCACAGCATTGCACATATATTGGTAACGATCTATGATCCATCTCCCTTAGCATGTTCCTGGATGTTCTGCGCATAGGAAATTTTAATTTGCAGTCGATGCGCCCTACGGTAGAGCCCAAGACGACGAGAAGCACCCACTCTCCTGGTCACGACGCATGCTTAATCTCTTTCTCCTCCGGCAACCTCCGGCTCCCCTCTGGCAGCAACCCATCGATGACGAGTCTAACAAGATCTTCCACCATGGTCGATGGTGGGAGTCAATCACCCTAGATCCAACTCCGCGGGAGCGCGACCTTGGAGCTCGACGCCTTCTCCGGCTTCGTCGTCTTATCCTTCGCCATTGTGGCAAGGCACTCTGGTGCCGGACGGACTCAATCAGAGTGGATGAGAAGGGGAGATGGGAGGACTGGAGGCGAGGGGAGAAAGGCGCTCTGCCTATCTCCCTTTGGGGCGGAAACTGTCTTATACCACGAGTCTCTCCACTCACGGATCCTCACTGTTGGCTCCCACGCCCACAGATCTCCTCAAATCCCGCTGGCGGAGGTCCTGCGATATGTGGCCAAAAAGTGGGGAAAAAATCGAGGCATCACACCCCACTTCCCCCACTCATCGCGTCACAAATGTTCGCGCGTGCACATCCCCAATTTTGAATCTCGTGAAATCTGGGATCCAACAATCCGATTATTTGCCCTTTAAAGCCCTTCCAAAAAAGTTCGAGCCTAATCAGCCGTCCAACGTGTGAAGGCTCATTTCACTCGAATGGAGACACTCTTCATCTGGCTTGAGTCCGGGGTGGAACCCTCACTCGGACGAAGCACGATCTAGAATCCGTCAAGACATTGTGCGAGGGCGAGACCATCGAATGTCCAACAGGAGCCCTCGAGCGCCTCTGTAGCACTCGGCTCACCTGGAAATTCATTCTGACTCGACGTGTCTAACCTCGATCGATTCGAGAGCTAATGACGGGGACATGTACTAAGGGTAGGGTAACACCCTGCCCTAGGACTCCATGCACCCACTGTCGGGCCCCAAGGCTAGGTAGACATTCAGATTCTCTGCAATGAGACATACACTCAGAAAATTTTATCCACTCGAAGGGCAACGTTCCACTCGACTGGCCATCCTCAGTCAACCTAACATATCAGCACTCGGATGAAGAAGGCCAGGAGACTCCCCAGAACCGCAACGGTCAGGACGTGCGTCCACCCTCATCAAGTGCAGTTATTACTCTTGTTACCAGTAACATCGTCCTTAACCCCCCCCC